>JAYESA010000012.1:115243657-115986157 GCA_036927795.1 Iris macrosiphon | reverse complement strand
TTAGGTTAATTCCTAAATTTTGACCAAAGAAACTGAATTTTATTAACTCGAGAATCATGGCACGCAAATCGACGCAATCTGTTGACCGAAAAGTCAACCGACACAAACTCGACTTTCATGCATGATTTCCTGTAGATTTCAGCGTCAAAAATATGCTAGAATTTATGTCTTATCCGAATTCAAATTCGTTTGGGAATTATGGCACATACAAATTTTGTATTATGCACCGATGGTTAAATTCTAACGTAGAAGTTCTACAGAATTAACAGTATATAAATATTTTGAATTAAATTTTAGGAAAAACATATGTCAATTATCTCGACATTATCTTTCCGAAACTTTAAACGATTCATGATTCTGATTTCTGGTTCTCCCGAAATCGTGAAAACATCGAGACGCATCTATTTTCAAATATACTGTGCTCTACGAATTTTCCAGAATTTAATACTCATAATTTCGTGAAAAAGTTTATATATTCAGAAATATAACCTCAATATTGTTCTAACGCAAGAAATTGGGCCTAGTTTGGAGTCCGGATATATGCGCAATGGCTTCTGGAAGATGAAGGAACCCTAGATGGCAATTCTCCAAAATTTGGCTCAAAGAAAAACCCTAGAATTCCTAAATAACTCATATATATATAGAGAGGGGAGAGAGAGCAGCCGCGGCTCGGAGCTTGCCACATAGCAGCCATCTGTGCAGTCCCGCCCAAATCGGACGGTCCGGGTTTGACCCGGCTTGGCTCAGCTGAGTCCGAGTCGAACTCGGACTCGGCTCGGCTCGGCTTCACCTGCACCGACCCCGCGGTCGCTGACAGGCGGGCCCCACCCAGTTCACTGCGAAAGGCTGACGGGTGGGCCCCGGTTGGCTGACTGGACAGAAATAATTATTTTTTTGGGTTTTTATTTTCAGAAAATAGTTTTTAATTCAGTTTTTCCTAATTAACTAAAAATAAATGCTAAAAATAATCAGAAATTCCCAAAAAAAATAAAAATATATTTGACTATTTAAAGCCTAAAATAAAATTTTGGGCTATTTTTAGTTATATATTCCCCTAAGATAAATTATTGAAAGTTCTAGAAAATTAGGGTTACTAGTTTTTACTTAACTAAAATTATGGAAAAATTTTAATAGCCCAAAATTAACCAAATAACAACATTTAAGCACGAATTTCAGGATACAGAGGTTACACCTACAGCCAGTAAGCAGAGCATGCCAACAACAAGCAAACTTCATTCAGCAGCAATTGTAGTATCAACATATGCAACAGCAAGGTAGGTATGGATTAGCAGCTAGTTAAGGTGGGCATCTAGTTGGGTTAGAGGTTTAGTAGTTAAATACATGTTAGTCTAATAGTTAAATTTATATACCAACTAGTTAGACTATTAACTATATGTATATATGTATATTAGTTGATGATAAGTTAGTTGGTAGTATGTAAATGTGTTGTTAGTGTTAAGTAGTTAGTAATATTTAATTGTTTAGTTTAGTGTATGGGTATTAGCTATATATATATATATATATTAGGATTTGAATTACCTTTTGATATCAAGGTAATATCAAGGTATCGGTCGATACTCAAGGTATTGGGTTTTAGTATCAAGATGGGTGTGTAGGCAGTGATATACGGATTGGTTCAAAGCCAATGTATCCAATTTGTATTAGTTAGTTTAACTACTATATGTATTGTCTTGTATATATATATATAAATTAGTATTTTCTTATCTAAAAACTTGCGTATCCTATGATACGGTATTTTGGTTGTATCCTAGTATCTTAGTTTAGCTAGTGTGGCCTAGTTACATAGTGTGTGGACCTAATATCTTAGAGTTAGACTCATACAACCTAGAAATAGCCAGTTTGATTTAGTTTGACTGATTTGACTTAGAAATGACTTTATGACCTAGAATGAATTAGTTTAACTTATTTTTATTCCAGAACCTTGTATTGATGCAACATACCATATATAGGTCTGAGTGACACCAACTTGGGCATCGAGAGACACACCTTGCTCAGGACCTCAAGCGAGTATTTTCTCTGTTAGTTTTATTTTATAATAGTGTATATATCTCATGTTCTAGAAATGTATACTTGATTCCGACACATTTGTTTCACAGACTGGTACTACATGGATCCTGTCAGGAGATGTTATCCCCTACCATATTCAGCGGGTACTTTTGCACATGTATTCTATTGTGTGTATTGGGTATTGATTATTTATATTTCATATTCGCACACTGCTCATGTTAAGTATGCTTATTCGTGTACACACACTACTCGTGTTCAGTGTGCCCATATTCTTGTTCGTAACGTGTCATGATTGGATCCATTGGTATTAGTTAGGGATGGGGGGTAGGAGTTGATTATGTGATCAAATCCCCAGTGTTATTCGTGTACATATCGATTACATACCATACTTGTAATTGTGTTAACTTATTATTCATGTTCAACCTAATCCGATCACATAATGAACTTGTATTCTGAGGCACATTAGTTAGATTTCAGTTACTCCTTTATTATTGCAGATATTCATAATGCTTGTTCTTTATTCTTGTACATTACCTATTCACTCTGGTTCATTTATTCATATGTTTAGTTATCTTGTATTCTTTACTATAATCTATTTTATATGCTTGATTATGTATTTAAAATCGCTTTCAAAGGTATGTACCTCCCTCCAATCCTGACTGAATATATTTTTCTAGATGATTAGCTCATAGATCGGTGTCCTACATTCTACGGACTGCATGACTATGTACCTTTAGAGGATACTCTTGTAGACCAGGAGGACTTAGTTGTAGAGCCTGAGGAGGTTTAGTTTATATTTTGGTGGACTTATATTAAACTATTTTGAGATTCATGGCATGTATATTATTTCAAATTTGTGGATTGTATCTTCATTCTTTCTTCATTATTCCATTCGTGCTCTATCTTCCTTAGTTTGCATTGTGATTGAGTTTAGTTATATTTGTGAGATACCATATTATTCCTCTATTTGGAGTTAAGATGATTGACAGGTACCATATTTATATTGTTGAGATGTTTAGTTAGTTAGAATTGACCCAGACAGCGTTCTACCATCGATGTTATAGCGTAGGCTGGGCGTGCCCACGTACTCGTGCCTGAATATTCGGGTGCAGGTCATAACAGCAAGTAATTAATACATCCATATTTACGTTATCTCAATGTAATGGTATAAGCTCGGTTATGTTATGCTACTAATCGGTGATTGCTTCATTATTTTTTAGCACATATAATGATGATCTGAGGTCGGTTAGACCCTATATAACAGACAAAGAAGTAGAACAAGAAATGAGACATTATTTTCCTTCTTGGTTGAGCGCATATCTAAGGAGCTCGGTAATTACTTTTTGTATATGCACTTTACACAATAATTAACGGAACGTTGACCTTAATTTCTTATCTTATGATATTTAGGTCGATCGTCCAAACGCAACACTTGAGAATAAATCTATTAGAACTATAGCTAAGGGGGCAATTTATGCTATCAAAATCTCACCAAGCTATTGTGTAAATAGGTTTAGGTTCAAGTCAACAACTGCCCCGATCAGAGAAAACTTCCTTGATCTCGAGGACACCAAAAATAGTTGTTTGTGTATCAAATCTTTGAATTATAAAGATGTCAATATAGGCAATAATTTCTATGGCATCTTACGGGAGATTGTGGACCTGATATATAATTATGGAAAAGATCCTACTAAGATCGTGTTATTCAAGTGTGAATGGTTTGATCCGATCCAAGATAAAGATTGGAAAATAGACAAGCATGGTCTTATGGATATAAACTTCCAGCGTCGATATCAAGGCTATGAACCATTTATTCTATCAAGTCAGGCTCAGCTCGTGTACTTTACAACTAATCATAAATAGGGAACAATGAAGTCGAACTGGTAGACAGTATGCAAGACCAAAGTTAGAAATACCTTTGATGTTGACGAAATAGCTTATCAGGAGGATGGGCTATCACTTGTAACAAATATTGTAGAGGTGGACTCAACGAAAGTTTCTCATTATATGACTAATCATATTGAAGATATAGAATTATCCGAAGAGGAAGACAAAGTAGATAAAAGTGAAGAAGAGGAGGATGAGATCGAGGAAGAGGAAGATGAGGAAAACGAAGAATATTAATTTTTAGAAGAGGATTGAAAATAAAATTAAATCCATTTAATCTTGTGACATGAACTGTATTTTTCTGGATTAGACTTCTTGGATATTATTTCCAAAACCCTAGACTTTTTGGTTATCTAGACATTTTGTGTGCAATTCAACAGAGGGTTGCTCCGGGTCTATTTATATATTTTTTTGGATTAGACATTTTTGTGTGCAATTCCATTATGACTGTGAGATTTATTTTATTTTTCTTCTTTATTTAATTTTGTTCATATTTTATATATATATATATATATATATATATATATATATATATATATATATATATATTGCGTATTTTTTAAAATCATATGTTGTTATCAGTTATGATAGGATGATGCGGAGGGTTTGGATGTAGAGGAGCATCTAGAGGACACCATGCTCCGAGCGGCAACACTCCTTTAGTACCGGGTACTAGGGTCGGACCACTTGCATCTCCTCATGACAGTACTCCTGGGACGAGCACTCTTGGGATGATAAGTACTCCACTCTTTCGACCCCTTGCACCTCCTCATGACAATACTCATGGGACGAGCAGTTCCAAGCTGGAGCCTACTACTCCTCCGTCAACCGTTCCTACTGCTGACGATACCCATGGAGACCTAGGAGGAGACGGGCAAGGCCCAGCCCTCGCAGTATTAGAGAGATCCTCCATGCGCACCTCTGGACGAGCATCGGATGGAGATTTGGGCCGACGGCACAAAATAAGTTAATTAGTTAACATTTTCTTATATATATATATATATATATATATATATATATATATATATATATATATATATATATACTTTTCTATAAATATAATTATCTCTGTATAGATATCGTCCGTCGAGGGTACAGAGACGCCTGGGGCTGAGATACAATTATGGTGGCCCTTGGATCAACTATTCCGATGCTCGAGACGAGAGAAAGGCATTCTGGTTTAAGCACTTCAAGGTAAAAATATATTTAGTTTTAATATCGACCATCTAATTTATTTATATTACATAACTTACTATATTACTTCTTGTAGGACACGTATTTCTATGCACCATACCGGGCCGAGATGATCGAGGAGATATTTCCTTCCATCGCCGCCAAGTTAGTGCTGGATGCGATCAATGATCAGAAGAACCGTGATTGTTTGGGCAATCCAATCCAAGGTTGGATCACAATTTAGCAGTAAAATCAGATGAGGGCTAAATTCGACGATCCCAGGTACAAAAAAAAGTCAAAGAAAGCGAAGGCGGCTAGAAAGAAGGCAGAAAAGTGGAATGGTGGGTCAATTGCGATGACGAAATATTTTTGTCGCATGGTAAGTATTTTAACGTATATATATATTATTTTAATCAAAGTAGATAAAATGGTTAATTTTAGTAGCAATATATCTATTTGTAATTAAAAGGTCCAGAAGGATGAAGATGTTAACATGGTAACCGTCTTCCTCCCCACCCATTGGAAGGGAGGATATCTCATCGATGATAGGGCTACGCAGACTTACGTAAGTATTAATTTATATTTTTTATTTTAATATAACTTAGAAAATATGCAAATAAATATCAATGTAGTTCGTAATAAGTTGCTTAGATAATAGGGTTATTTATACTAACTATCTCTATATTTTTTATTTATAACACCGGGTAACCCTGCTTTTGAACAACTTAGAAAATATGTAAATAATATCCATGTAGTTAGTAACAAGTATATTTATCGAGCGATTCATTTTTTCTATAATGAGTATTTACGGCTCCATGAGCAGTCGATACAATATGCTGCGTCTGCACCTCCCGAGGGAGAGATCGGTACTTCCTCGCAGCCACCGGCCCACCCAGCTCTGTCGGCTGACGAGCTGTGGCAGACCGCCACTGGTGGTCTTCAGAGGGGTACATACTATGATACGGGATCCTACGACACGTATGTTATGACGCAGGGCTCTAGGACCCCCCTCTGCCCCTGCGCATACCCCCAAAACCTTCCCAGGAGTCAGTGCGTGTCATGACCCGTACCCGATGTAAGGATACTAGTCGGAAACAACGCCCAGCCTACGCCGCAGAATCGGCGGTAGAACGCTGTCTAGATAGTCTATCTAAAGTAATGAACCACCAATAATGATAGAATATTCAATCACAGAACTAAGATAGAATGAGCACGAAATCAGATAAGAATAGAATAGTCATCATACAACTCATGAGTTTAAAATAATACATCAATGAGTCTGAAGAGTAACAAAAATAAGCTGGAGACAAATCCAGTACAAAAGAATACTATCATACTACAAAGCTACACTCCAGGGTCAACTGTCTCAGTTGGGATAAGTCCCTCTTGAGCCAGGGTCTCCGAATCTAAACCCACAACATCCTGGGGTCCATAATAGGTAGGGTACTCCTCAGTGTCATCTAGAAAAATATATCCAGTCAGAAAAGAAGCAGAGTATATCTCTACAGCAGTTCTAATCCATGATAAAAACTATGTAACAGTAAATAGCTGTGGATAAACAAGATGCACAAAATAGATACAAGAGATATATAGACAATAAGGAAATACTGGAAAGAAATACAATAATGAACAATATGCCAATAAAACAATAATACTAATGACTAAGTGTGTGAGTACTAGCTTAACATATGATCGGCTTGGGCAAGATACAATGCGGCCTGGCTAATCATACGTGCGGTGCATGATCAACACTATTCGCTTACCAATAATTTATTCAATAGGGATTTGATCACATATCTATACTAATACTCCCCACCCCCAACTGGTATAATAGATCCAACCACGGTATGCTATGGCACTAGATTCCCCAAGAAGAGAGCGACTCCTTCCGAAAATCGGTGTCTGTACATGTACAAGATAACCAATAAAACAATACTTGCACCATATACACCATATACCAAGGAATAACATCTCATGACAAGATCCGGATATACCAATCCGTGTAACCATAGTGTCAAGAGAAACATGTATATCTACACTAGATACAATGAACATAGAGGATATCATAAATGAGAAACTATCAGAGAATGTACTCGCCTGAAGTCCAAAGAACAGTCTCACAGATGTCTGACTCGGTACCTCGAAGACCTAGATATAGAATACCACATTAATACAAGGTCCCGGAAAGAGAACAAGTCAAACTAGTCAACCTCTAGGTCAATAAATCAATTCTAAGTTAAAAGTCAACTATGGTCAACTCTAAAGTCAACTAAAGTCAAACATGGTCAAACCAATGTCATCCTCACAAGACATCTATACAAATAATATAGAAAATAAAATACAATAATTTAGGAATCAAATTAAATCCCAATTGATACCCACACAAAGTATACTAATAATACAATATTATACACTCTAAATAATGTATATACAAACCAATATTTATACAAATAAAATAATATATTATTATTAGTATTATACCTCACAAAAATACCTATATATATACATATATATATATACAATAATAATATATAATATATAAATTAAATCTGCCAAATCGTCACTGAAAATAGTGAGCTGAAAATACAATTTAAATAAAACAGCTTATAGTGACAGTCTCAATTGTCACAGAAAATCTGTCGCAGAAACTCTATATATAAACCACTGCTGTTCAATGGTGACAGTTAAACAACTGTCACAGAAAACTGTCGCAAATACCACTGTCTAAATCCCGCCCGCTGCTATTAATGACAGAATTGTCATTAATAGCTACAGCGGCTGCTGCTGCCCACGGTATATTAATGACAGAAACTGTCATTAAAAGCTGCTGTCGCCAAAAGAAATATATATAATCTATATATTAATAACTATAAATCAATATAAATAAATATATATATATATATACATATATAAAACAATTTAATAAATATATATACTTATATATATATACACATAAACTTGCACATTAAAATATTAATAATTACTAAACACAATGCACATATTAATGTACATATTTTACATGGCTAGAAGCACACATAAAAATACATTCATTAATATCCAAATAATTACATAATAATTATAAATAATATAATTACACATTTAAACATATAATATATTTTATAAAATATTTATGTATAATTTATGTTATTAACATAAGTACATATATATTTGCATGCAAGAAAGCTACATACATATATTTATACACCACATTAGAACACATAGAAATATCTATAGATCTATACTACAATAAATACCATAATAAATACACTAAAATAATATATAATATCTATATATATTTACTAGTTATAAATAAAGAATTTAAAGCATAATTAATTAGATCTACACATAAACACACCAAATTGGAGAGTATCACACCGTATCCCACTAGATCTAGGATACGCATGTGACACGAGTCCAACACACAACCAATTGCACCCCGAAGGACACAAACATGTCACAAATAATATTTATGAATAAATCAAAGTGTCAAAAATAGATCTATGTGTCCGTGTCAAAATACGACATGTACAAAGTCCCGTGTCGGTGGGAAAACCCCCAAAATGACACGTATCACCAAATAGTTGGGATACGAACCACATGTACCCAATATGAACACGACACAAGCCCCAAACACATAATTACATGCCCAATTGATCTATAGGATCAATTGACACACACAACAAAATGTAAATTCGGAATTCCAACAAAATTGACACAAAAAGTACCATAACTTTCTCCATGGGTCTCCTATGAACATAAAACAAAGTCCTATGGGTAGTACATACATATGGGTTGATTTTTCATGATTAAATCTCAGATTTAGAAGTTATTTTAATGGGAAAAACTGAATTATACCTATTGGGAGATGGATTCCCAATGAAACCTCCAATTGAGATAAACTTGCTTCCAAATTGTAGATCCTTGCTCCTCTTTGTAGATCCTTGCTTCCTCCTTCTAGATCCTTGCTTCTCAACTTTCTAATGGTGAATTAGGAAGAATTTGGAATGAATTTGGCGATGAATTTGGTGGGGAATTGGAATGGGAATGGAGGAAATTTGGAAGTAAGAAATTCTAGATCTAGATTTGGAATGAGAATGAGAGGAAAGAGAAATTTCCCCCCCTCTAATATAGGCCGGCCATGTCCCCTTCCCCAAGCAATTGTAAAATATCCATTATACCCCTTGGGGCCTCTCATGAAGAAATAATTAAGGAAGGAAGCTTCTAGTCTAATCACTTAATTAATTTAATCCATCTCCTTAACTATGGGCTTTCTAAATGAGCCAAGTCTAACTATTTAATTCATGTTGGTCCATGGGTCCAAACTACACTAGTTGGGTCTACTAAAATAAGTCCAAAATAATTAAATAACATCCAACAACAATTAAATAATACAACAAAAATTATTTACCATGCACAATATTTATTTAAATAGGAAATTACCAAAATACCCTTTTTCCTAAAATGTGGTAGTGACAAGTCTACCCTCCTTAAAATAATTTCGTCCTCGAAATTTAAAGATGAAAACTACCCCCAGAAAAATTACAGAACAGAACTAAAGAATCATAATTAACTAATGAACAGAACATAACTAGAAAATAATATACCTCAAGGTACAAACAAATATGGATAACGCTCTCGCATGTCATCCTCTCTCTCCCTGATAGACTCCCCCGGAGAGTGATGCCTCCATGCGACGCGCACCAAAGAAATAGTCTGGTTCCTCAGCACCTTCTCTCTCTGATCCAGAATCTCAACTGGCTGCTCTGGATAGCTAAGAGTAGGACCCACCTCTATCTCTGAGTGATCCAATACATGACTAGGATCTGCCACGTATCGTCTCAACTATGACACATGAAACACGTTGTGCACTCCCTCCAATACAGGTGGCAAGTCTAGTCTATAAGCAACTGCACCGACCCTCTCTAGAATAGTGAAAGGTCCGATGAATCGCGGACTAAGCTTTTCGCCTCCACCGAAGCGAATCGTGCCTCGTGTCGGAGAAATCCTCAGAAACACCAAACCACCCACCTAGAACAAAATACCATCTTAAGAACTTAATCTATAACAAACAAGAACAAGCACAAACAAAATCTAAACTATACCTCGAACTCCAAAGGTCTCCGATGGCTATCGGCCCAATGCCGTTGTCTGTCCTGCGCCACTCGAAGTCTATCTCTGATCAACTGAACCTTCTCTGCTGCATCCACAACCATCTCTGGCCCAAGCAAAACTCTCTCTCCAATATCGTCCCAAGACAAAGGAGTACGTCACCTCCGACCATATAGAGCTTCAAAAGGTGACATCTCTATACTGGCCTGGTAACTGTTGTTGTAAGCAAACTCTACCAAATGGAGATGGTCCTCCCAAGAACCCCCGAAATCTAGTACACAAGTGCGCAACATATCCTCGAGAGTCTGGATAGTCCTCTCTGACTGCCCATCTATCTGGGGATGATATGCAGTACTGAACTTGAGCTGAGTGCCCAAACTCTCCTGCAAACTCCTCCAGAAATGAGAAGTGAAACGACTATCCCGATCTGAGACTATGCTGACAGGAACTCCATGTATCCTAACGATCTGCCTCACATACATCTCTGCCAGCTTCTCCGTAGACAAACCCACCTTGAAAGGCAAAAAGTGGGCCGACTTGGTCAACCTATCAACAATGACCCAAATCGCGTCTTTCCCTCCTGGAGATCGTGGAAGTCCGGACACAAAATCCATAGTAATGTGTTTCCACTTCCACTCTGGAATAGGTAATGGCTGAAGTAACCCTCCTGGCCTCTGCCTCTCGGCTTTCACCTGCTGGCACACTAAGCATCTGGATACAAACTGTGCCACTTCCCTCTTCATGCTATACCACCACACACTCTCTCGCATATCCCGATACATCTTGTTAGCACCTAGATGTATAGAATACTGAGAGCGATGCGCTTCCTGCAACACCTCCTCTCGCAACTCCCCACTAGGCACACACAATCTAACTCCATGCCTCAAAGATCCATCCTCTGCAATAGTGAAATCATCCTCCAATCCTGCTCTCACCTGAGCTCTGATACTCCTCAAAGATACATCATCATACTGTGCTGCCTTAATCCTGTCCATCAAATCTGAGTGTATCTGTAATCCCCATATCTGCATAGCACATCCAGGAACAATTACCTCAATGCCCAAGCTCTCCAAGTCCTCCAACAAATATCGATCCTGCGTTAAGAACATAGCTACCGGATACCTGCTCAAAGCATCGGCAACTACATCGGCTTTCCCAGGATGATATTGAAAAGAGATATCAAAATCCTTCATCAGTTCCAACCACCGACGCTGCCTCATGTTCAACTCCTTCTGCGTGAAAACGTACTTCAAGCTTTTGTGGTCTGTGAAGATCTCCACACGCTCTCCGTACAAATAATGTTTCCACAACTTCAGGGCGAATATGACAGCTGCCAACTCCAAATCATGGGTAGGATAGTTCTTTTCATGAGGACACAATTGCCTGGATGCATAGGCAATCACTTTCCCATGCTGTTGAAGAACACAACCTAAACCCTTTCCCGATGCATCACTATAAATAGTGAAACCTCCGGACCCTGATGGCAACGTCAAAATAGGAGCAGACATCAACCTCTTCTTTAACTCCTTAAAAGCAACCTGGCAATCTTCCGTCCAAACAAACTCCACATCCTTCCTTGTGAGTCTGGTCATCGGCTCGGCAATCCTCGAAAAATCTTGCACAAACTTCCTGTAATAGCCTGCCAATCCCAAGAAACTCCTGATCTCTGCTACCGAACTCGGAGTCTTCCAAGATTCCTCTGCTGAAATCTTCTTCGGATCCACTGAAATACCATCACTAGTCACAACATGCCCCAAGAATTCTACCTTGTCCAAGAAAAACTCACATTTGGACAACTTCCCATAAAGCTTCTCCTTCCTCAGCACATCCAACACATTCCTCAAATGCTCCTCATGCTCCTCCGGTGTCCTCGAGTATATGAGTATGTCGTCGATGAACACCACCACGAACTTGTCAAGGTACTGGTGGAACACCTTGTTCATCAAGTTCATAAATACCGCCGGTGCATTAGTCAAACCAAACGGCATCACCATAAACTCGTACTGACCATACCGAGTTCTAAAAGCAGTCTTCGGTATGTCCTCCGGCTTCACCTTCACCTGATGGTAGCCTGATCTCAAATCTATCTTAGAAAATACCTTCGCACCACTCAACTGATCAAACAGATCATCAATCCGTGGCAAAGGATACTTATTCTTGATAGTGAGATTATTCAAAGCCCTGTAATCAATGCACATGCGCACCGATCCATCCTTCTTTGGTACAAACAATACCGGGGCTCCCCATGGTGAAGAACTCGATCTGATAAACCCCTTATCCTGCAATTCGTCCACCTGCTTCTTTAACTCAACCAGCTCGCTGTTGTTTACTCTATAGACATGTTACAAAATTGGTTCTGCACCTGGCACCAAATCTATAGAAAATTCAACATCTCGATCTGGCGGCAATCCTAGCAATTCCTCAGGAAACACATCCAAGAATTTTGCTATCAACGGATGTGGCAACTCCTTGTCTTCCACCATAGCTCCACAAATAATGCCTTCTCCCTGCTCCGCAGCTCCTCTAGCAAACTCGAACTCTGGCTCTCCTGGCGAACCAAACAAAACTCTACCTCCTCTACAGTCTATGCTAGCACGGTGCCTACTCAACCAATCCATCCCAAGTACAATATCGTAGCTCAGAAGTGGCATTACAAGTAGACACGCACTCAACTCCCGGCCTCCCAGGGTAACTCTCCGATCCTTGCAAATATCATTAACCAGGATAATGCCTCCCCCGATCATGATCTTGCAAGTCCTAAGCAAAGACTCAGCTACCAAACCATGCTTCAGAGCAAAAGAAACAGATACAAAACTATGGGAAGCACCACTATCAAACAAAGCTAAAGCTGGAATGGAATCAAGAAGAATAGAACCTGCGATGACATCTCCTGTGGGTTCCTCCTCTTCGACGGTCATAGCAAACGCTCGTCCCTGCCGAGCACCTCCCTGTTGTTGATGCTGGACAAAATGCTGCTGCTGTGTCGGAAGCGGTCCCCTGGCTGTGCTGCAGGTGGTCTCGTCTGTGTCCTCAGAGCTGGAGCTGCTCCCTGAACTGCACGACGTGGACACTCCCTTGATTGATGCCCTTCAGTACCACAATACAAACAAACTCCTAGCCTCCTCCTGCAAACTTCCCAGATGTGGCCAGGCTTCTTGCAAAAGTTGCATGGAGCTTGCTGTAACTGTCTCTGCTGCTGAGGTGCCTGATGAAAAGGCTCTCTAGCTAGAGTCTGGTTCTGCTGTGGCTGCTGGAAAGGTCTGGACTGGAAATGAGGACGTTTGGCAGATACTGCACTGCCGTTGGCCCCCAGAAAAGAATCACGGTCTCTCTTGGTCTTCAAACCCAGATCCCGCTCAACCTTGCGTGCCTCCGCAAGTATCTTCGAGTATGTCTCATAAGAAGACGGAATGAGAATCTTCACTTCCCAATTTAGACCCTCTCGAAAACGAATAGCTCGAACCTCCGGCTCTCTCACCAAATACTCTGTAAATCGGCTCAACCTACCGAACTCCGCAGCATATTCCTCCACAGACATGCTCCCCTGAATGAGACTCTCAAATTGTCTCCCTAAGTTAAGCCTATCTATCCGGGCGAAAAACTTCTTCTTGAAAAGGTCCTTGAATACCTCCCAAGATTGTCCTACGTCAACTAGAACCGGCTCATTCCTGAACCAAGTGCGAGTGACGTCGAACAGTTGAAGTCCTACCGCCTCAACCTTCAGATCTTCAGAAAGACGGGACACCCTCATAAGACGCTCAATGTCCTCGAGCCAATCATCAGCATAGACGATGCCCTCCGTCCCTTTGAAAACCCTAGGCTCCAGTTTCTTGAAGTCCTGAATGTTGCCTGGCCGAAGCTGAGCAACTTGAGGAACAACCTGCTGCTGGATCGGAACTCCTCTCTCAACTACAACACGAGCAAGCTGATGAGCACTCTCGATGCCCTGCCGTAGGACGTCAGTCTGCCTCTGATGTGCCTCTGACTGAGCCCTCTGTGCCTCGAGCATCTCACAAAACAGTATAAACATCTGTGACGCCTCTGCTGGCACAGGAGGTGGAGGTGGAAGCCCCTCAGATACAGCTGGCATAGTCCTCTGAGTAGGTGGTGGACCTCCGAAAGCAGCTGACACTCCAATCACCGGAGAAGTGACTGGTGCAGGCCCTCGGGATGTCGCAGACCTCTCAGAAGCTGCTCTTCCCTGCTGTGATCTAGTCTTAGGCGGCATCCTGAGACAAAGCGAAAGAAAGAATCAATATGGCACAAGATGTAAGACATCAAGGAAAGGACAGTTTAAGGGTTCAAGTATCAATGTCAAAGGAGAATAGTTGAATCAAAAGAATTTTCCTAGATGTGATTGAGTATCTCAGCCTATATCCTATATCCTATCGCAGGCTCGCAGTAGTACAACTAAGTTGTCGCACTACCACGACATCACATACTTGTGAAGCTAGACCTGCATGGGCCACCACCAAAAACGTGTCACGACCCGTACCCGATGTAAGGATACTAGTCGGAAACAACGCCCAGCCTACGCTACAGAATCGGCGGTAGAACGCTGTCTAGATAGTCTATCTAAAGTAATGAACCACCAATAATGATAGAATACTCAATCACAGAACTAAGATAGAATGAGCACGAAATCAGATAAGAATAGAATAGTCATCATACAACTCATGAGTTTAAAATAATACATCAATGAGTCTGAAGAGTAACAAAAATAAGCTAGAGACAAATCCAGTACAAAAGAATACTATCATACTACAAAGCTACACTCCAGGGTCAACTGTCTCAGTTGGGATAAGTCCCTCTTGAGCCAGGGTCTCCGAATCTAAACCCACAATATCCTGGGGTCCATAATAGGTAGGGTACTCCTCAGTGTCATCTGGAAAAATATATCCAGTCAGGAAAGGAGCAGAGTACATCTCTACAGCAGTTCTAATCCATGATAAAAACTATATAACAGTAAATAGCTGTGGATAAACAAGATGCACAAAATAGATACAAAAGATATATAGACAATAAGGAAATACTGGAAAGAAATACAATAATGAACAATATGCCAATAAAACAATAATACTAATGACTAAGTGTGTGAGTACTAGCTTAACATGTGATCGGCTTGGGCAAGATACAATGCGGCCTGGCTAATCATACGTGCGGTGCATGATCAACACTATTCGCTTACCAATACTTTATTCAATAAGGATTTGATCACATATCTATACTAATACTCCCCACCCCCAACTGGTATAATAGATCCAACCACGGTATGCTATGGCACTAGATTCCCCAAGAAGAGAGCGACTCCTCCCGAAAATCGGTGTCTGTACATGTACAAGATAACCAATGAAACAATACTTGCACCATATACACCATATACCAAGGAATAACATCTCATGACGAGATCCGGATGTACCAATCCGTGTAACCATAGTGTCAAGAGAAACATGTATATCTACACTAGATACAACGAACATAGAGGATATCATAAATGAGAAACTATCAGAGAATGTACTCGCCTGAAGTCCAAAGAACAGTCTCACAGATGTCTGACTCGGTACCTCGAAGACCTAGATATAGAATACCACATTAATACAAGGTCCCGGAAAGAGAACAAGTCAAACTAGTCAACTTCTAGGTCAATAAATCAATTCTAAGTTAAAAGTCAACTATGGTCAACTCTAAAGTCAACTAAAGTCAAACATGGTCAAACCAAGGTCATCCTCACAAGACATCTATACAAATAATATAGAAAATAAAATACAACAATTTAGGAATCAAATTAAATTTTGGCGCCGTTCCCACGGAGAGTAATTAGTTTGATCTTTATGCTATGTAAAATAAGATTGGGGGAGAGTTTTTATCAAAAGAAAATTAAGAAGAGCTAAAAACAATTAAAGTATTAAAACAATCAAAGAAATAAATGTTGGTCTCAGTCAACATCCACCATTGGAATCTTAAAACTGATCATCGATGCAAGTATATATTAATTCATACTTTGAATATTCATCGTTGGAATTATTTTCCTATCTCCTTCAGCCATAATTAATTAAAAACAAGCGATCTAATTAACCTTAACTACTAAATAACCCCAGACAAGGGCTAAAAGTTTAATCTAGTAGCGTATTAAACTCGATGAGATCGATGAAGCAAAATAACACAAGCACACGCGGTTGCATTTAATTTTGTCAAAAAATTTCCTCCTAAGATCTAATAAAACAAAGCAGTTCATTAAATCTTGGTTGCTTCACAAATTAGAAGGATCGAACAATTACGGATTCGATATCTAATTTAGCATTAGATTGTCATAAATAATAAACTAGTATGCATCCTAGTCATTAAACAAGATAATCATAAAAATATGCATAAGAAAATATTCGATACTTAAAGCACAAATCAAAAATATAAACACAAATTAGATCTCACAAGTTTTTATTCATTCCGAGGCTTCCGTTTCCTTCGACCAACAAGACTTTTAGCTCCGCATGTTCAAGAAAATTTCAAAAGAATATTGGAGAAGAGGAAGAAGAGTTGTGGGTTGTTCTCCCTTTTTTCTCTTGATCTCTACCCCTTTTATACACTCTAAATAAGTGTTTGAAGATCACAATATCTTCCCAAAAATCCTCTAAGAGTTACAACAACCCAACAATAAAATAAAATCTTTGAATAAGTTGGGAAATGGTTATATCAACTCCACTTTTTGTGCACAGCATAGTTGTCTCAACTTCAAGCGTAATTTGGTCCATGATGTAGCCAGAATCTCGGGAAAATCAAAACAGCAAAATTGTGCCTCTATCACTTAGCTTTCCGAATCAATTTGGATCAGCTCAATTGGACTTCGGATGAGCAAGTTATGACCATTTTTCTACAAGGTGTCAGAACTGTCCAGAATTGATAATTAGCTCCATTTTGCTTTTAGTGACTCCAATTGTATCCTAGATCAAAATATAAAAATAATGAGTATCTTTAGACATTAAATGAGCATAAAGTAGTATACATTAAGGAATAAAAATATGATATTTTATGTGATTATCTTGTTTAATGACTAGGATGCATACTAGTTTATTATTCATGACAATCTAATGCTAAAATTTGGCGTGCTGTCGTAGGCACCCAAAAATAAAAATTTACTCTTAAAATAATATGTAGTAGTGAGAGTAAGGATCGTTCCCACGAAGAGTAATTAGTTTGATCTTTATGCTATGTAAAATAAGATTGGGGGAGAGTTTTTTTTATCAAAAGAAAATTAAGAAGAGCTAAAAATAATTAAAGTATTAAAACAATCAAAGAAAATAAATGTTGGTCTCAGTCAACATCCACCATTGGAATCTTAAAATTGATCATTGATGCAAACATAAATTATCATACTTTGAATATTCACCGTTGGAAGTATTTCATATCTTTCTTAGGCTTAGATAATTAGAAACAAGTGATCTAATTAACTTTAATTACTAAATAATCTAAGACAAGCGCTAAAGATTTAATCTAGTAATTTCTTAAAGAACAAAGAGATCGATGAAGCAAAATAACACAAGCACAAGCGGTTGTATTTAATTTTGTCAAATTTTTTTCTTCTAAGATCTAATAAAACAAAGCAGTTTATTAAATCTTGGTTGCTTCATAAATTAGAAAAATCAAACAATTATGGATTTGATGTCTAATTTAGCAGTAGATCAAAATGGATAATAGACTAGTAGGCCTCCTACTAATTAAACAAAACAATCATAAAAGTATGCATAGAAAAACATTCAATACTCAAAGCATAAATCAAACATATGAAATAATTTAGATCTCACAATTTTATTGATTCCAAGGCTTCTGTTTCCTTCGACCAACAAGACTTTTAGCTCCGCACGTTCATGAAAACTTCAAATGAATATTGAAGAAGAAGAAGAGGAGTTATGTGTTGTTCTTCCTTTTTTTCTCCAGATCTCTATCCCTTTTATAGACTCTAAATTAGTGTTTGAAGATCACAATATCTTCCCACAAATCCTCTAATAGTTACAACAACCCAAACAATAAAATAAAATCTTTGAATAAGTTGGGAAATGGTTATTTCAGCTCCACTTTTTGTGCACAGCATAGTTGACTCAATCTTCAAGCGTGATTTGGTCCATGATGCAGCCAGAATATCGGAAAACTCAAAACAGCAAAATTGTGCCTCTATCACTTAGCTTTCTGAATCAATTTGGATCAGCTCAATTGGACTTTGGATGAGCAAGTTATGACCATTTTGCTACAAGGTATCAAAACTGTCCAGAATTGATAATTAGCTCCATTTTGCATTTAGTTACTCCAATTGCATCCTAGATAAAAATATAAAATAATGAGTATCTTTAGACATCAAATGAGCATAAAAGAGTATATATTAAGGAATAAAAATATAATATTTTATGTTCTCATCAAATACCCCCACACTTAACCTTTGCTCGTCCTCGGACGAAACTCTAATTTATTTTTCCAAAAAGAAATCAAGGTTGCAATATCATAAATAAAAAAAATAACCAAGCTCTTCAAAACTCATAACATATCATGAACATATATTTTTAAACAACTTCTAATTACTTAGTAGATATTTTTACTTGAAAAATGGAGTAAACTAAATAGGTAGACCCTCACGGAATGAATACTCAACTCTCATGTGTTTAAAGGTATATATTTTACTCAAATTCATTCCAAAAGAAATGATCTACCATAAGCTTGCATATCTTCTCATTCTCCACCACTGGGATCACATGCATAACATAAATTATAAGGACTTTTCATGGGTTGTAACGTGGCTTAGGATTAAGGTGGGATATATTTGGGAGTGTAGCTCAAAAGCCATCAAAACTAGTGGAGCAAAATTGAATTAACTCAAGATCAATATAAAACATGTAAAATCAATCACTCCATTTAACTTCTTCTTCAATTTGACTTTTAAAGCATTTAAACAATGTAAAACAACTTCCACCAATTTTCTTTTTCTTTTTTTTCTTCTTTTTTCTTCTTTTTTTTCTTTTTTTTTTTATAACAATAATAGAACTTAGAAAATTTGAGGAAGAAAATATTGTCCATTTTGTGGGTTGTAACCAAACCACAAATTTAGACACCCTCACTCTTATTTTTTTGTACACCCATACATATCATAATGATCAACAATACTCCACTAGCTTTGCGACTTGGGTAAAGGTATAAATATTATTGGTTGAAAGCTTGTAATGTGGGTATACCAAGAAAAAGGCAATAAAGCTCAAAGGGGTTTAACAAAAAAGAAAATTAATTACAAGGTGGGCTATTTGGCTTATGTAACTCATAACAAAGATGGCCTTAATCATGTTCATGCATGCATGTGTCAATGTGACCTCGAAGAGAATCAAAGCAAATTCTAGATAAACAAATCAGTGGAAGAATATCTCTCATGAAAGAATAATGAGACTGATGTGTCAGTCTAAAGGCTCAAATCCTCACTGGCTTTTGTCTACCAATTTAGATACTACCATTTTCAATAAAAAATAACTTGACTAATTAATTCTAAGTTAAAAAAAAATTATTTATTCAATCATGTTATAAATTTTTCAAATCTAGTTGAATCTTACTCATGACATACACAACCAAAAATCATTAAAAACCAAAAACCAAAATTCTTTTATTAAAAAAAAATTTATTATTATAATTTTTTTTTTTAGAAAAACAACGAACTAAAAATGTTTAAAATAAAGTAAATCCCCTCCCCCACACTTAAAACTGACATTGTCCCCAATGTAAGGTTAAATGCAAAGAAAAGGCAAAATTAAAAAAATAAAATAAAAATAAAAGAATAAGAATAAGAACAAACTCCCCTTGGGTTGCCTCTGTTTATTGTCGTGGATGTTTCCTCCTTCAATTGATACAAATTGGATCTTCAAGGTTCAATTCATCCACATTCTCTACTTTGAAACCTTCATAGAAAAGCTTGAGCCTTTGGCCATTTACCTTGAACACTTTGGAAGTTGCTAAACTTTGAATTTCAACTGCACCATGATAAAAAACATTAGTAACAATAAAAGGTCCAATCCAACGAGAACGCAATTTACCCGAAAATAGACGAAGTTGTGACTGGTATAGAAGGACTTTTTGACCAACTTGAAACACCTTCCTAGAGATCATCTTGTCATGAAAATTCTTCGTCTTCTCTTTATAAATTCTAGCATTCTCATAGGCGTCATTGCGAATTTTCTCCAACTCTTGTAGTTGTAACTTTCTATGTTCTCCATTTTCATATGCCTTCATATTGAAACTCTTGATAGCCCAATAAGCCTTGTGTTCTAACTCAACAGGAAGATGGCATGGTTTCCCAAATACCAACCGGTAAGGTGACATACCGATAGGCGTCTTGTATGCAGTTCTATACGCCCACAAAGCATCATCCAAGCGCAAACTCTAATCTTTTCTACTTGGATTGACCGTCTTTTCAATGATGGACTTGATCTCTCTATTTGACACTTCCGCTTGTCCACTTGATTGTGGATGATAGGCAGTTGACACCTTGTGGGTCACATGGTACTTTCTCAGCAATGTCTCCACGGTTCGATTACAAAAGTGAGTGCCTCGATCACTTATTAAGGCTCTTGGAATCCCAAACCTGGAGAATATGTTGGATTTGATAAAATCTGAAACAACTTTAGAATCATTATTCCTAGTAGCTTTAGCTTCTACCCATTTTGATACATAATCAACAGCAAGCAAAATATAAACATAACCAAAAGATACAGGAAACGGTCCCATAAAATCGATGCCCCAAACATCAAAAATTTCACAAAACAGTATAGGATTTTATGACATTTCATTCCTTTGAGATATATTACCTGTCTTTTGGCAATTGTTGCATGTTTTACAAAAAGAATATGAATCACGAAATAAAGACGGCCAATAGAAACCACATTCTAATACTTTTCTTGCCGTCCTTTTTGCTCCAAAATGTCCTCCACATGCATAAGAATGACAAAAGGTGAGAATTGAAATAATTTCATTTTCATGAACGCACCTTCTTATCACTTGATCTGCACAGTGCTTCCACAAGTATGGGTCATCCCATACATAGTATTTGGCATCACTTTTGATCTTATCTCTTTGAGCCTTTGACAAGCCAGAAGGAAACATATTAGTAACCAAATAATTTATAATATTTGCATACCAAGGCAATGTCACACTTGAAGCAAACAATTGCTCATCAGGGAATGTTTCTTGTAGACAAAGTTCATCCTTCATATGAACTAAATGACTTAAATGATCTGCAACACGATTTTCTGTTCCTCTTTTGTCTTTGATCTCCAAATCAAATTCACTTAAGAGAAGTATCCATCGAATTAATCTTGGTTTTGCCTCTTTCTTCGTCATCAAATAGCGAAGAGCTGCATGATCAGAATAAACAATGACTTTAGTACCAAGCAAATAAGATCGAAATTTTTCTAAAGCGAAAATAACAGCTAAAAGTTCTTTTTCAGTAGTTGAATAATTTTTCTGCGCCTCATTCAAAGTTCTTGAAGCATAATAAATGGCGTGAGATGCTCTTCCAATCCTTTGACCCAAAACAGCACCTACTGCATAATCACTTGCATCACACATTATCTCAAAAGGCATGTTCCAGTCAGGGGGCTGGATAACTGGGGTAGAAGTTAATAGTTTCTTTAGTGTATCAAATGCCTTTTTACATGCTTCATCAAATTCAAAAGCTACATCCTTTCGTAGCAACTTGCAAAGGGGTAACGCTATTTTGGAGAAGTCTTTGATGAATCTTCGATAAAAACCTGCATGTCCAAGAAAAGAACGAACTTCCCGCATACTGGAGGGATAAGGTAAAGATTGAATAATATCGATTTTGGCTTTATCTACCTCAATTCCCTTAGATGAAACAATATGACCCAAAACTATACCTTGGTCAACCATAAAATGGCATTTTTCAGAGTTTAACACAAGATTAGTTTCTATGCATCTTTGAAGAACAAGTGTAAGGTTATGCAAGCATTTATCAAAAGAGTCTCCATAAACTGTGAAATCATCCATAAATACTTCTATAATATGCTCAACATAGTCTGAAAATATGCTAACCATACACCTTTAGAAAGTAGCTGGGGCATTACAAAGACCGAATGGCATACGACGATATGCAAAAGTTCCAAATGGGCATGTAAAAGTTGTCTTTTCTTGATCCTCCGGAGCAATTGCAATTTGAAAATAACCTGAATAACCATCAAGAAAACAATAGTAAGAATGACCAGCTAACCTTTCAAGCATTTGATCAATAAAAGGTAAAGGAAAGTGGTCCTTTCGGGTTTCAGCATTTAATTTTCTATAATCTATACAAACCCTCCACCCATCCTGGACACGAGTGGGAACTAACTCATCATTTTGATTCTTCATGACAGTTATTCCAGTCTTTTTAGGAACCACTTGCACCGGGCTAACCCATTGGCTATCCGAAATAGGATAGATCACTCCAACTTCAAGAAGTTTTAGGATCTCCTTTTTTACTACCTCCATCATGGGTGGGTTCAATCTTCTTTGCGGTTGACGGGAAGGTTTTGCTCCTTCCTCAAGTAAGATGCGATGCATGCATGTAGACGGGCTAATTCCTTTTATATCCGCAATTGTCCAACCAATAGCCGTCTTATGCTCCTTAAGGATCCGAACAAGCTTTTCTTCCTGTGGTGCACTAAGTTTATTGGAGATGATCACTGGTAATGTTCCTCCATCTCCAAGGAATACATACTTGAGGTGACTAGGGAGAGGCTTCAATTCTGGAATAGGGGCCTGCAAAACAGAGGGTAAAGGCCTCTTGTTAGAAATTGGTAATGAAATATAAGAAACGTTACCTGATTGTTGTATTTTTGGAAAATTATTCAATGCTGCAACAGTTTCCTGCAAATCAGAACTCAAAGCTAACTCCTTATGCTCTTTTTCAAGATGCTCACTAATGGCTACTTCCAATACATCTTTGCCATCAAGTTCAAAAATATCCTGTGCTAAAGAATCAACCACATCAATAGAATAAACAGTATTATCATCATCAGGATATTTCATGGCATCATAAATATTAAATTTAACAATTTTACCATCAAATTCCAAAGTAAGTGTGCCACTATGAACATCTATCTTAGTCTTGGATGTCTTTAAAAATGGTCTTCCTAATAAAATTGGAGCAGTTTGATCACCATTTTCCATATCAAGCACATAAAAATCAGCAGGAAAACTAAATTATCAATTTGTACAAGAACATCCTCGACTACTCCCTTAGGATAGGCATTAGATCTATCAGCCAATTGGATCACAACACCAGTTTTATTCAGAGGTCCAAGATTTAAAGATTCATATATAGAATATGGCATAACATTGATAGAAGCTCCTAAATCTAACATGGCTTTCTCATATTTATTGTTACCTATTTTACAAGGGATAATAAACATTCCAGGATCTTTGCATTTCGTAGGGAGTTTTCGTTGAATTACTGCAGAAACACTCTCCCCAACTTTTACCTTTTCATATCCTTTAAGCTTTTGTTTCCTCTTTATTGTACGTAATTCTTTTAAAAATTTAGCATAGCGAGGTACTTGTTTGATAGCATCTAAAAGTGGAATATTTACCTCACATTTACGAAAAGTCTCATATAACTCATTATTTTGTTTAATTTTTCTAGATTCTGTTAAAGCTTGAGGAAAAGGAGGTACTGGCTTATAATCACAAAGGGGTGGAAACTTACAATTTGGTACCTTATCATCATTGGGGATGTTCATGTCTGGCACGGTAGTTTTCTCTTCTTCTTGTTTTGACGTTGCAGGTGCTTCTTTTACTGGAATGTCAACCTCTTTACCGCTTCTCAAAATGATTGCACTTGCATTTTCTTTTGGATTTACTATCGTTTGAGATGGTAATTTTTCAGAACTTTGTGCCTCTAGCTTATTAATTGTTGTAGCCATTTGGCTCATTTGATTGTCCAAGCTTTGAATGCTAGCCCTTGTCTCCTATTGAAATTGTAAATTATTAGTGGCAAGAGACTTAACAATATCTTCTAAAGACATACCAGAGTTAGAAGTTTGGTTTGGTTGTTGTTTAGGATATGGCTGCTTGTACTGTTGGTAACTTGGGCGATTTTGATTGACAGGATGATTTGTTTGTGGATTCCCATAGTTAAAATTGGGATGATCTCTCCATCCTGGATTGTAAGTGTTTGAATATGGATCGTACTTCCTTTGCGGTTGTTCAGGAAAAGCACCTAGCACATTCACTTGTTCATTGGACTCCTCTTGAAGAGTTGGACACATGTCAGTTGGATGTCCTGCTACTGAACAAATCCCACAAGCTTTTGCTGTTTGCATGTTACCTACAGCCATTTGACGAACAAGAGACGTTAAACTAGAAATTTGTTGTTCTAGGGAAGAAATATTTACCTTGTTAGCATGCCTAGATGGAAGATCTAGCCTAGTGCCAAATTGTTGAGAATTTGCCGCCATATTTGCAATTAAATTTCTTGCGGCCTCAGGAGTTTTATCTACCAAAGCTCCTCCACTAGCAGCATCTATCATGCTTCTATCAGTTGGTAGAAGGCCTTCGTAGAAGTACTGGATAAGTAGCTGCTCGCTAATTTGATGATGGGGGCAACTTGCACATAATTTTTTAAAATGTTCCCAGTACTCGTGGAGAGACTCTGCATTGTGTTGCCTTACCCCACAAATTTCTTTTCGGATATTGGCTGCCCTTGAAGCGGGAAAGTACTTCTCCAAGAATAGTCTCTTTATTTCGTTCCATGTTACAATGCTCCCAGAGGGTAGATAATAGAGCCAATCCTTAGCCGAATCCTTTAAAGAAAACGGAAAGGCTCTTAATTTGATTTGCTCTTCGGATACCCCCGTAGGTTTCATAGTTGTGCATACCACATGAAGCTCCTTTAGATGCTTATGAGGATCTTCACCTGCAAGGCCATGAAAAGTGGATAATAAATGTATTAGTCCAGATTTTAATTCAAAACTAGTAGTAGCATCTAAAGTAGGAAATGTAATGCATAAAGGGTGTTGGTTCAAATCAGGGGCTGCAAGTTCTTTCAAAGTTCTATTTGCAGCCATGACTTCCTCTTCTTCAGGATTAGATTTGCAAGAGAGTAAGGAATCCGTAGCAGGGTCATTCTCGTTAGAGTTTCTTTGAGCTTCCTTCCTTAACCTGCGCAGAGTTCTTTCTATTTCTGGATCACACTGAAAATCACTTTGATTAGAAGATCGAGTTGCAATCATAAACAAGGAATAAAATGATAGCAAGCAATCCAGAAAAATATATGAGAATAAATTTATTTATTTATTTTATTTTTTTTTGCTAATAAACAAAAATAATTTAATTATAAGAAAAGATCACAAAAGGCAAAAAAATTAACTAAAATTACTCCCCGGCAACGGCGCCAAAATTTGGCGTGCTGTCGTAGGCACCCAAAAATAAAACCTTTACTCTTGAAATAATATGTAGTAGTGAGAGTAAGGATCGTTCCCACGAAGAGTAATTAGTTTGATCTTTATGCTATGTAAAATAAGATTGGGGGAGAGTTTTTTTTATCAAAAGAAAATTAAGAAGAGCTAAAAACAATTAAAGTATTAAAACAATCAAAGAAAATAAATGTTGGTCTCAGTCAACATCCACCATTGGAATCTTAAAATTGATCATTGATGCAAACATAAATTATCATACTTTGAATATTCACCGTTGGAAGTATTTCATATCTCTCTTAGGCTTAGATAATTAGAAACAAGCGATCTAATTAACTTTAATTACTAAATAATCTAAGACAAGCGCTAAAGATTTAATCTAGTAATTTCTTAAAGAACAAAGAGATCGATGAAGCAAAACAGCACAAGCACAAGCGGTTGCATTTAATTTTGTCAAATTTTTTTCTTCTAAGATCTAATAAAACAAAGTAGTTTATTAAATCTTGGTTGCTTCATAAATTAGAAAAATCAAACAATTATGGATTTGATGTCTAATTTAGCAGTAGATCAAAATGGATAATAGACTAGTAGGCCTCCTAGTAATTAAACAAAACAATCATAAAAGTATGCATAGAAAAATATTCAATACTCAAAGCATAAATTAAACATATGAAATAATTTAGATCTCACAATTTTATTGATTCCAAGGCTTCTGTTTCCTTCGACCAACAAGACTTTTAGCTCCGCACGTTCATGAAAACTTCAAATGAATATTGAAGAAGAAGAGGAGTTATGTGTTGTTCTTCCTTTTTTTCTCCTGATCTCTATCCCTTTTATAGACTCTAAATTAGTGTTTGAAGATCACAATATCTTCCCAAAAATCCTCTAATAGTTACAACAACCCAAACAATAAAATAAAATCTTTGAATAAGTTGGGAAATATTTCAGCTCCACTTTTTGTGCACAGCATAGTTGACTCAATCTTCAAGCGTGATTTGGTCCATGATGCAGCCAGAATATCGGAAAACTCAAAACAGCAAAATTGTGCCTCTATCACTTAGCTTTCTGAATCAATTTGGATCAGCTCAATTGGACTTTGGATGAGCAAGTTATGACCATTTTGCTACAAGGTATCAAAATTGTCCAGAATTGATAATTAGCTCCATTTTGCATTTAGTGACTCCAATTGCATCCTAGATAAAAATATAAAATAATGAGTATCTTTAGACATCAAATGAGCATAAAAGAGTATATATTAAGGAATAAAAATATAATATTTTATGTTCTCATCAAATACCTCCACACTTAACCTTTGCTCGTCCTCGGACGAAACTCTAATTTATTTTTCCAAAAAGAAATCAAGGTTGCAATATCATAAATAAAAAAATAACCAAGCTCTTCAAAACTCATAACATATCATGAACATATATTTTTAAACAACTTCCAATTACTTAGTAGATATTTTTACTTGAAAAATGGAGTAAACTAAATAGGTAGACCCTCACGGAATGAATACTCAACTCTCATGTGTTTAAAGGTATATATTTCACTCAAATTCATTCCAAAAGAAATGATCTACCATATGCTTGCATATCTTCTCATTCTCCACCACTGGGATCACATGCATAACATAAATCATAAGGACTTTTTATGGGTTGTAACGTGGCTTAGGATTAAGGTGGGATATATTTGGGAGTGTAGCTCAAAAGCCATCAAAACTAGTGGAGCAAAATTGAATTAACTCAAGATCAATATAAAACATGTAAAATCAATCACTCCATTTTGCAGCGTCTTCAATTTATATTTACCCTAGTATCTTTACCCTCTGTTTTGCAGGCCCCTATTCCAGAATTGAAGCCTCTCCCTAGTCACCTCAAGTATGTATTCCTTGGAGATGGAGCAAAATTTGGCGTGCTGTCGTAGGCACCCAAAAATAAAACCTTTACTCTTGAAATAATATGTAGTAGTGAGAGTAAGGATCGTTCCCACGGAGAGTAATTAGTTTGATCTTTATGCTATGTAAAATAAGATTGGGGGAGAGTTTTTATCAAAAGAAAATTAAGAAGAGCTAAAAACAATTAAAGTATTAAAACAATCAAAGAAATAAATGTTGGTCTCAGTCAACATCCACCATTGGAATCTTAAAACTGATCATCGATGCAAGTATATATTAATTCATACTTTGAATATTCATCATTGGAATTATTTTCCTATCTCCTTCAGCCATAATTAATTAAAAACAAGCGATCTAATTAACCTTAACTACTAAATAATCCCAGACAAGCGCTAAAGGTTTAATCTAGTAGCGTATTAAACTCGATGAGATCGATGAAGCAAAATAACACAAGCACACGCGGTTGCATTTAATTTTTTCAAAAATTTTCCTCCTAAGATCTAATAAAACAAAGTAGTTCATTAAATCTTGGTTGCTTCACAAATTAGAGGGATCGAACAATTACGGATTCGATATCTAATTTAGCATTAGATTGTCATGAATAATAAACTAGTATGCATCCTAGTCATTAAACAAGATAATCATAAAAATATGCATAAGAAAACATTCGATACTTAAAGCACAAATCAAAAATATAAACACAAATTAGATCTCACAAGTTTTTATTCATTCCGAGGCTTCCGTTTCCTTCGACCAACAAGACTTTTAGCTCCGCATGTTCAAGAAAATTTCAAAAGAATATTGGAGAAGAGGAAGAAGAGTTGTGGGTTGTTCTCCCTTTTTCCTCTTGATCTCTACCCCTTTTATACACTCTAAATAAGTGTTTGAAGATCACAATATCTTTCCAAAAATTCTCTAAGAGTTACAACAACCCAACAATAAAATAAAATCTTTGAATAAGTTGGGAAATGGTTATATCAACTCCACTTTTTGTGCACAGCATAGTTGTCTCAACTTCAAGCGTGATTTGGTCCATGATGTAGCCAGAATCTCAGGAAAATCAAAACAGCAAAATTGTGCCTCTATCACTTAGCTTTCCGAATCAATTTGGATCAGCTCAATTGGACTTCGGATGAGCAAGTTATGACCATTTTTCTACAAGGTGTCAGAACTGTCCAGAATTGATAATTAGCTCCATTTTGCTTTTAGTGACTCCAATTTTATCCTAGATCAAAATATAAAAATAATGAGTATCTTTAGACATTAAATGAGCATAAAGGAGTATACATTAAGGAATAAAAATATGATATTTTATGTTCTCATCAGTCATCCTCACAAGACATCTATACAAATAATATAGAAAATAAAATAAAAAAATTTAGGAATCAAATTAAATCCCAATTGATATCCACACAAAGTATACTAATAATACAATATTATACACTCTAAATAATGTATATACAAACCAATATTTATACAAATAAAATAATATATTATTATTAGTATTATACCTCACAAAAATACCTATATATATACATATATATATACAATAATAATATATAATATATAAATTAAATCTGCCAAATCGACACTGAAAATAGTGAGCTGAAAATATAATTTAAATAAAACAGCTTATAGTGACAGTCTCAACTGTCACAGAAAATCTGTCCCAGAAACTCTATATATAAACCACTGCTGCTCAATTGGTGACAGTTAAACAACTGTCACAGAAAACTGTCGCAAATACCGCTGTCTAAATCCCGCCCGCTGCTATTAATGACAGAATTGTCATTAATAGCTACAGCGGCTGCTGCTGCCCACGGTATATTAATGACAGAAACTGTCATTAAAAGCTGCTGTCGCCAAAAGAAATATATATATAATCTATATATTAATAACTACAAATCAATATAAATAAATATATATATATACATATATAAAATAATTTAATAAATATATATACTTTTATATATATACACATAAACTTGCACATTAAAATATTAATAATTACTAAACACAATGCACATATTAATGTACATATTTTACATGGCTAGAAGCACACATAAAAATACATTCATTAATATCCAAATAATTACATAATAATTATAAATAATATAATTACACATTTAAACACATAATATATTTTATAAAACATTTACGTATAATTTATGTTATTAACATAAGTACATATATATTTGCATGCAAGAAAGCTACATACATATATTTATACACCATATTAGAACACATAGAAATATCTATAGATCTATACTACAATAAATACCATAATAAATACACTAAAATAATATATAATATCTATATATATTTACTAGTTATAAAGGAAGAATTTAAAGCATAATTAATTAGATCTACACATAAATACACCAAATTGGAGAGTATCACACCGTATCCCACTAGATCTAGGATACGCATGTGACACGAGTCCAACACACAACCAATTGCACCCCGAAGGACACAAACATGTCACAAATAATATTTATGAATAAATCAAAGTGTCAAAAGTAGATCTATGTGTCCGTGTCAAAATACGACATGTACAAAGCCCCGTGTCGGAGGGAAAACCCCCAAAATGACACGTATCACCAAATAGTTGGGATACGAACCACATGTACCCAATATGGACACGACACAAGCCCCAAACACATAATTACATGCCCAATTGATCTATAGGATCAATTGACACACACAACAAAATATAAATTCGGAATTCCAACAAAATTGACACAAAAAGCACCATAACTTTCTCCATGGGTCTCCTATGAACATAAAACAAAGTCCTATGGGTAGTACATATATATGGGTTGATTTTTCATGATTAAATCTCAGATTTAGAAGCTATTTTAATGGAAAAAACTAAATTATACCTATTGGGAGATGGATTCCCAATAAAACCTCCAATTGAGATGAACTTGCTTCCAAATTGTAGATCCTTGCCCCTCTTTGTAGATCCTTGCTTCCTCCTTCTAGATCCTTGCTTCTCAACTTTCTAATGGTGAATTGGGAAGAATTTGGAATGAATTTGGTGATGAATTTGGTGGGAAATTGGAATGAGAATGGAGGGAATTTGGGAGTGGAAAATTCTAGATCTAGATTTGGAATGAGAATGAGAGGAGAGAGAAATTTCCCCCCTCTAATATAGGCCGGCCATGCCCCCTTCCCCAAGCAATTATAAAATGTCCAATGTACCCCTTGGGGCCTCTCATGAAGAAATAATTAAGGAAGGAAGCTTCTAGTCTAATCACTTAATTAATTTAATCCATCTCCTTAACTATGGGCTTTCTAAATGGGCCAAGTCTAACTATTTAATTCATGTTGGTCCATGGGTCCAAACTACACTAGTTGGGTCTACTAAAATAAGTCCAAAATAATTAAATAATATCCAACCATAATTAAATAATACAACAAAAATTATTTACCATGCACAATATTTATTTAAATAGAAAATTACCAAAATACCCTTTTTCCTAAAATGTGGTAGTGACAGTGCGAGTCCAGTATGAGAGAGTTGACCATCAGATTATGTCTCTGCATGACGAGTTGATGAGACTGATTTTGCAACAGTCCCAGTCCCAGCCGCAGATGAACGATGCGAGTATCTTAGCAGTTTTGATGTGCTCGAGCAAAACCTTTTAGAGCTCAGGACTACAACCCAGGCGACATCACGAAACATTATGGATCTGGCATCATCGACACAACATTCCGTCACTCAAATTATAGGTGTCATAGATTCATACAATGATCGCCTATTTGCATTGGAGCGGATGCGCCCTCCTGGTTCGCCGACATCGACACCGACTTCACCGACGATACTACCTCCTAGTTCGACATCGGTGGCACTTTAACAAGGCTAGTTGGACTATATCGTTTCCCAAGTCTTAGGTTGGACAAATAGTTATGAGTTTGTGTGAATTTGGCCCTTTTTTGGGAATTTGTGTGACATTAGCCCATTTTTGGGTCTGTTGTATATATTCTTTTTGTGAGATAAGGATATTTTTTCAGAATTTTATGTATGTATGAATTTATATAACATTGGCCAACAGTAACAGTAGATTTAAATTTATCGGTGTTTAATAATTTTTTTATGTGTGATAATCTATTTTTATAAACTATGAATATATTTTTACAAATTGCAGGCTGAATATTGTTATATAAATTATTATGTAACAATATATATTTTATTTAAATTTTTTACAGCAATTTAGCGATATTTATTGACGTCTAGCGACATTTAGCGACGTACAAATATATTGCAGAGAGGTATCAGAACGTCGCTATCCCTTTACCAAGAAGTCACAAATATGTCACTAAAAGTCGTTAATTTGTTGACTTGGCAATCTCTGCCATGCCATCAAGACATAACTAAAATACGTTGCTAAAAGTTGCTACATTCAAAAAATATTAGCGACATACATACATTGCTAAACTTCGCTAACGGAAGAATGTCAGCGACGTTTAGTGACACAGAAAATATCACTAAGTATAGAAATATCAGTGACGTTTTGCGACTAAATTTGTGTCCCTCATATACCGACGTTGCGCTACTGAACGTCGCTAATTGGTGAAAATTTCTCGACGTTCATACGTCACTACGATACGTAGCTAGTTGAGACGTATAGCGACATATTTTTCGTCAGCGACTAGTTAGACCGTGATAATTATAAAACGTCACTATTTTATTTTAGTGACGTAAGTTTACAATTTAGCGATGTTTTGTAGTGTCGCTAACCCCGTAATTTTTAGTAGTGGAAAGTCCTGATACGTGCTCCTGCAAATAGTCATGATCGTTTACACCTAGAAATGGACCAGGTCCTCAGTGGGACGTAACAAGATACATAAAATTATGCCAATAATGTACTGAAAGTAAACATCTAACATAGTCGCCTAATTAGTCTATGTGATATGTAATTTAAGAACAATTTTCCCGTGTATGAACTATCTGGCTAAAATAATGGGATGGACGTACTTTTCTTGGAGATCCAGGGGCCACGTACTTAACGTCACGGACGTCAAAGGCCGCCAAGTAAATATAGGATCATCATGACTCGCATCTCTAGCGGAGCGTATGGCCTGAAAAGGAAAAGTATAAATGAGTCACATATGCTTTCTCATTGTTCTTCCCACCCAATACTACTAACATGTCATATCCATAACACGCAAACACTGCTAAAAACTACTAAGTCTACTAAAATAATATATTTCTATTAGCAATTATTCCTTATCCGTCGCACGACCTATACGTAACGGTGGCTTGCCTATTATGCAAGTTCGTGTCCTACATGAGACTCAAACTCGTGTAACAACTGTGTCATGGCCAAAAAAATATAATGATATCTCAAAATTATGGGGTGGTCTCGTAAAACTAGGTCAACATGCATAATATAAGTGATAACAAAAGATGACACAACCGTCGTTGCACCCAAGTCTTTCTTGGATGGGCAATTTTATATAAAAAAAATAAATAAAAATAAAAAACAAAAAATAAATATGCAGTAAAGGAATGTAACTAAACAGTACTATTGCATTATATACTTGCCTGGCAAGCAATCAATATGGTGTAGGCGTCCAGATGACAAGCACAAGGAATCAGAAACTACTAAACCTGAATGAACATCTCCGAATGCTGAAATAGACATCATCAACATTTTCAAAATCGACGAGATAGTCAAAAAATACTATCCTTTCGTCCAATTTAGACACATAGGCAAAACGATAATTTTGGACGAAAGCGGGGTCCACAGGTGGGGCATTTTATACCAAAATACGTGCGAGAGGTAAATATCTCTAAATGAGACAAAGTATAAGTCAAACGAATTCTAAATGACGATACGAGCTCAACGGTATATCCATTTTTGGATTCCGGTGAGCGGATCATAGAATCGTCCATTAAGTCGAACCGTGGGGCCTGCAAAATCGTGATCTGGTTACAGTCTCGGATTTGGACAAAACTTGGGTCACAGGACCAATATGATTCCACAAATATGATGGCATAAGTTTTATCTCGTTCCAACGAGCATGCACCGACTAGTGGAGAAATTGGTAAAACGTCGATACGGAGGAATTTTTACTGATACGGGTTGATTTCTGCATGCATACACGTCCAAATATAGGTCCGGATATACCATACGCATCTTTTGGTGAAATTGGTACGCGATGAGGTAATCCCGTTTGGCAAATCGTACTCCATATCACAAGTTTTTGGATTTTAAAAAATAGATTTTTGGTCGTTTTGGAAACATAATAATTTGATGAATAATGCAAACTAAGAAAAACTAAAAGAATAAAAATAATCTTGGTTATATTGTCAATAAGTCCCTTTAAATAGATTTTAAAAAATAGTAAACGAGTTGGTAGAAAACTTGAGATGAACAGGGGTACTTGGACTATTTTTGGGCAGTTTTAGAAACATGTTTTTCGTCAACTTGGCATCGACTTTTCTCTTAATCCAGGGTACCTAAAATTATTCTATTTGAAGAGAATCCTAGAGGGTTATGTTTTGAGCATGTATGAAGAAATAGTTAATAAAATAAAGAGTAGATAAAGAAATTATATTACCTGAAAGAGGGGGTTGGGCTACCTGTTCTGTTGTGCGGATGCAGTTGGTTGGCGGCGGTGGGCCATGTGGCGACGGTGCGGCAGCCACCGGCCAGGGAGATATCGTCGAGGAGAGGTGGAAGGTTTGGGTTAGGGTTTCATGAAGGACATGCATATATATATATATATATATATATATATATATATATATATATATATATATATATAGAGAGAGAGAGAGAGAGAATAAGGAAGGTGAGATGGCACCTCACCCTAAAAACAAAGGTGGCGGTGACGTGGCACAATCTCAACCATACAAACGAGGGGAGGGGGTTAAGTACAAATTGTCAATTATGAAATGTGTGGTTGAGATTGTGCCACGTCACCGCCACCCTTGTTTTTAGAGTGAGGTGCCATCTCACCTCCCTTATTCTCTCTCTCTCTCTCTCTCTCTCTATATATATATATATATATATATATATATATATATATATATATATATATATATATATATATATATATATATATATATATAGAGAGAGAGAGAGAGAGAGAGTCGGCCGGGGGGGTCGTCTATAGGTTCGGGTCGGGGTCCGCTGCTGGTAGTTTAGGATTAGTTATGTTAGAGTTTTTTTTTCTTTTAATACTTATATATATATATATATATATATATATATATATATATATATATATATATATTAGGGTATAAAAATTTGAGAAAAATATATTTGCATAATAAATAAATTCTAGAAATTTTGTATTACTCGACAAATAATAAAATATTTTTAAATAAAAAAATAATTTTATGAAATACACTTAAATAAAATTTTATACAAATAAATAAATCAAGAGTTTTATTTTCCAATTAACTAAAAAATAATCTAAAGAAATTCAAGAATAAGATAAAATTACTGTAAAATAAAATTTAATTTTTAGGGGGTTTATAGTAGAACCTAGACACTTCATCAGAATCTGTACGAAACCTCTTAGAGGCTAGTCCAGCGGCCGCGGACGTAGCCGTGGAGGGTGTAGGGGTGCCAGAGGAGGCTATGGCGGAGGTAGAGATAATTATTCTAGAGGACACAAGGCAAACCTGGCAGAAGGGAAAAATGAGAGTCAGTCATCCGATATGACCCCTAGTGAGAGAAAAATGCTAGAAATATGGAGGAGCATGAAGCCTGGAACGAGCGACAATCGAGCCAACACCACTGGACATTGACTCCAACCACCTCCAAGGGTAACATTATCTACTATGCCTAAACAAGCACAAGTATACATACTTATGCCCTTGCATCTACCCACAAATCAGGAAGTCTAACTTGGATAACTGACTTTGGGGCATCCTTCAATGTCACGGGTGCCCATGTGAGTTCCAAGATTATACTCTCCTAGCAACGCCTGAAAGCATTCAAACTACTGATGGTACTGCTAGATCCATTGTGGGTAAAGGCATAGTTGAATTCTCTCCCTCTATGACTCTTATTGATGTCTTGCATGCTCCATCTTTTCCTGTTAATTTATTGTCCATTAGTGTTATTGTTCTTCAACTTAATTATGTTGTTTTCTTTGACATTCCTAAGGTAAAATTTTAGGAGAAGGGAACGGAAGGACGGTTGGAGACTGGCACTTAGCATAAAGGGCTATGGTACTTGGACAGAGGTTGACTTGATGCAGTACTGGCATCAATGGTAGATGAAGCACAATAGGAGGAGCCGCGAAAGACTATAGAAGTAGAGTTATTACTCCAACATCAGCGCATGGGATACTCTTTATTCAGTCTACTGAGAATGATGTATCCCTCTATGTATCAAAAGGCTAATAAGCAAAAGTTGTTATGTGATGCTTGCGAACTTAAAAAATATACCAGAAGCTCTTATGTGAGTTCTGAAACTATAAGTTTAGTTGCTTTTGATATGATACATTCTTATGTGTGGGAACCTTGTCCTACAACTACTATTAATAATTTCAAGTATTTTTTTACCTTTATTGACTGCTACACTCGTGTCACCTGGGTATATCGAATGAAGAGTAAGAGTGATGTATTTGCATGCTTTCAAAAATTTTATCGTAGGGTTACAACACAATACGGTGCTAAGGTGAATACTTTGACGTCTGACAATGGAACATAATACACCAACAAAGCTATTGAAGAATACTTATCAACCCATGGGATACAACATCAGACTTTATGTGCCTATACACCAGCTTACAATAACGTGGCAGAGCGGAAGAACAGGCACATGTTGCAAGTGGCATAGTCAATGATGTTTGCTATGAATGTTCATAAACACTTGTGGGGGTATGCCGTTTTAACTGCTGCATATCTCATCAACAGGATGCCCTCTCAAGTGTTAGGATGAAAGACTCCGTTTGAGATGCTTACAGATGAGAACAAGTACATTGTTCCCCCAAAGATATTTGGATGTATATATTTTGTGAAGAATAACAGGCATGCGGGTGCACTACCAAAAGTATGATAAAATAGCGATATTTTTTAGCGACGTCATAATAAAACGTCGCTAATATAAAGATTTCAGCGACTACAAAAATAAACATCGCTATACGTCGCTGTTGACGACATATAGCGACGTTTAGCAACAGCAATTAAGTTTTTTTTAAAGAATAGTCGCTATGAGCTTTTTTAAGGTCGCTAAACATCGCTGAGTTTTTTAATTTAGTGACGTTTAGCGACATATTTAGCGTCATTTATTTTTCTGATTTTTAGTGATGTTATTAGCGACATCTATAACATCGTAAACTATTTTTATTAGCGACGTCATAAGTTGACGTCGCTATACGTCGCTAAAATTTTAGTATAGGTTTTGATTCCCCCTTCTGTCGAAGACTTCCCCTAATTTTTCAAAAACTCCTCTTCCCTCCACTCTCCAGCGAACTGCACCCTCCGGCGTCCTCCACAGCCACCTACTCCGGTTTCACGACCCGCACCCTCCGGCGTCCTCCACAGCCACCTACTCCGGTTTCACGACCCGCACCCGGTGTAAGGGTACTAGTCGGAAACAACGCCCAGCCTACGTCGCAGAATCGGCGGTAGAACGCTGTCTAGATAATCTATCTAATAATATAATGAACCACTAATAATGATAGTATACTCAATCACAGAACTAAGATAAAAATGAGCACGAATCAGATAAGAATAGAATAGTCACAATACAACTCATGAGTCTAAAATAATACATCAATGAGTTTGAAGAAGATACAGAAATATGCTGGAGATAAATCCAGTACAAAAGAATACCACGAGGCTACAACTCCAGGGTCAACTGTCTCAGTTGGGATAAGTCCCTCTTGAGCCAGGGTCTCAGAATCTAAACCCACAACATCCTGGGGTCCATAATAGGTAGGGTACAACTCCTCAGTGTCATCTGGAAAAATATATCCAGTCAGGAAAGGAGCAGAGTACATCTCTAACAGCAGTTCTTATTAATGATAAAAACTATGTAACAGTAAATAGCTGTGGATAAATAAGATACACAATAGATAAAAAAGATATATATACAATAAGGAAATACTGGAAATAAATACAATAATGAACAATATGCCAATGAAACAAGAATACTAATGACTAAGTGTGTGAGTACTAGCTTAACATGTGATCAGCTTGGGCAAGATACAATGCGGCCTGGCTAATCATACATGCTGTGTATGATCAACACTATTTTGTAATATGTACTTTATTCAATAGGGATATTGATCATATATCTATACTAATACTCCCCACCCCCGACTGGTATAATAGATCCAACCACGGTATGTTATGGCACGAGATTCCCCAAGAAGATAGCTAGTCTTCCCGAGAATCGGTGTCTGTACATGTACAAGATAACCAATGAAACAATACTTGTACCATATACACTATATACCAAGGAATAACATCTCATGACGAGATCCGAATATACCAGTCCGTGTAACCATAGTGTCAAGAGAACATGGATATCTACACTATATACAGTGAACATAGAGTATATCATAAATGAGAAACTATCAGAGAATGTACTCGCCTGAAGTCCAATGAACAGTCTCACAGATGTCTGACTCGGTACCTCGAAGACCTAGATATGGAATACAACATTAATACAAGGTCCCAAAAAGAGAACAAGTTAAACTAGTCAACTTCTAGGTCAATAAGTCAATTCTGAGTCAAAAGTCAACTGTGGTCAACTATGAGTCAACTATGGTCAACTATGAGTCAACTATCTATTTCTAAGTTGCACAAGTCTAGCACCAAAATCTTGGATCAAAATACTGAAATCTAAGTCTTAGGAACCACAATCTAAATATTTGGATACCGTATCTTCGGATACGTGAATCCAAGGTAAATCCTCACCATATATATATATCAATCAATAAAGTATATAACAATATAGGATATTAAATTCAACAATTAGGAATCATGGTTTGAACCCACTTGGTATCCACACAAAGTAATGTTCAAGATACATATAGGTATATTATTTATCGTTATACATAATATATTATATATAAACTATTATATTATACAATTAAAATTATAACAATACTAGTATTATATCTCACCACAAATACATTTATATATACATATATATATATATATATAATTATCATATATAAAATATAAATTAAAACTGTCTAACTGTCACTGAAAACAGTGTGTTAAAACACTGATTTTCAATAAACAGGCCCTATAGTGACAGTTCTAACTGTCACTGCAAAACTGTCTCCAAACTGCTGTATAATAAACCCTCTGTCACTTAATTGGTGACAGTTAACAACTGTCACAGAAACCGTCACTAAAGCTGTTCAAATCCTGTCTGTTGCTGTGTATTTAATGACAAGATTCTGTCATAAATAGCTACAACGGCTGCTGCTGCTCACGGTTTATTAATGACAGAATCTGTCATTAATAGCTGTTGTCGCCAAAATAATTAATATGTATAAATATATATATATAAATATATAAATCAATATATATATATATATATATATATATAAAACAAATAAATAAATAAATACTTATATATACATAATCCTATACATATAAATAAATATTAAAAGCTACAATACACATTCCATGTACTAATGTCATATTTTAACATGGCTAAATGCTCACATAAAAAATACATTCATATACAATTAAAATTATATAATAATTATAATTAATATAATTACTCATTTAAACACATAAATATATTTTATAAAATATTTATATATAATTTATTTTATTAACAAGTTGTAACATATATAAATGCATGTAAAGAAAGCTACATATATATTTATACATTATATTAGTACACATAAAAAAATACATAGATCTATGCTACAATAAATATCATAATAATTACACTAAAATAAATATATAACATCTATATATATTTACTAATTTATAATTGAAGAATTAAACCATAAATAATTAGATCTACACATAAACACACAAAATGGAGAGTACCACACCGTATCCCACTAGATCTAGGATATGCATGCGACACAAGTCCAACACACAATCAATTGCACCCCGAAGGACACAAACAAGTTACAAATATTATTTATGAACAAATCAAAGTGTCAAATGTAGATCTATGTGTCCGTGTCAAAATACAACATGTATTACCAAATTGTTGGGATACGACCTACACGTACCCAATTTTGGATATGACACTAGCCCCAAACACATAATCATATGACCAATTGATCTATAGGATCAATTGACACACACAACAAAATATAAATTCGGAATTCCTCCAAAATTGACACAAAAAGTACCATAACTTTCTCCATGGGTCTCCTATGAACACAAAACCAAGTCCTATGGGTAGTACATACATATGGGTTAATTTTACATGATTAAATCTCAGATTTAGAAGCTATTTTAAGGAAAAAAACTGAATTATACCTATTGGGAGATGGATTCCCAATGAAACCTCCAATTGAGATGAAATTGCATCCAAATTGTAGATCATTGTTCCTCTTTGTAGATCCTTGCTTCCTCCTTCTAGATCCTTGCTTCTCAAGTTTCTAATGGTGAATTGGGAAGAATTTAGAATGAATTTGGTGGGAAATTGGAATTGGAATAGGAATGAAAGGAATTTGGGAGTGGAAAATTCTAGATCTAGATTTGGAATGAGAATGAGAGGAGAGAGAATTCCTCCCCCCCCCCTCTAATATAGGCCGGCCTTACCCCTTCCCCAAGCAATTATAAAATGTTCGATGTACCCCTTGGGGCCTCTCATAAAGAAATAATTAAGGAAGGAAACTTTTAGTCTAATGATTTAATTAATTTTAATCCATCTCCTTAACAATGGGCTTTCTAAATGGCCCTAGTCTAACTAATTAATTCATGTTGGTCCATGGGTCCAAACTAAAACTAGTTGGGTCCACTAATATAAGTCCAAAATAATTAAATAATATCTAACAACAATTAAATAATACAACAAATAATTATTTACTATGCACGATATTTAATTAAAATAGGAAAAGACTAAAATACCCTTTCCTAGAAAATATGGTAGTGACAAGTCCACCCTCCTTAAAATAATTTCGTCCTCGAAATTCAAAGACAAAAAATACCCCCAGAAAATCACAAACAGAACTAAAGAATCACACTAACTATGAAAGAACATAACAATGAACAGAACATAACTAGGAAATAACATATCTCAAGGTACAAACAAATATGGATAACGCTCTCGCATTTTATCCTCTCTCTCCCAGGTAGACTCTCTTGGAGAGTGATGCCTCCATGCGACGCGTACCAAAGGAATAGTTTGGTTCCTCAGCACCTTCTCTCTCCGATCCAGAATCTCAACTGGCTGCTCTGGATAGCTAAGAGTAGGGCCCACCTCTATTTCCGAGTGATCCAATACATGACTAGGATCTGCCACGTATCGTCTCAACTGCGACACATGAAACATGTTGTGCACTCCCTCCAATGCAGGTGGCAAGTCTAGTCTATAAGCAACTGCACCGACTCTCTCTAGAATAGTGAAAGGTCCGATGAATTGCGGACTAAGCTTTCCGCCTCCAACGAAGCGAATCGTGCCTCGTGTCGGAGAAATCCTCAGAAACACCAAACTACCCACCTATAACAAAACACTACCTTAAGAACTTAATCTATAACAAACAAGAACAAGCACAAACAAAATTTAAACTATACCTCAAACTCCAAAGGTCTCCGATGGCTATCGGCCCAATGCCGCTGTCTGTCTTGCGCCACTCGAAGTCTGTCTCTGATCAACTGAACCTTCTTTGTTGTATCCACAACTATTTCTGGCCTAAGCAAAACTCTCTCTCCAACATCGTCCCAAGACAAAGGAGTACGATACCTCCGACCATATAGAGCTTCAAAAGGTGACATATCTATACTGGCCTGGTAACTGTTGTTGTAAGCAAACTCTACCAAATGGAGATGGTCCTCCCAAGAACCCTCAAAATCTAGTACACAAGTGCGCAATATATCCTCAAGAGTCTGGATAGTCCTCTCTGACTGCCCATCTGTCTGGGGATGATATGCAGTACTAAACTTGAGCTGAGTGCCCAAACTCTCCTGTAAACTCCTCCAGAAATGAGAAGTAAAACGACTATCCCGATCTGAGACTATACTGACGGGAACTCCATGTATCCTAACGATCTGCCTCACATACATCTCTGCCAGCTTCTCCGTAGACAAACCCACCTTGAAAGGCAAAAAGTGGGCCGACTTTGTCAACCTATCAACAATGACCCAAATTGCGTCTTTCCCTCCTGGAGATCGTGGAAGTCCGGACACAAAATTCATAGTAATGTGTTCCCACTTTCACTCTAGAATGGGTAATGGCTGAAGTAAACCTCCTGGCCTCTGCCTCTCGACTTTCACCTGCTGGCACACTAAGCATCTGGATACAAACTGTGCCACTTCCCTCTTCATGCCATACCACCACACACTCTCTCGCATATCCCGATACATCTTGTTAGCACCTGGATGCATAAAATACTGAGAGCGATGTGCTTCCTGCAATACCTCCTCACGCAGCTCCCCACTAGGCACACACAATCTAACTCCATGCCTCAAAGATCCATCCTCTGCAATAGTGAAATCATCCTCCAATCCTGCTCTCACCTGAGCTCTGATACTCCTCAGAGATACATCATCATACTGTGCTGCCTTAATCCTATCCATCAAATCTGAGTGTATCTGCAATCCCCACATCTGCATAGCACACCCAGGAACAATCACCTCAATGCCCAAGCTCTCCAAGTCCTCCAACAAATATCGATCCTGCGTCAAGAATATAGCTACCGGATACCTGCTCAAAGCATCGGCAACTATATTGGCTTTCCCAGGATGATATTGCAAAGAGATATCAAAATCCTTTATCAGTTCCAACCACCGATGCTGCCTCATGTTCAACTCCTTCTGCGTAAAAATGTACTTCCAGCTTTTGTGGTCTGTGAAGATCTCCACACGCTCTTTGTACAAATAATGTTTCCACAACTTCAGGGGGAATATGACGGCTGCCAACTCCAAATCATGGGTAGGATAGTTCTTTTCATGAGGACGCAATTGCCTGGATGCATAGGCAATCACTTTTTCATGCTGCTGAAGAACACAACCTAAACCCTTTTTCGATGCATCACTATAAATAGTAAAACCTCCGGACCCTGATGGTAACATCAAAATAGGAGCAGATGTCAACCTCTTCTTCAACTCCTCAAAAGTAACCTGGCAATCCTCCGTCCAAACAAACTCCACATCCTTCCTTGTGAGTCTGGTCATCGGCTCGGCAATCCTCGAAAAATCTTGCACAAACTTCCTGTAGTGGCCTGCCAATCCCAAGAAACTCCTGATCTCTGCTACCAAACTCGGAGTCTTCCAAGATTCCACTGCTAAAATCTTCTTCGGATCCACTGAAATACCATCACCAGTCACAACATGCCCCAAGAACTCCACCTTGTCCAAAAAAAACTCACAGTTGGACAACTTCCCATACAACTTCTCCTTCCTCAGCACATCCAACACAATCCTCAAGTGCTCCTCATGCTCCTCCGGTGTCCTCGAGTATATGAGTATGTCGTCGATGAACACCACCACGAATTTGTCAATGTACTGGTGGAACACCTTGTTCATCAAGTTCATAAATATCGTCGGTGCATTAGTCAAACCAAACAGCATCACCATAAACTCGTACTGACCATACCGAGTTCTAAAAGTAGTCTTCGGTATGTCCTCCGGCTTCACCTCCACCTGATGGTAGCCTGATCTTAAATCTATCTTAGAAAATACCTTGGCACCACTCAACTGATCAAACAGATCATCAATCCGTTGCAAAGGAAACTTATTCTTGATAGTAAGATTATTCAAAGCCCTGTAATTAATGCACATGCGCACCAATCCATCCTTCTTCGGCACAAACAATACCGGGGCTCCCTATGGTGAATAACTCGATCTGATAAATCCCTTATCCTGTAATTCGTCCACCTGCTTCTTCAACTCGACCAGTTCGCTGTTGTTTACTCTATAGATATGCTGCAAAATTGGTTCTGCACCTGGCACCAAATCTATAGAAAATTTAACATCTCGATCTGGCGGCAATCCTGGTAATTTCTCAGGAAACACATCCAAGAATTCTGCTATCAACGGATGCGGCAACTCCTTGTCTTCCACCATAGCTCCATAAATAATGCCTTCTCCTTGCTCTGTAGCTCCTCTAACAAACTCGAACTCTGGCTCTCCTGGCAAACCAAACAAAACTCTACCTCCTCTACAATCTATGCTAGCACGGTGCCTACTCAACCAATCCATCCCGAGTACAATATCGTAGCTCGGAAGTGGCATTACAAGTAGACACGCACTCAACTCCCGGCCTCCCAGAGTAACTCTTCGATCCTTAAAAATATTATTAACTAGGATAATGCCTCCCCCGGTCATGATCTTGCAAGTCCTAACCAAAGACTCAGCTACCAAACCATGCTTTAGAGCAAAAGAAATAGATACAAAACTATGGGAAACACCACTATCAAACAAAGCTAAAGCTGGAATGGAATCAAGAAGAATAGAACCTGTGATGACATCTCCGGTGGGTTCATCCTCCTCGACGGTCATAGCAAACGCTCGTCCCTGTCGAGCACCTCCCTGCTGTTGATGTTGGACAAAATGCTGCTGCTGGACCGGAACTCCTCTCTCAACTACAGCATGAGCAAGCTGATGAGCACTCTCGATGCCCTGCCGTAGAACGTCGGTCTGCCTCTGATGTGCCTCTGACTGAGCCCTCTGTGCCTCGAGCATCTCACGAAACAGTGTAAACATCTTGACGCCTCTGCTGGCACAGGAGGTGGAGGTGGAAGCCCCTCAGATACAGCTGGCACAGTCCTCTGAGTAGGTGGTGGACCTCCGAAAGCAGCTGACACTCCAAACACCGGAGAAGTGACTGGTGCAGGCCCTCGGGATGTCGCAGACCTCTCAGAAACTGCTCTCTCCTGCTGTGATCTAGTCTTAGGCGGCATCCTGAGACGAAAGAAAGAATCAATATGGCACAAGATGTAAGACATCAAGGAAAGGACAAGTTTAAGGGATCAAGTATCAATATCAAAGGAGAATAGTTGAATCAAAAGAATTTTCCTAGATGTGATTGAGTATCTCAGCCTATTTCCTATATCATATCGCAGGCTCGCAGTAGTACAACTAAATTATTGCACTACCATGATATTACATACTTTGTGAAGCTAGACCTGCATGGGCCACCACCAAAAACGTGTCACGACCCGCACCCGATGTAAGGGTACTAGTCGGAAACAACGCACAGCCTACGCCGCAGAATCGGCGGTAGAACGTTGTCTAGATAATCTATCTAACAATATAATAAACCACAAATAATGATAGTATACTCAATCACAGAACTAAGATAGAAATGAGCACAAATCAGATAAGAATAGAATAGTCACAATATAACTCATGAGTCTAAAATAATACATCAATGAGTTTGAAGAAGATACAGAAATAAGCTGGAGACAAATCCAGTACAAAAGAATACTACGAGGCTACAACTCCAGGGTCAACTGTCTCAGTTGGGATAAGTCCCTCTTGAGCCAGGGTCTCAGAATCTAAACCCACAACATCCTGGGGTCCATAATAGGTAGGGTACCACTCCTCAGTGTCATCTGGAAAAATATATCCAGTCAGGAAAGGAGCCGAGTACATCTCTAACAGCAGTTCTTATTAATGATAAAAACTATGTAACAGTAAATAGCTGTGGATAAACAAGATGCACAATAGATACAAGAGATATATATACAATAAGGAAATACTGGAAATAAATACAATAATGAACAATATGCCAATGAAACAAGAATACTAATGACAGTGTGTGAGTACTAGCTTAACATGTGATCGGCTTGGGCAAGATGCAATGCGGCATGGCTAATCATACGTGTTGTGTATAATTAACACTATTCTGTAATCTGTACTTTATTCAATAGGGATATTGATCACATATCTATACTAATACTTCCTACCCCCAACTGGTATAATAGATCCAACCACGGTATGTTATGGCACGAGATTCCCCAAGAAGATAGCTAGTCTTTCCGAGAATCGGTGTCTGTACATGTACAAGATAACCAATAAAACAATACTTGCACCATATACACCATATACCAAGGAATAACATCTCATGACGAGATCCGAATATACCAATCCGTGTAACCATAGTGTCAAGAGAACATGGATATCTACACTATATACAGTGAACATAGAGGATATCATAAATAAGAAACTATCAGAGAATGTACTCGCTTGAAGTCCAATGAACAGTCTCACAGATGTCTGACTCGGTACCTCGAAGACCTAGAAATGGAATACAACATTAATACAAGGTCTCGAAAAGAGAACAAGTTAAACTAGTCAACTTCTAGGTCAATAAGTCAATTCTGAGTCAAAAGTCAACTATGGTCAACTATGAGTCAACTATGGTCAACTATGAGTCAACTATCTATTTCTAAGTTGCACAAGTCTAGCACCAAAATCTTGGATCAAAATACTGAAATCTAAGTCTTAGGAACCACAATCTAAATATTAGGATACCGTATCTTCGGATACGTGAATCCAAGGTAAATCCTCACCATATATATATATATCAATCAATAAAGTATATAACAATATAGGATATTAAATTCAACAATTAGGAATCATGGTTTGAACCCACTTGGTATCCACACAAAGTAATGTTCAAGATACATATAGGTATATTATTTATCCTTATACATAATATATTATATATAAACTATTATATTATACAATTAAAATTATAACAATACTAGTATTATATCTTACCACAAATACATTTATATATATATATATATATATATATATATAATTATCATATATAAAATATAAATTAAAACTGCCTAACTGTCACTAAAAATAGTGTGTTAAAACACTGATTTTCAATAAACAAGCCCTATAGTGACACTTCTAACTATCACTGCAAAACTGTCGCCAAACTGCTGTATAATAAATCCACTGTCACTTAATTGGTGACAGTTAACAACTGTCACAGAAAACCGTCACTAAAGCTGTTCAAATCCCGCCCATTGCTGTGTATTTAATGACAGGATTCTGTCATTAATAGCTACAGCGGCTGCTGCTGCTCACGGTTTATTAATGACAGAATCTGTCATTAATAGCTGCTGTCGCCAAAACAATTAATATATATAAATATATATATATATAAATATATAAATCAATATATATATATATATATATATAAAACAAATAAATAAATAAATACTTATATATACATAATCATATACATATAAATAAATATTAAAAGCTACAATACACATTCCATGTACTAATATACATATTTTAACATAGCTAAATGCTCACATAAAAAAATACATTCATTAATATATAATTAAAATTATATAATAATTATAATTAATATAATTACTCATTTAAACACATAAATATATTTTATAAAACATTTATATATAATTTATTTTATTAACAAGTTGTAACATATATAAATGCATGTAAAGAAAGCTACATATATATATTTATACATTATATTAGTACACATAAAAAAATACATAGATCTATGCTACAATAAATATCATAATAATTATACTAAAATAAATATATAACATCTATATATATTTACTAATTTATAATTGAAGAATTAAACCATAAATAATTAAATCTACACATAAACACACAAAATGGAGAGTACCACACCGTATTCCACTAGATCTAGGATACGCATGCGACACGAGTCCAACACACAACCAGTTGCACCCCGAAGGACACAAATAAGTTACAAATATTATTTATGAACAAATCAAAGTGTCAAATGTAGATCTATGTATACGTGTCAAAATACGACATGTACAAAGTCCCGTATCAGAGGGAAAACCCCCAAAATGACACGTATCACCAAATTATTGGGATACGACCTACACATACCCAATTGTGGACACGACACTAGCCCCAAACACATAATTACATGCCCAATTGATCTATAGGATCAATTGACACACACAACAAAATATAAATTCGGAATTCCTCCAAAATTGACACAAAAAGCACCATAACTTTCTTCATGGGTCTCCTATGAACACAAAACCAAGTCCTATGGGTAGTACATACATATGGGTTGATTTTACATGATTAAATCTCAGATTTAGAAGCTATTTTAAGGGGAAAACTGAATTATACCTATTGGGAGATGAATTTCTAATGAAACCTCCAATTGAGATAAAATTGCCTCAAAATTATAGATCCTTGCTCCTCTTTGTAGATCCTTGCTTCCTCCTTCTAGATCCTTGTTTCTCAAGTTTCTAATGGTGAATTGGGAAGAATTTGAAAAGAATTTGGTGGGGAATTGGAATGGGAATGAAAGAAATTTGGGAGTGGAAAATTCTAGATCTAGATTTGGAATGAGAATGAGAGGAGAGAGAATTTGCCCCCTCTAATATAGGCCGGCCTTACCCCTTCCCCAAGCAATTATAAAATGTCCAATGTACCCCTTGGGGCCTCTCATGAAGAAATATTAAGGAAGAAAGCTTCTAGTCTAATGATTTAATTAATTTTAATCCATCTCCTTAACAATGGGCTTTCTAAATGGGCCTAGTCTAACTAATTAATTCATGTTGGTCCATGGGTCCGAACTAAAACTAGTTGGTTCCACTAATATAAGTCCAAAATAATTAAATAATATCTAACAACAATTAAATAATACAACAAATAATTATTTACTATGCGTAATATTTAATTAAAATAGAAAAGACTAAAATACTCTTTTCTAGAAAATGTGGTAGTGACATCTGGCGTCCCCCTCCTCCTTCTTCTCCCCCTCCTCTAGGTAAATCCTAACTGTCTCTCTCTCTCTCTCTCTCTCTCTTTCTCAGATGCCCATGACACTGATACTGACACGACACACACACACTGACACAGACACGACATAGACTGTGAGAGAGGGTATAAATCCTAACCCTATCCTGATCTCTCTCTCTCTCTCTCTCTCTCTCTCTCTCTCTCAGATGCACACTACGTTATACTGACACATACATAACACACACACACACACACACACTGACACAAACACGGCACAGACTGTCACAGAGGGTGTAAACCCTAACCCTAACTCTAACCCTAACCCATTCTCTCTCTCTCTCTCTCTCTCTCTCATAGATACATACGATATGACACTGACACAGATACGATAAACACACTGACACAGACACGACACAGACTGTCATAGAGGGTATAAACCCTAAACCTAACCCTAACCTGATCTCTCTCTCTCTCTCTCACAGATGCAGACATGACATGACATAGACACAGACAAGACATACATATACTGACACATACACTGTCACAGAGGGTATAAACCCTAACCCCCTCTCTCTCTCTCTCTCTCTCTCTCTCTCTATATATATATATATATATATATATATATATATATATATATATATATATATATATATACTGACATCAAGCCCTTAGTTGTAGTATGATCAACTCGAGTGAATCTTACTCACAACTTATACCTATATCCATTCCTCACATACACACAACCACAGTTGATACACATAAGATACATAAAGATTTCCCTAATCTTCTAATGCCTGTTGTGATACTCAAGTTTAAAATACAACTTCAAATTACTGCTGCCTAATGTCGTACCCTGCTTTGTACGATGGTGTGTACAGATCCTGTGAAGTCTGCCGCAACACTCATGTGCACATCAAATATGCACTATCGGGTCTGTGCAGATGGTGTGTGCAACAGCCTCTCCCCATCTTACTGCTCACTGTATTTCTCCCCAAATCTGCTGTCAACATGACATATACTCCTATGGATAGGCACTCCCCTATAACCAGATGACTAATACTTAAAGCAGTGCACAAATCCTAACCCTAAACCAAATCTGCTCAGTTGATACTAACTGATACACTGCAATATGAGTATCCAAGATATAAAGTTGAACGAAGAAGTATCAGTGCTAGGACTAGGTATATCAGTGCATGTACTGTATTCCTGAGTATTCTTATGTTTGTGTAGATGAGTAGGTGTATAGCATAATTGGGTATTCCTGGGTATATATGCTAGGACTAGGAGTATCAATGCATGTACTGTATTTAACGATGAGTATATACTTAAACGATGTCCATTCATTTTTGTAGAAGTATCTAAAAATGGATATGAATTACTATCTGCATCATCATTCGTGGATGTACAATCGTCATCCTGATGACATGTGCGATGTGCGAGATAAATTCATTGAGGGTGTACAGTAGTTCCTGCAGTTCGCCAAGGTGTTTCCTCAGTACATGGACGGTACCAAAATTAAGTGTCCGTGTGTGAGATATCGCAACTTAAAATATCATCCACAAGTGGAAGTCACATATCATTTGTACTCGAAGGGTTGCACACCAATTACTATCAGTGGACGGCGTACGAAGAACTTATGTCTTTAGCATCGGAGTCGGAGCCTTATGTGAAGCCGTATATGGATGTCCACGACTACGCTTCTTACGAAGACGAATGGGTGAACATAGTTTATGATGCGGCGGGGCCTAGTTTTGATCCGGACAATCATGATGCAGCTGAGGAGGCACCGAATGCCGATGCTGCAAAGTTTATGGAGTTGTTGGAGAATGCAAGGACTCTATTATATCCTGGTTGAGAGGATAATTCTCTATTGGAGGTGGTTACAAGATTATTGAGCATCAAGTCCAATTTTAACATATCTCAAGAATGCTATAATCGACTGATGGATTTGATTATAGAGATCTTACCAGAGGGTGCAAAGTTGCCTAAAGACTTCTACCGATCTAAGAGGATGGTGAGATCGCTCTGGATGGGATACGAGAAAATTGATGCATGTCACAACGGGTGCATGTTGTACTGCAAAGACGACAAGGATGAAGATGAGTGCAGATTTTATGGTGTTGATTGCTACATGGCCACTAGAAGAGAAAAGTTTGTCGGTGCAAAGAAGCCTACCGATTTGATGCACTACTTGTCTTTGACACCGCGGTTGCAGAGGTTGTTTATGATAAAGGAGACTACAGAAAACATGAGTTGGCACAGGTGAAAACAGATCGAAGGAGTATTGGATCATCAATTCGATGGAGAAGCATGGAAGCACTTTGATCGAGAGTATCCAGATTTTGCTTCGAATCCGCATAATATCATATTGGGGCTCTCCTCCGACGGTTTTATCCTATTCGGACTTTCGGGCTTCCAGTATTCGTGTTAGCCTGTGATCTTTACTCCGTACAATCTATCGCCTTGGATGTGCATAAAGACTCTATATATGTTCCTAACCGTTATTATTCTGGGTTCGAACAATCCAAAAAAGAATATCGATGTATATACAGCCTTTGATAGATGAGTTGAATCTGCTGTGGAAAGTAGGTGCCAACATATACAATGTTTCTAGAAAGCAGAATTTTCAAATTAGGGCAGCACTTATGTCGACCATCAACGACTTTTCGGCCTATGAAATATTATCGGGATGGAGCACTCATGGTCGTCTCTCATGTCCGCATTGTATGGACCACACTAAGGCTTTACGTTTGAAACCCGGAGGCAAACTGTATTTTTTTATTATCATCGACAATTTCTGCCGAAGGATCATCCGTACCGGAGGAACAAGAATGCTTTTCGTGCGGGCATTACGGAGAAGGCCAATCCACCGCCAAGGTGGCCCGGATACACGATATGGGAAGAGATAAAAGATTTACCAAGTGATATCGAAGAGCCTACTAAGGGTTACAAGTGTGACTGATTTGGTCACATCCATAACTGGATGAAGAGGAGTATATTCTGGGATCTGTCATATTGGAGCACCAATCTGATCAGACATAACCTTGATGTCATGCATATCGAAAAGAATCTGTTTGATAACATAATTAATACTATAATGGAGGTAAGGAAAAGACGAAAGACAATCCGAAGGCCAGGTTAGACTTAGAAGAAATATGTAGACGTCCTGCGTTGCATTTGATAGAGGAGGGGAATGGAAAGTTAAAGCAACCTAAGTCAATTTTCTCACTAGAGAAGAAGGATAAAGGGAGACTTTATAGGTGGATTTAGGGTCTAAAATTTTCAGACGAGTACGTGTCAAACTTGAGAAGATGCATCGATCTCAAGGAGAACAAACTGGCGGGTATGAATAGCCACGATTGTCACGTATTCATGGAGAGGTTAATTTCGATTATATTTTGAAAATTCTTACCCCAGGTCATCTGGGATCTATTGACAGAGCTCAGCATATTCTTCAGAGATCTTTGTTCTACTGAGTTGCTTGTCGATCGTCTAGAAAAGCAAGAGAAGGACATTGCAGTAACACTGTACAAGTTCGAGAAGGTATTTCCTCCTAGATTCTTTGACTCTATGGAGCATTTGCCAATTCATCTTTCCTATGAGGCACGTGTTGGCGGTTCTGTTGGTTATCGGTGGATGTACCCCTTCGAGCGGCATCTGAATCACTTAAAGAGAAAGGTAAAAAATAAGGCACGGGTTGAGGGATCTATTTGTGAAGCTTATGTTCTTGAGGAGATTACAAACTTTTGCTTGACCTATTTCAAACCTTATATTCCTACTAATAGAATGAGAGCTCCAAAAAATGACGACGGATATCAGGAATCTAATGATGCAATACTGAAAGTATCCAAAGCGTCCGGAAAGCCTTCGAGGAAAATAAAGAAGAGATATTTGAATAACGATGAGCTAAGGGCTGCTTAGTTGTATATATTACTCAAATACGACAAGAATAAAGTGGAGAAGCTAGAGGGGTAAGTAATTAATACATCCACGTTTATATTATCTCAATATAATCCTATAAGCTACTATTATGCTACTAATCAGCAGTAGCTTCATTGTTTTTTAGCACATATAATGATGAGCCAAGTTTGGTTAGACCCTACATAACAGACGAAGAAGTAGAACAAGAAATAAGATGCCATTTTCCTTTTTAGTTGAGTGCATATGTAAGGAGCTTGGTAATTACTTTTTCTGTATGCACTTGCACAATAAATAACTTACTATCCTACTTTAGTATTTAGGTCGATCGTCTAATAACATCGAAGACTGAATCTATTAGAACTCTAGCCAAGAGACCAATTACTGCCGTCAAAATATGGCCAAGTTACTGTGTGAATGGATTTAGGTTCAAGTCAACAAATGCTCTGATCAGAGACTGCTTTTTGGATCTTGATTCCACGAAAAATAGTTGTTTGTGTATCAAATCTTCGAACTAAAAAGACGTCGATCCAGGCAATGATTTTTTTGGCATCTTACGAGAGATTATGGAGTTGACATATAATTATGGCATAGAACCTGCTAAGATCATGCTATTCAAGTGTGAGGTTGGAAAATTGACAAGCACGGTCTTGTGGATATAAACTACAAGCGTAGATATCAAGGCTATGAACCATTTGTCCTATCAAGTCAGGCTCAGCTCATGTACTTCATAACTTATCCTAGTCGGGGATAGGAAGGTCGAATTGGTGGGCAATAAGCAATACTAAAGTTAGAAATACCTTTGACTTTGACGAAATAGCTTATCAGGAGGACGAGCTACCTCTTGTAACAAATATTATAGATGTGGACTCAACGAAAGTTACTCATTAAACGACTAATAATATAAAGTAGTTAGAATTATCCAAAGAGGAAGACGAAGACGAAGACAAAGTAGATAAAAGTGAAGTTGAGGAGGAAAATGAAGAGGAGAATGAGGAAGGCGAACAAGATAATTTTTTTGAAGATGATTGAAAATAAAATATTTTGCCCGAAGATATGTGCTATATTTTGTCTGTAGAATATACTATTTTGACAAAGATATGTATTATATTTTGAATGCATAATGTACTATCCATTTAGACTTGTGATACTACTAGTTATTTACTGTACAATTCTATTAATACTGTGAGATATGCATAATATTTTGAGTATAGAATGTACTTTATTTGTGTATTTCTTTTTTCATCAGATGTTGTTATCAGGTATGACAGGACAACGCGGAGTATTCAGCAGGTCCCGAGGTAGACAGAGTGCTCCTCCGGTACTGCCTAGTGTGGGTTCTGGATCCTCGGCGTCTAGTACTCCAGTATATCGACCAGTCACATCTCCGACTGCAACGACGTTACGTGGCAGCACTCCTGGCATGAGTAGTTCCAGGTCTGATAGTACTCCCTCTTCCAGCGTTCCTCTTGCTGACAGAACAATGGAGACAGATGAGCATATGGTAGAGGTTGAGCCGACGTCGTCCCAGCATCAACTAGATCCTCTATACGCACCTACGGATGTGTAAACCCCCTCAATTTATTCTATGGATAGTTAGAATAGACCAGAAAAATTTTGATAGAAGATATTGAGGTTTAGAGTAGAGTATATTTATCTGGAGTTTTAATCCAATTAATTAAAACCCTTGGCGCGCACTATCTTTATCTAATTATTCGGAGCCTATTTTCAGCCCATAAATTTTGTACAAATATTATACTTCTGACTGGACCCGCCAAATTAGGCACTGGACTTTTTCGTCACAAAAAGTCAGATTCTGTTGTGCTCTAAATTAATTGCACAATTTTTCGAATCCGAAATCCATATTTAATTCGGTGTCGGACTCCTGTGTCGTTACTCTAAATTTTGGGATACCAACTTAACCCGTTGAGCCGGACCAACAAAAGGGTCCAAGACTGACTCCAAGCCCCCACCATTTTTGGCTTTTGCGTTATTTCCGGATTTTGACCCCAAGTGCCCCAAATTAAATTAAATTCGCGGGACGCTTATTTCTATTTAAATCGAGATTTCCAACTTGGTAAATCCTATTTAAATACTAAATTAATCCCAATGCCCATTTAATTAAACTCGTGTCTCACCCACACTACCCCCTCGTCATACAAATTAATAAACGCAATTTTTGCCATAATTTTTGCGTCATTTTATGTGTTTGTACAAGTTTCCGAACTTAAGGGGCTAATGTGCAAATGTAGCAATAGGTGTCACTTTCCTATTGGCTTGGGCTAATGAAGAAAGCTCCCCCTTCTTTTGACCGGTCACAACCCACCCTCTCTCTCTCATGGATGCATTCATCCATCATGAGCAATCTAGGCCCTCCATTCAAATAATTACATTCAATCCTCACCACACACTCAACACACACTCTCCTATTCAATTCCCCCCTTCACATACCTATTCCCTAAGCCGGCCCTAATTCCTAGGAGCCTTGGAAACCCCCCTCCCTCACTCTCTCTCCTCCCTCTCTTCCTATCAGCCGACAGCCCCCCTCCCCTTTTCTTTTCTTTTCTTTTCTTTTCTCCTTCTTCTTCCTCTCTTCTCCTTCTTCTTCTTCTTCTTTTTCTTCTTCTTCTCTCCTTCTTCACCACTTACTTCCCTACCTCACTAGCTACCCTACCAGCAACTCCACCACCCCCTCAGCCTTCCCACCACCCCCACGGCTATGTGCACAGCCCCACCCCCACCGTGGACACTGTGCACAGCCCTCTCCCCTCACTACCTCACCACCTCACTACCTCACCACTTCATTTCTTCATCACCACCACCCTCCAACTTCATTACCACCACACCATCCTACTTCACCACCACCAACCAGCCACTCCACCCCCACCATCCAGCCCCACGACCACCACGATCACCATCGACTCCAACGAGCCTAGTTGAGGTTCACTCCTCCCCCTCTCTTGTATTAAATTCCAGAATAATAATTGTGTTAAATAGGAATTATATATATATTAGAATGATGTTAGTTAAGGGTGTATTCATATTGTTAGAGTATTTATTGTGTGGAGTAGTATAGTGTTTTTAAACATGGTTAAGTGTCATGGATATATGCATGGTTGAGGGAATGCTAAATAAATTACTTGTGGGTTAATTACAATTTGAAAGAAGGTTCTTGAATATATATAAATGGTTAGTGTAGGTTTACTTTGAACTATGAGTTAAGGTATACTTTGGTTAATTCAAATAAGGTTTTATGTGAATGCATATGGAAATATAAACGACTTGAGGATGGGTTTAATGAGGTTGACATAAGTTTAAATATTTATAGTAAGCATGTATCTCGTAATTTGTAAAGTTGGACTGTGAAATAGAGGTTGTCTTCGACATAAAATATAACAAATAAAATTAAATTATGAATTCGAGATAAAGAGAGTTTTTGATATTTAAATAAATAATCGGGATGTATGGTTCATGATAGTATTTATTAATTTAATTATGGAGAATTAAATTGAGGAGAGCGCATAGATGACTAGGTATTTTGACTATCGTGCCGATAGTCAACTGTAGTCAACCCCCTAGTGACTAGTCTCTGATAGTCGTAGCTGAGACTGAGTCTAGGTGTAGATATGTGTAGCACCCCTGTCTGTTGTAAAATAGATTATTGATTCTAGTTTGTAATTCATCTCTAGGTATTGCGGGACCTGAGGACTTGGACGCAGTATCCGATCTCCGTCATCAGCAGCCGCACGCAGGCAAGTGTACCTTGCCACCCAGTATTTCAGTTTACAGATATTGTTTTTATTGTACATTGTGCGCTTATTTACGTTGATGTTCGATATTCCATGTCCGGTTCACAACCGGATGTTGACATTAGATTTAACGACCTAGAATAATTACTGATGTTTCATAGAACCTCGATGCACATACCAGAGTACATCGTTACCCCAGGACAGACTCATACACTGTGTTTGTGCCAGATTCCTGTATCCTGATACTGACATCATGACCAGAGACTAGGATGACCTTAGGGTCGCGTCTGTTGAGTTATCTTCCGTGTGTCGAGACTGTTAGAGGTTCAGGTTCAGCGCACAATCGTTGACCGCTTGGGATGGGGAAGACAGTTACTAGACGTTTGGGCTACTATGCACGCGCTTATATATGTATATCTAGTGATCCTGTTTCATAGTGTAGTGGTAACACCCGTGTGTCTCTCTGCTCGGAGCTACGGTACGACCCGTGTGTCTCTGTATTCGGAGCTGCAGTTTTATTTTGGACAGCCCACGCGTCGAACATTGTCTTTAAACTGTGTCACACTAGTTGGTTATGATAGAGTACCCTGTCGTGCACTTGTACTTTCTGTTTACTTGGCATGTTATATTTCTGTACCTTGTTACGTCCCTCTGAGGACCTGGTTCCCTGCCAGTTTTGCAGCATAGACGATTACGGAGCACTTGAAGATACTGATGGAGTGACATATCTTGCGAGCATGGTACCAGGTACTCACATTATATCTACCGGCATTATGGTTATTTTACATTGCTTATTCATCTGCTGTTGTAGCCTAGTTTTGTAGACTCATACTTCTTCTCGAGTCTATTCGAGTTAGTGTGTTATTGGGCGGCCAACCTTACCACATTTAGCTCTTTCTTGTATACTGATGTACATTGTGGATTGAGACATAGAGGTTTACATTTATGGTAAATTCTAGATAGTGCCCTTTATATTACAGCTTATACGTATTCGAGTCAGACCAGAGTCTGGTCGAATGCGTAGCTGGCATGCCACGTATTCCTGGTCCTACGTATTTTGGGACTGGGGCGTGACATGTTTTTGTGGTGGCCCATGCAGGTCCGATTTAAATCGTCTTGGTCACCTGACTGTGCCAAGCGAGCCTGCAAATTAGGAAAAAATATTATGATTGTTGAATGGGAACTCAATCCATAATCGATTTAAAACTCTTTGTATGTGATTATCGTCCTTGGACTTCCACTTTGCATTCATTCAATCTTCGTCAAATATCGCTATCCTTGTTTCTCGTCCCCTATTGTTCGGGGAGACGAATGCTTATGACTGGTGATTTCCCTCCAGAAGAAGATCGAAGACCAGACGGCGGAAGACAGAATTCGTATGCCTTTCTCTGAAAAGATTGTTACCTTATCAGGATAGATTGAAGGGTTCTTTGGATTCTAGAACTAGTATGAAAGGGTAGCAAGAGAATTGGAACCAGTAGTACCCTAGTCGTACTTGAGATAGCAGTAATCTTGGGACTACTGAGAGCTAGAAGGATTGTTGATCATGACCTAAAATGATTTATGTGAATGCATAGCCTGACGATGGAAACTAGTGGTTGTATATGATAGCAATACCAGGAATGATATTATGGACTAGAGAAGATAAAATTTTAGGATCTCACTTGGAAGATAATGATCGGATTCCAGGAAATTCTAGTATGTGCTAGAGTGATACCAGTATTGTACTTGTGACTTGGAGAGATGAATAACGAAAAGAAGAAATTTTAGGAATAAAATTTTAGGAAAAACTTTGAGGAGAAGAGAATTATACATTAGGCGAGAAAATTTTTTCTTTTGAGGATTGATGTTGGAAACAGAACGGGAGAAATTATTTTGAGGTTTAGTCTAGACTATGACTTTATCCTAGACATGGACTGGTTGAGCCAATACCACGTGACGCGAGATTATTGACGTGATTATATTATTTATGACCACCAGATTACCCTGAGTTTGAGATACTTCTGGGAGTCCAGGAGTATGGTGCTCAGCTACCTTAGGGGTATACAATGCAGGAGGTGAACCGGTATACCACCATATTATATCAGAGTTGAGGATGTTTTTCCAGAGGATCTCCCAGGACTGCCACCTGACGGAGAGATTGAGTTCACTATAGAGTTGACTCCAGGAGCCGAGCCAGTTACTTCCCCAGTTTACAGACTAGCACCGAAGGAGTTGGTTGAGCTGAAGGTTCAAGTAGATGATCTCCTAGATAAGGGTTTCATATGGGCTAGTGTTTTTCCATGAGAAGCAACCATCTTATTGTACCAAAGAAGGACGGGATGGTACGTTGCGTAACGATGACAGGACATTAAATGCCGTAGCGATAAAAAGCAAGTACCCTTGACGCGCATCGAAGATTAATTTGAATCAGCTAAGTGGCGCATATGTATTTTGAAGATCGGTCTCAGATCAAGTTATCACCAGATCAAGGTACGGAGAGAAGACATTCCGAAGACGGCGCTTCGGACGAAGTATGTGCTCTATGAGTTTTAGTCGTGACCATTTCGATTGACCAACGCGCCAGCAGTATTTATGAGCTTGAGGAACAATGTTTTCCACCAGTACTTAGATAAGTTCGTGGTAGTATTTATAGACGATATCCTGATATATTCCAAGAGCCAGGAGGAGCATGAGAGACATTTCAGGATTGTGTTGGAGACACTGAGACATGAGAGGCTGTACGCCAAACTCAGCAAATGTGAGTTTTGCTTGGACAGAGTACCATTTCTGGGACACATAATCACCGGAGATGGACTATCAGTTGATCTGGAGAAGATAGCTACAGTAGAGACCTGGCCTACCCCTACATCAGTTACAGAGGTTGGAGTTTCCTCGGACTTGCCGGATATTACCGGAGGTTCATGGAAAACTTTTCGAGGATAGCTGCGCCTATGACGCGACTGACGCGTAAGGGCGAAGAGTTTATCTGGACCGACGAGTGTCAGGCGGCTTTCGATGAGCTAAAGAAGCGTCTGACATCAGCACCGATTTTGACACTACCCTCAGGATAAGGAGGATTTGTAGTGTACAGTGATGCATCAGGGAGCGGATTGGGATGTGTACTGATGCAACACGGCAAGGTGATAGCCTACGCATCGAGACAGTTGAGAGTTCATGAGAAGAACTATCCGACGCACGACTTGGAGCTAGCTGCGGTGATATTTGCATTAAAGCTATGGAGACATTACCTTTATGGTGAGCGTGTTGAGATTTATACAGATCATAAAAGCCTGAAGTACGTCTACACGCAGAAGGAGCTCAATATGAGGCATAGACGTTGGCTAGAGCTGATGACAGATTATGACATTGAGCTACAGTACCACCCTGGCAAGGCAAACATCGTAGCAGATGCCTTAAGCAGGAAGCCCATGGCATACTTTCTGACGACGCAGCGACGGTTGCTAGAGGATCTCCAGGAGCTTGGGATGGAGATCATATTGCCAGGCATGGATAGACAGATGGCCAGTCTTGAGGTTTAGTCTACTTTGATTGAGAGGATCAAGGCAGCATTGCCTACAGATGCGAGATTTTGACGTCTGCGAGAGAGAACAGAAGCCGGCATGCAGACGGGACTCAGGATTCATGAAGACGGAACGTTGAGGTGCGGAGATCGCCTATATATTTCGAGTGGCGAGCTACGCCAAGAGTTGATGATCGAGGCTCATAGCTCAATTTATTCTATTCATCCCGGGGGTACGAAGATGTACCGAGACTTGAGACAGCATTTCTGGTGGCATGGGATGAAGAGGAAAATTGTAAGATTTATGGCGAAGTGTTTAGTTTGTCAGCAAGTCAAGGCTGAACATCAGAGGACTGCAGGATTATTGCAGCCACTCCCAATTTTCGAGTGGAAGTGGGAACACATTACCATGGACTTCGTCACAGGATTTCCGCGAAGCCCTAGCGGGAAGGATGCAGTTTGGGTTGTCGTAGACAGACTCACCAAGTCTGCATATTTCTTGCCCTTCAGAGTTGGGCAATCCACAGAGATACTAACTGACATGTATATGAGGCAGATAGTACGATTACATGGAGTGCCTGTCAGCATCGTATCGGATCGTGATTCCAGATTCATGTCACATTTTTGGCGGAGTATGCAAGAGAGCTTAGGAACTCGTCTCAAGTTCAGCACTGCGTACCATCCACAGACTGATGGACAGTCAGAGCGCACGATACAGATATTAGAGGATATGTTGCGAGCGTGCATGATTGATTTTGGAGAATCTTGGGAGGATCATCTACACTTGGTGGAATTCTCCTACAATAACAGTTACCAGGCCAGCATACAGATGGCACCTTATTAGGCACTGTATGTAAACTCCCTCACCCAAAATAGGTAATTTGTGTATATTTTATATTATTATATTTATTATAGATGTTGAATTTATTTAGAGTATTCTCTTAGTTAATTAGAAAATAAATTTTCTAATAGTATATTTACTTATATAAATATTTATTTAGAATTATTTTTAGGCTATTTTAGATTATTGAGATTTTTCCATAATTTTTAGTTAATTAAAAACTAGTAACACTAATTTTCTAGGACTTTGAAGAATTTATTTTATGTTCAAACTTAATTAAAAATATTCCAAAATTTTATTTTAGGTTCTAAATAGTCAAATATATTTTCTAAAATTTTCTGGGAATTTTCTGAATACTTTTAGTATTTATTGGGAGTTATTTAGACTAATAACTAATTTTTAGGACTTGTAGAATTTATTTTGCAAGTTCAGGAATATAGAATGGACCCACGTTATTTTTTAGGGTTTATAATATTATTATATATTTTTTGGAATTATTTCAGAATTTTTGAAATAATGTTAGTATTTATTTTTAGTTAAATGGATAAAACTAATGTTTAGAGCTTCTCCTAATTATAGTAGTAAACTTATAAATATAAAATTATCCCAAATATTTTTTTAGGGTTTATAGGTTCAAAATATATTTTATGTAATTTTTTCAGATTTTTATGATTATTTTAATATTTATTTGGAGTTGTTTAGATTTAAAATGACTTAAATAATGTCTTGATAAAGGCAAATCAAAAACAAGTAATATAACAAAAACCATCCAATCAAATTCTGACACATGTCAGCCTATAAATATCCATTCAGCCGCAGGTACATCCCTATATGTATATTTTTTTATAACCCTAATTATCCCATTATTTGAGAGAGAGAGATTTTAGAGAATTGCCATCTAGGGTTCCTTCATCTTCCACAAGCCATTGCGCATAGCTCCGGACTCCAAACGAGACCTAGTTTCTTGCGTTAGAAAGATATTGAGGTTAGATTTTTTATTATATAATTTATTTTACAAAATTATGAGTATTAAATTCTGGAAAATTCGTAGAGCACAGCATGTCCAAAAATAGACGTGTTTCAATATTTTTGCGATTTCGGGAGAACCAGGAATCAGAATCATGAACCGTTTAATGTTTCGGAAAGGTAATGTCGAGATAATTGACACATGTTTTTCCTAGAATTTAATTCGAAGTATTTATATACTGTTAATTCTGTAGAACTTTTAGGTTAGAATTTAACCATCGGTGCACAATACAAAATTTGTATGTGCCATAATTCCCAAACGAATTTGAATTCGGATGAGCCATAAATTTTAGCATATTTTTAACGCTGAAATCTACAGGAAATCATGCATGAAAGTTGAGTTTGTGTCGGTTGACTTTTCGGTCAACAGATCGTCTCGATTTGCGTGCCATGAGTCTCGAGTTGATAAAATTCAGTTTCTTTGGACAAAATTTAGGAATTAACATAAAAATCAGAATAATAAGATTAAAATAGGATTTTAGAGTAATTATTCCAGAATTAAATAAATTAACATAAATTATTTTTTGACGTGATAAATTTGTAATACATAGGATATTTGGACTGTGACTTGGACTCTGATTCATACCAGCAGCAGGACCCCAGGCAAGATACCTTGCCAAATTGCTTACAGTATTTTGCATGCTTAGTATATTTCTTTATATTTATTTCATTTCTATTTATTTATTGCATGTGTAGTTTCTTTCAGTCATATTATATATTAGATATGTTGACACACACATGGCACCTAGTATCATGAGAGGACAATCATTAGGCGTATGGGCTTTTAACCACTCTGGTAACACCGTAGTCACCAGCACGCACTATGGTGGGTCGTGTCCGATGGTCGCTACCCGAGAGGTATGTCGATTGATGGAGTCCGAGGGTCGCTACCCCAGAGGTATGTTGGCTGATGATGTCCACTGACGAGCGTGAGGTTGTGAGGATTAGATTGAGTAGCCTACCCTTGCCCATACGTCGAAAAGTTGTCCTTATTTGCATTCATATAGATTGTTTTGTACAGCGTACTTACATATTTTCTACCTATTATGCATGTTTACTGTATTCAAATTGGCTCGTATTTTTTGTATCTTGTTACGTCCCTCTGAGGACCTGGTCCTCTGCCAGGTGTATCTGCTATTGAGTATTTGCAGGAGTACGGGCCTGGACCTGACGCATTACTTTCTGCCGAGGAGGTCTTACCTTTTGAGCATCGTTGATTATCTAGCGATGGATTCTTTTAGCTGATACACTTCTGTCTTCATATTATTTTATATTGGAGATTTTATACTCCTCTCTCATTTTAGTTTTGGATATAGTCTTTGGTGGTGGATTTGTCTCCACCCGACTATTATTTTGGATATTTCAGACTCCTTATTCTAGTTTAGTATATCTTTTCTATGACTTGTTGTGTGGATGAGATTAGCATATCTGTGACTTGTGACATTATATATACCACATGTGAGTTTATATTCATATTACAGCGTACGTATGGGTTATGATTTCCATATATTAGAGTTGCCATATCCATGCGGCTGGCATGCTTACGTGTTCTAGTCCTACGTATTATTGGGACTGGGGCGTGACACTGTACGGCAGGAAATGTAGGTCACCAGTTTGTTGGAGTGACGTGGGAGAGCGTCAGATACTTGGTCCAGAATTGGTGACACAGACAGTAGAGAAGGTCAAGCAGATTCAGAGCCACCTGCGCGCAGCACAGAACAGACAGAAACACTGGGCAGATGCGCACCGCAGGCCATTGGAGTTCAAGGAGGGTGACCACGTATTTTTGAGGATATCGCCCACTCGTGGTACCATCAGATTCAGAGGCAGAGGCAAGCTGAGTCTGAGGTATATCGGACCTTTTGATATTCTGGAACGAGTTGGCGAAGTGGCTTACCGTCTTGCATTACCTCCATCATTAGAGGGAGTACATGACGTATTTCACGTATCGCAGCTGAGGAGATATGTCGCAGACCCTAGCCACGTGCTTGATCATTCGGAGATTACAGTCGGGCCTAGTCTGTCTTACGTAGAGCATCCAGTTGAGATTCTCGATCGCAGCGAGAAGACTTTGAGAGGACAGACGATTCGACTGGTCAGAGTGGCATGGAAGCACCATTCACCAGGCGAGTCTACTTGGGAGCGCGAGGATTCTATTCGGCAGTGATTTCCGTACTTATTTGAGGAGCAAGGTACGAATTTAGGAACGATAATTTGATTACTAGTTATTTTAAATTCTGTTAGATATTATCGTGCTTTACTTTTAATTTCTGGGATAAAAATTTTCTAAGTTGGGAAGAATATAAACCCCCTCAATTTATTCTGTGGATAGTTAGAATGGACCAGGAAAATTTTGATAGAAGATATTGAGGTTTAGAGTAGAGTATATTTATCTGGAGTTTTAATCCAATTAATTAAAACCCTTGGCGCGCACCATCTTTGTCTAATTATTCGGAGCCCATTTTCAGCCCATAAATTCTGTACAAATATTGTACTTCTGACTGGACCCGCCAAATTAGGCAACTGGACTTTTTCGTCACAAAAAGTCAGATTCCGTTATGCTCTAAATTAATTGCACAATTTTTCGAATCCGAAATCCATATTTAATTCGGTGTCAGACTCCTGTGTCGTTACTCTAAATTTTGGGATACCAACTTAACCCGTTGAGCCGGACCAACAAAAGGATCCAAGACTGACTCCAAGCCTCCACTATTTTTGGCTTTTGCGTCATTTTCGGATTTTGACCCCAAGTGCCCCAAATTAAATTAAATTCGCGGGACGCTTATTTCTATTTAAATCGGGATTTCCAACTTGGTAAATCCTATTTAAATCCTAAATTAATCCCAATGCCCATTTAATTAAACTCGTGCCTCACCCACACTACCCCCTCGTCATACAAATTAATAAACGTAATTTTTGCCACAATTTTTGCGTCATTTCATGTGTTTGTACAATTTCCCGAACTTAAGGGGCTAATGTGCAAATGTAGCAATAGGTGTCACTTTTCTATTGGCTTGGGCTAATGAAGAAAGCTTCCCCCTCTTTTGATCGGTCACAACCTACCCTCTCTTTCTCATGGATGCATTCATCCATCATGAGCAATCTAGACCCTCCATTCAAATAATTACATTCAATCCTCACCACACACTCAACACACACTCTCCTATTTAATTCCCCCCTTCACATACCTATTCCCTAGGCCGGCCCTAATTCCTAGGAGCCTTGGAAACCCCCCTCCCTCACTCTCTCTCCTCCCTCTCTTCCTATCAGCCGACAGCCCCCCTCACCTTTTCTTTTCTTTTCTTTTCTCCTTCTCCTTCCTCTCTTCTCCTTCTTCTTCTTTTTCTTCTTCTTCTTCTTCTCTCCTTCTTCACCACTTATTTCCCCACCTCACCAGCCACCCTACCAGCAACTCCACCACCCCCACGGCCACGTGCACAGCCCCACCCCCACCGTAGACACTGTGCACAGCCCTCTCCCCTCACTACCTCACCACCTCACTACCTTACCACTTCATTTTTTCATCACCACCACCCTCCAACTTCATTACCACCACACCATCCTACTTCACCACCACCAACCAGCCACTCCACCCCCACCATCCAGCCCCACGACCACCACGAGCACTATCGACTCCAACGAGCCTAGTTGAGGTTCACTCCTCCCCCTCTCTTGTATTAAATTCCAGAATAATAATTGTGTTAAATAGGAATTATATATATATTGGAATGATGTTAGTTAAGGGTGTATTCATATTGTTAGAGTGTTTATTGTGTGGAGTAGTATAGTATTTTTAAACATGGTTAAGTGTCATGGATATATGCATGGTTGAGGGAATGCTAAATAAATTACTTGTGGGTTAATTACAATTTGAAAGAAGGTTCTTGAATATATATAAATGGTTAGTGTAGGTTTACTTTGAACTATGAGTTAAGGTATACTTTGGTTAATTCAAATGAGGTTTTATGTGAATGCATATGGAAATATAAACGACTTGAGGATGGGTTTAATGAGGTTGACATAAGTTTAAATATTTATAGTGAGCATGTATCTCGTAATTTGTAAAGTTGGACTGTGAAATAGAGGTTATCTTCGACATAAAATATAACAAATAAAATTAAATTATGAATTCGAGGTAAAGTGAGTTTTTGACATTTAAATAAATAATTAGGATGTATGGTTCATGATAGTATTTATTAATTTAATTATGGAGAATTAAATTTAGGAGAGCGCATAGATGACTAGGTGTTTTGACTATCGTGCCGATAGTCAACTATAGTCAACCCCCTAGTGACTAGTCTCTGATAGTCGTAGCTGAGACTGAGTCTAGGTGTAGATATGTGTAGCATCCCTGTCTGTTGTAAAATAGATTATTGATTCTAGTTTGTAATTCATCTCTAGGTATTGCGGGACCTGAGGACTTGGACGCAGTACCCGATCCCCGTCATCAGCAGCCGCACGCAGGCAAGTGTACCTTGCCACCCAGTGTTTCAGTTTATAGATATTGTTCTTATTGTACATTGTGCGCTTATTTATGTTGATGTTCGATATTCCGTGTCCGGTTCATAACCGGGTGTTGACATTCGATTTAACGACCTAGAATAATTACTGATGTTTCATAGAACCTCGATGCACGTACCAGAGTACATCGATACCCCAGGACACACTCATACACTGTGTTCGTACCAGATTCCTGTATCCTGATACTGACATCATGACCAGAGACTGGGATTTCCTTAGGGTCGCGTCTGTTGAGTTATCTTCCGTGTGTCGAGACTGTTAGAGGTTCAGGTTCAGCGTAAAATCGTTGACCGCTTGGGATGGGGAAGACAGTTACTAGACGTTTGGGCTACTATGCACGCACTTATATATGTATATCTAGTGATCCTGTTTCCTAGTGTAGTGGTAACACCCGTGTGTCTCTGTGCTCGGAGCTACGGTACGACCCGTGTGTCTCTGTGTTCGGAGCTGTAATTTTATTTTGGACAGCCCACGCGTCGAACATTGTCTTTAAACTGTGTCACACTAGTTGGTTATGATAGAGTACCCTGTCGTGCACTTGTACTTTCTGTTTACTTGGCATGTTATATTTCTGTACCTTGTTACGTCCCTCTGAGGATCTGGTTCCCTGCCAGTTTTGCAGTATAGACGATTACGGAGCACTTGGAGATACTGATGGAGTGGCATATCTTGCAAGCATGGTACCAGGTACTCACATTATATCTACCGGCATTATGGTTATTTTACATTTCTTATTCATCTGCTGTTGTAGCCTAGTTTTGTAGACTCATACTTCTTCTCGAGTCTATTCGAGTTAGTGTGTTATTGGGCGGCCGACCTTAGCACATTTAGCTCTTTCTTGTATACTGATGTACATTGTGGATTGAGACATAGAGGTTTACATTTATGGTAAATTCTAGATAGTGCCCTTTATATTACAGCTTATACGTATTCGAGTCAGACCAGAGTCTGGTCGAATGCGCAGCTGGCGTGTCACGTATTCCTGGTCCTACGTATTTTGGGACTGGGGCGTGACAGGATGAGACGAGAATAGAGATTTGGGCCGATGGTACAAAGTAAGTCCATTATATGGTTTTGTATCACATATATCGTATATTTCTTTATTCATCATATATTGACTTTTTTGATAAAAATAATTATCTCTGTATGGATATCGTCCATCGTCGGTACAGAGACGCCTGGGATACTTTTTGAGGTACAACTATGGTGGCCCTTGGATAAACTACTCTGATGCTCCGGAGGAGAGGAAGGCGTTCTGGTTTGCGCACTTCAAGATAAAAGTATATTATATCAATCATCTAATTTATGTATATTATATAACTTACTAAATTACTTATTGTAGCAAACATATTTTTATCTACCGTACCGGGCCGAGTTGATCGAGCAAATGTTTCCTACCGTTGCCGCCAAGCTGATCCGTGATGCTCTGGATGACCAGAAGGCTCATGATAATGCAGGAAAATTGATCCAATGTTGGATCACGCCTGAGCAGTGGACTGCGATGAGGGCTAGATTCGACGATCCGAGGTACAAGAAAAGGTTTGAGAAGGCCAAGGCGGCTAGGCAGAATACAACAAAGTGATGTGGTAGCTCGATTCCGATGACGGAATATTTTCGTCGTTTGGTATATTTTTATTTCAAATATATTATTTTAATGCAAGTACGATAAAATGGTAGTAGGATAAAAATATTTAATTTTAGTACTAAATAATATATTTTTAACAGGTACAGAGGGGTGAGGATGCAAACATGGTGACCGTCTTCCTTGCCACCCATCGAAAGGGCAGAAATCACATTGATGAGAGGGCCTCACAGACCTATATAAGTATTACTTTACTTTGTGTTAATTTTAATATAAGTTAGGCAATTATCGAGTATCCAAACTTTTCTAGGCCGAGTATCTTAGGTTGCGTGAGCGGGCGACTGCTAGTGCACCTACAATGGAAGAGTATGGTACTTTCTCGCAGCCCTCTCCAGCTCCGTCGAATGACGAACTGTGGGTGACCGTCGTTGGTGGTCTCTAGAGGGGTACGTACTACGGTACGGGATCCTATGGCACCCTTATAGCGATGCAGTTATCTAGGGCCTCCACGGCAAGTGCGCATTCCCTACAGCCCTCGCAGTCGTTGGCCCGAGTCTAGGAGATCGTTGACCGTCAGATTGCGTCTCTCCGTGATGAGTTGCTGCGAAGGATGGAGGAGCAGCACCTGTCCCAGCTGCAGGCAGACGATGCAACGCTCATCGCATGATTTGATATACTCGAGCGCAACATCATGGTGCTCCGGGATATGATAGCTGATCTTAGAACGTCGACAGAGCGCAGCATGAAAAATCTACAGGCATCACAGTTGTCCCTGGGCGAGAGGCTGACGATGATGCAGGATTCAATGGTTCATAGCAGTACGAGGTTGTTATCTACCATGGATTCATACAACCATCGACTAGCAGAGTTGGAGTAGATACATCCTCCTGGTGCGCCTTCATCGACACAGACTCCATCGACATCACTGTCTTTTCCATCGACATCGGTATCGATTTTACGGGAGCAGTATTATCTGTTCTTATCCCTAATGTGCGCTGGTGGTCACCTCCTACAGATCCGCAGTAGTCCTAGTTAGGATAGTTTTTTGATTATTTGTATTTCAGACCTATGATATTTGGTCATTTATGAATATTTTTTTATTTTTTGGCTTTTAGACTTTATTTCTTGTATTCTTTACGACGAGGCTTTCAGACTCAGTTGTGTGAATAGTTGTTGTATTCTTTAAGACGAGATTTTGTCCTGACTCGGTTTGTAATCTCAATATATCATTTTTTCAAATTTTACTGTATTATTCATATTAAATGTATGTTAATTTACCGGTGTTGAGTGTTCAACCGAAGGGGGTCGACGAACCCAGCAAATTTAACGGAGGGTTGGTCCGGGTTTATTTGTACAAATTGTGAATTCATAAACTTCAGGAAGAATAGTTTGAAAATAATTCAATATTCTTTTTTTTATTTTTTTACTATATCTTTAGCGACGTTTATAGCGACGATTAGCGACGTTTATATACGTCGCTAAAAATATCGCTATAAAAGTCGTTATATACGTCGCTATACACGTCGCTAAAAACGTTGTTGATCGTCACAAATTTGCTGACATGGCAGTATTGCCAGGTCAATATAACATCGCTAAATAAGTCACACAATGTCGCTAAAAAAACATAGCGACACACAGCACGTCGCTAATTTAGCAACGTAGCGTCGCTAATATTGCGACACATTTATGTCGCTAGAAAACGTCGGTATAGCGATATTTTGCAATATTTTTTCGGTTAGCGACTAGCTTAAAGGCGACTTTATCAAAACGTCGCTACATATGTCGCAAAAATTATTTAGCGATATTTTTTGCCATTTAGCGACGTTTTTAGACATCGCTAATTTGACTTATTCTGGTAGTGACGGTGGAAAAGTTGGACCCTCGGATAGTGAAGTGTGTCTTTGTTGGCTACTCAGGGACTCAAAACAGATATTCTTGCTGGAGTCCTGTGAAACGAATGTTCTTTGTGAGCATGGATGTTACATTCAGAGATGTGGAACCATACTACCATAATGGTTCAGGTGAAGTCTCTGTATTTGGTGACACACCTAACACATGAGGTATTAGGAGTGAGGGAGAGATAGGCCTAAGCGTGATTGTCGTGTCAGTTCCATGCCCAATGATGAAATTTGGTCCAAGGAAACAAGAAAGAGATAGCAAGGACGAGGAAAGAGATGAGGATGCACACAAAAGTATGATTGATGGGTCAATTCCATGCCCAATGATAGAAGTTGGTCCAAGGGAATAAGGAGGAGATAACGAGGGTGAGGGAAGTGGCGAGTATTCACACAATCAGGAGAAAGACAGGCATATTCCAGTACAAGGGAAGGAACATACTACAGAACAATCTACAGAGCTCCAAGTCTACAGAAGAAGAAAGCAACAGTACACTACTGTGCCTATTGTCTCTATTGTGCCATGTCCCTCGTCTAACCCTGCCCTAAATTCTGAAGATGCTCCTCTCGTACCGGATCCCTCTGATTCGGAAGCGGATCCATCTGATTCGGATGGTATGATCTCTCCTCCACTATCTCATATTCCCTTAACAAAATCTTCTTGTAGTAATACGGGAAAACCCCTTAATCGTTTTGGTTATGAACATGACATTGTCCCTTTTTTATCATACTCTAATCTATCCCTACTTATGGAACATTAATTGCATCGTTAGACACCATCTCTGTGCCTAAGTGTTGGCAGGAAGCGAAGAAAGATCCGAGATGGAAAGTTGCAATATTGGAGGAACTTAGGGTACTCAAAATAAATGGGACATGGGAACTTGTTCCATTACCTAAAGGAAAGAGAGCAGTTGGATGTAAATGTGTCTTCATATTAAAGAATACGCCAGAAGAAAATGTGAAGCGATACAAGGCAAGATTGGTTGCAAAAAAATTAACTCATTCCTATGGCATCGACTGTGATGAGACATTTTCTCCAGTAGCAAATGTCACTACCACATTTCCAGATAAGGGCATTTGTGTAATTTCACTATTTTGAATAATTATGTATTTAATTAATCTGCTGAGTTTATAAACTATTTGTATTGTTAGTGATATTGGATTTAGGTCAAACCCTAGAACTCATTAGGACAAACCCTAATGACTAAGCCCTAATTTGAAAACCTAATTCTAGAGAAACCCTAGAATTCAAATTTTAGGGTGAACCCTCAAACCCTAGACTGACTAAACCTTAGTTAATTAGGTTCTACAGGACCTAACCAGGGGGTTTAACCTAAAACTATTCATTGGAAACCCTAACCTAGTTTAATATAAAAGGGAAGCCTCTCTCCAAGCCATTCTTCATGTAGAAAGAAGAAACCCTAGCCTCCATAAGAAAAACCATTTGTTCTCCACCCCAAATTCGAGATCAAACCCTAGGGATCCTATTTTCCTCCTTCAAAGCAAAGAGAAGCAAGGAGTTTGGGGTCAAGAAGCCTGGGAAAAAAAGAACCTCCATTGAAGAAACCATCTCCCTAGGTAAAACCCTATTTTTATTCAATTGTTATTCTGTTTTTCTTGTTTTTGGCCATTAGGAAACCTACCTTGATGTTTAGGTTTTGATTTCTGAGACTCTACATGAAGACCTAGGTGAACTTGGGTTTTGATGACCTATGGGTGTTTTCCCCAAATTTCTGGAACCCAAACCCTAGGGATCTCGTGTAGGCACATCACCCCTCCTATGTATGAGTTTAGATCTCAGTTTTTAGGTTTTGATTGGGAATTTTTGGGTTTATAGGTAAATTCGTTTTTCTGCCCTGCATATGTTCGAGGAAATGTGCAGTCAAGTTCTTGTGGTTGAACTGTGAATGGTTCATTGTGCAATCGGGTTTGGGAGTGTATGTGTATAACTGTGTGGTTGTATTTGTGTGTATAGGTAGGTTGAGATGCATTGGGGTATCAGATTTTCTCATGGCACTGTGTAGGATCAAGATTTCTCTTTAACTGTACAGTCGGGTGTGTATTGGGGGAAGTTTCTGAGCAGTGTGAGTTTTAGAGACCGTGTATCAATAACTTGGGATTAGTGTGTGTCCCCAGTATGAGGGAAACTTGTGCATGTGTGTTAGGTCCTAGGTGTGTATCAGTTAATCTATTAATTTTCTGTGGATCAATGTGTACTTTGTGTTAGATACTGGTGTATGTGACTGTGCTGTGCTGTGCTATGCTGTGCCGTGTGCACATGTGTGTGTGAATGTGAAGTTCAGTGTCTATGTACAGCAGAGTGTGTGTCTTAGCATTTCCTGTGTGTGTCAGTTAGGTGAGAAACCAGTGTGTCTTGCCTAAGGGTGTCTAGGTACTATGAGTTCATCTGAGTGAGAGGGAACCTTAGTGTGTGTAATCTCAGTATCTAGAACCTGTGTGTGTGTGTATGATATTCAGTGAAGAGTTCACATACATGTGTCTTTGAGTGTCAGGTATTAGTAAGTTTCACTGAATGAACCTATGTCTGTGCACATATGTGTGTGAGGAATTCTCATCTCAGAAATTGTGTGTGAGTGAATACCTGTAAACTTGTGTAGCTGTGTCAGTATGGGTGAATTGGTGCTGTGTTAACCTGTGTGCTGCCTGTGTGCAGAACAGCGTGTGTAGGTGTGTAGATGTGTAGGTCTGTGTATCAGTGAGTACCAGTGCCTATGTGTGTACCTGTGTCCTTGAGTTAATAGTATAGCTGGGTCTTAGTGTATCAGACACTGTGGAGCCACACAATAATAGGTATCAATACCATGTCAGTCTCTAGGTATCCTTAGTGCATAGATATTAGAAGAGTAATGTAGTGTCCAGTTGGGGTTATGGATGGGTTGAGTAGAAACAACAAGTAACCAAGTGGCCTGTGTATGTGCTTGTTATGTGTATGTGTGTCAAGTGCCAGTGAATGAACTGTGCCACTGTGAGTGAGTGTTGTGTGTATGAGTGAGCAGTGAGTGATTATGTATCAGCTTGAGTGTTCAGTCATGGGTCTTTGATAGGTAGTTATGTGTCAAGTGTAGGTAAGTAAATAGGATGCATGGGTTCAATGTAAGGTAAAGGTATTAGATGTGGGAAAATACACTAGTACAAGGGTATCAGTTAGCAGTTAGGAAATAATATGGGGTATTGGTGTGGGTTAATATGTAGAGTTGAGTATAGGTATTAAAGTATTAAAACTAAGATAATATTAGATGATAGATTAACTATTATATATATATTGTATCACTTAGCATTAGCTAAGTTATACTTGTAATCACCCTAGAAACTAGATTTGAACCAGATTGAGGAGTTATGAGTACACCCTAGTGTTTATAACTAGGGATGACAATTAGCTAGTGTTAGACTAGTATTGACCAGTAGGCTTTAGAATTGACCTAGAGGCCTCGTGTTTAATTAGTTAAACATGTTTATTCTTTTATTTCAATATTTTGACATTGATATTCCATAAATAGGTCATTTTGATCTCTCCTTGGACATTGATCCTCACACTTTGCTCAGGACCACAGGCGAGTACATTCTCTAACAGTTTTCATTGTTGATTATTTCTATAATACAGTTGTATTACATACTTGATTCCGACACTATGGATACACGGGTTAGCACCCTAGATCCCCATCATGAGGAGTCGTGATTGGAATCCATCGTGCTAGCTGGGGGATGGGGAACTATTAGTAGATTATGTGATCATATCCAAATCCTTTACATGCATCATAGCTCACCCCAATTCTCACGTTGGGTGCGGCCTGACCATCTTACATGCATCATAGCTGTTATATATGATTAACCTGACCACTACATGCATCATAGCTAACCATATGGTTAGCCTGACCTACAAGAATCATAGTTAATCATATATAACCAGCCTGATCAAGTCCCAAGCCGATCACATAATAAACTGATAATTCAAACACTTAGCTAGATGTCTATTTTATTCAGATTCACTTGTTCTAGCATTCACTGTCTATTGTTCATTGCTAGATGCTCTATTGCCTATTTCCATTTCTCCAGTACTTTACATTTCTAGCATTTATTTCCATCTTGTATTTCTTATACTATTTATAGTCTTTGTCAATTTAATAAAACTGCTGTTAGTGCTTGTACTTCGCTCCAATCCTGACTGGATAATATTTTTCAGAGGACTTGGAGGATCTTTGTCCCACTCATTACGGCCCAGGATTAGAGGGAGATTTTACTCCAGAAACCCCAGAGGATTGCCTAGCCTAGAGGAGAATGTACCTGGCAATTCTTAGATTATTTTTCTGTATTTATTGTTCTAGACTGAGACTGAGTTGTATTTATTATTCTGTGATTTTGTGAGGTCATCTAGACCCAAGATTTGAGTTGGACTTATTGTGGTTGGTTTTTATTAGAACTCTTTTCTATTCTCATCGTGCCATTATTTCTATTAGCTTGTGATTGAGTATATCATAGAACTATGGATTTTATCTTTGTCCTCCATGCGGAGTTGAGACTATTGACAGGGTATATTATATATTGAGACCTAGACAACGTTCTACCGCCGATGCTGCGGCGTAGGCTGGACGTACCCATGACTCATGCCCAAATTCTGGGTGCAGGTCGTGACACGTTTTTAGTGGTGGCCCATGCAGGTCGAGTCCTAGATTCGCATTAGAGCGATATCGTAGTGGTGCTCGCTTAGAGTATTACTACGAGCCTGTTTTAGGAAATAGGAATTAGGCCGAGGTTATGCTCAATCAAAATTAGGGAATTCTGAATTCTTATGATACTACTCTTACTGATTTTTCCTTTAGAAATTTACTGTCCTTCCTTGATGATATCGTATCTATTGCCTTAATTAAATCTTTCGATCTGTCTTCAGGATGCCGCCGAGGAGGTTCCAGAGACTCGGAGCAGCAGATTCAGAGAGGTCTGCCACCTCTCGCCCTGCCGGACAGACATCCGCAGCACCTCCTACATCTCCAGTACATGTGGGAGTGTCTGCAGCATTCGGGGGTCCTCCACCACCTGTTCAGAGGGTCCCCTCAGCTACGACGGGGCCTCTACCACCACCACCACCAGTTCAGCATCCAGGAGGTGTGCCTGTCGATGGGGCACAGATGTTCGCCTTGATTCAGGGCATGGTCGATGCCCAGAGGACGTCGGCAGAGGCCCAGAGAGTGCAGGCTGAGGCACATCAGGCTCAGACAGAGATGATGAGGGTGAACATGGAGAATGCTCATCAAGTGGCTCTCCAGGCTGTGGAGAGAGTTACTCAGCAGCAGCAGCGTCCTGATCAGCACCACCAGAGGTCGGGCACCATTGTGGATTTCAAGAGGATGATGCCTCGGGAGTTCAAGGGGACAGAAGGGATACTCTACGCCGATGATTGGCTAGAGGACATCGAGAGGAACTTGCGCTTGGCACAGCTTCCAGAGGCCCTCCAGATCGAGGCCGCTGGCAGCCAGATGTTCGACATTGCCTTGACGTGGTTTCGCACGGAGCCGAGACTCTTGCGCAGGGGACTCACTTGGGAGGATTTCAAGGAGCTCTTCAAGGAGAAGTTCTTTCCTGATGTTGCCCTGGGAGCTTTGGAGAGTCAGTTCCATGACTTAGCCCAGGGGAGCTCGTCCGTCGATGAGTATGCCGCGGAGTTTTCCTGCCTGAGCCGCTTCACGCCATCGATGATTAGATCCGGGGGACAGGGCCCGGAAGTTCAGAAAGTGACTGGCAAGGGAGATCAAGTCTCGCACGTCGGGATGTCGCACAGCTACCTACGAGGGCATATTGATGGATGCCCAGATAGCCGAGGATGACTTGGACCTCAGGCCCAAGAGGGGACGCGATGGTTCCGGAGGAGCAAACAGTAGTGCGGGACCGGGCAAGCGTCCACACTTTCAGCAGCAACAGCAGAGACCCTTTCAGCAGCAGCATCAGGCACCAGCCCGAGGGCAGGTCCAGCAGCAGCAACAGAGACAGACTCAGCCCGCCATCCAGTGTGCGTACTGCGGGAAGATGGGACATACTAGAGATATCTGCAGGAAGAGATTGGGCTCATGTCTGTCCTGCGGATCGATGACACACCAGCTGAAAGATTGTCCTACCATTCGTCCAGGTCAGGGTGGAGCAGCCGCCCAGAAAGGACCAGACAGGGTACCTACTGTACCAGGAGGCCAACAACAGAGGGGACCACTTCCACCACAACATCAGAAGTTTGCCCAGCACTAGCAGCAGAGAGGTGTACCCCAGGGGCGAGCGTACGCCATAGCAGTCGAAGAGATCGAGCCAGCAGGAGACTTGATCACAGGTTCGGTTCTTCTATTTTGTATTCCCGCATTTACCTTATTTGACTCTGGCGCTTCCCATAGTTTTGTGTCTGTATCTTATGCACTTCGACATCATTTAGACACAGAACCATTAGCTAGGACTTGCAAGATCACGACTGGTGGAGGTATTATCCTAGTCCGTGATTACTGCAAGGACCGGAGAGTGTCAGTAGGAGGCCGAGAGTTGAGCGTGAGCTTACTCGTTATGCCACTTTCGGGGTACGATATTGTACTCGGAATGGACTGGTTGAGTAGGCATCATGCTACTATAGATTGTTATAGAGGCAGAGTATTATTTAGACCACCAGGAGAGCCGGAGTTTGAGGTCGTCCGAGGAGCAGCGGAACAGAGCAGGAGCACATTTTGCGGAGCCAGGGCGGAAGAAGAGGAGTTGCCACATTCTCTGATAGCGGAGTTCCTGGATGTATTTCCAGAGGAGTTGCCAGGCTTGCCGCCAGACGGAGATATTGAATTCTCTATAGACTTGGTTCCAGGAGCGGAGCCCATTTCACAACATGTCTATAGAGTCAACAACAGTGAGCTGGCAGAACTGAAGAAGCAAGTCGAGGAGCTGCAGGACAAAGGCTTCATCAAATCTAGTTTATCACCATGGGGAGCTCCGGTATTGTTCGTACCAAAGAAGGATGGCACGGTGCGCATGTGCATTGATTATAGAGCTTTGAACAATATCACTATCAAGAACAAGTACCCGCTGCCGAGGATAGATGATCTTTTCGATCAGTTGAGCGGGGCGAGGGTGTTTTCAAAGATAGATTTGAGGTCAGGCTATCACCAGGTGAAGGTGAAGAGAGAAGACATGCCAAAGACAGCTTTTCGGACCAGATACGACCAGTTTGAGTTCATGGTGATGCCATTTGGTTTAACCAATGCACCGGCAGTATTCATGAACCTGATGAACAAGGTGTTCCACCAGTACCTTGACAAGTTCGTAGTGGTGTTCATCGACGATATTCTTGTGTATTCCAAGACCCCGGAGGAGCACGAAGAGCACCTGAGGTTGGTCTTAGAGACTCTCAGGAGGGAGAAGCTGTACGGGAAACTCTCTAAGTGTGAATTCTTCCTTGACAAGGTTGAATTTCTTGGGCATGTGGTATCGGGTGACGAAATCTCAGTTAACCCACAGAAGATCGAGGCAGTGAAGTCGTGGGCTACCCCCAGTTCGGTAGCTGAGACCAGGAGTTTTCTTGGGCTAGCAGGATACTACAGGAGGTTTGTACAAGACTTCTCCAGGATTGCAGCGCCGATGACCAGGTTGACTAGGAAGGATGTGGATTTTGTCTGGACGGAGGAGTGCCAGGCTGCATTTGATGAGCTAAAGAAGAGGTTGACAATAGCTCCAGTTTTGACGTTGCCAGCAGGGACAGGTGGTTTCACCACCTACAGTGATGCTTCAGGTAAGGGTCTGGGATGTGTTCTTCAGCAGTACGAAAAGGTAATTGCCTATGCTTCCAGGCAGTTACGCCCTCATGAAGAGAACTACCCCACCCACGATTTGGAGTTGGCAGCGGTTATCTTCGCTCTAAAGCTGTGGAAATATTACCTGTACGGAGAGCGTGTGGAGATCTTCATAGACCACAAGAGCTTGAAGTACGTATTCACACAGAAGGAGCTGAACATGAGGCAGAGGAGGTGGTTAGAGTTGATGAAGGACTTTGACATCTCATTGCAGTACCACCTAGGAAAGGCCAACGTAGTCGCCGATGCCTTGAGCAGGTATCCGATGGCTATGTACTTGACGACAGATAGACATTTGTTGGCGGATTTGGAAAGCTTGGAGATTGAGGTGTTAGTTCCCGGTACAGAGATTCAGATGTGGGGATTGCAGATATAGTCCGAGCTGATGGACAGGATCAGAGCGGCGCAGTATGATGATGAGGCCTTGAGGAGTATCAGAGCACATGTTCGGGCAGGATTGTCGGACGACTTTACTATCGCAGAGGATGGCTCCTTACGACACGGCACGAGGATGTGTGTGCCGAGCGGGGAGTTGCGCGAGAAGGTTTTACAGGAGGCACACCGCTCTCAGTACTCGATGCATCCTGGTGCCAACAAGATGTATCGAGACTTGAGGGAGCACGTATGGTGGTATGGAATGAAGCGCGAGGTAGCATGCTTCGTATCCCGGTGTCTAGTGTGCCAGCAGGTAAAGGCAGACCGGCAAAGGCCAGGTGGTTTGCTTCAACCTTTACCGATTCCAGAGTGGAAATGGGAGCACGTGACCATGGATTTCGTTTCAGGGCTTCCACGTTCTCCAGGAGGGAAGGACGCGATTTGGGTCATCGTGGACAGGTTGACCAAATCAGCCCATTTCTTACCTTTCAAGGTGGGCACGTCGACAGAGAGGCTAGCAGAGATGTACGTGCGTTAGATCGTTAGGCTTCATGGAGTTCCTGTAAGCATCGTCTCGGATCGGAATAGTCGTTTCACTTCCCACTTCTGGAGGAGTCTGCAGGCTAGCTTGGGCACTCAGCTCAAGTTCAGTACCGCATACCACCCCCAGACAGACGGGCAGTCTGAACGGACTATTCAGACTCTAGAGGATATGCTATGTACTTGCGTTCTAGATCTCGGAGGTTCTTGGGAGGATCATCTACACCTGGTAGAGTTCGCCTACAACAACAGCTACCAGGCCAGCATCGAGATGTCACCATTTGAGGCACTTTATGGAAGGAGGTGTCGTACACCGTTATCTTGGGACGACGTTGGAGAGAGAGCCTTGCTAGGACCAGAAATGGTCGTGGATGCAGCAGAAAAGGTGAAACTCATCAGAGACAGACTGCGAGTGGCGCAGGACAGACAGCGGCATTGGGCTGACAGCCACCGTAGACCCCTTGAGTTTCAGGTATAGATTGTTATTTTTCTGGTTTGTATTGTTTGTTTAGACTGCGTGTTGAGACTGTTTTGTTTTAGGTTGGCGATCTAGTATTCCTACGGATTTCTCCGACGCATGGCACGATTCGTTTTGGTCGAGGCGGGAAGCTTAGCCCACGCTACATCGGACCCTTTGGCATTCTTGCGAGGGTAGGTGCAGTGGCGTATAGACTGGACTTGCCGCCTGCATTAGAGGGAGTGCATGATGTGTTCCACGTGTCGCAGCTGAGACGGTACGTGGCAGACCCTAGTCACGTACTTGACCACTCGGAGATTGAGGTTGGTCCGACGCTCAGCTACCCTGAGCAGCCCGTAGAGATCTTGGACCGCAGAGAGAAGGTGTTGCGGAACCAAACTATTTCTTTGGTCCGTGTTGCATGGAGACATCACTCTCCAGGGGAGTCGACCTGGGAGAGAGAGGACGAAATGCGCGAGCAATACCCGTACCTCTTCTAGACTGGAGGTATATCCCTTTCTGAATTATTCTTGATTCTGTTCAGTCCAAATTTCGAGGACGAAATTTCTTTTAGGAGGGTAGACTTGTCACTACCACATTTCCAGATAAGGGCATTTGTGTAATTTCACTATTTTGAATAATTATGTATTTAATTAATCTGCTGAGTTTATAAACTATTTGTATTGTTAGTGATATTGGATTTAGATCAAACCCTAGAACTCATTAGGACAAACCCTAATGACTAAGCCCTAATTTAAAAAACTAATTCTAGAGAAACCCTAGAATTCAAATTTTAGGGTGAACCCTCAAATCCTAGACTGACTAAACCTTAGTTAATTAGGTTCTACAGGACCTAACCAGGGGGTTTAACCTAAAACTATTCATTGGAAACCCTAACCTAGTTTAATATAAAAGGGAAGCCTCTCTCCAAGCCATTCTTTATATAGAAAGAAGAAACCCTAGCCTCCATAAGAAAAACCACTTGTTCTCCACCCCAAATTCGAGATCAAACCCTAGGGATCCCATTTTCCTCCTTCAAAGCAAAGAGAAGCAAGGAGTTTGGGGTCAAGAAGCCTGGGAGAAGAAGAACCTCCATTGAAGAAACCATCTCCCTAGGTAAAACCCTATTTTTATTTAATTGTTATTCTATTTTTCTTATTTTTGGCCATTAGGAAACCTACCTTGATGTTTAGGTTTTGATTTCTGAGACTCTACATGAAGACCTAGGTAAACTTGGGTTTTGATGACCTATGGGTGTTTTCCCCAAATTTCTGGAACCCAAACCCTAGGGATCTCGTGTAGGCACATCACCCCTCCTACGTATGAGTTTAGATCTCAGTTTTTAGGTTTTGATTGGAAATTTCTGGGTTTATAGGTAAATTCGTTTTTCTGCCCTGCATATGTTCGAGGAAATGTGCAGTCAAGTTCTTGTGGTTGAACTGTGAATGGTTCATTGTGCAATCGGGTTTGGGAGTGTATGTGTATAACTGTGTGGTTGTATTTGTGTGTATAGGTAGGTTGAGATACATTGGGGTATCAGATTTTCTCATGGCACTGTGTAGGATCAACAACTTGGGATTAGAGACCGTGTATCAATAACTTGGGATTAGTGTGTGTCCCCAGTGTGAGGGAAACTTGTGCATGTGTGTTAGGTCCTAGGTGTGTATCAGTTAATCTATTAATTTTCTGTGGATCAATGTGTACTTTGTGTTAGATACTGGTGTATGTGACTGTGCTGTGCTGTGCTGTGCCGTGTGCACATGTGTGTGTGAATGTGAAGTTCAGTGTCTATGTACAGCAGAGTGTGTGTCTTAGCATTTCCTGTGTGTGTCAGTTAGGTGAGAAACCAGTGTGTCTTGCCTAAGGGTGTCTAGGTACTATGAGTGTATCTGAGTGAGAGGGAACCTTAGTGTGTGTAATCTCAGTATCTAGAACCTGTGTGTGTGTGTGTATGGTGTTCAGTGAAGAGTTCACATACATGTGTCTTTGAGTGTCAGGTATTAGTAAGTTTCACTGAATGAACCTATGTCTGTGCACATATGTGTGTGAGGAATTCTCATCTCAGAAATTGTGTGTGAGTAAATACCTGTAAACTTGTGTAGCTGTGTCAGTATGGGTGAATTGGTGCTGTGTTAACCTGTGTGCTGTCTGTGTGCAGAACAGTTTGTGTAGGTGTGTAGATGTGTAGGTCTGTGTATCAGTGAGTACCAGTGCCTATGTGTGTACCTGTGTCCTTGAGTTAATAGTATAGCTGGGTCTCAGTGTATCAGACACTGTGGAGCCACACAACAATAGGTATCAATACCATGTCAGTCTCTAGGTATCCTCAGTACATAGATATTAGAAGAGTAATGCAGTGTCCAGTTGGGGTTATGGATGGGTTGAGTAGAAACAACAAGTAACCAAGTGGCCTGTGTATGTGCTTGTTATGTGTATGTGTGTCTTAAGAGTAGTGTGCAGGAAGTGCCAGTGAATGAACTGTGCCACTGTGAGTGAGTGTTGTGTGTATGAGTGAGCAGTGAGTGATTATGTATCAGCTTGAGTGTTCAGTCATGGGTCTTTGATAGGTAGTTATGTGTCAAGTGTAGGTAAGTAAATAGGATGCATGGGTTCAATGTAAGGTAAAGGTATTAGATGTGGGAAAATACACTAGTACAAGGGTATCAGTTAGCAGTTAGGAAATAATATGGGGCATTGGTGTGGGTTAATATGTAGAGTTGAGTATAGGTATTAAAGTATTAAAACTAAGATAATATTAGATGATAGATTAACTATTATATATATATTGTATCACTTAGCATTAGCTAAGTTATACTTGTAATCACCCTAGAAACTAGATTTGAACCAGATTGAGGAGTTATGAGTACACCCTAGTGTTTATAACTAGGGATGACAATTAGCTAGTGTTAGACTAGTATTGACCAGTAGGCTTTAGAATTGACCTAGAGGCCTCGTGTTTAATTAGTTAAACATGTTTATTCTTTTATTTCAATATTTTGACATTGATATTCCATAAATAGGTTATTTTGATCTCTCCTTGGACATTGATCCTCACACTTTGCTCAGGACCACAGGCGAGTACATTCTCTGACAGTTTTCATTGTTGATTATTTCTATAATACAGTTGTATTACATACTTGATTCCGACACTATGGATACACGGGTTAGCACCCTAGATCCCCATCATGAGGAGTCGTGATTGGAATCCATCGTGCTAGCTGGGGGATGGGGAACTATTAGTAGATTATGTGATCATATCCAAATCCTTTACATGCATCATAGCTCACCCCAATTCTCACGTTGGGTGCGGCCTGACCATCTTACATGCATCATAGCTGTTATATATGATTAACCTGACCACTACATGCATCATAGCTAACCATATGGTTAGCCTGACCTACAAGAATCATAGTTAATCATATATAACCAGCCTGATCAAGTCCCAAGCCGATCACATAATAAACTGATAATTCAAAACTTAGCTAGATGTCTATTTTATTCAGATTCACTTGTTCTAGCATTCACTGTCTATTGTTCATTGCTAGATGCTCTATTGCCTATTTCCATTTCTCCAGTACTTTACATTTCTAGCATTTATTTCCATCTTGTATTTCTTACACTGTTTATAGTCTTTGTCAATTTAATGAAACTGCTGTTAGTGCTTGTGCTTCGCTCCAATCCTGACTGGATAACATTTTTCAGAGGACCTGGAGGATCTTTGCCCCACTCATTACGGCCCAGGATTAGAGGGAGATTTTACTCCAGAAACCCCAGAGGAGTTGCCTAGCCTAGAGGAGAATGTACCTGGCAATTCTTAGATTATTTTTCTGCATTTATTGTTCTAGACTGAGACTGAGTTGTATTTATTATTTTGTGAGGTCATCTAGACCAAGATTTGAGTTGGACTTATTGTGGTTGGTTTTTATTAGAACTCTTTTCTATTCCCATCGTGCCATTATTTCTATTAGCTTGTGATTGAGTATATCATAGAACTGTGGATTTTTATCTTTGCCCTCCGTGCGGAGTTGAGACTATTGACAGGATATATTATATATTGAGACCTAGACAGCGTTCTACCGCCGATGCTGCGGCGTAGGCTGGACGTACCCACGACTCATGCCCAAATTTTGGGTGCGGGTCGTGACAGCAAAGATGAGCACTGTGAGAATTCTGGTCTCTCTTGCAGAAAACATGGGTGACAACTTCATCAATTGGATGTGAATATCTTTCTTCATGGAGATCTATAAGAGAAAGTATACATGAAGATGCCCCCGGGATTTTGCATGAAGCAGTCGACAAAAAATGTGTGCAACCTGAAGAAATCCCTGTATGGACTCAAGCAATCTCCTCGGACTTGGTTTGAAAGATTCAGGAAAATTGTCACAGTCATAGGGTACAGCCAGACTAATACAGATCACACAGTATTCTTTCAACATACGAGAGGTCACGTCACCATACTTGTAGTATATGTAGATGATATAATGATCACATGTGATGATAAGGAGGAGATTACCTAGCTGAAGTCAAAACTTGCGAAGGAATTTGAAGTAAAGGACTTAGGAATGATGAGGTATTTTTTTGGGATCGAGGTAGCTCGAGGAAGAGATGGGATCGTCCTCTCTTAGAGAAAGTATGTACTAGACCTGCTCATAGAGACTGGTATGCTAGCATATCAATCGACAGTCACTCCAATCGATCAAAAAGATAAGTTGGGGGCAGAGGCAGGAGAGCCGGTCGATCGTGAGAGATATCAGAGACTTGTAGGCAGATTGATTTATTTAGGCCACACTCGCCCTGATATATCTTTTGCTGTGAGTGTAGTGAGTCGCTATATGCATGATCCAAAAAAGGGCCGTATGGATGCAGTTTTTTATATTATGAGATATCTGAAGGGGACCCCTGGAACAGGGCTATGGTTCAAGAACAATGGATACCTAAGTGTTGAGGGATACTACGATACAGATTGTGCAAGTTGCATGGACGATAGGAGGTCTACCTCAGGGTACTGTATCTTTGTGGGGATAACCTAGTCTCATGGAGAAGTAAGAAACAGTCTATAGTAGCACGATCTACCGCTGAAGCAGAATATAGAGCTATGTCTCTGGGAGTGTCAGAGTTGTTGTGGGTAAAAATACTATTGACAGAGTTGAAGTTGGACCAGGGAACACCATTGCGTCTTCTGAGTGACAGTCAAGCTGCAATAAGTATAGCTAACAATCCAGTTCATCATGACAGAACAAAGCACATCGAGATCGATCGGTTATTCATTGAAGAGAAGATAGAGAAAGGAATATTAAAATTTGATCATGTTCGCTCAGAAGAGTAAGTTGCAGATTGTCTTACTAAAGATTTTAATTCATTCAGTATTTCTAAACTATGTGACAAGATGGGGATAATTGATATCTATCGCCCATCATGAAGGGGAGTGTTGAGCGTATTAAAGAATTTTTAGTCCCACATGGAGTACAGTAGAAGAGAGAGGGGTTAGCCTCAACTATATATATGTAGCTCAACATCAATAATATATAAGCTAAGTATTCAACCACATTTCTATTAGAACTCATAATAAGAACTTACAACATGGATATATATGACACGTGAATTTATTTTTCTATTTAAGTCCTTGAAGATTCTCTATTTAGAATCTTAAAAAAGTCAATAAATAAGATACATCTAATCCAACGGGTTCTCATTGTCGAGGTTTAAAAATTAGTAACTCTAGGATTTTTGGTTCTTATTTACCTTTGAAAAATTAACAAGTACGTCTACTTTCTTACTATATTTAAATCTACCGGCAGGGGAATAGTTTATATGACACTTGAATTATCCAAACAATAAGAGGTTTGTCTCCATTTCCTAGTTAAGGTAGTAGTATGGTTTACAAGAAACTGTCAAGAAAACAATTTCTAGTTGAGGTACTAACGTAAAAATTTTAAAAATAAAATATTTGTAAAATTAAAAGAATAGTTAACATGAGATTTCAACCCTCACACTTTTGGACCAAAACTTCAATTTGGTGCGTTAGACCAACTCAACCATCTCAACATATTATTCTAACAAAAATTAAAATTAGAAATTCAGCCAACTTTGTTTGCGAATTAAAAAAAAAAACACCAACAGTATAGGCAAATTTTATTTTTTATTTTTTAATTCACCAACAAAGTTGCGAGATTCCCAATCTAATTTTGCCAAAATTCTCTCTTTTCCCAATTCTCTCAAAGTTTCTCTCTTGAAAGTTTTCTGAATATAATATAAATAATTTTATCTCCCTAATTTTTGTCTGAATATAATATCAAGAACAAATTATTAAGTTAATATAAAATCAGTTTTTTTTATATATGTTCTTTCCACCGAGTTAAAAACTTTTCAAGGGAGGATTCAAACCGTGCTCATCTCCACGGGAGCACCCCCATCGTAACCAACAGACCAAGGACAAAAAAGTTAGTTTTATTGTTTAATACACTATATCACTTTATATATTTTTTATTTTCTTGTTCTAGAAACACATTTGTCCTCTAGTAGGAGACAAAAAAAAGTGTATGGATTTCCATACATTTTTCATTCATCAAATCGAAAAATCCAAATCATATTCCGCTGTCCTTTTAAAAACAACCTTTAATAGCAATTGCAATTCTAAAACAAGAGTGATTGCACAACTCTCCTGTGGTTGAAGTCCCCGCCACTCTGCACAAAAACTCTTGAAGATGTTGTGAATGTCGAGGGTTATACTTTTGTATTATTCCACCTATTCCCACAGATCAGAAGTTCATTTTGGACAATGAATAGTATTTTTTTATTTTATTTGAACTTAGGTTGTTCTGACAGTTTGTTAAAAGCCAATACACCGAAGAGAGTGGCGACTAAAGATTATATTTCTGTATTATTCTTAACACCTCTAAAATGAAAGAGAGAAATCAAAGAATACCAAAACCTTTTCTTTGTTTATGCTTGTCACCTGCGGACCCGCCCAACAAGCAGGGTAAGCACCTACTCTGAGATGCTGGTGATATCAACAGTCACTCATCCTAATCCATCATAACCAATTGGATTAGGTGAGAAAAAGCAGAGTGTGCATCAACTTGGAAGCATGCAAATGTACAAGAATATGAGCTAATGAGTTTAATATAGATTTCTGGTTACATGTTTGGTGGTGCACATATTATTGCTGAGAATATCAAATGAATTTTTTTGTCCAAAGGTTACTACTGGCTTCTGAAACTACAATATCATTGTCAGAGAGCAGCAAAAGGAAATCTACTGAATTGAAGATTATAAACTAATGAAAGAGCTTACTATGTACTTTATTAGATCACAACCAGCCAACTAAAGAAAAGTTAGTGATCAGCATGAAGCCTACATCGCAGGGACACTGGAAAATGATGTCCATATTGGGTCCGTACCCATATCCTTGTCCTTATTTCTGCAACGTAGATGAGTACGATGTACGTTTTGTGTCCGTTATCCGTATCAGTATTCATGCAAGCTAGCATGAAGCATATGATTCGTAAAGGGGTTGAAAGGATGCCTGAGGTTCCCATGTTACAATGAGTTTCTTTTCCAGCAGGAGGTTGTTCTGTACTGTAAAACCATAAAGTTCATCAGTTGAGAAGAAGCACAAGTTAATTAGTGAATCAAATGTTGTGATTAAAGGCGAAGAAGAGTCACAAGCAAATATAGAAAGAACCATAGACAGCATGGGAATATTTGATGTGTCTATCAATTACTAGTGGATGCTGAGGCTGTGGACTTCTGACTCAGCTCCAACAACTGACCAATCTCAGCCAGCCAGGTCATAATGGAAGCGCATAATTAACATGAAACTGTAAGAATAGTAGAGAGAGAGAGATCTACATGTACAGAAGGAGAACTTTATCAAATGAAAGCACCAAAAGCATCAGCATCAAATCAAAGGGAGTGCTCTATGACTCAGAGAAGAGCACAAACCAATTGCAGAACTGTAACTGGATCTTCCTTGCTCAAAGCATTAACGGAATTTAGAAAAAAATCAAAACTAGCTGTTTCCACCAGAAGAGAGGCCCATTTGTCAGTTCACATTTCAAATTGTAAGGAGGAAGTATTATATAACATCAACGATGAATTTCATAAACATTGAGATATGGGTCTTTTAATTCGTACCTCAAAATATGAAATAGCAGTATGTAGTATCTGTATTCCCCATAATCAATTAATTCATCTCTATGGCTTACTAAAGAGAAGCCCCCCACAAGAGGTATATATATGATATTTGTTTATCTTGACATCAAGTCATATCAATACTGGAATCACATTCTCAAGCCATATACCATGGAATGGCAATATATGAAAGCTTCTAGATGATGACATATAGAGGTATTACATAAATGTTTCAAAACACTCATGAACATACCCCAAGCACAATAATTGACATTATCACAGCAATACCATGGAACCTCTACGTTTCAGTGTGAACTTTGAAATTTGTAACTAAAATGACCCACATCTCCCTCCACCCCTTGTAATGCTCGAGAGAAATCTCCGGGCGACATGCCATCTTTTGCCTACATTTTCTTCCCATGATGGCGATATGGTCAATTGGGTTACAGCTAACTGAACATAGGACGGCGTCCAACCATAGATTCATGAAGACCACCCCTAGATGAGTTTTGACTTCCAAATTTCACCGGCATATGGAGAATAAGGTAGGTGCATCGACCGATCACTGTGGCTAGATGGGCTGAAGATTCTAGCTGCTTCGCTGACCTGATCTAAGTCAGCTGCCGTGGGGAACTGATCTGACCATCCATTAGCCTTGGCCGAGTTTGATTGTGCAGTAAGTCCAGATGTTTGTGATGGCGAGCTAGGATTGTTGTTCTCAGGCAGATTTACAGTCGTGATGTCATGAATGCTCGCTCTCCTCTTGTCTTTGATAGCCGAGTTGAGCCTGAGAAAGTACTTCTGCGCATGGCTAGCCACCTGAGTAGGAGTCCTCGTGAAAACATAGTTCCGAGATATGTTTCTCCAATCGCCTTTCCCATATTTATTAAGACCCAATAGAAACAACCTGCAACCGAGGCACACAAAATTCATATTGTCAGAGGAGCCGAGTACTAAAACGATCCTTGAAGACGCATCAACTTATTGTTTGGATCAAACAATAGTTACAATGATCTCAAATACACACAAGCGGTTCCTTACAAAATCCTATATTTACAAGATGCCTTCCATGATCCATTGCACACACATGATCTAATCAAGAAGAAGATGAAGAAGAATATCATGTCTATTGTTCAAGCATCGAACTACTTAACGCGAGAACATGCTATGTGTAACAAATTAATGCATCAAGGACCAATCAAATTTCCATCCTAGTCGTAGAATAGTTTCTAACAAATGCATCAAGAACCAAATCAAAATTTCATCCTAAACAGTGTCAAGATCAACCAAACTAAGCCTAGTAACAGAACAAGCATGAACCGCACATCAATTAATATTCAAGAAGACCATGTTTTAATAAACCCCATTAATCTAATACTAAAGACGATGAATCTTATTTCTATCATTCAAAAACTATCATTCAATCGATAGCTTATTCAAACGGGGACTATTATGCAGGCAATGGACATGTGTAAAAGTAGCAAAGAATGAATGGAAGTAACAAATCAAGAAGAGAGTACAGTACTTGTGCTCTTCCTCGGTCCAAGGGACCCCCTTCTTCCTCTCCAGTTCCGTGAGCCGCCCGCCGGGCCTCTTCGGAGGACCGACGCAGGAAGCCTGCCTCGTCCCATCCCCCTCCCAGTCCAGCGTGAACGACGACGACGACGATGACGGCTGGTAGCCGACGAACGGGAAGTCCCCGGACTCGATCTTGCCCACGTCGATCTCCAGGGCCCGGTACCGAGTCATGACGTCCCTCACGCTCCTCCCGGTCATCTTCGCCACCGTGTTCCACCCCTCGAAGGTCCGTAGGTCGACCAGGGCCAGGGCGTTCTCGAACCGCTTGTTCTCCTGCTGCGTCCAGCTCCTCGCTCCTCCGTTGCTGTTCCCGATAATGCAGATTGGGCTCGGGAAGCACGGGGAGGGCGCCATGCTCGTCATTTCCTTTATTTAGCAGACCAATTCAATCGGGCGCGGCTAGCTAAGCATAGCTAGAAGCTTCCTTGGGGAAAATCTGGACTTGACCAACTTCTCAGAATCTCGAGAAGAGCTCAGGAGCTGCAAAAAGATGGGATCTTGCTCAGAAGAAACATGAGTAGAGCAATAATTTTATGGAGAAACACTGAAAAGATCCAAGCTTTATGCAGGGGGGAAGACCAGTAGTGGGAGGAAGGAAGCAAAGGAAGGATCTTTGTGAAAAAAATGGAGGAGCAGGAGGAGGAGGAATGAAGACCAATCTATGGAGCTTTCTCTCTCCTGCTCTGTATATTATTAAAGTCTCTCTCTCTAGAATCTAGATGGCAAGGAAGGAAAGGGAAAGATGGGGCATTTTGATTGGGCCTTGGTGGAGTTTGTGGCCACTTCAACCAAGGAGAAAGCTCTCACTACAATTTCAGTTTCTTTATACTCATCCCACAGAGGAGGTGATCTGTGTATATATATTAAACTACTTTTGCTTTCTATATACTTTACTAACTACTTGATTCTTTACAACAACTTTTTAGATAATCACAAACTACTTGGCTCACTTGGTTATGTTGTAACTTGTAAGACTTATTTAAAGAGAGATTGAATTTAAACCTTCTCAGACTACATCTATACTTCTATATAAATCAAAATACTAGTGATATTTCGATTATATAGGCTGTATATAAATTCTTAGATAAAAATATATTTATAAATAGATAAAAAGATATTTTATTTTTCTATTAATTTAAATTATTTAACAACTCTCATACGTGCAACTTATTTTTTCTGTAACTTGTTTTGATGTGCAAATTTTTTTTCTTTCTGACCAATTTTTTTTTTGGATATTATTTTATCTTTCTCTAATCTTCTCTCTACTTCTTTAATATTCTTCAATAGAAAAAAATTAAGATATATTTATAAATGTATAATAAGATAATTTATATTTTATTAATTAAAATTACGGATTTTTTCATTTAAAGTAATATAAAATTAAATATTTATAAAAAACGGGAAAAGTTTTCGGTTTTTGCGGAGGGGGGGAGCACTCGCCAACTCAGTTGGCGAGGTGCTGAGTTGGCGAGCACCTCGCCAACTGAGTTGGCGGGGCGCTCTCCTCGAGGGGCCGCTCGCCAACTCAGTTGGCGGGCCATGCACCGTTGGCAAATTAGCCGTTGGCCAACGGCTATATTCACTTCCTATAAACCCCCCCCCCCCAAACACTCCTCACACCACATTCTCCTCCTACCCCAAACACTCCTCACACACACCACATTCTCCTCCTATTTTCACAACTTCCTCCTCTTGATATTTACTGGCGATGGCTACCCACAATGACGGTCGTATTCCTGGCGGACCGACTACCGCTTATTATTAAGCAACGTGAAGACCACATTTCTAGTCAGATATTTACTGGCGAGGTAATTTTTGAAATTACAAGTTGCCAACTTTATTAATGTACATATTTTTTATAATGCCTATGTTTACTTTATTAATGCATATATTTTTTATAGTTATACGACCATGATCATGCTTTACGAACCCGGATCCACGTACATTGGCGGGCCGAAAGAAATTATCGTACGTGGGAGCTAAATTCGGTTCAAAAAGCTTTGGTGGAATCCTTTGGATTCCACTATATAGATCGTGTTAGATATTTAATTCACGATCTTCATTTAGTTGTAAGCCTTGCGGAGCGTTGGTGGCCAGAACGCAATACTTTCCAACTCCTATTCGGCGAGATGACGATCACCCTTTTTGATGTGGCGAATATACTAGGATTACCTATTAAAGGTAACGCTATATATTTTGATCCGCACTTAAAGGGATCTGATCTGATCCGGAGTTATCTCGGTGTTAGCCCTCCTTTTGGTCTAAAAGATGGCAATTATGTGAAATTTTCATGGCTCCGTGGCAACTTTATAGACCTACATCAAAATATTGATGGGGTGGTTGATGTAGATGAAAATCGGGTATGTATTTTTATTAGTAAATTTGTTTATTACTTAATTTAGTGGTGCAATTCTATATAACACTTAATAAATCCAGGTCATTCGTTGCACTAGAGCGTATCTGCTCTGTTTATGTGGTGCAATTCTATTTCCCGATGCATCGAAAAATATGGTAAATGTGCAGCTTTTACCATTCTTGGATGATCTGACCAAACCTACTGAGCATGCGTGGGGAGCTGCTACTCTTGTATTTTATTACGCCAATCTGACAGAATTTGTCAGATCCAATCGCAAGAGTATTTGTGGATGTATTTCACTAATACAGGTATGAATGAAAGACCTTAAAAAGTTAGAGTAATTTTATACGCAAATTATGTTTGTACTAATGTCATATTTTTGTTTTATAGTTCTGGTCCTACGAGCACTTTTATATTGGTAGGCCTGTTACCAGCATTCTCAGTGATGTTGGACTATTTCCAGTTGCTATGCGCTGGCCTACAGACGTAGTGGATTATCAACACTACCAATACAGGACTGTATCACTATATCGTAGCCAATTTGATACACTGCGGTATAATGAGATAATTTTTAAATATGCAATAAATATCTTTAAATTATTTAAGTTTTGATCGTAGATAAACATCACATCTAATCTCTTCAAATATCTTCAAATTGGTAACCTGGTTACCGTACTCATGTGAACCTGATGCTCCAGAAATCAAGATGACATCCTATGCATTTAGTTTACACAGATGTCATATTATATATGATCGGTTCACCATGTACCATCCGGCAGACCGTGTTCTTCGGCAATTCGGAATGGCCCCAATAATTCCCGATGATCCACCGACAGTCGGTTATCAGACATCAAATGCATTACAATAAATCATTGGTCTCGTTGCTGACTGGAATAATCGGTTCGAGAATTATAGTGTGAGGGACATGTCTCCTAGACTAAATTCTGCTGAGGAATGTAAGTTATAAGTTACTCATTATTCGTATTGATTTAGTGTAAATAGTTTGCTAAAATTTTGTTTACATTTTGCAGACATAGGTAGCCTGGACTACAGACAATGGTGGGGATGACCTCTTATGAGCAACCGAGTATACCACTATGAGGAGCCCAGGTTCAAGACTAGATCCCTAGACGATTCTACTATGCATGCTTTTATTGATGGAATGAATGATTTGGTATGACTTCATTATACTTTAACTTCATTATACTTTAAAAAATACATATACATAGATATGATAAATATATTAATTTACATGTTTCAAATTTCAGAGTGGGGTATACCGGCAACATTTACAACAACCTCATATGGAGGAACATGTGACTCGTCGTCTTATGGAGGAGCTTGTTACTCGTGTTGAGCATCTGGGTATTGGACCGGAACTGAAAATGCCTCTGGTACTATCCCGTCTTCCACCGGACTATCCGACCGGCTTAGTACGACAGAGACACTCTCGTCGTCGTCGGCGGGATACTGCTGGAGCGGGCCCGAGTGACCAGTATGCAGGAACGGGCCCGAGTTACCAGTATGCTGGAGCGGGCCCGAGTTACCAGTATGCTGGAGCGGACCCGACTTACGAGACTCCTGGAGCGGGACCGAGTTACGAGACTGCTGGAGATGAAAGCTACCAGATATTCACACAATTTTTTTTGACTCCATCAGCACCGCTGCCTACCCAAACTCAACAAGACGAGGACGAGGATTAGTAGATAATTTTTAACATTGTATGATTGCAATTTTTGTATGATTTGTAATGATTTTTTATTACAATATTTGGGTATTGAACAATTATATTTTACTCTCTCGGTTGACTAGTACATCTTCTTCTGTTGTGTCCCATAGCACCACAATTACTGCAACGTAGATCTCTTGTCGATGATTCCCGGGGTTTGATGCGGTTCTTCTTTGGTCTTCCGGCTTTGCGTCTTACATCTGGCACCCCAATTTGTCCTCTTACCAAAGGACCTTGGATCTCGTAGGGAACTGGAATTGGCTCCATTTTTGGCGCGTATACACTTCTCAAGGTATCCGTCGAAAATACTGCAGGATAAAAACTATCAATACTAATATTGCAATATCTACAAACAAAACATGCATGTATACATGGTATATAAGTATGGTTCCATCTTAAACATGTACAAGATCTGTCAGTTATATGAACAATATAGGTTCTACTTGTTGTCCGGTCTATTATTTCAAACTTATAACTATCAATAGCTAATATTTCTAGGTGATTCTTCTCTTTGATAATATAAGCCATATTTTTTAACATCTTCGGACAATAATCTGTGTCTATATTTTCAGCATTCTTTCTACGATTGTCATGAAGTGTAATAATCTTGGCTCTAATACCATCGAGAAGTATTGTTATTGGCTTATCTCGTAATTTCTTAATCCAGCTATTGAAACATTCAGCAAGATTAGAAGTGTTAATATCTAATCTAGGACAAGTAGCATACGCTGTTATCCAATGTTCAAATCGATAACTTTCATCGTTTACACCAATAAGCCAATCGTACAACATTATGTTCTCGGCTTTAATTATATCAAACACACTCTTTGCATCCGTTTTATTATATGATCTAGCAAGCGAGTCTAACAAGCGTTGAAATACTGGTTCTTTGGTAACTTTTTTTATGTTTTGTTTAAAATGTTGAATACAAAAAAAATAAGCAGATGCAGGAAAAATAGCACGAACAGCATTTATTAAACCCTTTTGCTTGTCAGATATAAATGAAATTGTACTCCAATCATTAAAACAACTTTCAAAAGATATTTTAAGAGAATTTAAAAACCAAGACCAAGAATCACTATTCTCACCTTCAGCAACAGCATAAGCTATAGGATATAATTGATAGTTAGGATCGTGAGCACAAGCAATAAATAAGATACCTTGATATTTAGACGAAAGAAATGTAGCATCAGTACTAATAATTGGTAAACATCCACTTAAAAATCCATCAATACATGACTTAAAACAAATAAAAATTCGTTGGAAGCTATTATTTTCGGTAGTTTTAATAAAACATGTACTACCTGGATTTGTCTCCATAATTCTATAACAATACTCCTCAAGACTAGCGTATGCCTCATCATAACTACCATTAATTTCAGCTAATGCTGTCTCTCGGGCTCTCCATGCTTTGGAATAACTAACTTGTATACGGTGCTCCCTATATATATCTTTAACAATTTGTGATGGACTGTATGACTGGTTATCTCTAATAATGTCAATTATCATGGTCTTAATCCATGAAGCGGTAGCTAGTCGACGATGACCTGTACTAAGTCTTCCAAAACAAGAATAACGATTTTTTAATGTACTAACTTTAACTATATCGCCATTTCCAATAGATTTGACATATACTCTCCAATTACAATTCGGTTGATCACAACTATAAATAATTCCACGAGCATTATTCATAAGATTAGCTGAACAACTAAAATTATATTTAATTGCTAAATTACTTATAAAGCTTCTAAAGTTAGAACGACTAGGAAATGATTGTCCCTTAAATAATTTATCAGTGATAGCTTTTACAACATCATCATCTACCGTATAATCTACATTTTCAACTAAATCATCACTATTTTCATCGTCGTTGTCACTATCATCATCATGGTTAGATTCATCTGATGATGAATGACCTTCTTGGATAAATGAAACTATTTGTTGAGAAGAACTAGCACCCGAACTAACATGCAGATATTCAGAAAAATATTCATTATTTCTACTATCTAAGGTTGCTGCTACTTTAATAACATATATTTTTATATATCGTGATTGTGAATTAATCTCAAGAATATAATTCCATGCATCTTCACTATCTATCAAAAAACAATTAGAACAGAAAATAGACTTCAGAATAAAATCATAATTAATAGAACAACGTTCAATAATATGATTACGTATATTTTCAAAACTAATATTCGGGTAAGTTGAAAAAATTATACTTTCTCCTCCTTCATAATTTAACTCATTTACTTTACCGCCGTGCGAGCATACAATTCTTACGCTACGATCCATGACGGTTGAGAACTTTTGCTACAGAAAACAGGAGGAGGAAGCTGTAAAAATAGTAGGAGGAAGCTGTAAAAATAGGAGGAGGAAGCTGCGAAAATATGAGGAGGAGGAGGAGGAGGAGAATGTGTTGTGTGAGGAGTGTTTGGGGGGGGGGGGTGGGGGTGTTTATAGGGGTTGGAGGGAGCCGTTGCCCAACGGCTGGATAGCCAACGGTGCATGGCCCGCCAACTGAGTTGGCGAGCGGCCTCTCGAGGAGAGCGCCCCGCCAACTCAGTTGGCGAGATGCTCGCCAACTCAGCACCTCGCCAACTGAGTTGGCGAGTGGTCCCCCCCTCCGCAAATTCCCCTAACTTTTCCCGTTTTTTATAAATATATAATATTATATTACTTTAAATGAAAAAATCTGTTAAAATTATTATACAGCTCTCATACATGCGACCTATTTTTTTTTCTGTAACCTCTCTATGACGTGCAACATTCTTTTTCTCTTTTTCTCTAATCTTATTATTAAAAACAAATGTTTTGAATTCTTTTTATATATTCTTTTAATCAGTGCAATCTTCTCATTAACAAGAAATCTTTTGGATATTTTTTCTCTAATCACATTCATAGGAATCTATTGAATCTTTTTTCTATTTTCTCTAATCAGTGTTAAGAAGATAATGGGATGATGTGGACCATCGCCATAGACGGTACCAAAGGGACAGAGGGTTCTCCTAAATCTTTTCTATTCCACTAACTATTTAAATTTTATGATTAATCTTTGTGTGCATAATTTATATGATTAGAACTAACAATAGAAATATTATTTTAAATTTCAAGGATTTCGTCTGTTTATTTCTATATTTGTATGAACATCATTATTAGATTTTTTTTTGATAAATTTATTCGTTATTCTCCGAAGGGTTGGTCAAGGGACAAAGGGTTATCATCATCAGATCTCCGATCAGTAAGTCTTTCCTATTCCACTAATTATTTCTATTTTATGATTAATCTCTTTGTGGATAATTCTAAATTTTGATGCGACCATGTAATTGTCATATAATCTAATATAATTTTTTTCGTATGAAATTTAGAAAATATAAAATTAAAATAAAAAAGGGAATATTTAGGATTGAAAATACAATAGATAATCTCCTCGAAATTAATATTTAAATTTAAATTTAATCTACCATAATCTTTTCTTAATTTACAAATAATCAAAATTTAACTTTCTATATAACATCTATAAAATTTAAATAACCCAAATTAAATTTTAAATCGAGATCCAAGCGATCATAATCTTTTCTAATTTAAATAACCAAAAATCTTCTCAATTAAATCTTATTCTGAATTTTAAAATTTATAACTTCGTGCTCTTCTAATTTCAAATTTAATTTTCATTATCAAAATTTAAATGGATGATTCAATCCTCAAAATCCAATATTTAATCAAATACACAAATTGTAAAAAAAATAAATTTTTTTTTTTTAACTCAATCTATCTTTATTCAAAATTTTAAGTTCGCTCTTCTTCCCTCAAAAGTAAAATCATTAAGTCATTTTTTTCCACGTTTTAACTCAATTAAATCATACTTTGTAAAGACATCTGAAATCGAAAGTATTTAAACTTCTCAACTTACTTTATTTGGCTATCTTCTAACCACCATCTAAGAGTTTCACCTCTCCAACTATGAATTTCATAATTCAACTTCTACCCAACTTAGAATCTACCAATCTTTCATAAACATAAGACTATATCTTTAAAAAAAAAAAAACTCAAATCACTCAATCATGTTAACCAATCCTTGAAAAGTTAATGTGTTCATGACATAAATTAAATTTCTCAAATACATCCTTAGTTGTCAAAGTAATCCACCTAACAATGTAATTGACCTATGGGACATACTTTGTATAAGTCATCTTTCTAACCTCCCTCAAGCACAAGAAAATAAGAATTTATGTTTAGGAAGGAATGAAGCAAGATGTAAATCAAGTAGTCAAATGAGAGTTCGAGAAGGAATTCAAAGGAGGTGATTTAAATAAGTGGATGATATCCTAAACTCTAATCATATTCACAGGCTTGCTCGATATATTCTCGACCTGTAAGGGCCACCACAAAAATATGTCATGCTCCAGTCCCAAATACGTAGGACTAAAAATATGTAAGTATGTCAGCCGTATGTATATGACAACTCCAATATATGAAAACCATAACACATATAAGTACACTGCATTATGAATAACAATTCACAAGTAGAATATAATATCATAAGTCATAGGCAATACTAATATCGTCCACAAAACCAAATAGAAACACTACCAGAATAAGTCAAATTAGCAACGTCTGGAAACGTCGCTAAATGGCATGAAAACGTCGATAAAATTTTTTAGTAACGTTTCATTGAAGTCGCGTTTAAGCTAGTCGCAAATAGGAAAAACGTTGCAAAACGTCGCTATAGTAACATTTTCTAGCAACGTATTTGCGTCGCTAATATTTTTTTATATTAGCAACGTTTAGCGACGCAACGTAGCTATATTAACGACGTGTTATGTGTCGCTAAAAGTCGTTAATATTTTTCTATTTAGCGATGTTTTGTAACATATTTAGCGACGTTCTGCTGACCTGGTAAATACTGTCATGTCAGCAATTTAGTGACATTTGGCGACATAATTAATGACGTTCTGATACAGTTAGTGATATATTTAGCGAAGTATATAAACGTAACTAAATTACAAAAAAAATTAAAAACCTTGGAATAAATATATGCTTGCAGTTTGTCATATATTCCTGCAATATCACAGTTCATAAAAATAGACAGACTCGGAGCAACCCTTCGTTGAATTTCTTTGGTTCGTCGACCCCTTCGGTAGAACACTCGACACCGATAAATTCTCATGCATTCAATATAAATAATAAAGTAAAATTAAAAAAAATAGACATATTCGCAATAAATAATGTATGAAAATAAATATCCAGCAAATTTACATGCATCATACAAACTAAGTCTGAAAAACCATATCCAGTAAGCATCACAACTAGTACTGGATGTGAACAAATAACGTTTGAAACACTATCTTAATACATAAATGACCCAATATCATGGGCCAAAAGTCTGAAAACAAATAAACTGTCCTAACTAGGACTATTGTTGATCCGGAGGAGGAGGAGCACCGTGGTGAGCCTGTCCAAAGAAAAACTATTGCTGATAAGGAGAAGGAGAACCACCGCCGTGAATTTGGGATATCAGCGAGGCCCACTACTCTGGTGAAATTATCATGGCACCCGATGGAGGAGTCTGTGCATTCGATGTAGATATCTATGCCGACGGACCAGGAGGACGTATCTATCCCAACGCTGTCAGTCGAGTGTTGCAAGTCTCCATGACAGATAACATCCTCATAGTACTCTGCTCCACTGACTGGCTCATCTGAACCTGTGACATATGCAACCTCGTTAGTGTATCGCCCATGGCTACATGCGACCCCTATATCATTGTCACATTGTGCTCTGTCGACGTGGCCAGATCCCTCAATTCCGTGATTCTACGCTCAAGCGAATCAAAAAGTGCTGTGATCGTCGCATCGTTCGTCTGTAGTGTGTGCTGTGACGTAAACCTCCGTAGCAACTCGTCACTCAGAGACAAAATCTGATGGTCAGCCCTCTCCTGTTGGGCTCATACCGACTCCTCGGAGGGATGTGTGGTATGCACACTGGCATAGGGGTCCTAGAGGATTGGGCCTCAACATAGGTGTCGTAGGATTCCGTACCATTGTACGAATCCCTTTACATACCACCAACGATGGTCATCTACAGCTTGTCAACCGATGGAGCTGGGTGGGAGGGGGGACTGCGAGGATTTACCAGCCTCCCCCTGTGTGGGCTGGGTCGACTGCTCACGGACCCTAAGATATTTATCCTAAAAAATATGTATCTCTCGATAAGCGTACTACTTACTATCAATTCGTCATGCATAATTATTAATATATATCTAAGGTACTTATTACTAACTAGATGAATATTTATTTGTATATTTTCTAAGTTATATTAAAATTAACAAAATATAAAGTAATACTTACGTAGCTTTGCGTGGCCCTCTCATCAATGAGTTGTCCACACTTCCTATGGGTGGAGAGGAAGACTATCACCATGTTAGCATCCTGACCCCTCTGGACCTATTAAAAATATATTGTATGTTTCTAAAATTAAATATTTTATCCTACTTTGATTAAAATACCATGTATACAATGAAATACATACCATGCGACAGAAATATTTCATCATCAGAATCGACCCACCGTACCACTTTCCTGCCTTCTTCCTAGTCGCCTTCGCCTTCTCCGACTTTTCCTTGTACCTAGGATCGTTAAATCTAATCTTCATCTTAGTCCAATGATCAGGCGTGATCCAACCATGGATTGGTTGTCCCAAACAATCACGATCCTTCTAGTCGCATATCGCATCATGGATAAGTTTAGCGGCGACGGCATGAAAGTGTTGCTCGATCACCTCAGTCCGGTTTACTTTTACCTTGAAATGGGCAAACCAGAATGCCTTTCTCTCATCTGGGGCATCAGAGTAGTTGATCCAAGGGACACCATAGTTGTGCCCTGAAAATTCTAGCATGTCAGGATTGTGCTTCGTTGAGCCACTATCAGGAGTATTGGTACATGTCCAGTTAACTCGATATGACGAGCTATTATCAGAAATATCAGGACAAGTCTTATATCAGGAGTTCAAGATTAATAGTGTCAATACAGTCCATGTTCAATTCTAGCATGTCAGGAGTGCACTTTATTGAGCCAATATCAGGAGTATCAGTATATGTCAGGTGTCGGGAGTTCAAGATTAACAGTGTCAATAAAATCCATGTTCAGGAAATTCTAGATTATGGCAGGTTGTCACAAATTGGGTTATAAGCAATTTAGAGAAAACATGCATTCACAACAATTAAAAAGAATAGGCTAAACAATGAAAACAGTTAAACCATAAAAGAACAAATCATAAGAAGCTAAGGTACTATAAGTATCATAGGCACATGGGCTAAGCTGGTCGCATTTAACAAGCTGGCCCCATGCAAGAGCTGGTCGCATGCAGCACACTGGCCGCATGAAAGAGCTGGCCTCATGCAAGATGGAAAGTCCACTCCTTGGGACTCGGTGAGTAACAGACACTAATGCAAGGTCAGGGAAGTGACTGATCTGACTGGCCGTGTCAGAGAAGTGACCTATGTGATTTGTCAAGAAAGGGAGTTAGAAGGAAAAGACAAAATCATGAAAAGTCGTGCCATGGCGGTGCCGAGTCATACGATCAAAGGAAAGATGAACGCATTGCTCTGGGCTGCATGGACGACTCACCCGCATACTCCTCTTGGCCATATGAAATCTTTTGAACTTATAAAACTTTCATTCATTCAAGTTCCAAATATTTGGCCAAGGGACGCATGTACAAATTCAGTCATGCGCCCAACAAGATGGTCGCATGCTGACTTGGAGCGAGAAGTCCAGGCCTCATATCAAGCGGGGCGCATAGAACTTCTTCGTCCTAGAACAATAAGTTTCAGCTTTGGAAAATCTCTAAGTCTAAAAATTTATTTTCTCCATGAAATCCTCATTTCAAGTCTGAATCAAGCAATGTATAGTTCAAAAGCGCATAATATCATGTGATCATCAATATGGAACTACTAGTTTTTAAAAATATCAAGTTTTTAGAAATCAACACCCAAAAATTTAGAATTCAGATCTACTCCTACAAAGGCATCAAAACCGAAAATAACAAGAAGTAAACATGAAGAGCAGTTCATAAAGTACAATATAGACTAATAAAATGCAAGAGTGGATAAAAGTGCAAGTTCTTCCTCATTGGCAAGATGTACTTGCCTAAACCCACTACTAAACTACTACCACTTGTCACGCCCCAGTCCCAAAATACCAAGGGACTAGCCAGGTGGCAATGGCCAACAACACAACTCCAATGGACAACCCCAATTTAATGGACCCGTTAGAGTGCATTTAAGTTGTAATACATAAAAATAGTCTACGAATACTTGTCACAGTTTATATATCTAATCCCATCCATAATAAGTAACAAAATCACAAAGAGACAAGTCCAGTCATAATAATATAAAATGATCTGTCCAACCAAAGCAATATAAATAATGTCACAGGGAATAACCCGTCATTAAAATGGAAAGGAAAATAAATCTAAGTACAAATATCCAGAAGTGACTACAAGTCCAAATATCCAAGAACACTAAGCATAAATAATGAATGGTGAGAATACTATATGCTCAAAAGAAGTCCTCCGGAACAACCTCGTCCTCTGCAACATGTACGTCTCCAATAGTAGCACCTGCCCCAAAAACCTCGGGATAGCTCTTCTTGTCTACACCTAAGGACATAATCTAGATCTAGGTCCTCAGGGGACATAGCAATGTACAATAAACACTCAAGCCAAAATAAAATACAATAAGTAAGAACAGACCCTAAGGTCAAGCTATGTAACCAGCTAAGTGAAATACAAATAAGAGCATCACTAGTACTCAGGTTGAGACTACTACAGGCTCTGTGTCGGGGAGCCCATAGCAGCAAGTAGTATCACGACTCCAGTATATGTGCCAAAGATCTGAGACAGAGTCTAAGGCACCTCCAGTAGTATATATATAAATAATCAGCCTGTAGCATGTGTGTCTCTCCCCATCCAATGTAACCTCATATCTCATATCCACGATATCTCATATCCATAATACGCAAGATCATGACTGTAGAAGCATGAAATATGCTGGGGAATTGTCCGCGTATTTTACAGTCAAAACCCCCAACATACATGAAGTCCCTCCCTACGTAAAACAGAGCTTCAAGGTTGTTTGGAGTAAAATAGGGCTTAAGAGCTGTCTGCGTAAACAGAGCTTCAAGGCTATTCTGCGTAAAAGGTTGTTATACCTTCCTGCATAAATTTTAAAATACGTTTTTATTAATGCAACGTAAAGTTGTACGAGAAACTCTTCGTATTCCTAGGATGAATTTGTCAGTCAAATCAGTGAACCTGACATTTGACAAAAGTACTGCACGATGATAGAGAGAACGACTGTGATGATAATTTTGTACAGAGACCCAGGTTGTCATTTTGTGACATATTTTTGATACAAGTCATTTTTACGCATTTAAAGAAAGAAAAATGGAGTCTTCTGAATACGTTGCCTATTCTACATTGACAGAAATGAGTTTTTACCCTCAAGACAAGACAAAATCAGATGCCACATCAAAAGCTGTTCTTGTATAGAGCTCGAGGCATATCTCTGCATTTTATGCACAAGATTGAGGCATATCTCTGCATTTAATGCACGAGATTTTATTCTATTTTTTAAAATTTGTCATGACTGGAAAAGCTAAGACTGTGACTAATACGTTCACATCACCATCCTTGCATTCTACGCCAACCAGGCTATTTTCAACTATAGGAGTATGTCGTATGCTATCTCCTTGAAATATGCCAACTCGACTATATTTGCAAAGGTACGTTGATAAGGCTACTTAGCCCAAAATATGCTCAAGATCTCAGTCGAGAAGGATATTTGGCTATTTTACGCTGGTTATCTATTGTTCATGAATCATCAAGTTTTACGCAGGGGAAGTTACCTACGTGGCTTGTATGGCATGATCTTCGAGAAGCAGTTATACGTGTTACCTTATAAAGGGATACGTGTCATACACAGATTCAGAAGATTATTTGAATGTGGGTAGCAGTTGTCATAACCGCACTGTAAAGGAGGCAATCTTCTTCACAGTTTGGCCTTTTACGCCAACAAGACAGTCATTTGTCTTTTATGCCAACCAGTCAGTTACTGGATTGATCTCTATAAATAGAGACCCCTGGTCACAGGATAAAAGGGGGAGGGGGAATTGGTTTTGGCTGGCAACTTTGGCAACAAGAATTCAATCCTACTTGCAACTTTCCTTTGGCCGACTTTTGCCTTCAGTTCAGAGAAAGTTTGAAGCTTCTTCTATAGCACTTCTTCATCATCGTGTAGTCCAAGGACCAAAGTGATCGACTGCAGATCAGACTTCCATAGCAATACTTCCCCAGAATCATTTTATTGTACTTAATATCCTCGTATAGGATTATTTGTACTTTTTCTTCTCTCGTTTGTACGCAAAAGTTTCGTATAAACTTTATTTATCCAAACAAAATGGCGACTTTGCTGGGGACGACTTTCTCCTCTGACGAGAAAGAAATTGCTCAACACGATGTTGTATCCATCGGATCAACGAAGAAGACTTTGGTCATCCAGTTCGACCAATCTGCCTATGAAGAAATGCTTCATGCAGGGGATAGTTCTCATTCCTCCTCTGTCCACAACAACAGGAAGCTGCGTAAAGTGTGGATGCCTAAGACGTCCTCTACCCTTCTTGCAAGTTTTCATTCACTGATCAACAAAGTTGTGACAACATAGCCAACACGCCCTATGCGTAAAACTTTGTCTCTCGTTTGTGACATGGTAGACAAAACTTCTGGCAATGCCTCAGTGTCAATCCAAAAGTCTCAAACACGCCCTGCGCGTAAATCTTTGTCTCCCGTCTGTGACGTGGTAGACAAAACTTCTGGCAAGGCCTCAGTGCCAATCCGAAAATTTCAAACACGCCCTGCGCATAAAATTATATCTCCCGTCTATGATGAGGCAGATGTACCCTTTGATAACATCAAAGGAAAACAAGTGACGAATCCTTCAACCTCTAAGATTTTACGCCCAAAAGATAAGAAAGTTCCCACTTTATCGATTACGCGTGACGCTGAAAGCCGTTTGAGGATTTTCCCTGTTTTACTCGAACCTATGCAAAAATCCAAATTACGCCAGGATAGGCCTGTCTACGTAAAGAAGACTCATTTCACGGGAAGATACACTCCTCAGACAGATGATGGATCATATGCTACTCATATGGGTGGACTGTTGTATTCCTATGGCAGAGAAAGGGTTATGGTTCATAATCTACACATTCATACTGATGTAAAATGGCAGAATAAGCCTTCTTCTTCTTCTGGTAATCTCCCTAATTTACATGATTTCTTGATCCAGAAATACAAGATAGGGGATCTCCTAATATGTCTATCACACCCCCTAGAGAACATTATTGTAATAGTCATAAGGTTGTAATTAACTATTGCTGTTCTAAAACAAAATGGTCAGTGTTCGACCGATTGAACTATTCTTTGTCATTATAGGAAGAAGAACCAATATTTGCTTCAGTAAACATGGCTTCGTATATTCCTAGAGGAAAGTCGAGTTCAAGACGTCATCCCTTCAGAACTCCAAGCCAAAGGAGATTTGATAGACTCATCGAGACTTTTGAAGAAGGTGTTTTTCGAAACACTCGCTCGAGGTCACGACAATCAGCTTCATATTCTTCAGATTCCGATACTGGGAGTCGCCAGTTTTCTGAACCAGATGCTGAAAGTATAGATTCAATCTCTACAGAGATCTATACTAATCCCTCAGTGGCTTCTAGAGAAATGGGAGTTTATGCTGTTGGAGACGAACATGAAGAAGCTTCCCCATCAGGAAGTACTGAACAACGCATCACTACATTGAAAATATCACTTAAAGAAATGCATACCATGATGGAGAGTATGCACCAAATGATGGTGACTCAATATACAACTGTAATAGCTCAAACACTATTCCTCCGACTCAACTACGTGTGGGGGTAGACATATCACCAGCCAATACAAGCCAAGAGCCTGTTCAAAATCAAGAATCAACTGCTCCTCAACCTCTTAACCCGGAGAATGTACTACCTCCTGTTGGAGTTATAATACATCCAATCTCTCACCTTTCTGCTGTCCCTCTCCCATCTGAAGATCTAATACAAGCAGTTCGGGAATTGAAAGCCCAATTTGATGCTTTGAAACATAAAGATCAGCTCAAGAAGTTGGGAATTAACCAGCCATATCCAGCTGTCTGGGATGAGATCCCTTTTCCACCAAAATATAAACCACGGGCTAAGGTTTTGTTTGAGGGAAAGACATCGCCAAGCCAGTATATGAACTACTTCAGCATGATGATGGTATTGTTGCAAGAAAATGATGCCCTTCTCACTCGAGTGTTTAAAGGCTGTCTGTCTGGAGTAGCTTACCAATGGTATCGTAGTCTATCTGACAACTGCATTACTTCTTTTGAAGATTTCAAAACTCTATTCTTCGCTCGATTCTACGAGGGAGGAATGGACATGTCTATGTCATCACTCATTGAAGTAAAGCAGAAAGAAAAAAAATGTTCGTACTTTTATTGAACGCTTTCGTCAGGCTACTTTACAGATGCCTCCTGGAGTTCCAGATTCAACCTTGGTGGACATTTGCAGAAAGAACCTACTCCCATTGATCTCAGTATTCACGGGACCATATCAGTTCTATGATTGGCCCTCATTTATCATATCGGCAATATCCGCTGATGATAATAGTCGGAAGGCTCGTGACAACGGAATCATGATCTCTACCTCTGATAAAGGGAAGCGTTCATCCTCCAATAATGACAATACTCTTAGTTCAAAAGGAAAGGAAGCCCTAGCAATAAATACGTCCAGACAAAATACTTCGGTAACTACGTAGACGAATTCTGGAACTTCCAAACCTAAAAAAGAATATTCTTTTGACGACAATGATATTCCAAGCATATTTGATTGCCTAGTCAAAAGTGGCAAGCTTACTCTACCAGAGATAAAGCGTCCAAATGAAGTCGGCAGTACAGATAATCCTAAGTATTATATTTTTCACAGATACATACATTACCCCACAAAGGTATGCTATGTACTGAAAAGGAAAATCCAGGATTTGATCGACGCCAAAGCCATCACTTTGCATAATAACGAGAAGACGGTCACTGCAAATATGATCTCACTCCAATTTGGCAATTTTCCCCCTCAAGAAGTACCGGATGGTGTGGTACCTATTCCACGGGTAATGATGGATATTGTTAATCTTCCTCCTACCAGGGATCAAAATCAAGATTTAGTGCTCCTAACTACCAAGCGTGGGGAGATCATGTGGGTTCACCCTGATCTAGTATCAGAATTTGAGGAAGAAACTAAAGCTGCTAAAGCTAAGTCTAAGAAGAATTCAAGATGTAAACCATGTCATATGGTTAAAATATCTCCGATATCGGAAAAAGAGGCTTTAGCAACCGGAACATGGTCAGGAAAAGCCTACCTCAAAGAATATGAAGGGAATCAGGAAGAAGCCATAGCACAAAAATTATTGGAAGCTATATACTTTTATCATCCATATGTATGGAAAGTAGCGTCAACATCTAATGTCGTCATGACATATGGGCCACATGAAGATTCTGTCTTTATTGTTCCACCTACTCGCAATGATCAGCATCAAATAGTCTTCGGTTGAATGCAGAATAGACCGATTGTACAAGAAGAATCTCACGAGTCTGATGTTGGAAAAATAAAAATCCACAGATATAGCCCACAGGCTTTAAAGATTATGCAAAATATGGGTTATGATTTAAAGTTGAAGCAAGGCCTCAATTATGGAAAAGGCAGACGAATACCGTTGCATGGTGATCCTTACTGTCAACGAACTCGTTTAGGGTTAGGGTATACCACATCTCTTACAACTCCAAACAACTCTGAGTCAAGTGATGAGATCATTTCCTTTTCTCAAAATGATTTGTCATCCTCCGATTCAGATGATGAATTTGAACCAGGATTATCAGTAAATATGGTATTGACAGATTCCCTAGAAACAGAGAAACAAGAATCTGAACCATTTGAAAATAAATCTTGGGCACAACAAATGGATACATAATGGGAACTCTGGTTCGAACAAAAAGAACCACCCACTGAAGATAAGGTTATCCAAGTTAATGTTGGGGATAAATTTTTACCAAAGCCGATATTTATCAGTAATAATCTTTCTGAAGAAGAAAGAGAAGAAATGATCTAGCTGATAAAAGAATATATCGATCTCTTTGCTTAGAATTATGAAGATATGCCAGGTCTTGATCCAAAAGTGGCTACCCATAAACTCAATATATTGTCTAATTCAAAGCCTGTAAAGCAATAACAACGCCGGTTCCGTCCAGATATGATGGATGCCATTGAAGCTGAAATTAAGAAATTAATAGCCTGTGGGTTCATCCGGGAAGAACAACATCCTGATTGGGTCGCTAATGTTGTCCCAGTTATGAAAAAAAATAGAAAAGTGCGTGTTTGCATCGACTTCCGAGATCTAAATGCGGCCTGCCCTAAAGATGAATTTCCTCTTCCCATTACAAACGTCATGATCGATAATACGTGTGGTTTTGAGCGCATGTCTTTCATGGACGAATTTTCAGGATATAATAAAATTAAAATAAATTCTGAAGATCAGAAGCATACTGTTTTTCGTACAACATTAGGAGTATATTGCTATACAGTCATGCCTTTTGGATTGAAGAATGACGGGGCCACATATCAATGAGCTATGAGTAACATATTCCATGAGCATTTACGCAAAATGGTAGAAAGTTACGTAGATGATATTGCTGTTAAAAGCTGCCTCAAGGATAATCACATTCAAGACTTGAAGACAATATTTGATTTGATGCGCCAATATCAACTCAAAATGAACCCTACAAAGTCCTTTATTGGTGTATCCAGTAGCAAATTTCTGGGATTTATCATTACTGCTAAAGGAATTCAAGTTGATCCTGATAAAGTAAAAGCTATCCTAGAAATGTGACCGCCCCGTAATCTCAGAGAACTTAGGGAATTTCAGTGTCGTCTAGCTTATATCAGGAGATTCATATCCAATCTCTCTGGAAGATGTCAACCTTTTTCTCGTCTAATGAAGAAAGGTGTGTCATTTGTATGGGATGAAGCCTGTCAACAAGCATTTAATAACATCAAACGCTATCTTACTAATCCTCCAGTTCTGGTGCCTCCTGTCATAGGAAGACCATTTTTGCTGTATGTTCGATTAATGGATCATTCTTTAGGGGCTCTCCTCACACAGAAGAACAAAGAGGGTCATGAACAGGCTATTTACTATCTAAGCAGGATGATGGTCGGAGCAGAACACAGGTATAACCCAGTAGAAAAAGAATGCTTGGCCCTAATGTTTGCCATTCAGAAGACGCGACATTACGTGACAGGCCAAACTATTTATATCATATCCAGAATCAACCCACTTCTGGTATTGATGAATAAGCCAAGTATTCTTAATTCCCGACTCGCGACTTGCGTAATGCTATTGACACTGTATGATATGGTGTACGTCCCTCAGAAATCCGTGAAAGGTTAAGCCTTGGCTGATTTCTTAGCTGCCCATCCAATTCCAGAAACCTCCAAATTATATGATGAAATTCTCGACGAAGTTGCAGAATGTAATTTGGCAATAGAAGATAATACATGGCAGCTATTCTTTGATGGTGCATCCAGAACTGGTCCCAAGGAAAACTTGATTTCAGGGGTAGGGATTATTCTGGTGACTCCTGATAAACTCGTTATTTATCGAGCATATTTTCTTAGTGAACCATGCTCTAATAATGTGGCAGAGTATAATGCTCTATTAATTGGGCTTCAAGTTGCTAAAGAATTGAATATTGAATACTTGGTAGCTTTTGGTGATTCTCAGCTGATCGTCAATCAGGTCAGAGGAATATATGAAGTCCGCAATCCAGATCTCATTCCTTATCACCGAACAACAATCGTGATAGCAATATCTTTTAAAGGATTCTTCTTAGAACATGTTCCTCGATCTCAAAATTTGGAAGCTGATGCTCTGGCCAGTCTAGCTGCAAATCTAGCTATTCCTGTAAGAAGGCAGAATTCGGTGATCCTTCTTAACAGAGATTTATTTTGTGTGAAAAATAATTTTTACATAGAACGCAACTATGTTATAAACATGGTTCCTCCTAAGTGAGATTGAAGAAGTCTCTTTATAGACTTCGTGTCATATGGAATCTTACTAGAGGATCCTAAAGAAGTAGCATCTATCAAAAGACGATCGCTATGTTTCTATTTTGATGCTTCTTCACAAAGTTTTTATCGCCGAACATATGATGGACTATTGTTACGATGTCTCTCTGGTGATGATGCAAGGCGGGTTATCCGAGAAGCTCATGATGGAGTATATGGAGCACATCAACCCGGTCCTAAGTTACAGGATCGTATCAGGAGGATGGGCTACTACTGGCCTACTATGATTGCAGATGCCATAGAATATGCAAAAAAATGCAAAGCCTGTCAGGTTCATGCAGATTTCATACATCAACCTTCTAAATATTTACATCCTACTATTTCATCATGTCCCTTTGAAGCATGGGGTATGGATATCATTGGTCCTATTCATCCTTCATCTTCTAGAGGACATCGGTTTATATTAGCTATCACTGATTATTTCTCCAAATGGGCTGAGACAATTCCTTTTACTGAGGTAAAGACATTCAATGTGATCAGCTTTATCAAGCATCATTTAATTTATCGTTTTGGGATACCCCGAAGGATAATTTATGACAATGGGCCTCAATTCATTAGTCAAGCATTTCACCGATTTTGTGATAATAATCAGATACAAAATGTGGCCTCAACGGCATATAATCCGGCAGAAGCCTTCAACAAAACCATTATCAAACTCTTGAAGAAATTTGTCTCTTCGAACAAAAAAGATTGGAACGAGAAATTGGGGGAATATTTATGGGCATACCGTACAATGGTACGAACACCAACGGGTTGTACTCCATTTTCATTAGTTTACGGGTGTGAAGCATTCCTCCCTATTGAAATTAAAATTCCATCACTCAGAATAGCAGTAGCTAATGAGCTGACTAAGGAAAATAATGATCGTTTAAGACTTCAAGAGCTAGAAGGGTTAGACGAAAAATGCCTTCAAGCTCAACAGCGCATTGAGTTCTGCCAAGCACGCATCTCCAGAGCTTTTAATCAAAAAAATGAAGGAAAGAGTGTTCAAAGTTGGTGAGCTAGTTTTAGCTGTGAAGAGGCCAATGATCATTACACATAAAAGTAAGAAGAAATTCCAGCCCAAATGGGAGGGCCCTTATGTGATTGAAACAACATTTTCAAATGGCACTTACAGATTAGCCAAGCCTAATGGAGATTTGATAATGGCTCCTATCAATGGCAAATTCCTGAAGAAGTATTATGCTTGATCTCCTTTTCTTAATGGAGTATGATGAAGATTTTATTCTGATGATACTATGTACAAAGATTAGTTATGTTGAGCCATATTCACTTGGCTCTCCAATACATCATGAACTAGCGATGCTTTGAGAAGCCTCTCCTTTGTTTGAGCAAGTTCAACTTCCAGTTCTTGAATCCTCAATTCATATCCCTCACATTCGGTAAGACACTAAGCTAGCTGAGGAATACTCTCCACCAATACTGCTTGCTCTTTCTTCATCTTTTGTTGCTGTTCCTGAATGGATTTGTTTAAGATTTCTGCCTTCTGAGCAAATTCTGAAGTTTGTGAGTCATACTCAGCCTGAACTAAGTCATAGATGCTGCTTTGGATAATTGTAAATATTCGTTAATGGGTTGTTCTAAACTATTAACCATTTGCTCTAGCGCATTAGCTCTGTCAGCGTCATTAAAATTTCTAATTTGCGCTATAGTGAGCTTGGAAGACGTTTTCAAAGCATCAAAGCCTAGATTCTTCTCTAGTACTATAGATATTAATTCTTTTAAAGTGAGGTAGAATATGCTAGTGTATTGTTCAACTAGTATAGCAAGGCTCGAATGGAAGCTGGGAGTGGCCGCAATATCAGTAAATCTCCTTTCTGGAATGGCTGCAAAAGATGTTGCCACAGTCGTTGCTTCAACATATAGCGCAACAAAAGAAGAGACACCAACAACAGTTGAAGTTGTTGGCATGCTCGATGAAGGTATATTTCCAACGATTGGAGGCACAGTCGAGGTGGTTGGTTCATCCACCTCTGATTCTATTTGAACCGCTGCTAGCAGGATTATATCTGAGAATGTTGCGGATGAAGGATCAACGGTTTCAAGGTACACTTCTTCGACAGTGGTCACAGCCGTTTCAGTAGCTGGATTCGTAACGAAAGCAGAGGTTGTTTCAGCTCTGCCTTCCCCAGAAATATCTTCGCCTGAAAATAAGATAAGAGAAAGTTAATATCAATTTGATGTTAAATTTTCCTAAAAAAATTCGTAAAGACAACATTTACCCATGGCCGATGGTATGTATATTGCGTCTGTAGCCTGTATAGCTAAATTATTTCTTAATGATGCTAAACAAGCTATCATACCTCGAGAGGAGGGTACACCAACTGACGCTTGAGGGTCGTCATCCCAGTCATCACCCAAATCTACTCGAGATTCATCAGGTGGAATCTCGCTTGAAATATTCACAGATGAAGGAGGGGCTGGTCCTATTATTTGTCTTGTAAGCAATGATAAAGGTATAGTAATTATTAGAGAGCTCGACCTCAAAGGCGATGGAGAAGCTTCACCAATAACGGTGGTAGATGTAATTGCGGCAGCAGTCGTTGGCAAAGAATCTCCACCACTTTCAGCTAGGACTGTGGAGGCTCCTTCTTTAAAAGGCGAAGGACGATGTGGGTATATAGGATCCCTAATCACAAAATCATTCCTAACAGGGGAAACAATAAGTTCACTCCTGGAAGAGGCCCCCTTGGTGGAAGTCTTTTTAGGACCTTTAGTAGTTTGCTTCTTCTTACGAGGGGAATTTCTGAGTAGAAGCTTTTCGTTTATTAGAAATAATGAGAGGCTCTGCTGGTGGAGCTATTATGCCTCTCGGTAATATCAATAAATAATTATCTGCCCCAGTAGTTTTATCGCCTTCATAAGAGGAGAAAGATGGTATCTCCTCTCTTCTAGTTGATTTATGGGAGGGCATTCTGAAACTTCCATATACATCAAAATCACGATGGAAATTATTAATGGATACATAAAACTGTGCGTATGAATGAAGAATGAGCAATTCCATGGAGAGAGAAGTCACGGGTACAACAAAGGTTGCTCCAGTACAACCCATGATGAAATAACGCCATCCTCTAGCTCTATCAATAAGCCCACCTTTGAATTTAAAACTGGTGATAGGATTTCCCATGTGCAACTGATCATATCCAAATTGCCTGGTGAAAAGGCTAGGCAGATAAGGTTCCAGGTAGCAGTGATCCTCACTTCTATACAGCAGGTGTGAAGGTCTAATACAGACCAACCAGTAAAATAATTCAGGAGATATAATAGACTTTCCCAGACCTATATCATGATGTTTAGTCCCCTGCTGATTGATATGTACGGGGGGAATGATGCAGAAAAATTTCTAACTATGGGCAAAGTTCAGTGCTAGTCGACAATCTATGAAGCTAGTCACATTCCAAGAAGAATTCTTATAATTCAACAGGAACTTATTGCCCAAACCACTGGCAGATCCAGGAGACATCACTCTGGTGTTATGAAGGATTAACCATCCCATCAGATATAAGAATGGTAATTCCACTCTGCGATATCCTTTACGCTGAGTGGTATTGGCCAGCAGTCCATCAGTAGTAGCCCTCAGGCCAGCTTGTATCCTGCATACCATGGCAAGGAGTAGGCCCAATCTTGCTCCAAATACCAAACGCACTGCGAGCCATAGGGTGTTGCGATGAATACGATCTGCAGACGCAATGCCAGGCACCACCCATCGACATAGCCAAATAGAAAGGAAACTAGCCAGTTAAGCTTCTTTTGACAAAGGCTTTCGGCAATGCCTCATATAACTGTAGGCTTTGGTCCCTGCAGTATAACTATCTATATCTTCATTAAGAACACAATCTGGAGCTTTTGCATCTTCAATAAGGTCATCTATTGTGTTGGCATTAAGAGTACTCAGAGGGTTCAAAGGTTTGTCTTTGCCATCTACAACTTTGTCCTGCTTGGCATTTCTAGCCTGATGGAAGAAAAGGTAAGATACCCATTTGTTAATATGAGCTAAATCAGAAGGCTCTCTATAAAAAGTGGTGCATACAAGATAGTGGCTCATCAGTTCTTGGTATACAGCCACTACCCAAGGGTTGGTATCCTTCAACTCTCTATTGGTGGGAGCGTATTCTTCATAGGGAGTATCTCCCATTAGTAGTTTTGAGATATCTGTCATCTCATGAAGTGCTAAGCCCAACTCACCTATTGGAGTGGCGAAAGTCCCAGTAAACGAGTTATACCACTCCATCAAAGCTAAGAATAAATTTGTGTTGATAGGCAGTCCAATACTAGTAGCACTGACAACATCAAATAAGTTGATACTTTTTAGCTCCATTTGAAAGTGCTTCAGGGCCCATGCAGTTAATCTGGCCTATCGAAGATTGTGGGGGTTAAGCCATCAACTAGTGCGAGGATTAACTTTGCGATATACTCCTCCCCGCCCCATGAATTTATTGTAGAAAGTTGCTATTTGACATGGCTGGATCGAAGAAGAGTCTTTACTAGGGACACTGCCTGGTAGTAAACCTCTGAAGGGCACAATAGGACCTGAGGGACTACTTACAAAGGATCCTCGGTTTAATCTTTTCTTATAGAAGATCTTCCCTGGCTGGCCATGAAGACCAGGAGTCAGAATCCATGCCATCATTCTGGGATGTGTGGCATGGAAGAATGTAGAAATGGGGTAGTCTCTGAATATCTTTGGCAGGTACATAACAGTGCCCTCAACAGAAAATACCCAGTCTTCCTTCTTGGGATTTGTTTGGATTGCTTATCAATAACATCTCCAAAAAATAAAGTTGGTTTCTTATACTCGGTTCCATCTATGTATGTCAAGGGTTCCCCGTTGATCATAGTTAGCAACATTCTTTCTCCTTGGGCCAAGATCAGAATTCCCCTTTCTTTAGGATACTCATTTCCAGAGATGGGGAAAGTTACATGGGACAAGTCCTCCAAGTAGTTAGAATTTAATATTCTAGCAGCAGAACCCATTACTTCGGCCAGAGGGGAGATCTGTAGGTCCAATCCAAAAAAGCAAGAGAATAAGTCAGTTTTACGCTGGAATTTACTTTCAGTGCGTAAAACGTAAGGTGTTACATTTGTGCGTAAAATTAATGATGACCACAAGTTTACCCAGTATAGTTTTTTTTGTTTTTGCTAAGAGTAAAAATCTTGCAGTATACGCCAAATTTAACAGTCTGAGTTTTTACGCCAGATTATAAAATATGGAGTTTTACGCTGACACATTAAAATGTGGGCGTATTGATAAAATAAATCATCTCTGTGCATCATCTTCCTCGAAGAGTACTCTTAGCACAAAAGATAACTTTGCGCATACACGTATAACGTGTGCGAAAGGTTTTTATTTCTCGAAGTTTTACCTGTGATGTCCGGTGCACAGCTAGACAGCGGAGCACTTCGTTCAGAATGAGGCTCACTTGGCCTAGTAGGAGTCACTCGTGCTTGAGCAGATAAGCGAGATGATGAAGCGGCTTGCTTTCCTTTAGCGGTGGAGGTCTGTTTTGGTGCCATGGCAGAAAAGAAGGGTTTTTCAGAAAGAGATGAAGGGTTTCTCTCTCTCATAACCTAGGCCTATTTATAGAGTTCAAATGACTCTTCGAATCCTTAACCAAATCGATTTTATCGTAGTCAGTTATGATTTGGGACCACGTCAGCAGATAATTTGAAAAGGAAGACAGATAGTCATGCTGCGTAAAGGATCCATCAGATGCTATGATCTATGAATTTATGCACAGAATAAAGATCCACGCGCAGAGCAAGGATCTATGATTTTATGCTCAGATGCTACGAATCTATGATTTTATACGCAAAACAAAAATCTTAAATTATGCTGGCAGATCAGTTAGCAGAATACGCGTATATATTGATAATCTGAGTTTTACGCTCGAAAAAGCCAGTTACAAGAGTTTACGCAGAAAATGCTCTTTTATTTTAAGAATCAGTATTTTTTGATTCCATACTGTTTACAAACATTGCAAGGGCCTGAAATACGCAAATATCAGCGTTTGCAAACAGACGACGAGTATTCAGTAACTTCTCTTCTTCTTCTTCAGTCGAGAGGACTTCATCAGACGAAGGGCCAAGGAGTTCCCTGAAAATGTCTGTCTTCATTGTAGATGACTTTTCTTCCTTGGCCATTGGTTGTTCATTCGAAGTTTGGCCAGAATCTTTTACATCTAGTTCGGGATGGCCTGTTCGGCGGACATTTCTTGCCCTGTCTCGAGAATCTTTCGAGAAGCCATTTTTGAAAATGATGTTCTGAACAGATGTTCTTTGTATTTATAAAGAAGAAATAACGGTTCAGAATTCTATGTAACTCTATGTCAAAACATCATGACTAAAGAGTTTTTACGCATCTTTCTTTATGCGTAAAAGTTGGAACATGACTGGATGCATATTTATCAGAGTCTACATAAAAATTACTCAAGCGTGTTGAAGCTGCGTATTACCAGACTTTCTCATAGCAACATGGCAAATCAATAGTACGTAAAAGAAGACAAGTTCATTAATCATGATTACATATGATGGAAATCTATTTTACAAAGGATTTTTCATTAATATTCAAGATCACAATTACATATGATGGGAATCTATTACGCTGGGTTCTCGTCTGATAGAGATCTTCATTTCTTCTTCTATAATACTTCTTCAGCTCTTATACGCGGGTGCCAAGAAAATGATCAATGGAGGAAGGATACAAAATTGGACATGTATAAATTATTCAAGCCCACCCTCCATACGTCATTGACAACCATGCTTAGAATTATGATTGGGATTCAGACCCAACACAATACTGGAAGACACGACCGAGCTGCACCCCAGGATCCAGCTTCATAATAGAGAAAAATACAGCTAGCAAGCTGTGTGGTCTAATGAGACCCTTCCTCTCTCTTTGACGAATTGCCATATAAAATCGCTGATTACCTCGAGCAAAGGAAGCTATGATATCCCTCCATGGTCCATCATTGCAAAGAATATTTGCTCAAAGACGTTTCTTTTTATGGCTCCTTACATGCTGGAAGAGCATAATCTTCTTCTTTCTCAGTTCAGCCCAATGAATCTCAGCTGTCATCTTTGTGGTGAAGGAAGTATGGAAAATTAAGTTCATTTGTTTGCCCTTATATAGGCAGAAGAGAACATACAAATTCCAACAACTTCTTAAATATAGCCAAAATAATTATCCTTGAAGAACGAGTCAAATTTGACCATTTCATGCTTCATTCAAAGTATTTCAAATTATGAGGAATTTGGAAACTTTGAAGGGGGTCTTGTAGAAGCATAAAATATGCTGGGGAATTGTCCGCATATTTTACAGTCAAAACCCCCAACATACATGAAGTCCCTCCCTACGTAAAACAGAGCTTCAAGGTTGTTTGGAGTAAAATAGGGCTTCAGAGCTGTCTGTGTAAAACAGAGCTTCAAGGCTGTTCTGCATAAAAGGTTGCTATACCTTCCTGCGTAAAGTTTAAAATACATTTTTTTAATGCAGCGTAAAGTTATACGAGGAACTCTTCGTATTCCTAGGATGAATTTGTCAGTCAAATCAGTGAACCTGACATTTGACAAAAGTACTGCATGATGATAGAGAGAACGGTTGTGATAATAATTTTGCACAGAGACCTAGGTTGTCAATTTGTGACATATTTTTGATACAAGTCATTTTTATGCATTCAAAGGAAGAAAAATGGAGTCTTCTGAATACGCTGCCTATTCTACATTGATAGAAATGAGTTTTTACGCTCTAGAAAAAACAAAATCAAATGCCACATCAAAAGTTGTTTCTTGTACAGAGCTCGAGGCATATCTCTGCATTTTATGCACGAGATTGAGGCATATCTCTGCATTTAATGCACGAGATTTTGTTCTATTTTTTAAAATTTGTCATGACTAGGAAAGCTAAGACTGTGACTATGCTCACATCACCATCCTTGCATTCTACGCCAACCAGACTATTTTCAACTATAGGAGTATGCCGTATGCTATCTCGTCGAAATATGCCAACTCGGCTATATTTGCAAAGGTACGTTGATAAGGCTACTTAGCCCAGAATACGCTCAAGACCTCAGTCGTGAAGGATAATTGGCTATTTTATGCTGGTTATCTATTATTTATGAATCATCAAGTTTTACGCAGGGGCAGTTACCTACGTGGCTTGCATGCCATGATCTTCGAGAAGCAGTTATACGCGTTACCTTATAAAGGGATACGTATCATACGCAGATTCAGAAGATTATTTGAACGTGGATAGCAGTTGTCATAACCGCAGCGTAAAGGAGGCAATCTTCTTCACAGTTTTTCCTTTTAAGCCAACAAGACAGTCATTTGGCTTTTACGCCAACCAGGCAGTTACTGGATTGATCTCTATAAATAGAGACCCCTGGTCACAGGGTAAAAGGGGGGGAGAATTGGTTTTGGCTGACAACTTTCGCAACAAGAATTCAATCCTACTTGCAACTTTCCTTTGGCCGGCTTTTGCCTTCAGTTCAGAGAAAGTTTGAAGCTTCTTCTACAGCACTTCTTCATCATCGTGTAGTCCAAGGAATAAAGTGATCGACTGCAGATCAGACTTCCATAGCAATACTTCCCCAGAATCATTTTATTGTACTTAATATCCTCGTATAGGATTATTTGTACTTTTCTCTTTTCTCGTTTGTAAGCAAAAGTTTCGTATAAACTTTTTTTTATCCAAACAATGACTTCTAGCTAGTACAACGAGTCATAATAATATCCATGTAATATGCACGTCTCATATCACGAATCCTGTAAGCCTATACAGAATCACCATGAATAACTCAAGAAAGATTCTGTCATATGAAATAGTGTCAAGTATCCTATGATATGGCGTACTTCATAAAACAAGCACGTAAAAATAGGATCGTGGAATTAACTCTTTAAGTGACGTTGTACGACTCCGCATACGGCGTCGACACCCGAATCTTGTTCGAACGCTAAGCAACGTCTCACAGTCCTAGGTTGAATAGGTACAACACAGAATAAATATATATGGAAAGAACACAAGCAAATAATATAACAGGATCTCTGCAGGTTTGGCAAGGTACGCTAGCCTGGGTTCTGAACTCCGTCAACTGCTCATGGGAAAGTGGAATCTGCACATACACCTCTGGATGCTGAAACAAACATCAACAATGTTCTCAAAATACTTGAAATAGCTAGAATTGACTACCCATAAGTCCAATTTGGACACAGGGACAGAATTGACAGTTTTGGGTCAAATCGGGTCCACATGTGACCCACTTCGCACCGAAAAATGTGCCAGAGACAAAGTTTTCTAAATTTGTCAAACTTAGTGTCAACGAGTCCAAAATGGTGGCAAGAACCCAACGGAATGTCCAGAACTGGATTCTGATGAGCCGATCAGGAAATCGTCCGTCATGTCGAATCATGGGGCCCACGTAACGATGTTTCGTCAACGTTCTCATAATTAAACCAAACTTGGGTCACAGGACCAGCTTAACGTTACGAATCTAATGGAATAAGTTTTATTATGAATCGACAAGTACACACGAAGTTATGGTGAGTGTCAGAACATGCCGATACGATATTTTTTGGCAGATACGCGTTGATTCTGGTGTGCACGCATATCCAAATCAAGTTCCGTGAAATCCCACACGTCCGAGTTTATATTATGCGCCTTTCGATGTAACTCGCACACGACAAAGTTTTCTCGTTTAGCGGGATACATGCCGTATCGTTAGATTTTTGATATATTAAAAATAAATTTTTGGTCGTTTTAGAAACAGAATAATTTAACCATTAAAGCAAACTAATAAAAACTAAAATAACAATAAAAATCTTGGTTATATTGTGAATAAGTCATTTCAATTATATTTTGAAAATAATTAACGAGATAGTAGAAAATTGGACATGAATAGGGGTACTTGGACTGAATTTCTGAACTTTTTTCGAACAATTTTTCGGCCAACATCCAATCGATTTTTCGATCAAAACCGGGTGCCTAAATTCGTTCCATTTGAAGGAAATCCTAAAGGGTTAGGTTGAGAACATACCAGCAAAGACAGAAGGCAAAATGGATGAGCGAGGAGGGCAAAACTTCCACGCGAAGTGGGGGCTGCAAGGTTGTGTGCTGCTACTGCTACTGTCGGCCGAGCGGTTGCTGCGGCGGCGCTCCAGCGCGACGGCGCTCCAGCGCGACGGCACGACGGGGGTCGACGGCGGTCGGCATGGTGTTGGTGGAGGTGGTATAGGCATGGGATTAGGGTTAGGGTTTGTGTTGTATACATATATATATATATATATATATATATATATATATATATATATATATATATATATATGTATATATATATATATATATGAGGGGGGAAGGCTTCCTATACGTGGATGAGGGGTTTAGAGTTTAGGTTTTGGGTTTGGGTTTGGGTTTAGGTTTGGGTTAACGTGTAGGGTTAGGATTTTAGGTTTATTTCTTTTTCTTTTTCTTTTTCTTTTCTTTTGTTTTATCCAATAATTAAATACAGAAAATTTTCAAAAATAGTTAGGCACTTAGAAAATTTGTAGAAAATTTATATTTTCTCCAATAAATAATTTACAACCCAATTTATATTAATTAAAAAAGTATTTACTAAATATTAATGAATATTAAAATAATTAAATAATTCATAAATTCTATTTTCTACTTAATATTAAATTGGGAGCATGTAGGGAGTTCGAATAACGCAACTCGAGGGTCATGCACGTAATAGGACCAGTTAGGCTCATAACATAGATTTAGTTGGGATCAATGGGTTGGTGTGGTGTGTAAAAATCGTACGCCACGATAAAAAGGGTTAATTAAATCTTCGTTTTCTCGTTATTGTGTCGCAAAAGTTGTGCGACCAAAATAGGGCATGGGATTACGAATTTGTGAGGGACAGTTATGGCAGGAGCCTAATTGGACTCGTCTAAGTCGAGCATGCTAGGTTGGTTGGAAGGAAAAGTCTAGTGTTGCACTCAAGATCATAAAACCATGGTGGTTGGTTTCCAAAGTTCAATTAGATTATCGAATAAATATTAAAATAAAAATAATTATTAATTACCGAACTAACCCTATGTAAAAAAATCAGGGTGCTCACAATCTACCCACCTTAAAAGAATTGTGTCCTCGTAATTAAGAAAAACGAAACATAATCGGTCAAGAAAGGTTTGCTCCAAAAGAGATGACACGGTCGCATGACATTTGTTGAAGCACTACACAAAGGATAAAGGACCATGAACAAGAAAAAATTGAAAGGAAGGGTGAGGGTTTTGTTCAAGCAGAACACGTAGGAAAGCAATGAAAACTTCTCCCTAGGCAATGAGAGATAAGTAACTCAAGAGTAAAGGAGTCTGATTAGAGTGAGGATCAATTACAACTTATGAAAACTTGGGTACCACTTACATATTACTACTCTAGTCGAACAAGTTTATGTTAATATAATACTAGGTATAGGCTAGGGAATGGAACTACCAGGCACATGCTAAAGTATTACTAGGAATATTCGTTACTATAGATGGCTATGATAAAACTAAATGTTACCCATATTCGCTACTCCTCGAGTCCGTGCCTCCTCCACTGTCATGGCAAAAGGCTGTCCATGTCCCTGTGGTGGTGTCCCCTGCTATTGCTGGGCCTGCTAGAAGAGTGCTGCCTGTGGTGCCAAGGGTGGCCTCGGTTGATATCCCTCGGTGCTGGTGGTCTGAATCCTCCATCTTTCGCCTGTGATGCTCCTGGTGCTGGATAAGATGGTCGATGTGGCTGTTGGACTGGCTCCGGTGCTGGTAAAGCTAGTCGGTGAACCATTGGTGTTCCTGCCCGGCGCTCAAGGCAATCCCGGGCTGAATGCTGACTGGATCCGCAAGTGAAACATAATCCTAATTTGCGTCTGCACTCTCTCTCATCATGGCCTACCTTGCCACAGTAGTGACAAGTAGGAAGGGATGGGGTTCATGATACTGCTCTCTATGGTGGATTCATCTAGGGTCGCTTTGCATGCTCCCCGTGTGGTGCTCGAGCTGGTACTAATGTGTACGATCTTTTCTGGCTGGACTCCCTCCTGTGGATGCGCTCTATGCGTCGAGCTGCTATAAGGACGTCAGTATAAGAAGCAGGTGCAACTACGCCAATCAATCTTTGTAACTCGAAGCTCAGTCCGTCAAATAATTTCTCCGCCTTCTCTTCTTCTGTCGAGATCAGTGTAGGTGCGAAGTGGCTCAATCGTATGAACTCCGTATTGTACTCTTCCACCATCATATTGTCCTGGGTGAGACGATTAAACTTTTCTCGAAGTTTTGCCCGAGCAATAGATGGAATGTACATCTCTTGGAAGAGTCTAAAGAACTCCTCTCAAGTAACTCGGTCTGGCCTAAGTCGTTTCTCTTCAGAGAGACCCCAGTGATGTGCGTTGTCCGTCAGCTGCATCTTGATGGCAGTCATCCAGCGCTCCCTCGGAAGCTCAGCTGCTTCTAATTGGTGTTGGATATTGGTTAGCCACTCATGAACTTCAGTAAGCTCTTCCTTGCCCAAAAAGGTACATGGCTTCAATTGGCAGAAGTCTGAGATGGATCCCATCGATGACTGTCTAACTGGTGGGGTTGCCCGCTCTAGTGCTGTCATAATACTTTCCTTCAAGTTCTCTGCCTGGCGTTGTTGGGCCTCTTGTTGAATCTGTTGTTGGGCTTGTATCATTACATAGAACACCTGGAATAACTGATGCCCGTCCATAGTCTGCCCTAGAAGGGAAGCTGGTATCGGTGGTATCGGTAGAGTGAATTGTGGTGGTGGTGGAATGTCGTCTCTCTGGAACCTCGAGGCAGGCTGATCTGTAGGGTTGCTATGTATAGTGGATTGATCTCCACCCCTTGGTGTTACCCCATCATTGTAATTAACCACAACACCTGGTGGTATACCTGCGGGAGTCTCATCGCTGGATCATGGATCCATTACTCTGCACACAAAGTAAACTATGAAGTTCGTATAGATGAATCAAGCATGATGCAAGTCAAGAAATTAAGTTCGAGTTCGATATAGAGGTCAAGAACGTGTAAATATGTGGATGAGATCCTATAAATTTATTCTTATCCTAATCGCAGGCTTGCTCGGTCCCTTAGTTGAAACCAAAGCAATATAGTCGTAGACCTGCATGGGCCACCAAAAAACTATGTCATACGCCAGTCCCAAAATACCAAGGGACTAGCCACGTGGCAATGGCCAGCAACACAACTCCAATAGGAAACCCAATTTAATGGACCCGTTATAGTGCACTTAAGCTGTAATACATAAAAATGGTCTATGAATACCTATCACAGTTTATATACCTAATCTCATCCACAATAAGTAAAGAAATCACATAGAGACAAGTCAAGTCACAATAATAGAAAATGAACTGTCCAACCAAAGCAATATAAATAATGTCACGGGGAACAACCCATCATTAAAATAGAAAGGAAAATAAATCCAAGTACAAATATCCATAAGTGATTACAAGTCCAAATATCCAAGAACACTAATCATAAATAATGAATGGTGAGAATACTATGTGCTCAAGAGAAGTCCTCTGGAACAACCTCATACTCTGCAACCTGTACGTATCCAATAGTAGCACCTGCCCTGTAAACCTCGGGATAGCTCTCCTCGTCTACACCTAGGAACATAATCCGGATCCAGGTCCTCAGGGGACATAGTAAGGTACAATAAATACTCAAGCCAAAATAAAATGTAGTAAGTAAGAACAAACCCTCAGGGTAAGCTATGTAACCAGCTATGTGAAATACAAATAAGAGCATCACTAGTACTCAGGTTGAGACCACTACAGGCTCTGTGTCAGAGAACCCATAGCAGTAAGTAGTATCACGACTCCAGTATATGTGCTAAAGATCTGAGACAGAGTCTAAGGCACCTCCAGTAGTATATATATAAATAATCAGCCTGTAGCCTTTGTGTCTCTCTTCATCTAATGTAATCTCATGTCTCATGTCCACGATATCTCATGTCCATAACACGCAAGATCATGACCTCTAGCTAGTACAACGAGTCATAATAATATCCATGTAATATGCACGTCTCATATCACGAATCCTGTAAGTCTATACAGAATTACCATGAATAACTCAAGAAAGATTCTGTCACATGAAATAGTATTAAGTGTTCTACGGTATAGCGTACTTGGTAAAATAAGCACATAAAAATAGGATTGTGGAATCGACTCTCAAAGTGATGTTGCACGACTCCGCGTACGGCGTCGACATCCGAATCTTGTTCGGACGCTAAGTGTAAACCCCTGATTTTTCAAAATTTTCAAAACTGGATTTCTCACAATTTTCTGGAATTTTCTGGGAATTTTCTGTAATTTAAAAACAGGATTTTAATTATTCAATGATTTTTAAATGATAATAAATAATATTAAAATATTATGGAAATAATATTTTTGAATGTAAAATGAAAAACTGGACTTAGGACAATTTTTCTGGAATTTATCGGGCCCCAAACCTATTTTTAAAGCACATAAATTTATTTATTTAATTAATTATTTAATTATTAAATAATTACTGATTTTAATAATAATAATAATAATATTATTTTATTTAAAAAAAAACCCGAGCCTGGCCCGGCCCATTGGGCCCAAACCGGGCCCAGCCCAACCCGGCCCAGACCCTGCCGAGCGGGTCGGGTCGGATCCGCCCGCCCGAACCCGACCCGACCAGGCCACCCGTCTTCCCCACGAACCCCAGCCCCGAGTCTTCCGGCGCTCCGCCCGTGTCCGGCGCCGCTCCGCCCGCCTCGCGCCGCGCTGCCCGGCCACGCTCCCACGTCCACCCGCCATTTCCGTCCACCCCCGGCTCCCGCAGCCCTATTTAAACTCCTCCTCCTCCGATCTCCTCTCCCCCTCAGCCACCGCCAGCCACCACCACGCTCCACCGCTGTCCAGCGCCGCTGCCACCGCCGCCCAGCCCGCCGGACGCCGCCGCTGCAGCTGCCGCCTCCTTCTTCTCCTTCCTCCTCTTTTTCCCAGTCGACAGCAGCCGCCCAGCTCCTCGAGCCGCCGTCGACGCCGCCCTGAGCCGCGCCGCCCTCCGCCGCAGCGCCTCCTCGCCGCGCCGCCCTCCGCCGCGTCGCCTCCGGCCCCTCCGCCGCAGCCCAGCCGACGTCTGCGCCGGCCAGTGATCACCCGAAGCCCTAACCCTAACCCTAATTCCTAAATCCGACACGTGTCGGATACGTGTCGGACACGATTCGACCCCGGTTTTCTGGTCCCCTTCAGGTACTTGTAACTTTCTGTTCGTAGCTTGGATTTCGATTCCGTAAATTGCGTTACGAAGCCTGTATGACCCTCTCGGTGCCCGGACAAACCGTTCGGGGCATCGCGTCCTGTGGTGATCGCACACCGCGATCCAAAAACAGGAAAAATCAGACCCTGTTTTACCCCACCAAACGGGACGACTTGGTCGCGTGCGGTCTTCACAGATACGTGCGCATCATCTATACGGACGTGTGGGATTTCGCAGAAGTCGATTCGGGTATGCGTGCACACCGGGATCAACGCGTATCCGCGGACATCGTCCCGTATCCGTACTTTCTGGAACGTGTCCTAACTTTTTGTACACACGTCGGATCGAGACAAAACTTGCGCCATCGGGCTCGTAGCGATACGCTGGTCCTGTGGGTCAAGTTTGGTTCGATTCTGAGAACGTTGACGAAATCGCGTGTCGTGGGCCCCACAGGCCCCGCTCGACGGGCGATTTTGTGTTCGGCTCATCAGAATCCAATTCTGGAAATTCCGTTGGGTTCGTATCATCGTTCCTGACCTGTTGACACTAAGTTTGGTGAATTTGGAGACCTTTGACCCTGACACGTTTTTCGGTGCGAAACGGGCCCGCATGTGGACCCCGTTTTGACCCGAAATTGCCGTTTTCGCCCTTGTCTCCAAATTGGACCCAAGGACAGGTGTTTCTAGCTGATTGATATTTTCTGGATCTGATGGTGATGTTTGTTTCAGCAACTGGAGTACCGTCTGCGAATCCAACCGAAGTCAGAGCCGCAATCAGAGCCGGAACCACAGGCAAGTGTACCTTGCCAAACCCTGCAGCTTGCTACTTATTTTCTGGACTTAATTATGCATTAGTGGGCAAGTAAAGCTTGCCAATTCTCAGTAATTATTGACATAGTATTTTACTTGATTTCTTGTGGAATTAAATGTAAACTTGTTTTAACTGCTTAACCTAGGAAACGGGTGACGTGCTTAGTGTCCGATCATAGTCGGGTGCCAACTCCGTACGCGGGGTTGTGTAACGTCACATAGACATGGATATCGAGACCCGATAATGTTCGTACTTGTCCTATCAAGTACACCAGAACCCAGGACACTTGACACTATTTCATGAGACAGAGTCTTCCTGAGACATTCAAGGTGATTCTGTATAGGATGCATATTTTATGACCTAGACTTTACATTCTTAGACATTTGATTCATAGCTATCAGACTTGCTGCATTAGTTATAATCGTGCGTGACATGGACATGAGGCATCGTGGACATGAGACGTGGGATTACATTGGGTGGGGAGAGACACACAGACTACAGGCTGATAATATATATAAAACATAGTATATATCATAGTGTAATTCATAGTTATTGCCGCTACCGGCTCCCCGACACAGAGCTTGTAGTGGCTTCAGCCTGAGTTCTAGTGCTGCTCTCATATTGCATATCACTTAGTTGGTTACTTAGTTTACCTTGCTGTTTATGTTATTGCTGCATTGATATTCATTTGGCTTGATTTATCTTGTACCTTGCTATGTCCCCTAAGGACCTGGAATGGATGATGTCCCCAGGTACAGCTGAAGAGAACTACCCAGAGGTGTACGGAACCAGAGCACTTCTCGAAACAGAACTAGGAACAGAGGACGAGATAGTGGCCGAAGATTTCTCCTGAGCACCGGCTTCAACTACTCAGTATTTCTATTTTTTCAGCATTTTATTTCCTGTCTTTTCTTAAATGTAACAGACTATTTCTCGGATTGTTTCCCGAGATAATCTTATTTGATATTGCTTAAGTATTTCCATTGCATTATTTCTGGTAATTAATCTATGTTATTCTGTGGATGAGATTAGAAATACCTGAGACTTGTACTTAGTACTGCTAGACTACAGCTTAAGCATGCCCTGATGGATCCATTAAATTGGGTTGTCCATCGGTGCGTGCTGCTGGCCATTGCCACGTGTCCTGTCCCTCGACATTTTGGGACTGGGGTGTGACATGGTTTTTGTGGTGGCCCATGCAGGTCTACGACTAAATTGTTCGGTTTCAACTTAGGGACCGAATAGGCCTGCAATAAAAAATAGGATAAGTTTTTAGGATCTCATCCACTTGCTTGAATCGTTTTTGACATCTGTATCGTATTCGAATTAATTTATTTGACTTGCATCTTGCCTTGATTCTTGTACACCTCTTACTGGGTATTTTGGATGCAGGGAAATGGACCCACAAGAATGCAATGAGACTCCCGCCGGAACCCCACAAGCTACAGGTGTCACCTATGACGACGAAGTGACACTAGTCGGAGAAGTTCCACCAACTCAACAGAGCCAGCAGGCAGGTCAACCTAACTCCCGATTCCGACGCGATGATATTCCACCTCCGCCGCAGTTCATTCCACCAACGCCCGTACTCCCACAAGGACAGCCAATTGACGGGCAGTAGATATTCCAAATGATCTACGCGATGATACAAGCTCAACAACAAGTCCAACACGAGGCTCAGCGTCACGAAGCTAACTTCTGGAGGGACAGCATCGTAACTGTACTAGAGCAGGCCAACCTACTAGCTCGACGGCCATCTACAGGCTCTATCACTGACTTTCGCTAATTGAAGCCCCATACTTTTTCTGGAAAAGAGGAGCCCACAGAAGTTCATGAGTGGCTCACCAACATACGACATCAACTTGAAGCAGCTGAGCTTCCACGGGAACGCTGGATGACGGCCGTCCGAATGCAGTTGACAGGCAACGCGCACCACTGGTGGTTGTCTGAGGAGGCACGACTCGAACCAGACCGAGTCACTTGGGAAGAGTTTTCCAGGCTCTTCCAGGAGATGTATATTCCGGCTATCGCACGATCCGAACTGCGGGACAAATTTAATCGCCTCACTCAGGACTCTATGACGGTGGAAGAGTACAACGCAGAATTCATTCGTCTGAGCCGCTTCGCCCCAACCCTGATCCCGACAGAGGAAGAGAAGGCCGAGAAGTTCTTCGACGGACTGAACTTCGAGCTACAGAGACTCATCGGATCCGTCGCACCTATCTCTTACTCGGACGTTCTCGCTGCAGCCCGACGCATGGAACGCGTCACCAGGAGAGAGTCTCGCCACAAGCGGCCAATCACCTCAGCACCAGACAGAACATCACCGGGAGAATCTGCAAAGAGATCTCACACGCACCAGCCACCCAGGATAGCTTCACAGACCCTTCCTACCTGTTACTTCTGCGGCAAGATAGGCCATGTCGAGAGGGACTGCAGACGCAAGTTGGGATTGTGCCTGATTTGCGGCACCAATCAACACATAGCCAAGGACTGTCCCCAGCATCGAGATGGAGCACCAAGGGCAAACCAACCAGCTTCACCAGCACCGAGGCCACCTCTGGCACCTCAGGCGACACTCTTCCAGCAAGCTCAGCAACAGCAAAGGAATCTACCTCAAGGACGAGGACAAGCTTATGCGCTGACTGTGCAGGACGCTGATGCGAGTAAGTGATTCGTAGTTATCCGTTTTTAGTGTTGTTTAGTTCGTGCCTCTTGGTTCGTGACCTCAGCCCCAACCTAGTAATTTGCAACTTGTTAATAACAACCTGGTTTCCATAAAAGTTGTAGATCTTTTTCTTTAACTAGACTTTCCTGGAAAGTGTATAACTTATAATTTTTAGGAAAACGGTACTTCCCTAAGTATCTTGTGATGGTTTTTAAACGATGCTGGCGACCGCGTCATCTCTGTTGACCGGTTACTTTTTGATTGCGAGGACGCAATCCTCTTAAGGGGGGTAGATTGTAAACCCCCTGATTTTTTAAAATTTTCAAAACTGGATTTCTCACAATTTTCTGGAATTTTCTGGGAATTTTCTGTAATTTAAAAATAGGGTTTTAATTATTCAATAATTTTTAAATGATAATAAATAATATTAAAATATTATGAAAATAATATTTTTGGATGTAAAATGAAAAACTGGACTTAGGACAATTTTTTTGGAATTTATCGGGCCCCAGACATATTTTTAAAGCACATAAATTTATTTATTTATTTAATTATTTAATTATTTAATTATTAAATAATTACTGATTTTAATAATAATAATAATATTATTATTTTATTAAAAAAACCCGAGCCCGGCCTGGCCCATTGGACCCAAACCGGGCCCAGCCCCACCCGGCCCAGACCCTGCCTAGCGGGTCGGGTCAGATCCGCCCGCCCGAACCCGACCCGACCCGGCCACCCGTCTTCCCCACGAACCCCAGCCCCGAGTCTTCCGGCGCTCCGCTCGCGTCCGGCGCCGCTCCGCCCGCCTCGTGCCGCGCTGCCCGGCCACGCTCCCACGACCACCCGCCATTTTCGGCCACCCCCGGCTCCCCCAGCCCTATTTAAACTCCTCCTCCTCCGATCTCCTCTCCCCCTCAGCCACCGCCAGCCACCACCACGCTCCACCGCTGCCCAGCGCCGCTGCCACCGCCGCCCAGCCCGCCGGACGCCGCCGCTGCAGCCGCCGCCTCCTTCTTCTCCTTCCTTCTCTTCTTTCCAGTCGACAGCAGCCGCCGCAGCTCCTCGAGCCGCCGTCGACGCCGCCCTGAGCCGCGCCGCCCTCCGCCGCAGTGCCTCCTCGCCGCGCCGCCCTCCGCCGCGTCTCCTCCGGCCTCTCCGCCGCAGCCCAGCCGCCGTCTCCGCCGGCCAGTGATCACCCGAAGCCCTAACCCTAACCCTAATTCCTAAATCCGACACGTGTCGGACACGTGTCGGACACAATTCGACCCCAGTTTTTGGGTCCCCTTCAGGTACTTGTAACTTTCTGTTCGTAGCTCGGATTTCGATTCCGCAAATTACGTTGCGAAGCCTGTATGACCCTCTCAGTGCCCGGACAAACCGTTCGGGGCATCGCGTCCTGTGGTGATCGCACACCGCGATCCAAAAACAGGAAAAACTAGACCCTGTTTTACCCCGGAACTGAGTACGCCCCGCCAAATGGGACGACTTGGTCGCGTGCGGTCTTCACAGATACGTGCACGTCGTCGATACGGACGTGTGGGATTTCGCAGAAGTCGATTCGGGTGTGCGTGCACACCGGGATCAACGCATATCCGCGGACATCGCCCCGTATCCGTACTTTCTGGAACGTGCCCTAACTTTTTGTACACACGTCGGATCAAGACAAAACTTATGCCATCGAACTCGTAGCGATACGCTGGTCCTGTGGGTCAAGTTTGGTTCGATTCTGAGAACGTTGACGAAATCGCGTGTCGTGGGCCCCACATGCCCCGTTCGATCGGCGATTTTGTGTTCGGCTCATCGGAATCCAATTCTGCAAGTTTCGTTGGGTTCGTATCATCGTTCCTGACCTGTTGACACTAAGTTTGGTGAATTTGGAGACCTTTGACCCTGACACATTTTTCGGTGCAAAGCGGGCCCGCATGTGGACCCCATTTTGACCCAAAATTGTCGTTTTTGCCCTTGTCTCCAAATTGGACCCAAGGACAGGTGTTTCTAGCTGATTGATATTTTCTGGATCTGATGGTGATGTTTGTTTCAGCAACCGGAGTACCGCCTGCGAATCCAACCGAAGTCAAAGCCGCAATCAGAGCCGGAACCACAGACAAGTGTACCTTGCCAAACCCTGCAGCTTGCTACTTATTTTCTGGACTTAATTATGCATTAGTGGGCAAGTAAAGCTTGCCAATTCTCAGTAATTATTGACATAGTATTTTACTTGATTTCTTGTGGAATTAAATGTAAACTTGTTTTAACTGCTTAACCTAGGAAACGGGTGACGTGCTTAGTGTCCGATCATAGTCGGGTGCCAACTCCGTACGCGGGGTTGTGTAACGTCACATAGACATGGATATCGAGACCCGATAATGTTCGTACTTGTCCTATCAAGTACACCAGAACCCAGGACACTTGACACTATTTCATGAGACGGAGTCTTCCTGAGACATTCAAGGTGATTCTGTATAGGATGCATGTTTTATGACCTAGACTTTACATTCTTAGACATTTGATTCATAGCTATCAGACTTGCTGCATTAGTTATAATCGTGCGTGACATGGACATGAGGCATCGTGGACATGAGACGTGGGATTACATTGGGTGGGGAGAGACACACAGACTACAGGCTGATAATATATATAAAACATAGTATATATCATAGTGTAATTCATAGTTATTGCCGCTACCGGCTCCCCGACACAGAGCTTGTAGTGACTTCAGCCTGAGTTCTAGTGCTGCTCTCATATTGCATATCACATAGTTGGTTACTTAGTTTACCTTGCTGTTTATGTTATTGCTGCACTGATATTCATTTGGCTTGAGTTATCTTGTACCTTGCTATGTCCCCTGAGGACCTGGAATGGATGATGTCCCCAGGTACAGCTGAAGAGAACTACCCAGAGGTGTACGGAACCGGAGAACTTCTCGAAACAGAACCAGGAACAGAGGACGAGATAGTGGCCGAAGATTTCTCCTGAGTACCGGCTTCAACTACTCAGTATTTCCATTTTTTCAGCATTTTATTTCCTGTCTTTTCTTAAATATAACAGACTAATTCTCGGATTATTTCCCGATATAATCTTATTTGATATTGCTTAAGTATTTTCATTGCATTATTTCTGGCAATTAATCTGTATTATTCTGTGGATAAGATTAGAAATACCTGAGACTTGTACTTAGTACTGCTAGACTACAGCTTAAGCATGCCCTGATGGATCCATTAAATTGGGTTGTCCATCGGTGCGTGCTGCTGGCCATTGCCACGTGCCCTGTCCCTCGACATTTTGGGACTGGGGCGTGATACTAAGCAATGTCTCACGGTCCTAGGTTGAACAAGTACAACACAGAATAAATATATATGGAAAGAACACAAGCAAATAATATAACAAGATCTCTGCAAGTTTGGCAAGGTACACTTGCCTGGGTTCTAAACTCCATCAACTACTCCTAGGAAAGTGGAATATGCACGTACACCTCCGAATGCTGAAACAAACATCACCAATATTCTCAAAATACTTAAAATCGCTAGGATTGACTATCTATAAGTCCAATTTGGACACACGGGCAGAATTGACAGTTTTGTGTCAAAGCGGGGTCCACATGTGGCCCACTTTGCACCGAAAATGTATCGGAGACAAAGTTCTCCAAATTCATCAAACTTAGTGTCTACGTGTCTAGAACGATGGTACAAACCCAACAGAATGTCCAGAACTGGATTCCGATGAGCCGATCACGAAATCGCCCATTATGTAGAACCGTGGGGCCCACAAAATGATGTTTCGTAAACGTTCTCAAAATCAAACCAAAATTGGGTCATAGGACCAGCGTAACACTACAAATCCAATGGCATAAGTTTTGTTACAAATCGAAGAGTACATAGGAAGTTATGGAGAGTGTCAGAATAGGCCGATACGGTATTTTTTGGCCGATATGCGTTGATTTCGGTGTGCACGCACATCCAAATCAAGTTCCGTAAAAGTCCACACGTTCGTATTTACGTTATGCGCCTTTCGATTTAACTCGCACATGACGAAGTTGCCTCGTTTGGCGGAACACACCCCGTATCGTAAGATTTTGGGTGTTTTAAAAACAAGTTTTTGATCGTATTGAAACCAGAATAATTTAACCATTAAAGTAAATTAATAAAAACTAAAATAACAGTAAAAATCTTGGTTATATTATGAAAAAGTCCTTTCAATTATATTTTAAAAATAATTAACGAGATGGTAGGAAATTGGACATGAACTCGGGTACTTGGACTAAATTTCTGAACTGTTTTTGAACAATTTTTTGGCCAACTTTCGGTCGATTTTTCGATCAAACCCGGGTGCTAAATTCGTTTCATTTGAAGGGAATCCTAGAGGGTTAGGTTTTTAACATACCATCGAAGACGGGACATAAAACGGACGAGCGAGGACGGCAAAACCTCCGCGCGAAGGGGGGCCGCAAGGCTGTGTGCTGTTGTTGCTGCTGCCGGCCACGTGGTTGCTGCGGCGGCGCTCTGGCACTGCTGCAGTGCGGCGGGGGTCGACGACGGTCGGCAGGGTATTGGTGAAGGTGGTATAGGCGTGGAATTAGGGTTAGGGTTAGGGTTTGTGTTGTATATATATAGGAGATATATATAGTAGGGGGGAAGGCTTCATGTACGTGGATAGGGGTTTTAGAGTTTAGGTTTTGGGTTTGGGTTTAGGTTTGGGTTAACAGGTAGGGTTAGGGTTTTAGGTTTATTTCTTTTTCTTTTTCTTTTCTTTTCTTTTGTTTTATTCAATAAATAAATATAAAAAATTCCCAAAAAATAGTTAGGCACTTGAAAAAAATCTAGAAAATTTATATTTCCTCTAATAAATAATTTATAACCCAATTTATATTAATTAAAAATGTATTTACTAAATATTAATGAATATTAAAATAATTAAATAAATTTATAAATTCTATTTTCTACTTAATATTAAATTGGGAGCATGCAGGGGATTCGAATAACGTAACTCGAGGGTCATGTGCGTAATAGGACCAGTTAGGCTTATAACATAGATTTAGTTGGGATCAATAGGTTGGTGTGTTAAAATCGTACTCCACAACAAAATGGGTTAATTAAGTCATCGTTTTCTCGTAATTGTGTCGCAAAAGTTGTGCGACCAAAACAAGGCATGTGATTGCGAATTTGTGAGAAACTGTCATGGCAGGAGCCTAATTTGACTCGTCTAAGTCGAGCATGCTAGGTTGGTTGGAAGGGAAAGGCTAATGTTGAACTCAAGATCTTAAAACTATGGTGGTTGGTTTCCAAAGTTCAATTAGATTATCGAATAAATATTAAAATAAAATAAAATTTATTAATTATCGAACTAACCCTATGTAAAAAAATCAGGGTGCTCACACCACTACTACCCAAGACAAGCTCACGGCTGGGCTAGGGTTCGGCCAAAGAGATAAGAGGGAGAAGAAAATAAAGAAAGAGAATAAAGTGAAGAAGAATGAGGAGGATAGAGAAATGGAAGGCTATATATATCAAAGGGTGACTAGAACTATTCCCAATTCTAGAAATTATATCAAAGCAGCTAAAAAAATCCATAAATTACATGGAAAGCAATTATAAAATTATAACACACATATACCAGATAAAATACAATAATAATAAACTAGTGAGGCGGGTCTCATAACTCTCACCTCCTTAGAAAAATTTTGCCCTCGAAGTTTTAACAAGGCATCGAGTTTATCAAGGTATCTCTAGAGATCAAGCAGGTAATAAAATAAGCAAGACCATACAATTATCAATCATATGATACAAACTACCTAGAACAAGACAAGCATGCACAAGACAAGATCTTGGTACAAGATATACGAAACAATATACCTCATGAGTCAAACAAATACGAGTATCTTGCCCGGATATCATCCTCACACTCCTAAGTTGACTCGCCCAATGAGTGATGCCCCCAAGCAACTCAAACTAAATGAATGGCCCAAATCGTGAGAATCATCTCTCTCCGGTCCAAAATGGATACATGTCTCTCCGCATACGAAAGGTCGATACCAGCGACTAATTCTGAATGATCCAGGACATGGCTTGAATTCGGTATATACCGTCGTAACTGGGATACATGAAAAATATTATGTATCTTACTAAGCAACGACGGAAAAGCAAGATGATAGAAAGTATCTCCTACTCGCTTGAGAATATCGAACGGACCTATGTACCAATAACTAAGCTTTCCCCACACACCGAATCTAATAACTCCTTTGGTAGGCAAAATCCGAAGGAATACATGATCATCGACATAAAACTCAAAAGGACGCCAATGCGAATCGGCCCAATGACGCTGGCGATCTTGGGCGACCTTGATATGCTTATGGACTTGCTTGACTACTTCAATTATCTAAGATATCATTTTAGGACCAAGCAATTTCGTTTAGCCAATATCATCCTAAGCTACATGGGATTTGTACTACAGCCATATAGTGCCTAGAATAGTGCAATCTGGATACTTGCTTAGAAACTGTTGTTGTAGGAGAATTCTTCAAAGTACAAATGATCATCCCATGAACCACCAAAGTCAAGGGTATATGAACGAGGCATATCTTTTAGATTATGGATCGTACGCTTTGACTGTCCATCTGTTTGCAGATGGTAGGCTGTAGTGAACTTTAGACAGCTATCTAAGCTCTTCTGAAGACTTTGCCAAAAAATAAGAAATAAACCTGGAATCTCTATCTGAGACTATGCTAACTGACATACCATGTAGTTTGAAAATCTGTTTAATGTACATCTCAGCTAACTGTTCTGTGGAATGGCTAATTCTAAAAGGAAAAAAGTGTACAACTTTCGTGAGATAATCCAATATTACCCAAATAATATCTCTACCGGCTGGGGATCTAGGAAGTCCTGATATAAAATCTATGGTGATATGCTTTCACTTCCACTCCAAAATTGATAAAGGTTGAAGAAGTCCTGAGGGTCTCGGATGCTCATCTTTAACTTGTTGACAGACCAAATATCGAGAGACAAACCGAGCTATTTCTCTCTTTATTTCGTTCTATAAGAAATAATAACGAATATCTCTGTACATCTTTTTTTCTCCAGGATGCACTAAATATTATGAACTATAAGCTTCTACCATAATCTCGCGAGGAAGGTCTCCACTTGGTACACAAAACCGATTCTCAAAATGGAGAGTTTCGTCAAGGTGAATGCTTAGTTCTGGTTTACATCCTACCTCACAGTCTGTTCGGAGATGTTAAAACTTGGACATCTGTTGGTTTTGCTACCTTGATTCTTTCCACTATACTGGACTAAACTTGCAGACCAGCCATCATTGTTGTATTGTCAGGCAATACTACTTCTATGCCCATGTCCTGAAGATCTTCTAATATTCTTTGTTGCATTACCAAAAAATAGGCTCATGCTCTCCTGCTCAAGCCATTTGCTATGATATTGTCCTTCCCAGGGTGATACTAAAGGTTAAGGTCATAGTTCATCATCAACTCTAGATAACTTCTGTTTGAGCTTCTCGAAAGAGGTTTGACATTCATCTGTCCAACCAAATGGTACATCATTTCGTGTTAATTGTGTCAAGGGTGCAATTCTAGCAAAATTTGATACGAAGCACCAATAATATCCTGCTAATCCTAGAAAACTACAAACTTCTACAATTGTTCGAGGAAATGGCCATGTCTCAATACCTTTTATCTTCTGGGGATCCACTTTAACTCCTCCTTTACCAATAATATGCACTAAGTATGAAATACGATCAAGCCAGAAATCGCACTTGTTGTACTTGGTATATAACTTATGCTCTCTGACAGTTTGAAGAACTACACGAAGATATTGCTCGTACTCTGCTTTACTTCGACTGTACACCAAGATGTCGTCAATGAACACTATCAAGAACTTGTCCAATTATGGCATAAAAATACGATTTATGAGATCCATAAACATTGTTGGCGCATTAGTTGCACCAAAGGGCATTACTAGAAACTTCCAAGGTCTATATCTTGATCTGAACGTTGCCTTGGGTATATTCTGCTCCCTGACTATGATCTGGTGATATCCCGACCGCTAATTAATCTTGGAAAATATCGCTGCTCCACTAAGCTAATCGATCAAGTCGCCGATCCTTGGCAAGGGATACTTGTTCTTGATGGTTACCGCATTGAGGGTACGATAATCAACACATAATAGTGATGTTCCATCCTTCTTCTTTATAATTAGCATTGGGGCTCCCCAAAGTGATCCACTAGCACGAATGAATCTCTTGGCTCTCAATTATTCTATCATCCGGTACAAGACTTCTAACTCTGAAGGCATCATCATGTAGACTCTCTCTGACACTGGTGTTGTTCCTAAAAGTAGATCAATGATAAACACGATCTCTCTTTATTGTGGCATGCCTGAAAGTTCTTCTGGGAGTACTTCTGGAAATTCATTAAAAACTCTGGGAAAATATACCTACTCTGTTACATCCATCCTCATGATCACTGATGAAGACTCCGTCTCGCCTCTAGAAAATAAAAATTCTTTTTCACCAGGGATATAAAAGATAACCTTGCCATTATGGCAATCTATCATCACGTATTGGACACTCAATCAATCCATGCCTAAGACGGCAACATAATCTCCCATTGAAAATTCTATCAATCTAGCACGAAACTTTTGCCCGTACACTATGACTCTACACGAGGCATAAACTCTATTGACTCCCACGATACCGTTACCAGTAAGTATATTGAGTCTTACTGATAATGATTCGGGTTCTAATCCAACTCGTATCGCAAATCTTGTAGACATAAAAGAATATTATGCACCAGAATCAAATAATACTGAAGATGAATAAGAGTTGATGAGAATGGTACCTGCCACCACTTCTCCCGAAGCAAACTGTACTTCCATAATGAGTTCCATCACCTGACCTCGTCCTCTCGGTGCTGGTCCTCTCTTCTATGAACCTTCTTGCATGGCCTGTACTTTAACTTGGGCCTATGCATACTGTTGTGGCCTCTATTGCTGGAATACATAGGTTTGGGTCTGCAAAGACCTCTTACTCTGGTGTTGCTGAACCGATACTAGAGCCCTATACTACTGTCCTGCCGGGGAAGATGATGATGAACTAGCTCTATGTAGGCAAGATCCTACTCTATGGCCTGAAGCTCCACAAGCTAAGCACAACCCTTATGCTCTGTGGCATTCAGAAACTACGTGCCCATGCTTTCCACAATGAGAACACCATGCTGAAGAAGATGTTCTTTGATGTTGAGTTTGGGTTGGGGCTGTTTGCTGAACTGAGGCTGTCGAAACAGGCCTTCTTGGAGATCCGATGGTTAAAGCCCTAACTATCGGGGCTGGTGCTGAAGATTGTGTATAAGAACCTTCTGATGTGTGGGTCCTCTTTCGTCCCCCAGTCATGTCAAGGATTCTCTGGGAGGTGTACTCATGCCTCATTGTTGCTCTTAACAAAACATCAAAGGTCTGGAACTCATGTTGTTCTACTGCCAATATAATCTCTAGATAAATTCTCTGTTGGAACCTTCTTGCTCTATTTAATTCGATTACCACCAAGGTGGGAGCAAATCGACTAAGTCTGCAGAACTCTACTGTATAGCCATCAATAGTCCAGCCTACCTGCTTCAAGTTGTTAAATATTTATGGCAAGTCATAACACGATAATGCGTCAAAATATCTGGTATGAAACCTTTCACGGAAGACAGCCCAAGGGACGGGTACTGTTAGTGAAATCATCTAAGCTGTCCACCAGTCTCGGGCCAAGTCTAGCAACTGTAGTCGTACTACAGAGACTTGTTCTCTAGCTGGTACTCCAGATTCCTCTAGGATAGCTTATGTGTTCTGAAGTCACACATCTGATACAATTGTGTCCTCGGTGTCATAGAAATACGAGGGTTGAAGGCGGTTGAAGTTGCTTGCTGAGTTGTGGGAACGATGTATGCCTCTTTCCAAGGCTTCTTTTACTGACTGAGTGAGCTTGACGTCCTTAAGATAACAATAATTCTTGAAGGATACCAATCAACATAATGTTTCCCCTTACTGCCTCAGGTATTGGTTGGACATGAGGCATTGGCTGGATCCGAGGTTCCTCATTTTGAGCTGTTCTGGACCTAGCACTGGAATGCTGAGACTGAACCTCAAGGGTTTGCTGGGCATTAGGATGCTGTCCTGCTATTGGAGGAACTCGGACAGGAAGATCAGAAGGACCAGGAAAATATCCGTGAAAGATAAAGAACACAAGTATCAACAAAGGGACGGACTAGAATGAACGAGGATCAAGGCAGATGTTGAATCAAGATTTCAAGGATATAAATTTGACACTGGAGGATATCAATGAGTAACAGGATTGAGACATCTAAAATATCTGGTTAACCCTCTATACTTCTCAATTTTCAGATCTGCATGGGCCAGCACTTAAATCTTGTCACATCCCAAAACCAGAATACTGGAGAGCGGAGGCGTACAAAGCCAGCTACTTACACCAGAGTACTTAATACTCTGAGATACGGTTATGGTTGTCTAGACATATGAGGGTTTTACTCTACAATCCAATAATCATTCCTGGTTCAAGGGTCCTAGGTGTCTCAATCTCAAGCAAGCAACAAGTTACAATATGTATGATCACCAAACATATAATAGTAAGGCATCCCAAACTATACATACACAGATGATCATGAAGCTAGTTACAAAATAAAGAACTAGCAAGAGTAAAAAATTAAATGATCAGCTCTAGCTATAGTCTAGAATATACTTTACATATAGGCCTACAGGCAAGAATGTCAAATTCTAAAATATGAGCTAAACACGTGCTCGGTGGCTAAATGCCTCAAAAGTGCAAGTACAAGATCAAGTGGGTGATGAAGAAGAAACACACTCAAGTCCTTGGGTGCTCCTGTTGTTCACCATCTTTAGGCAGGACATATGAAAGATCCTGTGGTCTTGCTCCGAAATCTGGCCTTACAAAACTAGTAGGGTCAGACCCCAAAATAGCAAGTACCATAAGGGAGCAAACTTAGAAACTAAACCAGCATGTAGATAAATCAGTAAGAAATAGCACAAGTAAAAGTTAAATAAGTATAGCAGGTAAGATAATAGTTAAACAGTTCTGAGGTATTTAAACAAGAATATCTGAAATTAGTACTCAGATTACAGTTTTTAAATTAATTATTAACCAAATCAGGACATAACTAGAATAGACTGGAAATCAAAAAATTATGAAAAATTATGTCCTATGGCTTGCTATCATTAGCTAACTAGGGTTATCATAGTCCTAGCTACTAACATATGCAGTTCGAGATTTAATACAGCCACATGCCCTGCAGACTCACTACCAAAATATGTCCAATTAGCGACATTTAGTTATGACGTTGCTATATTTAATGAATTTAGCGATGTCATATTCTAACGTCGCAGGATGTCGCTTTTAGCGACTGTCCGCGGCGGTCAGCGACTACAAATAATATTACGGAATAAGATGTCGCCATATGTCACAAGACGTCGCTATTTTTTATTATAGCGATGTATTTCAATATCATTTTGCATACGTTGCTAAATATTATAAAATCAGCGACGTTTAGCAACGTTGCATTATGACGTCGCTAACATTTTTTAATATAGGTTAACATATTTTATTTTCCCCCCATCCTTTCTAAAAATTTCTAAAACATTTTTTAACCCGCTCGACCGTACACCCCCCGCGACCCCCTTCGACTCCATAGCTTCGGAACTCCAGTGCCGACCCCCGGTACCCCTCCTTCTCCTCTACTGAGCTTCTCCTCCTCTCTGGGCTCCTCCTCCTCCACCGAGTTCTCCTTCTCCTCTCTGGGCTAGCTCCTCCTCCGCCACCAAGTCCTTCTCCTCTCCGGGCTCATCCTCCTCCTCCACCGAGATCCTCCTTTCCGGACACTCCCTCCTCAGTCAACCCTCTCCTCTCCTGCCACCCCTCCTTAGGTAAATACTAACCCTAACTCGGACGCACACACACATGAAGACACTAACCCTAACCCCAAATTGAACACACACACACGCGTGCGGACATACTAACAGACGTGAACACACACACAAGGACACACACACACGTGGACACACTAACATACGCAGACACTAACCCTAATACGAACATGGATACACAGACACATACATACTGAGATGGTATTGTGTGTGGAATTGGATTGGGGGTTGTGTGTGGAACTCAGACACACATACACACACACACACACACACACACTGAGATAGTGTTTTGGGTAAAACTTGGACACGGACACACACACACACAAATACTAACCCTATATATCAATAAGTGTTTTGTGTGTGGAATTGGATTGGGGGTTAGGATTAAGTATAGTGGCTGTGGGTGTGACTTGAGGGTGCATATATGTGCATTGGTGTAAGTGTTCTTCTTAGTATGCAAAGTTATATGTTGAGAGAGTTATGTACTAATATTGAGTATCAAGTGTTGGTGCCTAAGTATAGATATTAGCGATGGGTGAAAGATATATCTTTGTATAGATATCATAGGTACGGTTGAGGGTTATAGGCAATGTGATAGGGTAGGTTGCTAGAATTGGATACTTGGTGTTGAGGTATCTTAATGTCTAGTAGCATATGTGAAAACTAATTAGATAGTGATATCTTAGTATCTATAGTCAAGTGTAAAGTTTTAGGTCGATATGGATATTTGGTTAAAGTATTATTGTGATGCGTTAGTATATAGCTAGTTAATGGGTATTAGGCTAAGATATTGTAAGATATTTATTATATATAATCTATATTAAGTATATGATACATAATATAATATATTATCTAGTATAGTCTATATTAACTAATATAATTTAGAAACATAGTATAGCAAGGTATTGACCTAGAATGACTTGATAAGCCTAGTATTGACTAGTTTAGCTATATAGGCCAGTCTAGTTATCAACTTGGAACCCAAAGTACCGGAAGCCATGAGACGTCCATTTACTGGAGTTTGAAATCTTTGGCTCTACTTTTCGCTTTAATACCAGAAGCCATGTGACATAAGTCTTCTCTTCTCTTTCATATTTCAGTCGCATGACTTTCGGCACTAGAGCGTAAGGTAGAGCCAAATGTCTTATGGCTTCTAGGTTTATTTACCTTTTCTTATTAGGTTTCTATCTAGGTCAAGATACATGTGAGTATATTGAGTATGTGAGTGTCCACGTGTTCCTTGTCTACATGTCTACTAGGTTTGGAAATTAATATCAAACTTATCTATTTACTTATTTTACGGATACTCATGAGTCACGATATGGATACTCACGCATCACATCTTGAATACAAACGATATAACCTAAATACTCACTTTGATGAACATTTGGATAATATACTTGAACGATGTCTATTCATCTTTGCAAAAGTATCTAGAAATGGATCTGAATTACTACCTGCGTTATCGTTTGTGGATATAAAACCACCATCCTGAAGACATGTGTGGTATGCGGGATGAATACATAGAGGGAGTATAGCAGTTCATGTTGTTCGCCAAGGCGTTCCCTGAGTACATGGACGGCACAAAAATTAATTGTCCGTGTGTGAAATGTCATAACTTGAAATATCATCCAGAAGTGGATATGACATATCATTTATACTCGAGGGATTTCACTCCAAATTACTATCAATGGACCTCATACGGAGAGCTTGTGCCTTTAGAATAGGAGCAGGAGCCTTATGTGGAGCTATATATGAATGTCCACGAGCATGCTAATTTCGATGACGGGTATGTGAACATGATTTTTGGCGCTACGGGGCCTACTTTCGATCCAGACAATCATGAAGCAGCTGAGGAGGCACCGAATGCCGATGATGTAAAGTTTATAGAGTTGTTGGAGAATACAAGGACTCAATTGTATCCTGGTTGTGAGGATTATTCACCGTTAGAGGTAGTCACCAAGTTGTTGAGCATAAAGTGTTGTTGAGCATAAAGTCTGATTTTAACATGTCGCAATAATGCTACAACCGACTGATCGATTTAATTTTAGAGATCTTGCCTGAGGGTACAAAGTTACATATAGACTTCTACCGGTCTAAGAGAATGGTTAGATCGCTATGGATGGTATATGAGAAAATTGATTCGTATCGCAACTGGTGCATATTGTACTATAAAGTGGACAAAGATGAAGTAGTGTGCAGATTATGTGGTGTTGATCGCTACAAGGCAACTGGTACTAAAAGACTCCCGGTGTAAGGAAGTCGACTGATTCGATGCACTACCTCCCTTTGATGCCGCGATTGTAGAGGTTATTTATGGTGAAGGAGACTGCCGAAAATATGATTTCACTAGCAAAAATAAATCGAAGGAGTGTTGAATCATTTATCCGATAAAGAAGTATGAAAGCAATTTGATCGAGAGTATCCTAATTTTTCGTTAGATCCATATAATATCATATTAGGGCTCTTCTCCGACGGTATTACCACATTTGGACTTTCGGGATCCCAGTATTCGTGTTGGCCTGTGATTGTCACCCTGTACAACTTACCCCCTTGGATGTGCATGAAGACCCCGTATATATTTCTAACCGTTATTATTCCGGGTCCGAACAATCCCAAAAGAAATATTGATGTGTACTTACAACCGTTGATAGATGAGTTGAATCAACTATGAAAAGTAGGCACCAACACGTATGATGTTTCCTGAAAGCAGAATTTTTAAATGAGGGCAGCACTTATGTGGACCATCAAAGAATTTTTGGCCTATAAAATATTATCATGATGGAGCACTCATGGTCATCTCTCATGTCCCTATTGCATGGACCGTACTAAGGATTTCTGTTTAAAATACGGGGGAAAATTGTGCTTCTTTGATTCTCATCGTTAGTTCCTGCCGAAAGATCATCCGTTCAGGAGGAACATGAATGTGTTCCGTGCCGGTGTTGTGGAAAAGGGTGATCCACCGCCAAGGTGGTCCGGAGACACGATATAAGAGGAGGTCAGAGATTTTTTAAGTACTATCAAAGATCCTATAAGGGGGTACAAGTGTGATGGATTTGGTCGAACTTATAACTGGACGAAGAGGAACGTATTCTGGGACTGTCACGCCCCAGTCCCAAAATGACGAGGGACTGGACACGTGGCAATGGCCAGCAGCACGCACCGATGGACAACCCAATTTAATGGATCCATCAGGGCATGCTTAAGCTGTAGTCTAGCAGTAACAAGTACAAGTCTCAGGTATTTCTAATCTCATCCACAGAAATAGACAGATTAATTGCCAGAAATAATGCAATGAAAATAAATATGCAATATCAAATAAAGTTATCTCGGGAAACAAATCCGAGAATTATTCTGTTACAATTAAGGAAAGACAGGAAATAAATGCTGGAAAATGTAAATACTGAGTAGTTGCAGCCGGCGCTCAAGAGAAGTCTTCGGCCACTATCTCGTCCTCTGTTCCTGGTTCTGTTCCGAGGAGTGCTCCGGTACCGTACACTTCTGGGTAGTTCTCTTCAGCTGTACCTGGGGACATCATCCATTCCAGGTCCTCAGGGGACAGCAAGGTACAGAAAATACAAGCCAAAGAAATACAGTGCAGCAGTTAATTAAACAAGAGGGTAAGCTATGTAACCAACTATGTGATATGCAATATGAGAGCAGCACTAGATCTCAGGCTAAAGCCACTACAAGCTCTGTGTCGGGGAGCCGGTAGCGGCAATAACTATGAATTTCACTATGATATATACTATGTTTTATATATAATATCAACCTGTAGTCTGTGTGTCTCTCCCCACCCAATGTAATCCCACGTCTCATGTCCACGATGCCTCATGTCCATGTCACACACGATTATAACTAATGCAGCAAGTCTGATAGCTATGAATCAAATGTCTAAGAATGTAAAGTCTATGTCATAAAACATGCATCCTATACAGAATCACCTCGAATGTCTCAGGAAGACTCTGTCTCATGAAATAGTGTCAAGTGTCCTGGGTTCTGGAGTACTTGATAAGACAAGTACGAACATTATCGGGCCTCGATATCCATCTCTATGTGACGTTACACAACTCCGCGTGCGGAGTTGGCACCCGACTGGTAATCGGACGCTAAGTACGCCACTCGGTCCTAGGTTTTAACAGTTAAAACAAGTTTATATTTAATTCCACAAGAAATCCATTAAAATACTATGTCAAGAATTACTGAGATTTGGCAAGCTTTATTTGTCCATTATTGCATGATTAAGTCCAGAAAATAATTAGCAAGCTGCAGGGTTTGGCAAGGTACACTTGCCTGTGGTTCCGGCTATGTTTACGGCTCTGACTTCAGCTGGAATTGCAGGCGGTACTCCGGTTGCTGAAACAAACATCACCATCAGATCCAGAAAATATCAATCAGCTAGAAACGCCTATCCTTGGGTCCAATTTGGAGACAAGGGTAAAAACGGCAGTTTCGGGCCAAAACGGGGTCCACCGGTGGGCCCGCTTTGCACCGAAAAACGCGTCAGGGTCAACGGTCTCCAAATTCACCAAACTTAGTGTCCACAGATTAGAAACGCTGATACGAACCCAACGGAACTTTCAGAATTGAATTCCGATGAGCCGATCACAAAATCGCCCGTCGAGCGGGGCCTGTGGGGCCCACGACACGCGATTTCGTCACCGTTCTCAGAATCGAACCAAACTTGACCCACAGGACCAGCGTATCGCTACGGGTCCGATGGCGCAAGTTTCGTCTCGATCCGACATGTGTACACAAAGTTAGGTCGAATTGCAGAAAAGGCGGATACGGGGCGATGTCCGCGGATACGCGTTGATTCCGGTGTGCACGCACACCCAAATCAGCTTCCGCGAAATCCCACACGTCCGTATCGACGAGGCGCACGTATCTGTGAAGACCGCGCGCGACCAAGTCGTCCCGTTTGGCGGGGCGGACTCGGTTCCGGGGTGAAACAGGGTCTGGGTTTTTCCTGTTTTTGGATCGCGGTGTGCGATCACCACAGGACGCGATGCCCCGAACAGTTTGTCCGGACACCGAGAGGGTCATACAGGCTTCGCAACGCAATTTGCGGAATCGAAAACGGAGCTACGAGCAAAAAGTTACACGCACCTGAACTGGGCCTGAAAACCGAGGTCAATCCGTGTCCGACACGACACGGACACTGTGTCCTGTGTCCGTGTCCGACACAGGGAATAGGAACTAGGGTTTGGGGATCCGGTGCTGCTCAGGCGGGGACGGCGGAGACGGCGGCTGGGCGGCCGGGGCAGTGCGGCGAGGGGCGGGGGAACGCGGCGAGGCTCGGCGGTGGCGCTGGGGAACTGCGGCTGCTGCTCGCCGCTGCTGTGGCCGGTCGTTCGTCGCCGGAGACGAAGGGGGAGGAGGAGAGCTGACGGCGGCGAGGCGAGGCCGGGGCGGTGGTCGACGGAGAGGGGCTAGGGCGGAGCACGACGGCGGCGAGTGGTGGTGGTCGGCGGGGGAATGGTTTGCCGGAGGGGAGGGGGTTTTATACACAGCGGGCGGCCGGGGGTCGAGCCGAGGGAGGCGGAAGACGTGGCGGGGGAGGCGGGGCTCGCGGGGGCGTGGGGTGGACGTGGGCGCGGGCGAGCGGCGCGCGGCCGGGCGGGGCGGCGGAAAAGTCGGGCCGCCGCGGGTCGTGGGTTCGTGCGGGGGAGGAGGAATCGGGTCGGGTTCGCGGGTTCGGGTCTGGCCGACCCGACCCGACCCGATAGCTGAGCGGGTCTTGGGCTGCGGGTTCGGGTCGCGGGTTGGCCCGGATCCGACCCGCAGCGGACGGGCTGGGCTGGACCTAGCGGGCTGGGCCGGGGTTTATTTTTATTTAAAAAAAATAATTATAATTATAATAATAACTTTAAAAACAGGAAATTAATTAATAATTAATTAATTAATTAAATAAATAGTTTTTAGGCATTTAAAAATAGGTCTGGGGTCCGATAAATTCCAGAAAAATTGCCCTAAGTCCAGTTTTTTATTTTACATCCAAAAATAATATTTTCCTAATATTTTAATATCATTTAATATCAATTAAAAATTATTGAATAATTAAAACCCTGTTTTTAAATTACAGAAAAATCCCAAAAAATTCCAGAAAATTATGAAAAATCCAGTTTTTAAAATTTTGAAAATTTAGGGGGTTTACAGGGACCAACCATATTGGAACACCTATATGATCAAACATAACCTTGATGTCATGCATATCGAGAAGAATGTGTTTGAAAACATAATTAATACTGTTATAGACGTAAAGAGAAAGACAAAAAAAAATCCTAAGGCCAGGTTGGACTTAGAAGAAATATGTAGACGACATGCGTTATATTTGATAGAGGAAGAGAATGGGAGGGTGATGCAGCCTAAGTCAATTTTCTCATAGGACAAGAAGGACAAAGGGAGACTTTATAGGTGGCTCCAGGGCCTAAATTTTCCAGACGGGTACGTGTCGAATATGAGAAGATACGTCGACCCGAAGGAGAATAAACTGACGGGTATGAAGAGCCACGATTGTCACGTATTTATGGAGATGTTAATTCGGGTTGTATTTTAGGAATTCTTACCGTAGCTTGTTTGGGATCCATTGACAAAGCTTAGCATATTCTTCAGAGATCTTTGTTCTACTAAGTTGCTCGTTGATCGTCTAGAATAGCAGAAGAAGGATATTGTGGTGACACTTTGCAAGCTTGAGAGAGTGTTTTCTCCTGGATTGTTCAACTCTATGGAGCATTTGTCGATTCATCTTTTCTATGAGGCACATGTTGGTGGACCTGTCGGTTATCAGTAGATGTACCCGTTTGAGTGACATTTGAACCACCTCAAGTGGAAGGTCAAAAATAAGGCACGGGTGGAGGGTTTTATTTGTGAAGCCTATGTTCTCGAGGAGATTACAAACTTTTGTTCGATGTATTTCAAGCCTCATGTTGCACCCAGAAATGATGACGGGTATCAGGAATCTAATGAGGCAATATTTAAAATATTCCAGGCTTTCAGAAAGACCTTGGGTAAAATAAAGAAGAGATATCTGAATGACGATGAGCTTAGGGCCGCTCAGTTGTATGTATTACTCAATTGCGACGAGGATGAGGTAGAGAAACTAGAGGGGTAAGTAATTAATACGTCAATATTTACATCATCTTAATACAATTATTACACTAATCCGCCTATGCTTCGTTGCAGCATATATAATGATGTGATAAGGTCGAGTAGACCATACATAATAGATGAAAAAGTAGAACAGGAAATAAGATTTCATTTTTTCCTTCTTGGTTGACAACAAATGTATGAATCTCGGTAATTACTTTATGTGTATGTATACTTGTACAATAATTAACGTTAAACTTAATATTGCTTATTTAATATTTAGGTCGATCGTCCAGAGACATCACTTGAGAATGAATCTATTAGAACTCTAACAAAGGGACCAATTTATGCTGTCAAGATTTGACCAAGTTACTGTGTGAATGGGTTTAGGTTCAAGTCAACAAATGCCCTAATAAGAGACAACTTCCTGGATCTCGATTCACGAAAATAGTTATTTGTGTACCAAATCTTCGAACTACAAAGACGTCGATCCAGACACTGATTTCTTTGGCGTCTTACGAGAGATTGTGGAGTTGAAATATAATTATGCCATAAATTCTACTAAGATCGTATTATTCAAGTGTGAGTGGTTCGATCCCATTTAATATCAAGGTTAAAAAATTGACAAGCATGGTCTTGTGGATATAAACTACCGGCATCAATATCAAGGATATGAACCATTTGTTCTATCAAGTCAGGCTCAGCTAGTGTACTTCACAACTTATCCTAAACGAGGAACCGGGAGGTCGGATTGGTCGGCAGTCTGTAAGACTAAAGCTAGAAATATCTTTGACGTTGATGAAATAGATTATCAGGAAGATGACCTACCTCTTGTTGTAAATATTATAGATGTGGACTCAATAGAAGTTACTCATGACATATTTAATCAAGTAAAAGTGGTAGAAGTATCAGAAAACAATGACGAAGTAGATGAAAGTGAAGATAAAGAGGAAGATGAGGAGGAGGAAGACGAACGAAATAAATTTTTAGATGATGATTGAAAATTAAATAAAATTTATTTCTACTTTTTTTGTGGCCTAGTTGTATGATACTTATGTTTGTGATGGTAATACATACATATCTCTGTGTATTTGTGGCCTAGTTCAGTGATACTTATGTTTGTGACGGTGATACATACTTATGTTTTGTGATAGTGATACTTTTATTATTTAGACTTTTATTGTGGCTTAGTTCACAACTTCTGTATATTTCTTTTTGTCATGTAATCTAAATATCGCTATATATTTATTTTATTATTATATGTTGTTCTCAGATATGTCTAGATGACGCGGATCCTATTCCTGTGGTAGATCCTCTAGATGTACTCTTTAGGACACATGTACTCCTTTTCGATCCTCATCCCCGAGTACTCCATACTATCGACCAACAGTACCTCAGACTGCTTCTGCGAAGACCGCATGTGGTAGTACTCCTGGGACTAGTAGTACTCCTGGGACCAACAGTTCCTGGCCCGAGAGTATCCCGTCTAGTGTTCATGCTCCGTCCAGTGTTTCTGCTGCTGACAGTACCATGGAGGCAGAGGAGGAGATGGCGGTCGAGCCGACTCCGTCTCCATATCAGAGCGATCCTCCGTGCTCTCCGTCGGATGAGACAAGAATGGAGATTTGGGCCGATGGCCCTATAAAGTAAGTTAATTAGTTATTTGTTTCTTATTATATATATATATATATATATATATATATATATATATATATATATATATATATATATATATATATATATATATATATATCGTCCTCCGGCGGTCCAGGGAGCACTGGGACATTTTTTGAGGCAAAGCTATGGTGGGCCATGGATAAACTACTCAGATGCCTCGGAAGAGAGAAAGACGTTCTAGTTTGGGCACTTCAAGGTAAAAGTATATTTGATTTTAACATCATTAATATTTTTAGGTTAATATTTTATAACTAACTATTGTACTTCTTGTAGAGAACATATTTTTATCCACTATACTGGGCCACATAGATCGAACAACAGTTTCCTTCCGTCATCGCCAAGCTCATCCGTGATGCTATGAATGATCAGAAGGCTCATGATTGCAAAGAAAAATCGATCCAAGGCTAGATAACACTTGAAAAGTGGACTGCGATGAGGGCTAGATTCAACGAGGATAAGTATAGGGAAAAGTCGGAGAAGACCTACGCGGCTCGGCAGAGGGCGGGAAAGTGGTATGGTGGGTCGATTCCGATTACGAAATATTTTCGTCGCTTGGTACATTTTTTATTGTGTACGTATAATTTTTAATCATCGTGGCCTAGTTTTTTATTTTAATAACAAATAATATATTTCTTAACAGGTCCAGAGGGGTGAGGATGCGAACATGGTGATAGTGTTCCTCGCTACTCATAGGAAAGGGGGCAACTTATCGATGATAGCACGACGTAGAGCTACGTAAGTATTACTCTTATGTTTTGTTAATTTTGATATAACTTAGCAAAAATATATTTTATTAGTAATAAGTACCTAAGATATATAGTAAGTAATATGCTTATCGACATATACATATTTTTCTAGGATGAGTATAGGAGGCTCCGCGAAGAGTCGACCAAGCCCACACATGGAGAGGGGGGTAGTTCCTCAGAACATCCGACCCACCCAGCACCGTCGGATGACGAGCCGTGGATGAGAGTCGTTGGTGGTCTACATAGGTCTATATACTACGGTACGGGATCCTTCGGCGCTTATGTTGCATCACAGTCCTCTAGGACACCCTCTGCCAATGTGCATACCCCACAACCCTCCCAGGAGTCGCAACGAGCCCATGAGAGAGTTGATCTTCGGATCGTATCTCTGCGTGATGAGTTGATACAGAGGATTACGGTGCAGCCATAGTCGCAGATGAAGGATGTGATGCTCATAGCATATTTTGAATCTCTGGAGCGTAGCATCATGGAGCTAAGGGGTCTGGCCACGTCGACAAAGTGTAATGTGACATCGCTGCAGGAGTTACAGTTGACCATTGGCGCCACACTATCGAGGATGCAGGCGTCACATATTGAGATATGCAAGCGAATGGAGACCGTGGGTGCTTCACTATCGAGGATGCAAGCATCACATCTTCAGATGGGCGAGCGAGTGGAGCATACTACTAGGAGGTTATTATCTGTCATGGATACTTGCGACGCTCGACTGATAGAGTTGGAGCAATGATGTCCTCCTGGTCCGCTTGCATCGTCATCTATATTGACTCTTGCATCGGGTTTCGTAACGCTTACACATGAGAAATTTGATGCTATTATCTCATATTCGATGCGGCTCCTCCTCCTGATCAGTGGCAGTTTTTTTCCGACATGCGTGTGTTTGCCAATTCATGGGTCTTTGTACTTATTATTTGTACACTTTTATTATATGACTTATTCGTACATTTCTATTGTGACTGGATATTATGTGACTACATTTGGACCTTAGGGATTTTTATTGGTTTATTTTATCATTGTTGTTGTGTGATTATATCAGTGTTAAGTGTTCCACCGAATGGGTCGGCAAACCCAGGAAATTCAACGAAGGGTTGCTCCGGGTCTGTCTATTTATTTAAAATATGATCATACTATAGGCATGTTATACTGTGATGTTGTAGGCATTCATTTATTTTTATTTTTTATTTTTCAATGTTAGTGACATTCAGCGATGTTTAGTGACGTCCATAGGAGTCATTAATGACGTCGATAAACTGTCAAATAATTTATTTTATGTCGCTGATAGTCACTAAATGTCGCTAAATATTGCGGATGTGGCAATTTTGGCCATGTCAGCTTTTTGCCGCTGATTATGTTGTAATTTGTCGCTAAATTTAACGATAATTACCGACTAAAATAAAATGTCACAAATTTGGTGACCTACGACCCTAAGAGTCATCATTCTTACGACTTTGTAACATCGCTAAATTACGTCACCATAGCGACATTTTTTGACGTCGTTTTGATCAGCGACTAGCTTTTTGGCGATTAAATCAAAACGTCGCTAAATACGTTGCTACTTAGTATTAGCGACGTAATTTAGCCATTTGGTGACTCTTTTCTGCGTCGCTAATTTGTCTTATTCTGGTAGTGACTATACGGGTTATCTAGGCATAAAGATATATAGAATAGATTATATCAGGTATAATAATTTACAGGAATATGCAACACTCGACGGCGTGCTAGAATTGTCCCTCACGACAGAGACCTCCAAATCCATCAGGTATTGCTGGGATACCGGGATTGCATGTAGATAAAAAATCTCTCTAGATGTCTCTAATTTATTATTCTAGTTGTTATCACATGGTGCTCAAGAATTTGCTTTAGATATGATGAAGGATAGGACATGATAGTAGCTTGACGAGTACATTCATGACAAGAGCAAGCAAATCAACTAAAAAAATTTATCTTATTGATTCAAGCATTTTAGTTCAAGAAATTCTAGCATGTCTGGATTATGCTTCATCGAGCCACTATCAGGAGTATCGGTATATGTCAGGTTAACTCGATACGATGAGCTATTATTAGAAATATTAGGACAAGTCCGTTATCAGGAGTTAAAGATTAATAGTGTCAATACAATTCATGTTCAATTCTAACATGTCATAAGTGCGCTTCGTCGAGCCACTATCAGGAGTATTAGTACAAGTTAGGTGTCGAGAGTTCAAGATTAACAGTGTCAATATAATTCATGTTCAGGAAATTCTAGGTTCTGGCAGGTTGTCACAAATTGGGTTATAAGCAATTTAGAGAAAGCTTGCATTCACAACAATAAAATAGAATAGGTTAAACAATGAAAACAGTTAAACCATAAGAGAATAAATGATAAGAGGCTAAGCTACTAGAAGTATCATAGGCACATGGGGTAAGATGGTCGCATGAAACAAGTTAGTCGCATACAAGAGTTGGCTGCATGCAGCACACTGGCCGCATGGGAGAGCTAGCCGCATGCAGGATGCAAAGTACACTCCACGGGACTCGATGAGTGATAGCCAATAATTCAAGGTCAGGGAAGTGACTGATGTGGCTGATCGTGTTAGAGAAATGACCTATATGACTGGTCAAGAAAGGGAGTTAGAGGAAAAAAGAAAATTATAAAAATTTATGCCAAGGCGGCGCTGAGTCTTACGATCAAAGGAAAGATGAACGCATAGCTTCGAAATGCATGGATGACTCATCTGCATGCTCCTCTTGGTCGTATAAAATCTTTTGAACTTAGAGAACTTTTATTCATTCAAGTTTCATGCATTTGGCCAAGGGGCGCATGTGCAGATTCAGTAATGCGTCTAACAAGATGGTCGCATGATAACATGGAGAGATAAGTCCAGGCCTCATACCAAACGGGATGCCTAGAATTTTTTCGTCCCACAACAGCAAGTTTCAGCTATAGAAAAGCTCCAAGTTTGAAAACTTATTTTCTCCATGAAATCCTCATTTCAAGTCCGAATCCAGCAAGGTAAATTTCAAAACCGCATGAAATCAAGTGCTCATTAACATGAAACTAATAATTTTGGAAAACATCATGTTTTTAGAGATCAAAATCAAGTAAACTCATGAATACCCAAAAATTTAGAATTTAGATCTACTCCTACCAAGGCATCAAAATAGAAAATAATAAAAAGTGAACATGAAGAGCAGTTCATAAAGCACAATATAGACTAATAAAATGCAAGAGTGGCTAAAATTTTAATTTTTTGCTCATTGGCAAGATGTACTTGCCTAAACCCACTTCTAAACTACTACCACTACGACCCAAGGAATGCTCACGACTGGTGCTAGGGTTCGGCCAAGCAGAGGAGAGGGAGAAGAAAATGAAGAAAGAGAAGGAAGTAAATAATAATGAGGAGAAGAGAGAAAGGGAAGTCTATATATATCAAAGGGTGACTAGCATTATTCACAATTCTAAAAATTACATCAAAGCAGCTAGAAAAATCCATAAATTACACGAAAAACAATTATACAGCTATAACATATATATACCAGATAAAATATAAAATACTAAAATAGTGAGATGGGTCTTACGATTTGCCTTCTCTATAACGCTGGCATGAAATACATTCATGTTCCTCTGGAACGGATGATCTGACGGCAGAAATTATCGATGACAGTCGAAGAAGCACAATTTTTCTTCGTGTTTCAAACGAAAAGCCTTTGTCCGATCTATGCAATACGGACATGAGATACGACGATGAGTGCTCCATCCTGATAACATACCATAAGCCAAAAAGTCGTTGATGGTCAACATAAGTGCTGCCCTCATTTGAAAATTTTGCTTTTTTGAAACATCATTCGTGTTGGCGCCTAGTTTCCATAGATGATTCAACTCATCTATCAACGGTTGCAAGTACACCATGATGTTCCTCTTCGGATTATTCGGACCCGAGATAATGACTATTAAGAAAATAACCGTTCTCTTCATGCACATCCAAGGTAGTAGGTTTTACGGGGTGACGATCACAGGCCAACATGAATATTAGGATCCAAAAGTTTCAATGGGGTAAAATCGTTGGAGAAGAGCCCTAATCTTAGATTATGCAGATCCGAATAAAAGTTAGAATACTCTCGATCGAAGTGTTTTCATGCATCTCCATCAGATGGGTGATGTGAGCACCCTGATTTTTATATAGGTTTAGTTCGATAATTAATAATAATTTTTTTATTTTAAATATTTATTCCCTAATTTAATTGAACTTTGGAAACAAACCACCATGGTTTTAAGATCTTGAGTGCATAACTAGCCTTTTCCATCCAACCAACCTAGTATGCTCGACTTAGACGAGTCAAATTAGGCTCTTGCCATGACTGTCCCTCACAAATTCGCAATCCCATACCTTGTTTTGGTCGCACAACTTTCGTGACACAATTACGAGAAAACGATGATTAATTAACCATTTTGTAGTGGCGTACGATTTTAACACGCCACCCAAACCCATTGCTTCCAACTAAATCCATGTTATGAGCCTAACTGGTCCTATTACACACATGACACTCGAGTTGCGTTATTTGAACACCCTGCATCCTCCCAATATAATATTAAGTAAAAATAGAATTTATGGATTTATTTAACTAATTTAATATTAATTCATATTTATTAAATACCTTTTGAATCGATATAAATTTGGTTTTAATTATTTTTTGGCGGAAATATAAAATTTGTAGAATTTTTACCAAGTACCTAACTATTTTTAGAAATTTTCTATATATAATTATGAATAAATAAAACAAAAAAAAGAAAAAGATATAAAATAAAACCCATTAACCTGAAACCCAAATCCTAACTACTCTACACAGATCCTCACCCGCAATTCCTCCCCCATCTCTCTCCCTATATATATATATAAATATATATATATATATATATATATATATATATATATATATATATATATACATGCTAAACCCAAACCCCAAACCATACCACCTCCACCATCACCCTTGCCTCTACTTAGGCGACCACCCTGACCCCTCGTTGACCACCGTAACAGTGCAGAACCACCGCTGCAGCGCCGCCGCGCCTAGCAGCAGCAGCAATCGCTGCAGATTCGCCCCCGTGCGCACAGCAACAACAGCCAGACGCCCCCCTTCGCGCAGAGTTTTTTCCCTCCTCTCTAGTCCATTTCGTGTCCCAACTTTGTTGATATGTTCACAACCTAACCCTCTAGGATTTTCTTCAAGTGGAACGAATTTAGGCACCCGATTTTGATCGAAAAATCGACCAAAAGTTGACCAAAAATTATTCAAAAATAGTTCAAAAATTCAGTCCAAGTACCCATGTTCATTTCCAATTTTCTACCATCTCGTTAATTATTTTCAAAATATAATTGAAAGGACTTCTTCACAATATAACTAAGATTTTTACTGTTCTTTTAGTTTTTATTAGTTTGAGTTAATGGTCAAATTATTCTGATTACAAAACGAACAAAAACTTATTTTTAAAGAACCTAAAATCTCCTATATGGGATGCATCCTGCCAAATGAGGCTACGTCACCGCATCTGAATTTTACCAAATGGTGCGTAATGTGAACGCAGACGTGTGGGCATTCGTGGAACTTGATTTGGACGTGTGTGCACGCCAGAATCAACGCGTATCCACTAAATAAATACCATATCGGTGTCACACCCCAGTCCCAAAAATACGTAGGACTAGGACACGTAAGCATGCCAGCCGTATGAATATGGCACTCTAATATATAGAAACCATAACACACATACGCTGTAATATGAATGACAATTCACAAGTGGTAAACATATATATCTCAGAGCATAACTAAATCTCATCCACAGAATCATATATAAATAAATGACTAGTATCTATGAACTAGATCTCAATATAAAGTATCTCAAGAATGACAGTCGGATAGAAACAAATCCACTGTCGAATTAGAATGAAGAATAAACAAGACAAATACAATATAAATACAACCTCTAACAATCACGAGGCTCGAAGAGTAGACCTCTCGCAATATAAGTAGCCAGTCCGGATCTGCGCTCCTACAAATGCGCATGAACAATACACCTAGAAAGGGACCAGGTCCTCAGAGGGACATAACAAGATACATAAAAGCATGCCATAAGGTAAATACTGAATAAACACTCCGGGATGACCTAACCATCTAAGTGAAATGAACTTGAGGACAACTTTGAGTGTATGGAAAAGTGTAGGCTAGACATATGCTGACGTAATTCACCAATCGTGACAACTGGCTAGTATATGCCACATATGCCCCCATACTAGGGCACTGTAATATAATAACGTCCATACCGCTCCAAAGAATGGGGAATCTGCATAGTATAACATCTATACCACTCCGAAGAACGAGGAATCTGCACAGTATATACGTCCATACCGCTCCGAAGAACGGGAAATTTGAATAATATAATGTCCATACCGTTCCGTCGAATGGGAAATCTGAATAAAGGAAGTGGGTGTCCCATACGCCTACTAGTTGTCCTCCCCGCCCAATGCAAATGTACAAGTCGCGAACACAACGTGAACATCTCGTACTAAAATACAAGTCTCTATAGAAACAAACACTAAGCTAAATACCGTCACACGTGTTGCTCATACCAATGGCCAGTCGAGTATCAGACACGTATCCCTACATGAATTCACTCTGCGACGTGTAATGATACGTGTCAAGGCCTGGGGAGTCATACCAATAACTCCATAATTTTAGGTGGGTCTACTAGACTCTAGGTCCGACACAAGTCCTAACGTCAACGCATTCGTTGACTGCACCCGAGTCTCTATCAGACGTGCACAGTTATATAATATAAACATGCAAATAATAAGACAGAATCTAAATAGTACAACAAGACGAGGTATACTTGCCTGGCAAGAGAGCTGTAGAGTATAATATCCAGATATCAACCACCAAGAGTCAGAAACTACGGCCTCAGAATGAACGCCTCCGGATACTGAAATAAACATCATCAACATTCCCAGAATAAGCCAAAAAAGCTACAAAGCACTCCCCTTTCTTCCAATTTGGACACATGGGCAAAACGGTAATTTTTGGTCAAAGCGGGCTCCACATGTGGGCCACTTTGCACCGAAAAGCATGCCAAGAGTAAAGTTCTCTAAATAGGAAAAATTATAGGTCAAACAAACTCTAAATGTCAATACGAACCCAACGGTATATCCAGATGTGGATTCCGCTGAGCCGAACATAATTTTGTCCAAAAAGTCAACCGTGGGGCCCGCCAATAGGCGACTTGGTCAACTGTCTCAGAATCGCGTGAAACTTGGGTCACAGGACCAGCGCGATACCACGAGTCCAATAGCACAAGTTTCATCAGAGCATGCCCAAAATGCGCACAGCTTTCGCAAAAATTACGATACAGAAATTGTCCACGGATACGGGCTGATTCCGACACGCACACGCGTACAGTTTTTGCGAACTCTCACGTGTCCGGGTAAATTGCGCGCACCATTTGATATACTTGGTACACAGCGGGGCGGTCCCGTTTGGCGGGGCACGCTCCGTTTTCAACTTTTGAAAATATGGAAAAGTGGGTTTTCGGGGTTTTGTACCTAATTTATTTTAAAATACAGCAGCTAATAAATTAAAGTATGTGACTGAAAATAAATTAGGTCAAGTGGTCTTTGCATACCAACAAGAAAAACTGGATTCAGATCTCTGGGGTGGGAGATACGAATCCGAGAACAGGGGTGGTTGCAACATAATTTCTGGAATTTAGAAAGTGGTAATTTTTCTTCGACTTGGCATCGATTTTAGCCTAGGTTTACGTGTTGTACGAGATCAACTATCATAAAAATATGGAAGGGGGATAGGTGAGGATCATACCGGTGAAGACGGGGTCGAGTTTGGTCCAGCGAGGGCGCGGGAATCGATGCGGGAACACAGGTACGCTGTTTGTAAATTTTTGTCTCGCGTGCACGGCGTTGCGGTATGCGGCCGGCGGCTCCGGCGCATGGCGGCAGGCCTGGGGCGGTCGGCGGCGGGCTCAGGTGGCGCGGCGACGGCGTCGAGGAGAGAGGGGAATTAGGGTTAGGGTTTAGGAACTAATTTAATGTATATATATTTATATATATATATAGAAGTAGAGATGAAAAGGGGAGGGGAAGAACCTGCTCGCGAGGGGGGGTTTACTTGTCGCTAATTTCTGGAAATTTTGTGGGTAGGTTTAGGACTAGCGGGTAGGTGGGAAGTGGGTTGTGGGCAGGGATCCAATAGGGATTGTTTTCTTTTTTTTCTTTTTTTCTTTTCTTTCCTTATTCTTAATTTATTTCTTTTACTCCTAAAATTTCTAGTGTATGTATATACATACATACACACATATATATACATAAAATTCCAAAAAATTATATTAGTGCGTACAATAAGTCTGTCAGTCGTCCACAGGGTCTCCTATATAAAATAAATTAAAAAAAAATTATAATGGCTCCATAAATCCCCTAAGTGCGCAACCACCTAAAATAAAAATTAAGTAAATTCTATTTCTTCTAATTTACTCATAATTACTACAATTAAATTAATAATTAATAATAAAAATATAAATACAGATTTTTTGGATAAGGGATTTTACATTCTACCCAACTTATAGAAATTTCGTCCTCGAAATTAAAATTAAGCCGCGATAGAAGGTCAAGGATGGTATAAGGTTTGCATTATTTAAAATGCAAGGCTAGGTTTAAACGAGGGCGATGTTGCGCATTGCACATTCCAAAAATCATAGGAGAATCCACATGAACGATAAATAGGTTTCTTCATGTATCATGTCCAATGGTGTGGACCCCTTATCGCATTTTTGCATAAAATATCAAACAATTAGAAAATTGCACAAAGATGGAAATTGGATTAAATTAATAAGAATTAATGCGCAAGGTGTTCGAAAATTACTTGGAAGTACATGGGGCTAAAATTAGGTGGACGCAAGTGTCATGGACACAGAGGCCCTGGCTAAGATATTATCAAAATTTGGGTCATACGAAACAGGTCAAGATTGTGTCTCCGATTTTGATTGGATGGCACAAGGACACGAAGTTTGGAATTATCTTAGAGTTAAGAAATAAGGTTCGCGACGAATGTTGCGCGACTAAAATGTAGCACAAGAAAGCATAATTATAAGTCACGACAAAGTTCAGAATAGATGGCGGACATGTCTAGGACAAGGGTGTAAAATTTGTAGGAAGACAATGGCTAGCGTAGTGCTCCAATTATCGAAGCACGGTAAGGTGCGCTAAGTGATATTGTATAATTAAATAAAATACCGTGTTCTATTTCTAATTGGATTCAAACTAGCCTTAGTCTCACTATCTAAGCCAAGTAGGTCTAGTTTTGGGGTGAGAGAGTTTACAATCTAGCCAACTTAAAAATATGTCATCCTCGAAATTAAAATAAGGCAAGTCAATCACAATCTCTCCCAAGATTTAAAATATATTCTAATCCATCGCAATCACCTTCCAACCCAAGGCAGCCTCTTGTTTAAATCAAAATTTCCATATTGGAATCTCTTTTCGATTTTTAAATCATCAACATCCAAATTTAAATTAATCCATATAACATCTTCAAGATTTAAATAACCCATATCAAATTTACATTACGATCTCCATCTATCAAAATCTCCAAAAATGATTCTAGTCAAATATTATTCCTATTTTTCACTTAAGAATTTTTGTACTCTTCAAATTTTTGTTTCAATTTACATCCTCAATATTCAAATAGGTGATCCAGCAATCAAATTTTTAACTCTTAATTCAAATCATCAAATTGTTAAAATTTTAAATTTAATCCACCAATGTTCAAGTCTGAAATTCTATATTTATCCTCAAAATTCGAATTGATTATTTACCTTTAATATTCAAACTTTAAATCATGCTCTCAAAGTATAGATATTTGGTCCTCACTATCAAGATTTAAAAATTTATTAAATCCTCATCATCTTAGTCATTCAAAAAAAAAATCTTCGCATATAAAATAACTTAATCTCATAGTCGAATCTTACCTGGTCACAAATAAAATAAAATTCTCTCAAGTTGACAATGCAACTTCTACCCAACTTAGAATTTATCCACCTATCATATAAGGCTATATACTCAAGAAGAATATTCCTTAATTTGTTTACTCATGTCATTCAATCCTCGAAACCTTAACACCGATTATATCATATATGATAGGCCTTTAATCAATTATAAATGATAGTCACCAAATAATGCGATTGGCCTATGGGGTATATCTAGTACTCTCTGTATATCAACTTATACCAAGCACGAGGTTTCGTCTTTCCAAAATAAGGGAAGACAAAAAACAATGATAAAGAGTTCAAGGGAAAGGTACTAGAATAGAAGTATGATGATCAAGGCGATTAGGGAATTCAAACGGGAATTGTCAAGGCAGTTGTGGATTAAAATCCTATTTTTGGGTAATTCTTTGTTCGTATGCTTATATTAGTACAGTTATGTAACCAATATGATATGCTCAGACATGTCTAGAGGGCAAGTACATTCGTCTACTAAACACTATATATCTCAATCCACGTAAAGTAGTTATGCGAAGGGCGAACCAAACGCACTGAGGCTAGCTAGACCTTAATACACTGATTCTGAAATATATTAGTGTATGCATCCACTAATACATATGTTGTGAACAAGCTCGATAAAGGAATAAGCTTGCAAAACTAGGCCATAAAATAGCAGCATAAGTCAAGGTAGTATGTAAAATATAAATGTGCTAGATCATGATAAAATAAGGTACAAATAATTCAAGTTCACAAAGAAAACAAAATAAGACTCTACAGTCCCTACAGTGTAGTACTAACACCTTGTCTAAGCTGCTAGTCGACAAAATAGGGGTGTGGGCCTTTATGTTGTACCATCAGAATAAATACTATTGTCTTATGCAAGCGTATAGCTAATCTCATGCAATTATACTACAATAATATGTCAAGAGGACTAGGTGTCCCTAGGTTGTGAGGCATACTACCCAACTTATAAAATTATCTAATACTGTGACAGTCTTAAGGGGATTCTACATAATAATATTGTCCTTGTAAATATAGCATAACTCTTATTGAGGTTTTCGAGAAAATTAGCCTATTGTATTATATCGGTAATGGTCACCTTAAGTTTTAATCATAGCGCTCATAGAACAAATATCAATAGTAAGAATGGAAGAGCTACTGATTCTTAAGTGAAAAGAGGATATACCTATATTAGGTTATGGATACGAATTACGCGATTTAAAACTAAGGGTAATCATCAAGTTACAATCTACCAGAATAACTCAAAACTATCAAATTCTAACTACCAAGCACAGAAATTCAAAATTCAAGATTACGACTATAATCCTAGCAAGCTGTATATCCTTACACGAAATAAAATCACTTGACCTACAATCATAAGAGTTATGTGGCACGTTTTGAAAGATGACGAAAGAAGAACAAAATTTAGTCGTCGCACAATTTGTGAACGTTATGGATTCAGAGGAACGAGTCATAAAACTAAATAGAAAGACTTTAGATAATATCAAGGTTTCTTAAGGGGAAGGTAATATGCTGATCTCTGTGTTCAAGGTATGATCGAGAAAATACTATATTCATTCCTCTCGGCTTCCTAGGATACTGTCTGCTAATATCCAGACAAGAATCTAAAGGTATAGTTCTATAATACTATCTCACTATAAAAGTTAGGGTTGGTCCTAACATTCCACCTTGGATTTCTATTGGTTCCTCAATGCTAGGGTAAAATAGTATGGTCAAATATCTAACTAACTATAGTAGTGTCCATACTACTCTCAAGTCATTCATAATTATATCAAGGGATATTGGTAAACCAGTCTATAGATAAGGAATTCTAGGGTTCACTAGATATTCTAAACTTAGTGGTGTGTCAACACTCTAGTTGTATTCTTGATAGGAAGGTTACCCTACTTATCATTCTAACAACAAGGATTCCTATATTCTAGCAGAGGCTATACTCAAGGAACTATTAGAGAAGCACATGAATCAAGCAGGATACAATTATTTAAATAGAATGGATTGGAAGGAAGATAAGTCATAGTCAATTGTGGATGAGATCCTATACTATAATCCTAGGTGCAGGCTTGCTCGGTACAGTGACATAACCGAGACAATATGCTCAGACCTGCATGGGCCATCACTAAAAATATATCACGCCCTAGTCCCAAAAATACGTAGGACTAGGACACGTAAGCATGCCAGCCGTATGAATATGGCACTCCAATATATGGAAACAATAACACACGTACGCTGTAATATAAATGATAATTCACAAGTGGTAAACATATATATCTCAGAGCATAACTAAATCTCATCCACAGAATCATATATAAATAAATGACTAGTATCTATGAACTAGATCTCAATATAAAGTATCTCAAGAATGACAGTCGGATGGAAACAAATCCACTACCGAACTAGAATGAAGAATGAACAAGACAAATACAATATAAATACAACCTCTAACAATCACGAGGCTCGAAGAGTAGACCTCTCGCAATATAAGTAGCCAGTCCGGATCTGCGCTCCTGCAAATGCTCATGAATAATACACCTGGAAAGGGACCAGGTCCTCAGAGGGACATAACAAGATACATAAAAGCATGCCATAAGGTAAATACTGAATAAACACTCCGGGGTGACCTAACCATCTAAGTGAAATACACTTGAGGACAACTTTGAGTGTATGGGAAAGTGTAGGCTAGACATATGTTGACATAATTCACCAATCGTGACAACTGACTAGTATATGCCACATATGCCCCCAAACTTGGGCACTGTAATATAATAACGTCCATACCGCTCCGAAGAACGGGGAATCTGCATAGTATAACGTCCATACCGCTCCGAAGAATGGGGAATCTACACAGTATATACGTCCATACCGCTCCGAAGAACGGGGAATCTAAATAATATAACGTCCATACTGTTCCGTCGAGCGGGGAATCTGAATAAAGGAAGTGGGTGTCCCATACGCCTACTAGTTGTCCTCCCCGTCCAATGCAAATGTACAAGTCGCAAACACGATGTGAACATCTCGTACTAAAATGCAAGTCTCTATAGAAACAAACACTAAGCTAAATACCGTCACACGTGTTACTCATACCGATGGCCAGTCGAGTATGAGACATGTGTCCCTACATAAACTCACTCTGCGACGTGTAATGATACGTGTCAAGGCCTGGGGAGTCATACCAATAACTCCATAATTTTACGTTGGTCTACTAGACTCTAGGTCAGACACAAGTCCTAACGTCAACGCATTCGTTGACTGCACCCGAGTCTCTCTCGGACGCGCACAGTTATATAATATAAACATGCAAATAATAAGACAGAATCTAAACAGTACAACAAGGCAAGGTATACTTGCCTGGCAAGAGAGCTGTAGAGTATAATATTCAGATATCAACCACCAAGGGTCAGAAACTACGGTCTCAGAATGAACGCCTCCGGATGCTGAAATAAACATCACCAACGTTCTCAAAATAAGCAAAATTGCTAGAAAGCACGCCCCTTTAGTCCAATTTGGACACAAGGGCAAAACGGTAATTTTGGGTCAAAGCCGGCTCCATATGTGGGCCACTTTGCACTGAAAAGCATGCCAAGGGTAAAGGTCTCTAAATGGAACAAATTATAGGTCAAACAAACTCTAAATGTCAATACGAACCCAACGTTATGTCCAGATGTGGATTCCTGTGAGCCGAACATAATTTTGTCCAAGAAGTCAACCGTAAAACTTGGGTCACAGGACCAGTGCGATACCATGAGTCCAATGGCACAAGTTTTGTCGCAATCTGACAAGCGTGCACAAAATACGCACAGCTTTCGCAAAAGTTGCGACATAAAAATTATCCACGGATACGGGCTGATTCTGACGTGCACATGCGTCCGAATCAGTTTTCACGAACTCTCAAGTGTCCGGGTACACTGTGCGCACCGTTTGGTACACTTGGTACACAGCGGGGCGGTCCTGTTTGGCGGGGCGCGCTCCGTTTCACAACTTTTAGAAATATGGAAAGGTGGGTTTTCGGAGTTTTGTACCTAATTTATTTTAACATACAACAGCTAATAAATTAAAGTATTTAACAGAAAATAAACTAGATCAAGTGGTCTTTGTATACCAACAAGAAAAACCAGATTCGGATCTCTGTGGTGGGAGATACGAATCCGAGAACAGGGGTAGTTGCAACATAATTTCTGAAATTTAGAAAGTGGTCATTTTTCTTCGACTTGGCATCAATTTTAGTCTAGGTTTACGTGTTGTTCGAGGTCAACTATCATAAAAATATGGAAGGGGGATTGGTGAGGATTATATCGGTGAAGACGGGGTCGAGTTTGGTCCAACGAGGGTGCGGTAATAGATACGGGAACATAGGTACGCTGTTTATAAATTTCTATCTCGCGCGCGCGGCATCGCGGTGTGCGACCGGCGGCTCTGGCGCATGGCGGCTGGCCTGGGGCGGTCGGCGGTGGGCTCCGGTGGCGCGGCAGCGGCGTCGAGGAGAGAGGGGAATTAGGGTTAGGGTTTAGGAACTTATTTAATGTATATATATTTATATATATATATATATATATAGAAGTAGAGATAAAAAGGGGAGGGAAAGAACCTGTTCGCGAGGGGGGGTTTACTTGCCGCTGTTTGCTGGGAATTTTGTGGGTTGGTTTAGGACTAGCGGGTAGGTGGGAAGTGGGTTGTGGGTAGGGATCCAATATGGATTGTTTTCTTTTTCTTTTTCTTTTTTTCTTTTCTTTTCTTTCCTTATTCTTATTTTATTTCTTTTACTCCTAAAATTTCTAGTGTATGCATATACATATATACACACATATATATATATACATAAAATTCCTGAAAATTATATTAGTGCGTATAATAAATCTGTCAGTCGTCCACATGGTCTCCTATATGAAATAAATTAAAGAAAATTTATAATGGCTCCGTAAATCCCCTAAGTGCGCAAACACCTAAAATAAAAATTAAATAAATTCTATTTCTCCTAATTTACTCATAATTACTACAATTAAATTAATAATTAATAATAAAAATATAAATACGGATTTTTTGGATCAGGGGTTTTACAATCGGCCTATTACGACATATCGCCATAATTTTGTGTGTACTCATCGATTCACAACAAAACTTATGTCATTGGATTTACAGCGTTACGCTGGTCCTGTGACCCAAGTTTGGTTAGAATCTGAGAACTTTGAGAAAATACCGTTTCGTGGGCCCATGGTTCCACAAGACGGGCGATTTCGTGATCGGCTCATCGGAATCTAGTCCTGGACATTCAGTTATGTTCGTGTCATTGTTTTGGACTCGTAGACACTAAGTTTAACAAATTTGAAGAACTTTGTCTTCGACACATTTTTTGATGCGAAGTAGGCCACATGTGGACCCCGCTTTGACCCAAAACTGTTAATTTTGCCTCTGTGTCCAAATTGGACTTATGGTTAGTCAATCCTAGCTATTTCAAGTATTCTGAAAATATTGGTCATGTTTGTTTCAGCATCCGGAGGTGTATGTGCATATTTCACTTTCCCAGGAGCAGTTGATGGAGTTTAGAACCCATGCAAGTGTACTTTGCCAAACTTGTAGTAGATTATGTTATATTATCTTCTTATTTTTTTGTAAATATATATATATATATATATATATATATATATATATATATATATATATATATTCTTGTGATGTGCCTTCTCAACCTAGGACCGTGAGACGTTGCTTAGCGTATGAACAAGATTCGGGTGTCGACGCCGTATGCGGAGTCGTGCAACGTCACTTAGAGGGTTGATTCCACGATCCTATTTTTACGTGCTTGTTTTACCAAGTAAGTCATACCATAGGACACTTGACACTATTTCATGTGAAAGAATCTTTCTTGAGTTATTCATTGTGATTTTGTATAGGCTTATAGGATTCGTGATATGAGACTTGCATATTATATAGATATCATGATGACTTCTTGTACTAGCTAGAGGTCACGATCTTCCGTGTTATGGACATAAGACATTGTGGACATGAGACATGAGGTTACATTGGGTGGGGAGTGACACACATTATCATGCCCCATTCCCAAAATACAAGGGACTAGGCCACGTGGCAATGGCCAGCTATGTACCAAGGGGATTCCAGTCCGACTCTGAATACGTACAAGCTGTAAATGAGGGTTACTATCTAGATAACATGGTCTACATGTCTATGTCTCAAACCACAAGGATATATAATAAAAAAAGGACAATCTGTATCATGGTGTGCATCCCATACTACACTCGTTCGAATAGACTCGAAGAAAATAATATGAGTCTACAAATACTGGGCTATAGTAGCATTAAATAATCAAAGATCATAATAGCTGAACAATAAAGAAGTGAATACAAATAACGAGTAACAATACCTACATACCGATATAATACTCATCAGCAGCTCCAGCCTCCCTTCAGCAATCGATCCTACAATCTAGCAGGGAACCAGGTCCTCAGAGGGACGTAACAAGGTATAAAAATAGTATGCCATAGTATAACAATAGAAACATGTGCTACATCGGTGTAATCTAGAATAACCACCTAAGCGAGACGTAACTTTGAAGACAATGTTCGACGCGTGGGCTTTTCAAATATAAAATCATAGCTCCGAGGCACAGAGACACACAGGGCGTACCGTAGCTCCGAGCACAGAGTCACACGGGTGATACTACGACTCCGGATACAGGAACTCTACATAAATAGGAACACACACACACACACACACACACACACACACACACACACACATATATATATATATATATATATATATATATATATATATATATATATATATATATATATATATAGCGCGTGCAAAGTAGCCTAAACGTCTAGTAACTATCTTTCCCTCCCAATGCGGTCAACGAGTGCTTGCTGAACCTGAACCTCTATCTAATAGTCTCGTCAAACTGATGTAACTATCAACAATCATGACCCTAAAGTCATTCCAGATTCTGGTCATGCTAACAGTATCAGGATACAAGAAGTTTGGCATGATGACGGTGTCTGAATGTGTCCTAAGGTTCCGTTGTAACCAAGTAGGTACATCAAGGTATCGTGAATATCTATCAATCGATACAAGACGTTACCAACGAACGTGTATACCCGATTATGACCCGGACGCTAAGTAACAATTCTGATCAAAGCGCGCACAATGCATAGATAAAATAAATAGTAAATCTATAACTAAGATACAGGATGATAAGGTACACTTGCCTGGATCCCGAAGTACCTAAAGATTATATATAAAATTAATTAATAATCTTGCTCGATACTATTCTAAAATAAGAGGTGACAACATATCTAGCATAGGCTTCGGTCTTAGTTACATAGCTCACATAGATACTAACTAGAGGGTTGACCCAAGTTGACTAGGGTAATGTTACATCAAATACGATCAACAATCATTATAAAGTCCTCACAAAAAATCTCCAACCCCTAATATTCGTCACAGTGATTTCAGTCATTCAAGTTATGCTCATCCTCAACCATGCAATCCTTGTATTGATAGACGTTATTTTATACACCCAATTTATTTATCCTCAAATAATTAGTTATAAATTTATCATGTTCACATATAAATAATCATAATTAAATTACTATATAACCATTCCATACAAAAATTTATGCTGCCCTCACTCCTCATGATCACACAAAAATATGCATACATGGTATTGCTCAAACTAAACTAACAGTAGTCGTACATGCAATTATTACACTTATTGGCAGCTTACTAAATGGTGCTTGCATGGACAGAACAAGGCTAACTACACATTATGCATGGAATTCATATCTAATAGTCATTCCTCAACATACAAAGTGTTCCCTTTCTTCAAGATAAGTATTTCATATATCATGTGTAACTTTACTTGCTCATCAACTACATAATAGTATACTAGCTATTGCATTTCCTTACTAATGAGAACTTATACCACTACCATATAATTACTTTGAACCTCAACCCTTAGCATGGAAACTCTCTACAGATAAATAATGGCAAGGTGAAAGGAGACTCACCGCAGTAGGCTCGAATAAGCGAGGAACCAACGTGCATCAGACAAATAATGTCTGTGTCTCATCGCGCCGAGAATATTAACCTCGACGTGCTCCTAATGCGGCGCCTGCAATGCAGATCTGGGATCGGAGTTCGTCACTACGACCATAGCCGTGGGGGAAATAGATAAAAGGGTGGATAATGAATGAAGTGGGGAAAAAGAATGATAAAGGCGGTGAAGGTAGTGGTGGTGAAGGTGGCTCATGGTGGTGGTGGTCGTGAAGTGCAGCGACGGGTGGTTCGTGGTGGTGGAGGCAGTGAAGTGTAGCAGCTGGAGGTGGTTCACGGTGGTGGCAGTGAAGGTGGAGGTAGTGCTGCTCGGGTCGGGGTGCAGTGGAGGGTGGTTCGTGGAGGAGATGGGTGGCTATGAAGGAGATAGCAGCAGCGGTGCTGCTCGAGTAGTTTATGGTGAAGATGGTGGAGGCTGGAGGTGGAGGTAGGGGGCTCCGACGATGCAGTGGAAGTAGTGGTCGAGGTAGGGAAGATGGCTCACGGTAAAGATGGCAGTGGCTGGAGATGGTCCGCGGTGGAGGAAGTGGGTATAGGAGACAGTGAAGGTGGTGAAGAGTTTGCAGCGGCTGGAGGTGAAGGTGGTGGTCGTGGTGGCAGGTCGATAATGGTGGCGGTGGTGAGCGGTGGCAGTAGTGGCTTGCTCCGGCGAGGTAGGGGAGGTAGTGGCTGCTCGTGATGGCGCTCCAGTGGAGGTGGCAGCGGTCTGGGCTGTTGCTATGGAGAAGAAGAAGAAGAAGAAGAAGAAGAAGAAGAATATAAAAAAGGGTGAAGAAGAAGAAGAAGGAAGGAGAAGAAGAGGGGAGTTGGTTGTGTGAATAAGTAAAGGGAGGAGAGAGAGTGGGGGGGGGATTTCTAGGTTTTGTTTAGGGATTAGGGTCGGCCATATGTGAGGGGGGGGTGAGTGTATGTTAATATAGAGTGAGTGTGTGGTTGAGATGGAGTAGGGATTTGAATCAAGGGTCATGATTTAATATGAGAGAGTTGTAAATAGCATGGGGAGAGTGAGGATGAGTGACCGGTCAAGTGAGGTTAGGGGTGGGGGGTTCTTCACTTGTTTACACCAATAGAATGGTGACACCTAGCACTGTTTTTGCCATTAAGCCCCTCAACATTTGGGTGTTTGCACATGAAGAAAAAATATTGAGGATTTGGTGTGGAAAGTGGTGTTTGGTATTTTGTAGGGTGAGGGGGTGTTCTGTATTTTGTATGAACCTCATGAATGGGTGTTGGGTTAAGTTGGGGTTAGGTTGGGATTAGGTTAAATTGGTGTCCCCAATTTAATTAAATAAAGTGTCATATGTACTCTTAAATTAAATGAGAGTACATGGGGTCTCAATTAGGAGTGACACAAAGGTCATGAAAGGTGTAGGCTTGTTGTCAGTCTTGGGCCTTTTAATTGGTTCGGTGAAACAGATTAATTTTTTGTCCCAAAATCAATGGCAACGCCATAGGTACGCAACAAAGGATCAAAGAATTGATTTCGTGACCGGAAAGTTGTACAATTAAATTAGAGCACAAGGGAGTGTGTTTGTGAGTGACAGAAATATCTAGTACCTAGGTTGGCTTGTCAGCTCAAGAGTACAATTATTTATTGAAAATTAAAGGCTATTGTTGGGCTCTAATTATTGTAGCAACGGTAAGGTGCACCAAGGGTTTAAATAAAAGAACCAGTCTACGCAACCTAATTTCTAAACCTTAAACAACCTGATGCCCTACCAAATTTCTAACCATATCTAGTCTACCTAAAATAAGATTTTGAGGGAGTTTACATCATTCCCAACTTAAAAGAATTTTGTCCCTGAAATTAAAAGTAAAGCACGAATGAGAGTTACGAGAATTTAAAAAGTTAACAAGTAATCAAATGCAGTACGCAAATTCGTATCTCGGTCCTCAAATAAATACGAAAAACATCATCGAATGGAATCCTCGCGCGCCCAGGTAGACTCGCCCGACGAATGATGTTTCCATGCAACCCTGACCAGTCGAATAGTATGTCCCTTCAAAATCTTCTCACTGCGATCGAGTATCCCCACTGGCTGCTCCGCATATGACAAACTGGGCCTGACTGTAATCTCTGAATAATCAAGCATGTGGCTAGGGTCTGCCACTTATCTCCTCAACTGTGATACATAAAATACGTCGTGCACTCCTTCTAATGATGGTGTCAATGCAAGATGATAAGCCAGTTAGCCAACTTGCTCCAAGATGTCAAAAGGTCTGATGTACCTCAGACTCAGCTTGCCTTTGCCGCCCAAATCTGATGGTACCACGTGTAGAAGATATCTTCAAAAACATATTGTCACCTTCCTTGAATTCCAAAGGTCTTCGGTGCTCATCTGCCCAATGCTTCGGTCTGTCCTGTGCTGTGCGTAGGTGGCCCTAAATCTGCTTCACTTTCCTCACTGTCTGTGTCACCAACTCTGGACCAAGTATCTGACGCTCTCCCACATCACTCCAATATACCGGCGACCTACACTTACTACCGTACAGTGCCTCATAAGGTTCCATCTGTATGCTTGCTTGGTAGCTGTTGTTATAGGAGAATTCTATCAAGTGGAGATGGTCCTCCCAAGATCCTCCAAAGTCGATCATGCACACTCTCAACATATCCTCTAGTATCTGAATTGTGTGCTCCGACTGACCATCAGTCTGTGGATGATACTGGACTTAAGGCGAGTTCCTAGACTTTCATGTATACTTCGCAAGAAATATGACATGAATATGGAATCTCGATCCGATATAATACTGACAGGCACTCCATATAGTCGTACTATCTGCCTCATATATATGTCAGCCAATATCTCTGTGGACTGCCCAACTCTGAAGGACAAGAAATGTGCCGACTTAGTGAGTCGGTCCACGACAACCCAGACTGCATCCTTTCCGTTAGGACTCCCCGAAAATCCCGTGACAAAGTCCATGGTAATGTGCTCCTACTTCTACTCAGGAATGGGAAGCGACTGCAATAGTCCTGCAGTCCTTTGATGTTTGGTCTCGACTTGCTGACAGACCAAGCATCTTGCCACAAATCTCGCAATCTCTCTCTTCATCCCATGCCACCAGTAGTGTTGCCTTAAATCTCGGTACATCTTCGTACCCCGGGATGAATAGAATAAATCGAGCTATGGGTCACGGTCATCAACTCCTGGCGTAGATCCCCACTCAGAACTTATAGGCGATCTCCACTCCTCAATGTTCTATCTTCGTGAATTTGGAGTTTCGTCTTCTTGCCGGCCTTTGTTTTCTCTCGCAGTCGTCCGAATCTCGCATTGGTAGGCAGGGCTGCCTTGATCCTCTCAACCAATATAGACTGAACCTATAAACTGGCCATCTGTCCATCCATGCCTGGCATACAACCTCTATCCTGAGCTTCTGAAGATCCTCCAACAAATGTTGCAGAGTCATCAAAAAGTATGCCATGGGCTTCCTGCTTAGGATATCTGCTACAATATTCACCTTGCTAGGGTGGTACTACAACTCAATATTATAGTCTATCATCAACTCTAGCCAACACCTATGTCTCATGTTGATCTCCTTCTGAGTGTAGACATACTTCAGACTTTTGTGACCTATGTAAATCTTAATCCGCTCTCCATAAAGGTAGTGCCGCCATAGCTTTAGTGCAACTATCACCACAGCTAGCTCTAGATTGTGTGTCAGGCAATTCTTCTCATGAACCCTCAGTTGTCTCGATGCGTAAGCAATCACATTACCGTGCTGCGTCAGTACACATCCTAATCCGCTCCCAGACGCATCGCTATACACCACAAATCTTCCAGATCCAGAAGGAAGTGTCAAAATCGGTGCTGACGGCAGACGCTTCTTCAGCTCATCGAAAGTCGTTTGGCACTCCTCATTCCAGATAAACTCCTCGCCTTTACGCGTCAACCGTATCATAGGCGTAGCCATCCTCGAGAAGTTTTCCATGAACCTCCGATAATATCCGGCAAGTCCAAGGAAACTCCTAACCTGCGTAACTGATGTAGGGGTAGTCCACGTCTCCACTGCAGCGATCTTCTCCGGGTCAACTGATAGTCTTTCTCCAGTAATTATGTGACCCAGGAATGGTACCCCATCTAAGCAGAACTCCTATTTGCTGAGCTTGGCATACAGCCTCTCCTGCCTCAACGTCTCCAACACGATCCTGAGATGCTCCTCGTGCTCCTCCTAGCTCTTGGATTATACCAAGATATCGTCGATCAATACCACCACGAACTTATCCAAGTACTGGTAGAAAATCTTATTCATCAGGCTCATAAATACGACTGGGGCATTGGTTAAACCAAACGGCATGACTAGAAACTCATAGTGCCCGTATTTTATCAGAAAAGCTGTCTTCGAAATGTCCTCCTTCCTCACCTTGATCTGATAATAGCCTGATCTGAGATTGATCTTCGAGTATATACATGTATATCTCAGCTATCAAATAAATCATCGATGCACGATAAAAGGGTACTTGTTCTTTATCGTTACAATATTTAGTGCCCTGTAATCGATACACAAATGTACCATCCCATCCTTAGAAATACTAGCCTGAATGAAATTCTTTTCTAAGAGATCATCTACTTGGACCTTCAACTCAACCAACTCCTTCGGTGCTAGTCTGTAGACGGGGGAAGTAACTGGCTCGGCTCTGGGAGTCAACTCTATAGTAAACTCTATCTCTCTGTCAGGTGGCAGGCCTGGAAGATCCTCTGGAAACACATCCTCAAACTCTGATATAAAGCGAGAGTATATTGGTTCACCTTTTGCAATGTGTGCCGCTAAGGTAGTTTAGACACCATGCCCTCGGGCACCCCGAAGAAACTCAAACTTAGGGTGATCTGGTGGTCTAAATATAACGCAACCACGTCGGCAATCTAGCTTCGCGTGATATTGGCTCAACCAATCCATGCCTAGGATAATATCATAGTCTAGACTTAACCTCAATATAAATTCTCTCATTCTATTTACCAACACTAATCCTCATTAAAAAATTATTTTCTTTCCTAATGTATAAATACTCTTCTTCTCAAAATTTCTCCCTAAAATTGTATTCCTTAATTTTCTTCTTTCCATTTTTTTATTCCTCCGAGTCACCATAGTGTAATTATAATAATGGTATCATCCAAGCAAATGCTAGAATTTCTGGTATCAGAAAATCATCTTCCAGGTGAGAGCCTAAAATTCTATCTTCTCCAGTTCATAATATCGTTCCTGGTATCGCTATCATTGGCTACAACTAATTCTTAGCATTTAGCGATGCATTTCCATTAATCACCCTAGAGGGTTAGGATCAGCAATCTTTCTAGCTTCCAGTACTTCCTAAATTACTGCTATCTCAAGTAAGGGTAGGGTTTTATCATTTCTAGGAATATACTATTAGGTCCAAATCTCTTACTAACAATCTACACTAGTTTTAGAATCTAAAAAGAACCCATCAACGTACCTTACTAAGGGTAACAATATTCTCAGAGAATATTACATAAATCATGTCTTCTGTCGTTTGGACTATGAACTTCTTCTGGAGGGAACCATCAAGCACAAGCATTCTTCTTTCCAAAATAAAAGGAGATGAGAAACAATGATAAGGATATTGATGAAAAAGGGACGAATACAATTTGGAAGTCCAAGGACAATAATCAAATACAAAGGAAGTTTTTAAAATCGATTATGGATTGAGATCCTATTCAACAATAATCCTAAATTATAGGCTCGTTCGGTACATTAACATAACCGAAACGATATGCTCTTGGACCTGCATGGGCTACCACAAAAACCATCTCATACCCCATTCCCAAAATACAAGGGACTAGGCCATGTGGCAATGGCCAGCTATGTACCAAGGGGACTCCAGTCCAACTCTGAATACGTATAAGCTATAAATGAGGGTTGCTATCTAGATAACGCGGTCTACATGTCTATGTCTCAAACCACAAGGATATGTAACAAAGAAAGGACAACCAGTATCATGGTGTGTACCCCACACTACACTCGTCCGAATAGACTCGAAGGAAATAATATGAGTCTATAAATACTGGGCTATACTAGAAGAAAATAAGCAAAGATCATAATAGCTGAACAATGAAGAACTGAATGCAAATAATGAGTAACAATACCTACATACCGGTATAATACTCATCAGTAACTCCAGCCTCCCGTCAGCAATCGACCCTACAATCTGGCAGGGAACCAGGTCCTCAAAGGGATGTAACAAAGTACAAAAATAGTATGTCATAGTATAACACTAGAAACATATGCTACGCCAGTGTTATCTAGCATAATACCCAAAGGGAGACGCAACTTTGAAGACAATGTTCGACGCGTGGGCTTTCTAAATATAAAACCGTAGCTCCGAGGCACAGAGACAAACGGGACATACCGTAGCTCCGATCATAGAGTCACACGGGTGATACTACGACTCCGGATACAGGATCTCTACATAAATAGGAACACACACACACACATACATATATATATATATATATATATATATATATATATATATATATATATAGCGTGCAAAGTAGCCTAAACGTCTAGTAACTGTCTTTTCCTCCCAATGCGGTCAACGAGTGCTCGCTGAACCTGAACCTCTATCTAACAGTCTTATCAAACTGATGTAACAATCAACAATCACGACCCTAAAGTCATCCCAGATTCTGGTCATGCTGACAGTATCAAGATACAGGAAGTCTGGCACGATGATGGTGTCTGAATGTGTCATAGGGTTCCGATGTAACCAAGTAGGTACATAAAGGTGTTGCGGATATCTTTCAATCGAACGTCTGCACCTGGTTACGACACCAGACGCTAAGTAACGATTCTGATCCAAAGTACGCACAATGCATAGAAAAAATAAATAAAAAATCTGGAACTGAGATACAGGATGGTAAGGTACACTTGCCTGGATCCGGATGCTGAAGGCGGGGCTCTGGTAAATTGTCCAAGTCTACAGATCTCGAAGTACCTAGAGACGATATATAAAATTAATCAATAATCTAGCTCGATGCTATTCTAAAATAAGAAGTGACAACACGTCTAGCATAGGCTTTTGTCTTAGTTACATAGCTCACATCGATACTAACTAGAGGGTTGACCCAAGTTGACTAGGATAATATTATATCAAATACGATCAACAATTAGTATAACATCCTCAAACAAAATCTCCAACCCCTAATATTCATCACAGTAATTTCTGTCATTCATGTTATGCTTAGCCTCAACCATACCATCCTTGTATTGATAGACGTTATTTTATACACCCAATTTATTTATCCTCAAATAATTAGTTATAAATTTATCAGGTTCACATATAAATAATCATAATTAAATTACTATATAATCATTCCACACAAAAATTTATGCTTCCCTCACTCCTTATGATCACACAAAAATATACATACTTGGTATTGCTCAAACTAAACTAACAGTAGTCATATATACAATTATTACACTTATTGGCATCTTCCTAAATGGTGCTTGCATGGACAGAACAAGGCTAACTACACATTATGCATGGAATTCATATCTAATAGTCATTCCTCAACATAAAAAGTGTTCCCTTGCTTCAAGATAAGTATTTCATATATCATGTGTAACTTTACTTTCTCATCCACTATACAACAGTATACTAGCTATTGCATTTCCTCACTAATGAGAACTTATACCACTACCATATTATCACTTTGAACCTCAACCCTTAGCATGGCAACTCTCTACAGATAAATAATGGCAAGGTAAAAGGAGACTCACCGCAGCAGCCTCGAATAAGCGAGGAACCAACGTGCAGCAGACAAATGATGCTGACGTCTCGTTGCGCCGAGAAGCTTAACCTCGACGTGCTCCTAATACGGCGCCAGCAATGCGAATTCGGGATCGGAGTTCATCACTACGACCGTAGCCGTGAGGGAAATAGATGAAACGGTGGATGAAGACAGAAGTGGGTTAAAAGAATGATAGAGGCGGTGAAGGTGGTGGTGGTGAAGGTGGCTCGCGGTAGTGGTGGTCATGAAGTGCAGCAGCGGGTGGTTCATTGTTGTGGAGGCAGTGAAGTGCAGCGGCGGGTGATTCGTGGTGATGGAGGAAATGAAGTACAGCGGCTAAAGGTGTTCTACGGTGGTGGCAGTGAAGGTGGAGGCGGTGCTGCTCGGGTCGGGGTGCAGTAGCGGGTGGTTCGTGGAGGAGATGAGTGGCCGTAGAGGAGATGGCAGCGGCGGTGCTGCTCGGGTGGTTTATGGTAAAGATGGTGGCGGCTGGAGGTGGAGGTAGCGGGCTCCGACGAGGAAGTGGAGGTAGTGGTCGAGGTGGGGAAGACGGCGTACGGTGAAGATGGCAGTGGCTGGAGGTAGTCCGCGATGGAGGCAGTGGGTGTAGGAGGCAGTGAAGGTGGTGGAGGGTTTGCAGTGGCTGGTGGTGAAGGTGGTGGTCGTGGTGGCGGGTTGGTGATAGTAGCGGTGGTGAGCAGTGGTGAACGGTGGCAGTAGTGGCTTGCTCCGACGAGGTAGGGGAGGTAGTGGCGGCTCGTGATGGTCCTCCGGTGGAGGTGACAGCGGTCTGGGCTACTGCTATGGAGAAGAAGAAGAAGAAGAAGAAGAATGTAAAAGAAGAATGAAGAAGAAGAAGAAGAAGGAAGGAGAAGAAGAGGGGAGTTGGGTGTGTGAATTAGTAGAGGGAGGAGAGAGAGTGAGGGAGAGAATTCCTAGGTGTTTTCTAGGGATTAGGGCCGACCACATATGGGGGGTTGAGTGTGTGTTAATATATAGTAAGTGTGTGGTTGAGATGGAGTCGAAATTTGAATCAAGGGTCATGATTTAACCTGAGAGAGTTGTACATAGCATGAGGAAGAGTGAGGATGAGTGACCGGTCATGTGAGGTTGGGGGGGTTCTACTTTTGTTTACACCAATAGGATGGTGATACCTAGCACCCTTTTGGCCATTAAGTCCCTCAACATTTCGGTGTTTAGACATGAAGGAAAAATATTGAGGATTTGGTGTGGGAAGTGGTGTTTGGTATTTTGTAGGGTGAGGAGGTATTGTGTATTTTGTATGGACCTCATAAATGGGTATTGGGTTATGTTGGGGTTAGGTTAGGATTAGGTTAAATTGGTGTCCCCAATATAATTAAATCAAATATCATATGTACTCTTAAATTAAATAGGAGTACATGGGGTCTCAATTAAGAGTGACACAATGGTCATGAACGGTTTAGGCTTGGTGTCAGTCTTGGGCTCTTTAATTGGTTCGGCAAAACGGGTTGGGTTTGTATCCCCAAATCGATGGCAATGACATAGGTACACAACATAAGATTAAAGAATTAATTTTGTGACCAAAAATTTGTACAATTAAATTAGAGCACAAGGGAGTGACAGAAATATCCAATGCCTGGGTTGGCTTGTCAGGTCAAGAGTGCAACAAGTTGTTAAAAATTAAAGGCTATTGTTGGGCTCCAATTATTGTAGCAACGGTAAGGTGCAGCAAGGGTTTAAATAAAATGTCATGCCCCAGTCCCAAAAATATATGAAACCAGGCCACGTGGCATTGGCCAGCTAACACGTCTCCGAGGATATCCCAATTTAATGGATCCTGACGAAGCGTGCTACGCTATCCTAAATCTAACAAATCTAATATCAACAACAGGCAGTGTCTAATCTCATCCACAAACAACAAGTAAAATACTGAAATGAAAGACTGGAATATAAGGACATAGTCGAATGACATAGTACAACTGAAATATGTCTGGTGGGAACAAACCCACTACAAATGTTGGAGATAAGTGCTGATAGTCTGAAATAAAGTACTGATAATAAGAGTGACTGGAACAACGGCTAACTAGGTAAGGAGCTCCAGTCATAGGCGGAAGGCCTACCAATCTGATCAGGGGTACTCTGATGGAAGGACCTCTCGCTCCTCGTCAAGAGCAAACCTTGTCTCCACACCTGGCCCGTAAACTGTGGGATAATAGGCCTCGTCCAGATCTGAAAGATAACCAGGTCCTCAGAGGGACGTAACAAGATACAATATGCATGCCAGATATAGTACTGAATAAAAGTAAAGAGGGGTGTGCTAACCATCTAAGTGAATGCAATGTAAGGACAACCTCGGAACGTATAGGTAGGTGTAGGCATAACGTCCAACGTCCTCTAGAGTGTGGTATCTGCAACGTCCATCATTCCGAAGAATGAGGTATCTGTATATATATAACGTCCACACTCTAAGGGACGTGGTATCTGTAATGTATATACGTCCGTAACACTCCGTAGAGCGCGGTGTCTGAATATAGGGGGTCACCGGGTCTGTGGTTCCTCTGGATACAACGGAGTCCGATGGGTGTATCCCATACGTTTATCAGTTGTCCTTCCCGTCTAATGTAGATACGCAAGTCGAATATACGACATGAGTGTGCCGTATCTAGATGTCAAGTCTCAACTAACTATATTACTCTAGAATACATGCTAGTCCGTGATGTATGTCGTACGTACCGATAGCGAATCGGGTACGCGGACCCGCATCCCAATATGAATGTACCATCGTGATACGTGTATAGTGCTATGGTCTAGGAAGATATCAGAATTTCCTGGCAGTAGTGGGTGAGTCAGCTAGCAACTAGGTCAAGTACACTACACATCAACGTATTGTCGACTGCACCCGAGTCAATCTCGGACGTGCACAGTTTTATGCATATTTGCAACATTTATTATTTAATTTTAAGCAGTAAATAAGCAAGGTATACTTGCCTGTCCCGGGTAGCTGCGAAATCCAAAGTCCTGCTCCTGATGCCTCGGCGGTACTGTCCAGTAGTCCTATATATGGTATAATAATGACAATATTAGTCACTACAATAACACGACTAAGACACACTGCTTGTATCTACAGCTGACATAGGGTCTGGACTGTATATATATATATATAAGTATATACACTAAATCATACTCAAATATATTAAAATAATATATTTGTTTAATAGTACAAAAATAGTACTTATGTATTAATTTGTATATACTAATAATTATGTTTATATATACATTTTCAAATACATACTAGATGCTTAATACGTACCAGTATTTAATATATAATATTATATTACATATAATATACTTGGTCATAGAAAAATATATTTAAGAACAATATATATATGTATTTAATATTCTTCATGTAATAAAAATATACCTACATACATACATACATACATACATGTACACTATAATTATACTAATTACACAATGTATATATATATATTCATATACATATATTTACATATATACTAAAATACATATATATTTATATATATACACAAAATAGTAAATATACCAATTAATATATTTATGTATATATACCTCATAGTATAAATATATAATATACTAATACACATTTATTATTATGTGCAATATATATAATAAATATATAAGAGTACAGTAATATACATAAAAAAAATGTATTTCTAAAATATACATATACGTATACACATACATATATATATTTATTTATATACTTATACATATTAGATTTTAAATATATTACCAGGTATTAAAATCATGTACACAATACATACTACATATATATCTAATATGAGCCACAAATACATATATATATTTATACAACTGAATACAGTATATGTATACATATTTATACAATAAATACAGAATACATATACTTAAATACTAAGATAAAATATAGAAACCTATATATAATACATGTATATACTCATTGCAACACCTAATACGTATAAAAATACATGTATTTATACATAAAATAATGTACCTGAACGGAGCTCAGGTCGAGGGGGTCTCGGTGGCTGGACGTCGCCGGCGGGGGTGGCCGGACGGAGCTCCGGCGTCGCGCGGGGACGTCGGCTCAGCAGCAGCGGTTCAGGGAATACCGGCGCTGCGGGGGCGATTGCGGGTGGCTGAGGTGTCGACCGGCGGCGAGGCTCGGCGGGGAGGAAGGGGGTTGGCCGGGGAAGAGTGGGGCTGAGTTGGGCGGTCGGCGGTGCAGTGGTGGCGGAGTACGGGGAGGTCGGGTCGCTCTGCTGTGCGTGCGGGAGGGGGCAGTCGGGTTGGGGGCAGCTGTTGGGGGGAGCTGCTCCGGCGACTAGGCGACGGGTGGCAGTGGTGGCAGGTGGGGGATGGTCCGGCGAAGGTGGTCGGGTGGCTATGGGGGTGGCCGGAGGCGGTGGTTGGCCGGTAGGAGGCGGCGGGTGGCAGGCAGGGGTCGGGTTGCTGATGAAGGGGTTTTGGGAGAACTAAGGTTTTGTTTAATGAATGCCTTGGTTTGTGTGCATTAATGAGTTATAATGATGTATATGTAGGAGAGAGAGTGGGGGGGGGGCTGCCTAGGGATTAGGGCCGGCTGGACCTAGCTTTTTGGGGAGTTGGGGATGTTCATCAAGATGAGGGGAGGGCTAGGAATGGGCCATTTTAAATGTAGGGCCATGATGTGCCCTACATAAAGTAAGGCAAGTACATAGGAATGGGGGGAAAATAAATAGATACGGTTAGGGCATGACCAATTCCTTCTTCATGATGTTTGGCCAATGAGAGGGGGACACCTCATTGCAATTTTGCAAATAGGTCCCTGAATAATTTGGTATTTGCATAATTTCTGAAATTGGGGATTTAATGTAAACAAACACCATGTTTGGTGTTCCTCATTGGGCTAGGATGGTGTATGGTATTTTGTATGAGGCTTGTGGGTGTGGATGTGGGTTTGGGTTGGAGTTGGGTCTAATTCAAATGAGATTAGGTCACCACATTAATTAATTCGTAATTAATGCACCGGTGTTTCTAATTTAATTTAATAAAAATCTGGGGGTCTAAATTTGGTTGGACAAGGGTCATTAGTGTAGTAGGCTCAGTGTACAATAATGTCATGATCTGGGTTGGTCAAGACGGATCGAGGTGGGGTCTCAATTTCGATTGGAACGGACAATGAACGTAATTACGCAATTTAATTAATTTGCGTACGGACGTTTGTAACAACTTTTGTGCGACTAAAATCAGGCACGAAAATCGGTATCCGGGGTTTGTTCTAGGTTAAATATGATAGGTTAGCATGTCTAGGCTAAGTATGTGGAATTCGTTTTAGGGCAACAGCTAGGGTAGTATCCCAAATAATCCAATCATTGTACAAGTATTATAATACTATATAATAAATCTTAATTAATTCAAGTTAACCCTAATTAGGTTAATGAAATTAAATAATCCCTAATTTCTAGTAGAGGGGGTTTACATAAAAGAACCAGTCTGTGCAACATAATTTCTAAACCTTAAACAACTTGATGCGTAACCAAAATTTCTAACCATATATAGTCTACCTAAAATAATATTTTGAGGGGGTTTACATATATGCTATAGGCTGATTATGTTATATATATACTATGTTACTGGAGGTGCCTAGTCTCTATACCAGAGCTTGGCACATTTACTGGACCTATGAGATACTACTTCCTGCTATGGGCTCCCTGATACAGAGCTTGTAGTAGTCTTAGCCTGAGTACTAGTGATGCTCTCATTTATATTTTACTTAGCTGGTTATATAGCTTGCCCTGAGGATATGTTTATTTTTACTTGCTGTATTTTATTTGGCTTGAGTGTTTATTTTACCTTACTATGTCCCCTGAGGACCTTGATCCAGATTATGTCCCAGGTATCGATGAGGAGAGCTATCCTGAGATTTATGGAGCAGCTGCTACTATTGGAGACGTACATGTTGCAGAGGACGAGGTTGTTCCGGAGGACTTCTCTTGAGCACACATTATTCTCACCATTCATTTATTATGCTTAGTGTTCTTAAATATTTGATCTTGTAGTAAATTCTGGATATTGTACTTGTGAGTTATTTTTTCTATGACATTCTTTATATTGCTTTGGTTAGACAGACTATTTTATATTATTATGACTTGACTTGTATCTTTATAATTTTGTTACTTATTATGGATGAGATTAGATATATAGACTGTGTTAGGTATTTGTAGACTATTTTATATGTATTACAGCTTAAGTGCACTCTAAAGGGTCCTTTAAATTGGGTTTGTCTATTGGAGTTGTGCTGCTGGCCATTGCCACGTGGCTAGTCCCTTAGTATTTTGGGACTGGGGCATGACAGGTGATCCAACACTCCTTCAATATGTTCTCGCATGTGCCAACTCATATTTTTGGCAGTCTCCTTCACCATAAACAACCTCTGCAACCGCACTATTAAATGTTAGTATATTGAATCGGTCGGCTAACTTACACCGGCATACCTTCCTGTACTAGTTGTCTTCTAGCGATCAGTACTAAAAAATCTGCACATTCCTTCATCCTTGTCATCCTTGTCATCTTTGTAGTCTAACATGCATTCGTTGTGACATGCATTAATTTTTTCGTATCCCATCCAGAGTGATCTCACCATTCTCTTAGACCGGTAGAAGACTTTAGGTAACTTAGCACCCACCAGCAAGATCTCTATAATCAACTCCATCATTCGGTTGTAGCATTCTTGTGACATGTTAAAATAAGACTTGATGCTTAATAGTCATGTAACCACCTCCAACGGTGAATGATCCTCACAACCAGGATATAATGGAGTCATTGCATTCTCCAATAACTCCATGAACTTTGCAGTATCAACATTCGGTGCCTCCTAAACTGCATCATGATTATCCAGATTGAAACTAGGTTCGACAACATTGAAAATCATGTTCACGCACCCTTCGTCGTAATCAGCATGGTCGAGGACATCCATATACAACTCGATATAAGGCTCCGACTCCGATGCTAAAGACACAATTTCTCCATGTGAGATCCGCTGATAGTAATTCAGCATGAAACCCCTAAAGTACAAATGATACGTCACATCTACTTCTGAGTGAAATTTCAAGTTGCAATATCTCACACACGGATACTTAATTTTGGTGCCTTCCATGTACTATGAGAACGCCTTGGCGAACTGCAGAAACTGTTCCATCCCCTGTATGAATTCATCTCGTATACCGCAGATATCATCTGGATGACGGTTGTACATCCACGAACGATAACGCATATAGTAATTCAGATCCATTTCTAGATACTTCTACAAAGTTGAATAGACATCGTTCAAGTATATTATCCAAATAGATGCAAATATGGATACACATGTGAACACTAATAAAGGATAAGTGTGACGTCATATATTCAATGTGAGCCATTCTTTAAAAAAATTTACTTCTGCAAGCCTTTTGAGGCTATTAGAGTTAGACTAGATTTCCAAAAGTCTACTAGATTTCTGGTAGAACTCTAATAGCCTCAACATGCTAACAGAAGTAAAAAAAATTCCAACGAATGGCTCACATGGACACTTGACTTCGGAGGTGACAACAAGCGTTCCAAATTATTCTACTTTTATATTAAATATTATCTATGTAAAACTATTTACCACTTAACATATATTTATCTAGTTAGTAACATAAACCTAGTTATTCTACTTTATAATAAGTATTATCTATGTGAAACTATTTACCACTTAACTTATATAGATAATCCTATACATGTATCTATATATGCACTTGGTATCTAGGTATCACTTGACATTTAGTACCCCAAGTACTTAAGATATTCATAATTAACTCAATACCCCATACTCATATGCATAAGATACAAATGTTATATATATATATATATATATATATATATATATATATATATATATATATATATAGCACAACAATCATAATTATCACTACACTGAAAACTATAACACACTTCCTACAGTCATCTACACACTCACACTATTCTCTACTTCATAACCCAACCAATTTACTCACACACAGCCTATATATGGGGGCACACACTAATATTCTATCAGTACTCTGATACTAAGACCCCTGATACTCACATTTCATATATATATATATCTACTACATTTTTATAACCCCACCAATTTCATATATATCTCTACGGTCGCTAATTACGGGTTATAATTCCAAATTAACTCTATTTGACCTTTAATGCAAATGCTAAAAGATAAATTATAGTCGCATAATTATCAATATTATCTCAACTTTTAGGTGAAAGCTCTAGCTTCAAACAATTAGAATATTACATATAAAATTTTAGGATATAGAACTTTATTTTACTTATTTATTTATATACTTCCCAAGTGTAGATATGTAATTTATGTAAATATATATAAACACTAATAATTTAAACCGAATGGATTTGAATGAGTTAAACCGGAATATTTCATATTTTAAAAGTAAACGAGACCCTTATATATGCCTCAACCGTGTCGTGTCTGTATTAGTGTCAGTTTTGTGTGTATGTGTCATGTCTGTTTTGTGTGTCCTTTATACTAGCCCTAACCCTAGTTTCATGTCAGTATTTGTGTGTTCATGTCGTGTCTGTGTTTGTGTATCTGTGTCATGTCAGTGTGTATGTGTGTCGTATCAGTGTTTCTGTGTCGTGTCCGCAAGAGTGAGATAGGGTTAGGGTTACCTGACCCTTTGATCGAGAAGGGGGTCGAGGGGGGCCGATGAGGGTCGTCGGGGCCGAGTGGCGCCGGGGCAGGGGACCGTTGGGGTTCGTCGAGGCCGAGGGTCACCAGAACGGGAGGAAAAGGGGGTCGCCGGAGTCGCCAGAGCAGGGCGCCGAGCAGGGTCGCCAGACTCGTCAGAGTAGGGGCCGAGGGGTCCAACAGAGTTTTTGGGAGAGGGACAGATCGAGAGAATGGGGAAAAATAAAAAACTCAAAACCCTATTTGAACTTTTTAATAATGCCTAAATTGAACGTCGCTAAACGTCGCTAATTAAAAATATTTGCGACGTCTTACAACATTTATAACTGTCGCTAATTAAAAAATAAGCAACGTCGGTAAAAATGTCACCAAACGATGCTAAATAAAAAAAATTAGCAACGTTAAAGAAGCGTATAGCGACTATTCTTTAAAAAAACTAAAGTAGAGTCGCTACTAGTCGATAAGCGTCGCCAACAGCGACATAGCGACGTTTATTTTTGGAGTCGCTAAAATATTTAATATTAGCGATGTTTGATGCTGATGTAGCAAAAAATGTCACTATTTTTTCATATTTAGTAGTGAAATAAATAACCAAATATGACATTGAACAAAGTATGAAATAGTCGAGAAGAACTAATAGTTGGGTGGAGACAAATCTATTACCAAACTAGGATATAAAAGAAAATATAATAAGTACATCATCTAATGATCAGAGAGGCTCGAAGGAAAGACTTCCTCGAAAGAGAAAGAAGTAGCAAGTCATGATTTATGCTCCTGTAAATAGTCATGATCGTCTACACCTGAAAAGGGATCAAGTCCTCAGAGGGACGTAACAAGATACATAAAAGTATGCTATATAAACTGCAGTAAATAAATAAATATGCTACGCGTTTTCTAACCACCTAAAGTATAAATTGGAGAACAACTTTCATATGCATTGGTGGGATTTAGCTTCTCATTACATCCTATACATATATTGCAACATAGTCGTATGCTCTAAACATCCGTAACGTCCAGTAACGTCAGAGGAAAAGTGATAATATAATACCAAAGTTCCATCCGGATACTAAGGCCACCGATTTGGCTTCCCATACGCATAGTCATTGTCCTCCCCCTCACCCTTTACTAACCAAGTCGTATGCACAACATATCTAGTGTTGTAACTGTATGAGTCTCTAATACACTAATAATAACAGTTACGTTTCTAACTGCCACACATTCCTTATGTATCGATGATCAGTCAGTTACGTAGTCAGAGCTCCTAATAGAATATCTCAACTAGTGTCATGTATGTGTCACGGTTTAAGAAGATATGAAAATATTCCACAAGTAGGAGGTAGTGCGCTAAAATTAAGTCAATATGCATAAAATAAATAAAAGCTACAAAAGACGACGAACACAGTCGTTTGCACCTAAGTCTAGCTTAGATGCACAGTTTAAAAGAAAACAAATATGAAAAAATAAAATAAAATACTGAAAGAAAATTATACTAGCAGTAAATATTGTAAGGTATCTTGTCTGGTGTCCGAGCAAAGTTGAGACAATGTCCTGGAGGTGTATACGTCAAGTCAACTGTAGCACAAAGAGAAAAAGATGTACGAACGTCTCCGGATATTGAAATAAACATCACCAACGTTTCTAGAATAAGTGAGATAGTCAGAAAATACTAACATTTTGTCCAATTTGAACACAGGGGCAAAAATATAATTTTTGGGTTAAAACGAGATCCATATATGGTCCACTTTATATCGAAAAATGTGTCGAAGGTCAAGGTCTCTAAATTGGACATATTATAGGTCAAAAAAATTCAAAACGATGATACAAACTCAATGGTATGTCCAGTTTTGGATTCCGATGAGCCGATCAGAAAATTGCTCGTTAAATCGAACCGTGGGGCCCGCGAAAAGACGATTCATTGACTGACTCAGAATCGACGAAATTCGGGTCACATGACAAGTCAGGCGCTGCGAGTCCAATAGTGTAAGTTTCGTTCGATCCCATGACAGGGCACAAACAAATTGGGTAATTTGTAAAAGTGCTGATACAGAAACTTTCGATGGATACGGGTCAAATTTGTAGCGCACACGCAACAAATTTTGAATTCCATCAAAGCCCACAAATCGGAGAATACCGTATGCACCTTTCGGTGCAATCAGTACGCGACGGGACCGTCCGGTTTGACGGGACCAACTCCGTATTGAAGTTTTTTTAATATTATAAAAACAAAATTTTCTTATATTTCAATAGGATTTTAAACTAGGATTTAAGTTGAATTAAAACAAACTAAATATACAAATACGAAGAGGGTCATGTAGTCATCTTTCTGGTGAAATTGATTTGTAAAACGATGGATAAGTGGTCGAGAAATCAGCCTTCCAACGGAGCATCCTTGAACACATTTTTCTGTGTTCTAGCCGAAACTGTGTTCGGACGGTCGACGGAGGTCTATACGGCGTCCACCGGCGTCGGGTACCCTGGAGATGGTCCGCCTGGGGTCTGGTTAGGGTGGTGCGGCCATTGGTGGTGGTCGCGGGCAGTTTTGTCATCGTTAAGTGCGACAGCTGGTGGGACGACGGGGTATCGCACGGCCCACTTTGACGTCTGGGAGCGGCAGTGTTTGGTTGGGAATACTCGCATACGGGTGGCAAGCAATTCAGGGTAGTTGAAGCCGCTAGCGATAGGAGGGTTGATATATGCTCTGGTTGTCGAAGAACAGGGGAAGGTTAGAAAGGAAGGTGAGTTTGGTTAAGGTTAGAAAGGAAGGTGAGTTTGGTTGATAAAATAATTTGGAGATGGTGATAAAGTTTGAAAATAATTTGATAAGGATTTTTTGTGTGCATATATATACACAGACTTCTTGTTGTTTTGTAAAGATAGGTAAGGCTACATTTGCTTATACATTGTTTTGTAAAGATAGATAAGGCTGTATTTGCTTATACATATATTAACTTAAATTACTAGTCATATAGTAATTTAAGTTCTCCCGCACCCTGCAAGCAACCTGGTGGGTTATCAGTACATTGAATGCACTGGTAGGGAGGCTTTTCGCCCACTCGACAAATCCAAATACGTTATGTAAGTTCCGTGCATAATCTAGTAAGTTGTCTTTCTAGTCTTGCCTTATGATCAGTTTCATGGCATATGATATAAGCCTAACACGTGTGGTAGTGCGCCGTGCGATATAAGATTAACACATCGAGCCTTACCAACTTACCATTCATCCTTCCATGTCCAATGGTAAAGCCAAGTAAACCAGCACAAATATATATATAATAAAATAAATGATTTGCATAAAGAAAACATAAGTGCTACACACGTGTTTCTAAGTCAGATAAACAAGTTACTTAGGTTACTCAGATGTGTATTTACTTAGATGTGTAGTACTAGATTGTTCAAGGGTTCAAGATTACTTGTCTCAATGCAATGACTCACACACAGATTATCGCTAAGCGAGATGACTTAATCTATATGAACATGTCAGTTGTAGCCTCTACATGGTTATTGGATGGTAGGCCTCCCGTTTACAGTACTTGAGACTACTATGACATGAAACGATTGCTGGCATAGACATAAAGGACATTGTTGTAGTCTCGGGGTGGTTAGATGCGTGAGGTAAGAGTCGCTACACGCCATCTTCGTCCAGGACAATATGGGGTACAACGCAAGGCCATGGGGCATTTTACTCCATCCCGCCCACTAACATGCGACTACCGTAAAGTTAGGTCCGGATCGGATCGACTCCGGTGCCCCAACAATCGTTCGTAGGAACCTGAACATGAATACCTTATGCGCAAGTTTTTCGCGATGATGCAAGTCTGGGGGTCTACAAGATTACATGACAAGAACATGATCATTCTTGATTAAGGACAAGTATTACTCCGTGAGTTGTGTTGATATCATAATTCTTGCTTGACTTGACACGATGCAGTCCCTTAGTTTGGGCACTACCTTGGCTACTTAACGGTCCCACATACTTTCAGGTTCATACTTGCATGGAATGGCTATAAGATAATATTCCGGCTTACTAGATGAATGTAATACATGGATCGTGTTACTTGGTCGTGGCATGAACTTACGTAACCAGCATTGAAATGAGACGAGCGAGTACTGGTTAGCATATAAAATAGGCAGGCATTAAAACAGTAAAACATAAGCCTTTACACTAGCGCGAGTCTAAAGGGTTAGTACGAGTATTAAAATCGTACGGAGGAATATAGAGGGGTACATAAGGATATCTATCAAGTTACTTTTTTCCATGTTCTAGACAAGTAATACAAGATAAAATTATTTCCTTATCTAGGTGCGTTGTATTATTAGCATGCAAGGGATGATTCTTCTAGAGAATAGCATGTATCGTCCATATTTTATGTATGTAGGCTAAGCAAAGACAGGTTCATCGTAGCTATGATTCGCCTCGGCCGAGCGATACTCTGAGCGCACCTTTGAAAGTCTAAGTCTGAACTCCTGAAAGGCCAAGTCTGAATTCCTTTGCTTCAAGCTATTTGCCATTTAAATCAAAAAGAGAACTGGAGGAACTATATTTGAATAACAAACTAAGAAAGTACAAATAAGAACCCTAGAGGACAATCTAATTAAAAAATTATTTTTTGGGGGTGACAATGGAGGGGTAAGAGTGTAGCAACTCTCTTTACTCCGTGGATGATCCGATGCAACAGCACTTCTCTCTTGCTTGAGTGTAGATTCTGAGATAGCCATCCAGCCTTTTGCATGGGGGTAGTACCATGTTATTTATAATTGTTCTGTGGCTGCATGCTATGGATGCCACATGTGCCCCTGTTTGATGACCGCATATGGCTCTTTCAACAGAATGCAGATACAATTGTGGACGCATGTCACGGTGAAGCTGCCATGTGAGCTTGGTTAGGATTTACTGTTGATGAGATCTCGGGGTCATTTTAGCCCATTGTATGTGTGACTTGGTCATTTTGACACGTAGCCCACATCAATTACATGAAGATCTCTTTATTTGTAATAGAAAGATCTTGTTAGTTGGAACGCATTGGGCCAGATACGCATGCGACGCATGGAGTCTGGAACGTATTAGGCCAAAAATGGATATAACACATGTTGTCTGCAACGCATTGGGCTAGAGACGCATGGAACGCATGGAGTCTGAAACACATTGGGCCAGAGATGCATGGAACGCATGGATTATGGAACGTATTGGGCCAGATACGCATGAACCGCATGGAGTCTGGAATGCATTGGACCAAAAATACATGAAATGTATGGAGTCTGGGAAATATTAGGCCAGAGACACATGGACCGTATGAAGTCTGGAATGCATTGGGCCAGAGACGCATGGAACGCTCGGAGTCTGGAACGCATTAGGCCAGAGACGCATGGGACATGTGGAGTCTGGAACGCATTGGCCAGAGATGCGTGGACCGTATGGAGTGTATAACGCATTGGGCCAGAGACGCATAGATTTTTGTCATCTTCTACATTCGTAGTATTTGAACAGATGTTTACTGCCAAAAGTAATTATGACAAAGTCGTCAGCCCGGATTCCAATCATCGGTGCAGGATTCGAGGCGGACAGGATGACTGTCTATTTTGTTGGAGTCATAAATGCTCTGATGTGACTATAGGAACGATGTGTCAAAGGATGGCATGCATCTGGGGACGTCATGTATACGAGGGTGTTATGCGTCCACCACTGTTATGCGTCTCTTCCTTATTTATTGACTGTAAACTGGAGCACATGGAGAGATTTTTTATGTTTCTACAAGACCCCCTTCAAAGTTTTCAGACTTGGCTAAGTCTGGAATACTTTAAATAAGAAGCATAAAATTAGCATGCATTCACTTTCCGTCTCCTTCTGCTAAGTTTCGTCCGGTTGACACATGTAAAAGTTTTCTCATGGTGGGCTCTGCCATGTTGTCTAATCTGCATTAAATAGCAAAATTTGGTTCTACCTTTGAGCTGATCTGTTGGGATTCTGAACCGTCTGATAACATGGAGCCCGAAGAGTCGGTTCATTTGAGGATGGTGGCGGATCAAAAACTCAATCGCCTCTCTCATCCTAGGTTGCCACATGGACAGAGGCATCTTATACTTTGAAGCACCCCTGTCTATAAAAGGAGGAGGGTTTGGAGAGAGAAAGCCCTTGCCTTTTCTTCTACTCTTCCATCTTCGCTGCCGTTGGTTCTCTCCTTTCCCGTCGATTGTCATGGCTTCCCAAGCTCCTTCTTCTTCCACCGCTGCAAAGGATAAGGGCCTCGTGCCTGAGGGAGTTGCACCCAAGAAGAAAAGAAAAGGAAAGGGGAAGGTTATTACCGATGAGGTTGTCCCCCTAAAGTTTCCTTCAGACGTTCAGAGGCCCATCCTAGGTAAGGACTCTCTTGTGGGTGGAGATACCCAAGAATAGAGAGACACCATTTGCACGGTTCATCACATGGATATAGAGACATGCATGGCCTTTACACTAGTGCATAACTAGAGGTATGTCTCGTGCAACCTTATAAATGTGCAAGCTATGATTCGTCGCATGGGCAAGTATCCTTTACGGACTCTGTCATACGCGGTCATGTCATGTGCCTATCATTCTTCTTTGCATGTTAGATTTACATAAAGTTTCTTTTGCTGATACGCATGTCTTTTCTATGCTGTGTAGTGAAGTTATCCACTACCCCTTCAGGGGAGTTGGTGCTCAACCTTGGACGAGTTCCATTGGGTACAAATTTTGAGGACTTAGTTGCTGCCGTTCAACACCAGCTAGATGCAATTTTTTCATCCGACATGCGGAAGCAGATTGCTGAGCAGGGTAAGTTTTTTCTTCTAAGTGAAATAACTTTAGATGCGGCTGCTACTGGGAAGGGTCACACCTCCAAGAAGCCCTACTTTCTGTTTGGCGATGCTATGACCTTGTTTGCCCCCAAATTAGGGAAGTTCAGGAAGGATTGGAAATTTACTTTCTGTGGGAAGAAGTTGTTCGTACATCCTTTCAAACGTCATATGCCTTTATCAGATTTCCACATAGTGATGGGCCGGAGGGCGATGGCTTAGAATTTGACGCCTGAGCTGCGAGGGTCTTTTACCGTCAAGATCCGGGCAGGGGGAAATCAAAGCAAGTGGGCTTTCTCATGTCACAAGGAGTTGCCCTTTTATTCTTCTACTGGGTTAGCACCCGGCGTCGTTAGGAGTAACATGGGGCCAAACCTTGATGTGTATGCCACGGATACTTTCCTTCACATGGTCGCCAAAAAGGGTGCATACCCACCTCGATAGCTGGGAACCCTTGGCTGGACCCATTACACTCCTTCTTGGTATCGCTTGACCAAATGAGTGTTGAAGCGCTATGAGCCATAACTCCAAGCTGCTGATATTTTCTTCGCCGTGAGGGGTACTTGTACGGCCTGTCTATGAGCTGCTGCCTCTTTTTTGCACTGATGGAGATATACAACTGCCACACGAGGACTTTCTTTACTCCTGGTGGGGAGATGGGGTTGGCCCTACACGAGATGCATTCAGTCTCGAGGCTTCCCTGCCGTGAGGTGCCCTATGGAGAATATGCCTTGAGCAAAGACAAGCTAAAGGAATTTGAGAAGGAGAATCCGAGATTCTTGGCTGTGTATCAAGAGTTGTTGTGCCATCATAGCTTCTGCCAGAGAGAGTATAAGGAAGATAAAGCTTCTGAGGGGCCTATCACGTACATTACTGTCTGGACACATTATCTTTTTCTAAAGGCATCTGGATTGGACGAGGTTTATATTTGGGCACCGTGGTCCGAGAAGGACATCACGGCTTCGATCCAATAGTATCGCGAGAAGTCGTTAGAAGGCAAAAAATTAAGTTATTTACTCATGGACACCCATGAGCTGTCCGACAAAGAGTTGCTGGTGGGTTACTTGATGATCTGGCTGCGCAACTGCGTATATGCGGGAGGGTCCAGCTCGATTGAAAGAATCAGTCACAATATGAATGGTTGGACATTTTTTACGATAATTCTAGAGTTCACTAAGGAGGAGAGAAATGTCATCTACCGGGATGGCGTGCTGCCAAAATCGGGTTGAGGTCTTCCTGGAGCCCTATCTTCCAAGTCGGTTTGCTCGTCAATTCGGGTATAGCCAACTCTTGCTGGAGACTCCAAGTTCCTCGTTTGGGAATTGTGGTGGTCTTCTCGATGGTGCTCGAGCATGGCGTTATTATACTGCCATTGGTACAGAGGTGGGGTTCGGGTTGCCTGCGGCTAAAGTGGCGTCGAACATACTGTATGCGGTGGGACTTTTTTATTGCATAGTCAATACTCCACCAATGAACTATATCCTGGATACAGGCTACTTAGTTGGTACCGTCTTTGCACCTACATTGACGAAAGGTTGACAAAGTCCTAAGAAGGGCAAAAGTATAGCTTGACCTTTACTAGTTAACTTGGATCCGACGTATGTAGAGGGGACCTCTTGATGACCCTCCTACTCCTAAGCGTATGGCCATGGTGGCTCACCACCCAGGTCATCCCAAGAAGGTGTGAGTCAAAGTGGCCCCGGGTGTGGGACAGGTCAGAGAGTCGGACCCTGGCGGGGAGGGCTCTGTGAGGGAGGAGGTAGGACCCCTTGTATTGGTGATATTTGATCCAAACTCTACTTTGGATGCTATAGTGGTATCCGTAAATCCTCTTAATTTAATTCCTCCTCGTCCTCTGTATGAATACCTTGGTTTTGATATTTTTGATGATTCGCAGACGCAAGGGAGGAGGGGCCGCCCTCGGAGGTCGACGGTCGCCAGGATTTCTTACGCGGAGCCGGAGGAGGGAACGACCTCTTACGAGTCCGAGGCTACCATTGAAGAGATCGTCCCTGAGGATCCAGGTGATCATATCCCTGAAGGGCCGTCAACGGAACCCGCTGCTCTCCGAGTCTTGTAAGATAACTTAAGTACTTTAGAGGTGACTCCAACTGTGATGGGTGGGCCTTCAATCCTGCTATCTTCCCAAGGTACATTATTTTGTCGTTTTACCAGAGATGAGATTTTCTGGCTTGAATTTTCAATTCTTTGGGTAACGCTGCCCCTGGGTAACTATGATCCTGCAGGGGGAGTCTCTCCTTTTCGAATGATGAACCTAGTTGTCGAGGTAGGTATAGAGGAAGGAGGGGGCGGTGAGCTCATGAGGAAGAGGCCTGAACCTCCCCTTGGTTCTAGGGATGGCGAAGAATATTCGGCGGTACCCTCTACGGGGGACGTGGCGGTAGAAGTTCTTATGGTTACTGGTCCTTCTGGTACGGTGGTGGCTCTTCTCCTTGTTGTTGTTGAACCGGCTGATGCTGGCACATCCCCAGGCGTCAACCCTTCAGAGGTCAAGATTTTCTGACTGTCAAGTGCCCAGATGCTTCTTTCACCTATGAGGCAGCTTGCAGAGGCTAAAGCCTCTCGACATTCCGCGGCTGCCGACTTATTACCAGGGCCATCTGTTGTTGTTGTGCCTCCTCCACGGCCAACTGTAGTCCCTATAATCATGACTCTATTGACTCCTTATACTTTGGCTGACGTGGAAGAAGCCTCGAAGGATACCATTCAGTGTTTCTATATGCACCTGAAGCGGGGGTACAAACTGTCCCGTGATGAGGTAAGACCTTTACTTGGTCCGAGAACTGCGCCCAGAACCAAGTTGAGATTTTGAGGACCCTCCCTGGTCATGAGCAGATGGCTGACCTTTTGAGCCAAAAGCTGGTAGATGTGGAGCAGCGCCTGAATGAATTATATCAGGTGCAACATATTGATCTGGTCATCGTAGTAGAAGAGGAGCGTGAGTAACTTCTTACGTCCATGGAGCAGGTGAAGATTGCTTATGCGTGGAAAAAGGAGGCAATGGAACAAGACCTCGGGAAGTTGGCTCTAAGCATGACGAGTTGAATGATCGGGGGAAGGTCTATTTTGCTTGGAAAGACTCCACAACCCGTGCCATAGTTGAGATCAACGAGAAGATTTTGCAACTTCAAGCCATGTTGGCAATCGTAGAGGGCGATCTTTAGGAGGCTCGTCGAGAGAAGGTGGCAATCGTAGAGGGCGATCTTTCTAGGCTCTAGTTGCCTCTGATTTTTGCTCTAGCGAGTCCTAGCCGCCTCCCATTGAGAAAATGGGAGAAACGTCTGTCGTCTGTGTACGAAAAATGAACATATTCCCAGAATCCTTTGAGCCCCCAGTTAATTCGGAGGAGCAGGTTTTTGTAGACGCTTCTCATCAATTGTTTGCATCCTCAGACGCTTGTTTCTTTTATTTTTTGGCAATATACATCAATAATTTGGAGGACTTTGACTCCTCTTCTACTTGATATTTGTATTGTCTCCTTCTTTTTGTTTTAATGAAAGAAGAAATTACTTTTATTGCTGTTGTGACATTTTGGTGCTAGTACTAGAGGTAAGATAGCCGTAATACAACACTTGAAGTAAGTTTGGACATAACACTGGGGCATTTTGGTGGAGCTATTATCCTTTTGCGCACTTGGGGGTGCAAGTAATAGATTCGAAACAAACTCTATCAGAGGTAATATGGACGTGATAGATTTTATGGATAGTAAGGATATCCCACTGGAGAATTTTGGTGGACCTATTACCCTTTTGGGCACTTGGGGAGTGAGTAATAGATTCGAAAATAAACCCTATCATAGATAATATGGACGTAATAGATTTTATGGACCTACTACTTTTTGTGCACGTTAATGCAAGTAATAGGTTTGAGACAAACCCCGTCAGAGGTAATATGGATATGGCAGTTTTTGTGGACTTAACACCGTGGGCATACTCCGGATTGGGTATGGGTGATAAGTTGGAAGACAATCGATATCAGAGGTAATATGGACGTGATGGTCGATGGTCGATGGTCAAGGCCGAAAAGTTTGCTCAGAGGTAATATGGACATGGCAGACTCTGTCGGAGTAGTGTATTAGAGCGACAGTCCAGAGGTAATGTGGACATGAACCAACGCACAGGAAGATACGATATAGTTTGGTAATAGAGGAGTACCAGTCTAATTTAGATGTAGTACTTTTTGAGGAACTTGTCGGTGATAGGCATCAGGAGCAAGTCAATGTTGGGTTCTGCTAGCTGGTATGCACCGTTAGAAAATACGGTTTCCACAATGAACGGGCCCTCCCATTTAGGTTGGAAGTTGTCGGTCGCCTTATGAGTCATAACCATCGATGTAAACCCCCTCACCCAAAATTAGGTCTACTTGGCATAGATAGAGAAACTAGGGCTAGTTTGAACCCAAATAGAAATAGAACATGGTATCTATTTAATTTTGTATTGTTTATGACGCGTAGCGCACCTTACCGTTGCTTCGATAATTGGAGTACCTCACTAGCCATTGCCTATCTACAAATTTTACAACCTTGTCCTAGACATACCCGCCTACCATTCTGACCTTTGTATAACTTATAATTATGCTCTCTTGTGCTACATTTTAGTCGCACAATATTCGTCGTGGACGTTATTAATTAGTTCTAAAAAAATTCACCTTTGTACCATGTGCGTTCCAATCGAAATTGGAGACACAATCTTGACCCGTTTTGTGCAACCCAAATTTTATTAACATTCTGTACTGAATCCTCTATGCCCATGACACTTGTGTCCCACCAACTTTTATTCCCATGTACTTCTAATTAAATCTAGAACATCTTGCGCACTAATTTTAATTAATTAAAAATCTAATTTCCGTCTTTGTGCAATTTTTCAATTGTTGGGCGCTTTTATGCAAAAGTACATTAAGGTGTCCACACCATTGGACAATATATGAAGAAGTCTATTTTTTCCTTCATATGAATTTTTTTCGTAATTTTTCGGAATGTGCGATGCACAAACATCGGCCATATTTAAATCTATCCTTGCATTTTTAAATAACGTAAATTGAAGCCCTCCAAACATCCCCATGTGAGCCCAAGGCCCATCCTAAAGAGGATGTAGATCAAGGTCAACTTTTCCTAGGTCAAACCAACCTCCTCCCATGTGTATATAATACCTTTTCCTTACTTTTTCCTTTTCTATTTTTTCTAAACCCAAAATAACTCAGCCGACACTGTTCATCCCCCTATTTTCCTGTTCACCCATCCCCAACCTCTCTGCCGACGCCAGAGCTCCGCCTATGCACCGCGTCTCCACCCGCCAACCCACCAGTCCCATCGACCTCCTCCCTCTGTTCTCCCCTGACCTCCCAGCCTGAACAGCGACCCGCGGCCATCTTCCACCGTCGGGTCCACGCAACAGCCACCACTCCCATCACCTCCGAGCATCACCACCCTCGTCGATGACCCCACAGCGCTCAGCAGTCCCCAACCGCTTGGAGCACCTCCGCCAGGCCGACGAGCTCGACCACAAGCAGCCCTGACCTCTCCTCTATCTCCTTCTCCCTTCCCGGTCCACCACGACCGCCTGACACGACCCAGCCTTCGCCTAAATGGCCTTCCCCCTCGATCTCCTTTCTCCCTGAGACGTCCTTCCCTCGACTTCACCGCCGGCAACACCACCACACCGCCAGCACCGTGACCACCGTCTCCTCCCCTCGAGCCACTGCCTCCAACTCCTCCGCCCTGTTCAGCCTCCCCATAGCCGGAGCAGCACCCTCCATTACGACCACCACTGCACCAGCACCACCACCCTGGCCTCCTTCCGCCTCCCTGTCACCCTCCTTGACGTCTCCCCCGAGCTGCACCTCGTCCACCTCTCCTGAAATCGAGCCTCCCCTCACCTGGCCGGACCTCCCCTCCCCTGGCCGGAGCACCTATATTACCATCACCATCATCGTTATCATCATCATCACCAACGCCATCGTCATCATCGTCATCAACATCATACTCATCATCATCTTCACCATGAACATTATGACCATCATTTCATCATCACCTTCACCATCCTTTTTACCTTGATCATCACCTCCATCATCATCGTCATTATCATCGTCATCACCATCGCCATCGTCGCCGACATCGTCATCATCCCTATCATTATGATCATTAACATTATCATCATCCCTATCATCCTCATCCATGTAATCATCATCATCTCATCATTGTCATCATCATCATTTGCATCATCGCCATTACCATCATCCACATCATCCTCTTTATCACCATCATCCATATCATCATCATCTCATCCCCATTATCACTATCATCCCACCCACATTCTATAGCATCCTCCTCACCTTATAACCTAATCACCATAGTCATTCATCCTTAGCAACCTCAATCATCGTCATAACCCCCATCATCAATATAACCACCACCATTGGCCAAATTATTACCTTAGCCATAACCTAATCATCACATTGTCATTACCCTCGCCATCGTCGTCATCGCAGACCCGTCACCCTTGCCAGACAACCCGCAGCAGTCACCCCCGATTCCCGTGCCTGTGCACGCTGACCCTGAGGATCTATTGGATTGGTTCTACGCGACTTTCGGAGCTAGTTATTGGGACTATATTGCCGCTTGCCAGGCAAGTATACCTTGCCTTTATTGTACTGTTTAAATTCAGTTATTATTTAGTTGCATATTTATTTATTTTAAACTGTGCGCGTCCGAGAGAGACTCGGATGCAGTCAACGAATGCGTTAACGTTAGGACTTGTGTCTGACCTAGTGTCTAGTAGACCCACCTAAAGTTGTGGAGTTATTGGTATGACTCCCCTGGCCTTGACACATTTTATACACGTATTATGAGTCTCATATAGGGCACGGACTTGGGTATGCGGTTGGCCACCTGTACGTGTAGGCGTGCGACGGATAGGGAATAACTGCTATTAGCAATGCATATTAGAAGATTTAGCAGTTATTTATAGTCGGAGCATAGACTATCTTGGTACGATGGTCCAATCCTTGTCCTTGTTTGGTTTTAAGGTTGGGCTATTATTCTAACGATAGACTATGAGCCAGAGTTACGATGCCTTGTAGTAGTGGCTGAAGCGTGTTGTGGATACAACATGCATAGATCATTGGGCGGGAAGGACTACTAGTAGGCGTATGGGACACCTACTTCCTTTATTCAGATGCCTCACTCGACAAAGTGATATAGACGTTATATACTATTCAGATGCCCCATTCTTCGGAGCGGTATGGACGTTATATTATGGAGATGCCCCATTCTTTGGAGCGGTATGGACGTTATATGTTATGCAAACTCTTCGGAGATGGACGTTATTATACAATGCCCTGGTATAGGGGCATATGTGGCATATACTAGCCAGTTGTCACGATTGGTGAATTACGTCAGCATATGTCTAGCCTACACTTTCCCATACACTCAAGTTGTCCTTAAATTGCATTCACTTAGATGGTTAGCGCACCATTTTTATTTATTCAATAATTACTTTATGGCATGCTTCTATGAATCTTGTTATGTCTCTTTGAGGACCTGGTCCCTTTCCAGGTATAGATGTTCATGAGTATTCGCAGGAGCGCAGATCCGGACTGGTTACTTATATTCCGAGCAGGTCTTCTCTTCGAGTCTCGTAATTGGTAGATGTTGTACTTATATTATATTTATCTTGTTTATTCTATATTCTAGTTCGGTAGTGGATTTATTTCCATCCGACTGTCATCTTTAGATACTTTTTATTGAGATCTAGTTTCATAAATACTGGTCATTTATTTATATTTGATTCTATGGACGAGATTTAGATTATACCCTGTGACTTGTGATAGTTTTACCACTTGTGGATTGCTATTCATAATACAGCGTACGCACGTGTTATGGTTTCCATATATTGGAGTTGCCATATACATGCAGCTGGCATGCTTACGTGTCCTAGTCCTACGTATTTTGGGACTGGGGCGTAACATATTTTAGTGGTGGCCTATACAGGTCGAGAGTATATTGTCTCGGTTACGTTACTGTACCGAGCAAGCCTGCACCTAGGATTAGAGTATAGGATACCATCCACAACTGACTATGACTCATCCTCCTCCCAATCCATTATATTTGAATAATTGCATCCTGCTTGATTCATGTGCTTCCCTATTAGTTCCTTGAGTGTAGCCGTCTCCTAGAATATAGAAGTCCCTATTGTTAGATAATAAGTAGAGTAACCTTCCTTTTAAGAATACAACTAGAGTATTGACACATCACTAAGTTTAGAACATCTAATGAAACCCTAGCACCCTTACCCATAGATTGATGTACCATTACCCCTCGATATATATATGAAGACTTGAGAGTGGTATAGACACTACTAGAGTAGTTAGAAAGATGACCATAAGGTTTGACCCTAGTATTGAGGAACTAATAGAAACATAAGGTTAAATATTAGGGCTAACCTAGCTTTTCATGGTAAGATAGTACTAGAGAACTATAACTTTAGCTTCTTATCTTATAGTAGCCGAACAATACCTTAGGAAGCCAAGAGAAAAAAACTAATATTTTCTCGATCATTCCTCGAACGCAGAGATTAGCATCCCACTTTTCCCTCAAGAAATAATGACATTATCTAGAGTCTTTATATTTAGTTTAATGACTTGTTCCTCTGAACCCTAACGCTCGCTAGTTGTGCGACGACTAATTAGGTTCTTCTATTCTTCATCTTCCAATTCGTGCCACCTAAACTTTCTGATTTTAGGCCAAGTGATATTCCTTTATGTTAAGGATATATAGTTTGCTAGGATGATAATTGTAATCTTGAACTTTAAATTTTGTTCTTGGTAGTTAGAATTTGATAGTTTGAGTTGTTCCTTTAGATTGTGATATGAGTATTCTTAGTTTTAAATCACATAACATGTACCCTACCTTAATATAGATTATATCCTCTTTCCCCTTGAAGACCAATAACTTTTCCATTCATACTATTGACACTTGTTCTATAAGCACTATGATTAAGACTTAAGATGGTCATTACCTATATAATGTAACAGGAGACCCTAATAAGTACCAACTTCTTTTCCGTATATACCCCAATAAGAGTTTATACCTTATTATTTTGCAGGATCCCCTTAAGACTATCATAATATTAGTTAATATTTTAAGTTGGGTAGTATGCCTCACAACCTAGTACCCTATAGTTCGTTAATCTTTTAATGTAGTATAACTGAATGACATAAACTGTAGACTTGCACAAGAAGATCATGTTTATTCAGACTATAGAACTTAGAGGCCTATACCCCTATTTTTGTCGACTAAGTAACTTAGACAAGGAGTTAGTATGACAACTATAGAGATTGTAGAGTCTTACTTGTTGTTTGTTTTATTTTGTTTTTGTGAACTTGAAATATTTTGTACCTCCTTTCATCAAAATTGTAAACCCCCTCAACCAATTTAGGGATTATTTTAAATTAAAACTAGAGACTAGGGATAAACGGATTTAATTAGGATTTTTGTGCGACAATTATATGTCTCATTACACTGCGCCGTTGCTACGAGGTTGGGAAAGCCACACTAGCATTTACCTTCAACCCAATGTCACGAACAATTTTTAGACATGCCAGACTATCCCCACTGACCATTGTGCAGCATTAAACACTCGTTATTGCGTCTCAAACTTAGCTACACAATATTCCTTAGAGAACACCTTGCATTTACTAAATTAATTAAATTCGAGGTCAAGTTCACCCCAAACAAGCCTGATCAAGCCCATATGCACTCTACCACGTGGACCAGCGCCACCCCAAAAAGGCAGACATGCCCAAACTCGAGGCCAGCCCATAACCTCCATCACCACATATATATACAATCCTTCTCATGCAAAACCCTAAAAAACCCACCATTCATCATCCCCTTCAAACCCTAGCCGACCTCCCCTCATCCAAACCGAGTTCCCTCCTTCCTCGGCCAGACACCCACCATTACATCCCTTCCCGATCACCAAACCACCACCTCCAACGCCGCCTGCAACCGCTGGACTCCGCCATCCTCACCATCAACCTACGACCCTCCCCGCAGGCCGCCTGCAACCGACAACCATCGACCGCCCATCCAAACCCAACCGCCCGGCCACCCTCTCTAGCACCCCGACCATCACTGCCCTTCCCCGACCCGACAACCACCGCCACTCCAAACCACCGCCGCCTGAACATCAAGCCCATCCGCCAACGCCACCATCTCCTTCACCAAAACTGACTCCCTTAGCCGCCGCCCGACTGCTCCCGACCGCCTCCAGCGTCTCCCACCACCATTGGCCGGCCGACCCGACGCCCCACGACCTACCACCACCAGGCACAGCCGCTGCCGCCGTACCAAACTACTGCTGCCACTGCTGCATATACTACCATTGCTGCCGCTGCTGCATTATAGTCGACCGGAGATCCGTTGATCACTGGAGAAAACATCGACGAGATCCCCTAGTTCTGTTGAGCAGGTACTCGATCACCAACCCCTCCTTCCTTGTATCCTATCGCCATATCATCGTGTCGTGTATCGTTAAATTGGACACGGGTAATGTAAAATAAAATCCTATATGTTTGTATGTAAAATTGATTAGATTAGATGGTAATTAATTAGGTTAGATAGTCATTAATAATTAGTAATCACCCAATGTGGTGACACTGTCATCATGGACTAATATTTCACCTGAACACCTGGACATAAATCTAGTATGATTGAACATGGAAACCAAGGACGTATTCGTACAAATCAGATATAGTGGCAACCCCTTTACCTATAATAATTATTGTCTCAAGACACATGCTGACAAGGACATAACATGTGTACATCCTAGCTACGTGCACCCGTGTAGCCGTCTTCGATCAGTCGTGAACTTGTGACAATTCCTAAGAGCAACATAGAGTCTGTTTATTGTCTTAGTGTCTGATATTAGATTGTTATATTATATTTTGTGTTTAGGACTATTGGATCAGCCAGGAGATACTACAGGAACCGGCTTCTGGCATTCACAGCTTGAGGACTCAGGCAAGATACCTTGTCATATTTACTGTTTGATTTAAATGATGCATATGTTGTATGATTCTTCTTGCTGTATTTCATATGACTGTGTACGTCCAAGATTGACTCAGGTGCAGTCGATGATTAGTATACTTGACCTATTCATTAGCAGACTCACCCCATGGGAGGATACTCTGATATCTTCTGTGACCTGACACCTTACATGTTTCACTGTGATATATGCATGTTTGGATGCGGATCCGCGTACTCGACTAGCTATCGGTGCGTGTGACATGCATCAATGTTAGTACGTAACTCAGAATTATTTTATTTGTAGAGACTGGCATATAGAAACATGGTACGCACGTCGAGTATTCGACTAGCATATCTACATTGGTCTGGGAAGACAGCTAGTAGGCGTATGCGATACACACATTGGACTCCGAAGTATCCAGAGGAGCCACAGATCCAATAACTTCTATTTTTGCAGACACCGCGCTCTTCGGAGTGATACGGACGTATATATATTGCAGATACCTTATTCTTCAGGATGATGGACATTACAGATACTACGCTCTATGGAGTATTGGACGTTATGCCTACGCCTACCCATGCTTACCAAAGTTGTCTTCACATTGCATTCACTTAGATGGTTATCACACCCTTGTACTTTATTGCATTTATCTTATTCAGTATTTATATATATGGCATGCTTCTATGTATCTTATTACGTCCCTCTGAGGACCTGGTACCTTTCTATATTTGGACGAGGCATATTATCCCATAGTGTATGGCCTAGGACTGGAGACGAGATTCACTACCGCAGAGAAGTTAGAGGTGCTACCGTCAAAGTTTCCATGATCAGTTGGTAGGCCTTTCGCCTAGGATTGGGAGTATCATTATCTAGTCAACCGATGCCCTAGTCGTTACTCTTTTATCTATCATTTCAGTACTTTATTCCGTCATAGTAGTGGGTTTGTTCCCACCAGACATTATTGGTTGTACTATGATATCTTGAGACTGGTGTTTATCTTCCAGCAGTTTATTTATTACTTCTTGCTCTTTATATTGTGGATGAGATTAGATTACCTGTTATTAGCTGATATTGGACACGTTAGTATTTTAGGATAGCGTAGCACTCTTTGCTAGGATCCATTAAATTGGGATATCCTCGAAGATGTGACAGCTGGCTATTGCCACGTGGCTTGGTTCCTTGTATTTTGGGACTGGAGCGTGACATGGTTTTAGTGGCGGCCCATGCAGGTCGACTTATTCGCTTGTGGTATGGTAGCGTGCCCAGCAAGCCTGCAATAGGATAGAAGTTACTAGGTCTTATACACTTTTGATTCGTCTTTGAACTTTATTCATACTGCTTCTAAATATCTGCATCCTATTTGTTTGTTTTCGTACTCTTTTAATGAAGTCCTATCTCTTGCAGCAAGATGAATTTGCGCAGTGGACGAGGAGCACCCAGTGTCGTGGTGCTAGATAACACCACCCAAAGAGAGGAGGTACCCCAAGGGCAACCCTCGCTACAGACCCCACTGATACATTGGCACGAGACTTCTCAAGGCGATCCTACACCACAGCACGAGGGACAAACTTCCCAGACGATCCCCACGCAGCATTATGAGGGCCAGACTTCAGGAGCTATGCCGATGTCGCAGACCTAGAGGCCGACATCTGAGAAGACCGCTACCGCACAGCCAGAGGTTCCACTACCACCACCTCCACCTTATCCACCCCAGATGCCACAGCTGGATGGACAGCCACAGATGCTTCAGTTCTTTCAGACCATGATGCAAGCACAGTGGCATCAGATAGAGACGTTGAGACAGAGCCTGATGGCAGTACTAGAGAGGACACCTGTCACAACACCAGTACCAGCACCTCCACCAGCGCAGACAGGTGGCACTGTTAGATGTTTCTGACAGATGGGACCAGATACTTTCTCAGGAAACGAGACTGCAGAACAGATCTTCGATTGGGTTGCCAACACGGAGATGTTACTAGAGGCTTCACAACTGCATCCAGACCTTTGGATGACCGCAGTGAGGGCCCAACTAAAAGGCAACGCCCATCACTGGTAGGATTCCAGAGCGCAGTATAGGCAAGAACCAGACTCGGGAGCAGTTCCTAGAATACTTCAATACAAAGTATTTTCCAGCAACAGTCAGAAATGCCCTATACTCCCAGTTCCTACATCTAGAACAGGGGAATATAACTGTTGACACATATGACGGGGAGTTTAGCCGTCTCAGCAGATTTGGTGTCGTTCTAATACCCAATGACCTGGAGAAGGCTCAGAGATTCCATCACGGTCTTACTTTCGAGCTACAGAGGTAAACCACTACGCAGGCGAGGATCTCTTATGAGGAGGTCCTTGCAGAGGCGAGGATCCAGGAGGCCATCGTCAGAGGAGCTAGACGTTCCAGTACGACCACACCAGCCATAGCCTAGCCCAGAGCAGGAGGATCGATCCGTCGTCCCGGAGCACAGATATAGTAGAGGGCAGCACCATACATACAACAGGAGCTCCCGACTTGTCACCATTGTGGCAAGAAGGGATACGTCATCAGAGATTGTCGAAAGAAGCTGGGGTTATGCATGATATGTGGAGAAAGTTAGCACCTTGCTCGAGACTGTCCACAGCGTAGAGACGCAGCACCCCAGACAGGACCGAGGCCAGCAGTACAAGCCCCGAGGATACTACCCTCTCCAGGAGGTCAACATCCACCAGCACCCGGAGGATTCCAGAGGAGACCACCTTTGGCCCCACAAGAGGCGCAGTTTGATCGGGCTCGACAGCAGACCGGAGGACAGAGGTACGGACATGCCTTTGCACTAGCAGCTACTGAGGAGGAAACAAAAGGGGAAGCTATCACAGGTACCATTTTAGTTGCATCGTTACCTGCAACTGCATTGTTTGATTCTGGAGCTACCTTATCATTCATATCTAGTAGATTTATAGCAATGCATAGAGTAGCTATTTCTCCCTTACCTAAGAGTTGGAAGATTCTTACCGGAGGAGGTATCGTGCCGGTTACTAGCACTATAAGAAAGTGCTCGGTAGTCATATGTGGTAGAAAGATGAGAGCACGATTCTTGGTATTGCCTATGCCATACTTTGATATTGTACTAGGCATGGACTGGTTAAGCCAGTATAACGCCGTAATGAATTGCCTGAAGGGTAGCGTCACCTTTAGACCGCCAGATCAACCGGAGTTCGAGTACATGCGAGGGACCATCGAACAAGGAGTAGGACAGATAGCTGGAACTTATATGGCTATGGAGATTGCACCCCTGCCAATAGTGCAGAATTCGAGGATGTATTCCCCGAAGAACTGCCAGGCTTACCGCCAGATAGGGACATGGAGTTCACCATTAAGCTAGTACCCAGAGCAGCACCTGTATCTTCAAATGTATACCGATTGGCGAAGAATAAGTTAGTTGAGCTGAAGCTATAATTAGAGGAGTAACAGGGCAAAGGATTTATCTGTCCTAGTGCATCACCCTGGGGAGCACCAGTGTTGTTTGTACCTAAGAAGGATGGAACATTACGCATGTACATTGGTTACAGAGCCCTTAATGCTTTGACTATCAAGAACAAGTACCCTCTGCCGTGGATTGATGACTTATTCGACCAGTTGACAGGAGCAGTGGTGTTCACAAAGATTGACTTGAGATCGGGTTATCATCAAGTGAAGGTGCGAAGAGAAGACATTCAAAAGACAGCATTCAGGACTCATTATGGTCACTACGAGTTCTTAGTGATACCTTTTGGACTGACAAATGTGCCAGCTGTATTTATGAACTTGATGAATAGAGTATTCCACCAATACTTAGATCGGTTCATGGTAGTCTTCATTGACGATATCTTAGTGTATTCGAAGAGCCACGAAGAGCACTTGAGACTAGTGTTAGAGACGCTGAAGAGAGAGAGGCTTTATGCAAAGCTGAGCAAGTGCAAGTTTCTTATAGATCGTGTCACTTTCTTTGGATACGTCATCTCAGGAGAGGGCATTTCAGTGGATCCGGCAAAGATTTCATCAGTAGATACATGGCCAACCCCTACCAATGTCTCAGAGGTGAGAAGTTTCCTAGGACTTGTCGGATATTACCGGAGGTTCGTGGAGAACTTCGCGAAGATTGCAGAGCCGATGACCCGCTTGACCCGTAAGGAACAGGAGTTCACTTGGACAGAGGAGTGTCAGAAGGCATTCGATGAACTGAAGAAATGTTTGACTACGATACCTATCTTGACCATACCTTCTGGACCCGAAGGATTCGTGATCTATAGCGATACATCCGGGAAAGGATTAGGATGTGTCTTGATGCAGCATGGGAAGGTTGTGGCTTACACCTCTAGGCTGTTGAGGACACATGAGAAGAACTATCCCACCCACGACCTGGAGCTTGCAGCAGTGATCTTTGCTTTAAAGCTTTGGAGATACTATTTATATGGAGAAAGAGGAGAGATATTTACTAATCATAAGAGCCTGAAGTACGTCTATACTAAGAAAGATCTGAACCAGAGACAGAGACGTTGGCTCGAGGTGATGACAGACTTAGAGATTGAGCTACAGTACCATCCGGGAAAGGCCAATGTAGTAGCTGACGCTTTGAGCAGAAGACCCATGGCATTCTTCTTGACTACGCAACAACACCTATTGAGAGATCTAGAGCAGATGGGTATAGGGGTTGTTATGCCCGGAATAGACGGACAATTGTCGAGTTTCCAGTTGCAATCGACATTGGTGGAGAGAATCAAGGCTGCCTTGCCGACAGATGCCAAATTTCAGAGGCTTAGACAGAGGACAGAGGCTGGATTACAGACAGGACTGCATATACATGAAGACGAAACCTTAAGATATGGAGATCGTCTCTACGTTCCAAATGGAGAACTTCAGCAGGAGTTGATGACAGAGGCACAGAGTTCGGCCTACTCTATTCATCCAGGAGGCACGAAGATGTACAGAGACCTGAGGCAGTACTACTGGTGGCATGGAATGAAGAGAGAGATAGCACACTTTGTGGCCAAGTGCCTAGTGTAGAAAACATATGTTGAGTAACCGGGCGGAGTGCACCTTTGGTACTTCAGTAGGGCAATTTGATAGTTACTTCTTTCTTAGGGTAGGGCGAGGAAAGGCTACTTCAATGACGAAAATGTCATGTCAGCAAGTCAAGGCTGAGCATCAGAGATCTGCAGGATTACTTCAACCGCTTCCGATACCAGAATGGAAATGGGAGCACATCACTATGGACTTTGTTACGGGTTTTCTGAGGAGTCCTAGTGGCCGCAATGCAGTTTGGGTAATCGTGGATAGACTCACCAAGTCCGCGCACTTTTTACCCTTCAGAGTTGGGCAATCGACAGAGGTCTTAGCAGATATGTACATGAGGGAGATTGTGCGACTACATGGAGTGCCAGTTAGCATCGTGTCTGACAGGGATACGAGATTTACATCTTAATTTTGGCGGAGTATGCAAGAAAGTCTCGGTACCCATCTGAAGTTTAGCACAGAGTATCACCCACAGACAGATTGCCAGTCGGAGTGCACCATTCAGACATTGAAAGACATGTTAAGAGCGTGCATGCTTGACTTCGGAGGATCATGGGAGGACCATTTGTACTTGGTCAAGTTTTCCTACAACAACAGCTATCAAGCGAGCATCCAGATAGCGCCCTTTGAAGCGTTGTATGGAAGGAAATGTCGTTCCCCAGTATGTTGGAGTGATATAGGTGAGAGACAGATTCTCGGGCCAGAGTTGGTTATTCGTACAGTAGAAAAGGTGAAGAAGATCCAGGGACACCTACGAGCAGTACAAGACAGGCAGAAGCATTGGGCGAATGCGCATCGACGACCCTTAGAGTTCCAGGTTGGAGATCACATATTTCTAAAGATCTCGCTACTCGAGGGACTAATCAGATTCGAAGGCAGAGGAAAGCTGAGTCCGAGGTACATCGGACCATTCGACGTGTTAGAACGCGTCGGAGAGGTTGCTTACAGATTAGCCTTGCCACAGACTTTGCAAGGAGTCCATGACGTCTTCTATGTACCTCAGCTGAGAAGATACATACCAGATCCAAGTCACGTGCTTGACAATTCAGAAATCACAGTCGGCCCAAGTTTATCATACCAAGAGGAGCCTGTCGAGATTCTGGATAGGAGCGAGAAGGTACTGCAAGGTCAGACTATTCCCTTAGTCCGCATCGCATAGAGATATCATGCACCAGGCGAGTCGACCTGGGAACGCGAGGAGGATATTCGACAACTCTACCCTCACCTCTTCGAAGGACCAGGTACGTTTTAGAATTTTAAATTCAGTCATAAATTCTTGCCATGCGTATGTTTTAATTTCGAGGACGAAATGCTCTAAGGAGGGTAGATTGTAAACCCCCTCAACCAATTTAGGGATTATTTTGAATTAAAACTAGAGACTAGGGATAAACAGATTTAATTAGGATATTTGTGCGACAATTATATGTCTCATTACACTGCGCCGTTGTTACGAGGTTGGGAAAGCCACACGAGCATTTACCTTCAACCCAATGTCATGAACAATTTTTAGACATGCCAAACTAACCCCACTGACCATTGTGCAGCATTAGACACTCGTTATTGCGTCTCAAACTTAATACGCAATTAGAGAACACCTTGCATTTACTAAATTAATTAAATTCGAGGTCAAGTTCACCTCAAACAAGCCTGATCATGTCCAAATGCACTCAACCACGTGGACCAGCGCCACCCCAACAAGGCAGACAGGCCCAAACTCGAGGCTAACCCATAACCTCCATCACCACATATATATACAATTTTTCTCATGCAAAACCCTAAAAAACCCACTATTCATCATCCCCTTCAAACCCTAGCCGACCTCCCCTCATCCAAACCGAGTTCCCTCCTTCCCCGGTCGGACACCCACCATCACAGCCCTCCCCGATCACCAAACCACCACCTCCAATGCCGCCTGCAACCGCCGGACTTCACCATCCTCACTATCAACCTACGACCCTCCCCGCAGGCCGCCTGCAACCGACAACCATCGACCGCCCATCCAAACCCAACCGCCCTGCCGCCCTCTCCAGCACCCCGACCACCACTGCCCTTCCCCGACCGGACAACCACCGCCACTCCAAACCACCTATAATGACCCTATTTTTTCAAAATTTTAAAACTATTTTACACAATTTTCTTTAATTTTTTGAAATAAAAAATAAGGTATTTTATGATTAAATGATTTTTAAAGGATATTAATTAATATTATGAAAATAATATTTTATGGTGTATAACGAAAACTGGACATAGGGTAATTTTTTGTGAATTTATTGGATTTGGACTCCGAAAACATTTTTAAAGCCCTAAAAACTAATGTATTTTTAAACCTAATTAAACCCTGGCTGAACCCGGTTTATACTTAAATAAACCAAACTGACCCAAACCGTGTTAAACCGAACCAACCTAAACCTATTCCTTAACGGGTCGGGTTGGATCCGAATCGAACCCGACCCGGACATGAAACCCTAACCGAAACCCTAATTCCCAATCCTATCCGGAAACACTGTTCTGGCCCCATTAAAATCCCTCAAAAACCACGCCCGGCAGGCCGAAACCCTAGCCATCTCCTCGTCTAGAAACCGCGGCGCCGTTCCGTTCATCCACCTCCACCCTAGCCCTGAACCCTAACGTCGACGACCCTCGTCGATCCCCCAACTCATCCCGTAGCCCCAATCGTTGAACCCTCGACGAACACCGCCCGTCCCTCTTCCTCCGCCTCTACCATCCCCTCACAGCTCCGCCCTAGCCCAGCCCCAACCACCGTCCAGAACTCCCCGCTCCGCCGTCTCTCCATCAACCCAGCTCACTCGCTCGACCTCTAACCCCCACGGTCCGGTCATCCGCTCCGCCCTAACCCAAGCCACCACCATCGCCATCTCGCCGACCTCCGCTCTAACCTGAGCCACCACCATCGCCATCTCGTCGACCTCCGCCTAGCCCCGTGCCCTAGCCACCAGCTCTGCCTCGCCGACCTCCGCCCAGCCCCGTGCAGCCTCGACGACCCGCTGCCCTAGCCCGGACACGGTTGACTCGGACACAGTCGTACTAAGACCTGGACACGGCAGAACCCCGGGACACAGCATAGTGGACACAGAAGCACAGTACCCCGGACACCCTGTGTCGTGTCGACCCGGACACAAAGAACCCAGTTCCATGGAGCCCTGTTCAGGTAACCCGTTCTCTCTTCTCGTTGACCCGTTTCAGTTCCGTCAGTTGTGACGCGTAGGCTGTATGACCCCCTCGATGCCCGTGCAATCCGTTTGGTGTGTCGCATCCTGTGGCGATCGTGAACCGTGATCCAAAAACAGGAAAATCAACACCATATTTTACCCCTGAACTGAGTGCGCCCCGCCAAACGGGATAAATTGGTCGCATGCGGTCTTCACCGAAACGTATGTGCCATTGATACGGACTTGCGAGATTTTGCAGAAGTTGATTTGTATGTGCATGCACATCGGAATCAACGCGTATCCGCCGACAACGTCCCGTATCCACCTGTTCTGGAACACATCATAATTTAGTGTACACACGTTGAATCGAAACAAAACTTGCACCATCGGACTCGTAGCAATACGCTGGTCCTGTGACCCAAGTTTGGTACGATTCTGAGAACGTTGACAAAATCGCGTATCGTGGGCCCCACGGCTCCACTTGACGGGCGATTTTGTGATCGGCTCATCAGAATCCAATTCTGGAAGTTTCGTTGGGTTCGTGTCATTGTTCTGGACTTGTTGACACTAAGTTTGACGAATTTGGAGACCTTTGTCCCAGACACATTTTTCGGTGCAAAGCACCCACATGTGGACCCCGCTTTGACCAAAAACGGTCATTTTCGCCCCTGTGTCCAAATTGGACTCAAGGACAAGCGTTTCAAGCTATTTTATGTCTTCTGAATCTGATGGTAATGTTTATTTCAGCAACCGGAGTAGTACCTGCAAATCACACTGAGACCAGAGCTACAGTTGGAGCCAGAACCCCAGGCAAGTGTACCTTACCAAAGCTTGCTGTTCTTGTTACATATTTTCTTGTATTATTTATATCTTGTACATGCTTGACCTAGGACCGTCTGACATACTTAGCGTCCGATTAATAGTCGGGTTCTAACACCGTATGCAGTGTTGTGTAACGTCATCTAGACATGGATATCGTGACCCCTTTACATTCTCGTACTTGTCTTAGCAAGTACATAGACCCAGGACACTTGACACTATTCATGAGACAGAATCTTCCTGAGATATTTATGGTGATTCTGTATAGGATACAGGTTTTATGACATAGATATTTTATTCATAGACATTATATGACTCGCTGCATTAGTTTTGATCCTCCGTGTCATGGACATGAGACGTGAGATTACATTGGGTGGAAAGAGATTTACCATACAAAAGGCTGATTATAGATATATAATAATTTAATGGAAGTGCCTTAGACTCTGGCAACAGAGCTTTGGTACCGTACTGGCCCTTCGAGAGAATACTGCTATGGGTTTCTCCGACACTGATCATGTAGTAGTCTCAGCCCGAGTATGACTAAAACTCTCACTTGCATATCACTTAGTTGGTTACATAGTTTACCTTATTGTTTCATTTATTACTGCACTGCATTTATTTTGGCATGAGTATTTTGTACCTTGCTATGTCCCCTGAGGACCTAGATCCGAATTAGGACCCCAGGATTTACAGACGAGATCTATCCCAAGGTATACAGGACAGCAGTAGGTGCAGGAGTAGATACATGAGCTGTATCGCTTTCCGAGGACGTGGTGTTAGCTGAAGACCTTTCCTGAGTATCTGTGTTCCATACTCAATATCTACTTTATTCAAACATTTATGTTTTGGTCTGTTGAACCATTGTATCAGATCTATATCGGGTTGTTCCTCGAATTACTTTGTTGAGACTGGTTATTGATTTATATTTCTTATTGTTGTTGATCATATTTATCTTCTGTAGATGAGATTAGTTGTGGCATGTTGTAGTAGACCTTATTTTATAACTTAAGTACGCCCCAATGGATCTATTAAATTGGTTTATCCATCGGTGTGTGCTGCTGGCTATTGCCACGTATCTAGTCCCTCGTTATTTTGGGACTGGGGCGTGACATGGTTTTTGTGGTGGCCCATGCAGGTCTACGACTAAATTGTTCGGTTTCAACTTAGGGACCGAGCAAGCCTGCAATAAGAATAGGATAAGTTTTTGGATCTCATCCACTTGCTTGAATCGTTCTTGACATCTATATCGGATTCGAATTAATTTATTGACTTACATCCTGCCTTGTTTCCTGTGCGCCTCTTATTGTTTATTTTGGTTGTTACTCTAAAATTTTATTATGTGATTGGTAATTAGAACTTGACAGTTTAAGTTATTATTGTAGATTATGACCTAATGATTACCCCTTAGCTTTAAGTTACGTAATTAGTACCCCCACCTCGATACAAGTTAGATCCCTTACCCTTGACGGCCAGTAACTCTTCTATCCTCACTATCGACACTTGTTCTATAAATACTATGATTAAGACTTAAGACAACCATGACCTATGTAATATAGGAAGATACCCTAATAAGTACCAAGACCCCTTCTCGTAGACCTTAACAGGAGCTTCTATGGTATCCTTAAGATAATTACATTAGTAGTTCAATTGTTATAAGTTAGGTAGTATACCTCACACCCTAGTATCACATAGTCTTTTGACCCATTGTTGAAGTATAACTGAATGACATTAATTGTATTCTAGCATAAGACAACAGTATTTATTCATACAATAGAATTTAGAGGTCCATGTCCTACTTGGTCGACTAGCAACTTAGACAAGGAGGGTGTATGATAACTGTAGAGATTGTAAAGTCTTTTATTATTATTGCTTATTTTGTTTTTGTCTTTGTGAACTTGAATTAATTTGTACCTCCTTTCATTATTATCTATCGTACTTATATTTGTTGTACTACCTTGACTTATGCTGCTAATATAGCCTACTTTTGCAAGCTTATCCTTTTATCGAGCTTGTTCATGACATATGTATTATTGGGTCGACACACTAATACAATTGTCTATTCAGAATCAGTGTATTACAGTCTGATCAACCTTAGTGCATTTTGGTTAGCTCTTCGCACGACTACTTTACGTGGATTGAGATATATAGTTGACTAGTATACTTGACCTCTGGATATGTCTGAGCATATCGTATCAGTTACATAACTGTACTAATACGAGCATATGAATAGGAATTACCAAATTATGATTTCAATCCATAACTATCTTGACAATTCCTATTTGAATTCTTTAAACGCCTTGATCCCGATACTTCTATTCTAATACCTCCCCCTTGAACTCTTTATTATTGATCTTCGTCTCCCCTTATTTCGGAAAGACGAAACACCTTGCTTGGTATAGGTTTGATATATAGATAGTACTAGATATACCCCGCAGGCCAGTCGTATTGTTTGGTGACTATCTTTTATAAAAATAATTAAGGGCATATCATAGATGATATGTTTGGTGTTAAAACCTTTGAGGATTCAATAACATGATTAAATAATTTGGGACATAGCTTTCTTAGATATATATAGCCTTAGATGATAGACGGGTAAATTCTAAGTTGGGTAGAGACCACAATGTTCATTTGAGATAAATTCTTTAGACAGTAATCAAGTAAGATTTTATAGAGAGAACCCTACCCTATTTTAATTTCGAGGACAAAATTTTTATAAGTTGGGTAGATTGTAATGACCCTGTTTTTTGTCAAAATTTTAAAACTATTTTACACAAATTTCTGTAATTTTCTGAAATTAAAACTAAGGTATTTTATGATTAAATGATTTTTAAAGGATATTAATTAATATTAAAATTTTATGAAAATAATATTTTATGGTGTATAACAAAAAATTGGACATAGGATAATTTTTTGTGAATTTATTGGACTCCGAAAATATTTTTAAAGCCCTAAAAACTAATGTATTTTTAAACCTAATTAAACGCTGGCTGAACTCAGTTTATTCTAAAATAAACCAAACCGACCCAAACCGTGTTAAACCGAACCAACCCAAACCTATTCCTTAACGGGTCGGGTCGGATCCGAATCGAACCTGACCAGGACCCGAAACCCTAACCGAAACCCTAATTCCCAATCCTATCCGGAAATACTGTTCCGCCCCCCTTAAAATCCCTTGAAAATCATGCCCGGCAGGCCGAAACCCTAGCCATCTCCTCGTCTAGAAACTGTGGCGCCGCTCCGGTCATCCACCTCTGCCCTAGCCCTGAACCCTAATGTCGACGACCCTCGTCGATCCCCCAACTCATCCCGCAGCCCCAATCGTCGAACCCTCGACGAACACCGCCTGTCCCTCTTCCTCCGCCTCGACCATCCCCTCACAGCTCCGCCCTAGCCCAGCCCCGACCACCGTCCAGAACTCCCCGCTTTGCTGTCTCGCCATCAACCCAGCTCACCCGCTCGACCTCGAACCCCCACGGTCCGGTCATCCCCTAACCCGAGCCACCACCATCGCCATCTCGCCGACCTCCGCCTAGCCCCATGCCCTAGCCACCAGCTCCGCCTCGCTGACCTCCGCCCAGCCCCGTGCAGCCTCGACGACCCGCTGCCCTAGCCCGGACACGGTTGACTCGGACACAGCCGCACTCAGACCTGGACACGGTAGAACCCCAGGACACAGCACAGTGGACACAGCAGCACAGTACCCCGGACACCATGTGTCGTCTCGACCCGGACACAAAGAACCCAGTTCCACGGAGCCCTGTTCAGGTAACCCGTTCTCTCTCCTCGTTGACCCATTTTCGGTTCCGTCAGTTGTGACGCGTAGGTTGTGTGACCCCCTCGATGCCCGTGCAACCCGCTCGGTGTGTCGCGTCCTGTGACGATCGCGAACCGCGATCCAAAAATACGAAAATCAACACCCCATTTCACCCCGGAACTAAGTGTGCCCCGCCAAACGGGACGACTTGGTCGCATACGGTCATCACCGAAACTTGCACCTGTTGATACGGATGTGCGGGATTTCGCAGAAGTTGATTTGGATGTGCGTGCACATCGGAATCAACGCGTATCCGCCGATAACGCCCCGTATCTGCCTGTTCTGGAATACGTCATAAATTTGTGTACACAAGTCGAATCAAAATGAAACTTGCGCCATCAGACTCGTAGCAATACGCTGGTCCTGTGTCCCAAGTTTGGTTCGATTCTGAGAACGTTGAAAAAATCGCGTATCGTGGGCCCCGTAACTCCACTTGAAGGGCGATTTTTTGATCGGCTCATCGGAATCCAATTCTGGAAGTTCTGTTGGGTTCGTATCATCGTTCTGGACTTGTTGATACTAAGTTTGACGAATTTGGAGACCTTTGTCCCTGACACATTTTTGGGTGCAAAGCGGCCCATATGTGGACCCCGCTTTGCCAAAAATGGTCATTTTCGCCCCTGTGTCCAAATTGGACTCAAGGACAGGCGTTTTTAGCTATTTGATGTCTTTTGAATCTGATGGTAATGTTTATTTCAGAAATCCGAGTAGTACCTGCAAATCACACTAAGACCAGATATAGTTGGAGCCAGAACCCCAGGCCAGTGTACCTTGCCAAAACTTGCAGTTCTTGTTACATATTTTCTTGTATTATTTATATCTTGTACATGCTTGACCTAGGACCGTGTGACTTACTTAGCGTCCTATTAATAGTCGGGTGCCAACACCGTACGCGGTGTTGTGTAACGTCATCTAGACATGGATATTGTGACCCCTTTACATTCTCGTACTTGTCTTAGCAAGTACATAGACCCATGACACTTGACACTATTCATGAGACAGAATCTTCCTGAGATATTCATGGTGATTCTGTATAGGATACAGGTTTTATGACATAGATATTTTATTCATAGACATTATATGACTCGCTGCATTAGTTTTGATCCTGCGTGTCATGGACATGAGACGTGAGATTACATTGGGTGGAGAGAGATTTACCATACAAAAGGCTGATTATATATATATAATAATTTAATGGAAGTGCCTTAGACTCTGGCAACAGAGCTTTGGTACCATACTGGCGCTTCGAGAGAATACTGCTATGGGTTTCTTCGACACTGATCATGTAGTAGTCTCAGCCCGAGTATGACTAAAACTCTCACTTGCATATCACTTAGTTGGTTACATAGTTTACCTTATTATTTCATTTATTGCTGTCCTGCATTTATTTTGGCATGAGTTATTTTGTACCTTGCTATGTCCCCTGAGGACCTAGATCCAGATTATGTCCCCAGGATTTACAGACGAGATCTATCCTGAGGTATACGGGACAACAGCAGGAGCAGAAGTTGATACATGAGCTGTACCACTTTCCGAGGACGAGGTGTTAGCTGAAGACCTTTCCTGAGTATCTGTGTTCCATACTCAGTATCTACTTTATTCAGACATTTATGTTTTGGTCTGTTGAACCATTGTATCAGATCTATATCGGGTTGTTCCCCGAATTACTTTGTTGAGACTGGTTATTGATTTACATTTCTTATTACTGTTGATCATATTTATCTTCTGTGGATGAGATTAGTTGTGGCATATTGTAGTAGACCTTATTTTACAGCTTAAGTACACCCCGATGGATCTATTAAATTGGGTTTGTCCATCGGTGTGTGCTGCTGGCCATTGCCACGTGTCTAGTCCCTCGTTATTTTGGGACTGGAGCGTGACATGGTTTTTGTGGTGGCCCATGCAGGTCTACGACTAAATTGTTCGGTTTCAACTTGTCACTACCACTTTTTCAGGTAAGGGCATTTGTGTAATTTTACTATTTTTAATAATTATGTATTTAATAAATCTGTGGAGTGTTATAAACTAATGATATATTGTAAATGATATTTGGTTTTAGGTCAAACCCTAGAACTCATTAGGACAAACCCTAATGACTAAACCCTAATTTGAAGACCAATTCTAGAGAAACCCTAGAATTCAAATTTTAGGTTGGACCTCAAACCCTAGACTGACTAAACCTTAGTTAATTAGGTTCTACATGACCTAACATAGGGGCTTAACCTAAACTATGCATTAGAAACCCTAGTTTGGTTTTAATATAAAAGGGAACCCTCTCTTCCTTCATGTAGAAAGGAGAAACCCTAGCCTCCATCCAGGAAACCAATTCCCCCTCCAGATTTCGGAATCCAGACCTAGGGATTCCATTTTTCCTTCTCCAAAGCAAAGAGAAGCAAGGGCTTGGGTCAAGGAACCTTGGGGAAGAAGAACTTCCATTGAAGAAGTCATCTCCCTATAGGTAAAACCCTATTTTTATTCAATTATATTCTGTTTTCCTTATTTTTGGCCATTAGGAAACCTACCTTGATGTTTAGGTTTTGATTTCTGAGACTTTACATGAAGACCTAGGTGAATTTGGGTTTTGGTGACCTACGGATGTTTCCCCAAAATTCTGGAACCCAAACCCTAGGGATTTCGTGTAGGGATTCGTTTTCAGTGTGTGAGTGCCACTATGTATCTATGAGTGAACTGTGTGTTAGTTCTGGAGTGTATCCCTGTATCAGTGTGTGACTCGGTGAGATTCCTGTGTGTGTGAGTTGTTTCTGTGTGTGCAGTGAGTGTAACTGTGCATGCCTATGTGTGTGCATGTCTGCCTATGAAGTTAGAACCTGTGTGAGTGTTTGTGTGTGTATGAGTGAGCAATCAGTAGAATACCTGTGTGTACTTTGTGTTAAAAATTAGTGGGTGTTCAGGTGTGTAGTGTGTGTGTGTTAGCTATGTGAACCAGTATGAGAGTCTATGTGTACCAATATCTGTGTCAGTGTGGAGGAAAACTAGAAGAAGGATATGTTATTTCAGTATCAGTGTGATATTAATACCCTTTGTTACTGATACTCTCACTTAGCCCCTGATACTTGGCCTGATATTCTATTTACAAGGTTCTTTATGCAGAATTAATTGAGAGAGTGTGCAGCTGTGCAAAACCTTGTGTGTGTGAGTGTATCAGAGAAGTGAGCAGTGTGTGTGCCTGGGTGTCAATAGTAGGTGTGAGTTCACCTGTGTGAAATTCAGTGTGTGTATCCTAGGATTTCAGAACCTGTGTAGTTGAGTGAATTGCCTGTGTGTAATTTCTGTGAGAGAGTTAGAGATCGACCAGTGTACTCAGTGTGTACTGTGTGTAGTTGATACCTGTGAACACAGTGAGGTATCAGTGTGCAGTGTGGGTTTTTATTATTAGTGAGTGATAGGATTTTGAGTAGGCATTGTGCAGTCTAGTTATTAGGCTGTGCATGTTGCCAGTAGCTATATGCTTATCATAAGAAATTAGTATATTTAGAGGTTGTATCAGTTGGATAGTCTTGAGGTTAATTATCCATAATTAGTTTAGTTAGTAGATAACTAAGATACAGCTAGTTTATATATGATATCTGCTAGTTGATAATGTTAGTATAGTTAATTTAGTGTTAGTTGTGGGTTTTTGAATGTTAGTAACTGGTAGTTAGTTGGTATCAAGTGTGGCACGATTAGCATTAGTTTCTTGAGTTGGTATTAGGTAGTGATTTAACTTGTAAGCTATATATATGTATATATGTACTAACTAGACTCTAGTATATAAGTATTATGAAATACCTTATAGACAGTTATGTACTAATGTCTAGTATAGCTAGAAATGACTAGTTTAGTTAGGTTTCATCCAAAGGGACTATTATAATGCATATGGACAAGTTTTGACTAAGTTGACCAGTAAACCTTAGATATGACCTAGAAGCCTCACACTTAATTAAATAAACCTGTTATTTCTTAATTCAGTTTCTGACATTAATATTCCATAAATAGGTCATTGCGATCCCACCTTGGACATCGATCCTCACTCATTGCTCAGGACCACAGACGAGTACATTCTCTGACAGTTTTTATTATTGATTATTTCTATAATTCAGTTGTATTACATACTTGATTCCGACACTATGGATACACGGGTTAGCACTCTAGATCCCCATCATGAGGAGTCGTGATTGGAATCCATCGTGCTAGCTGGGGAATGGGGAACTATTAGTAGATTATGTTATCATATCCAACCATCTACATGCATCATAGCTCACCCCACTTCTCACGTCGGGTGCAGCCTGACCATTTACATGCATCATAGCTGTTATATATGATTAGGCTGACCACTACATGCATCATAGCTAACCATATGGTTAGCCTGACCTACAAGAATCATAGCTAATCATATATAACCAGCCTGATCAAGTCCCAAGCCGATCACATAATAAACTGATATTTCAAACACTTAGCTAGATGTCTATTTATTCAGATTCACTTGTTCTAGCATTCACTGTTTATTGTTCATTGCTAGATGCTCTATTGCCTATTTCCATTTCTCCAGTACTTTACATTTCCAGCATTTATTTCCATCTTGTATTTCTTACACTGTTTATAGTCTTTGTCAATTTAATAAAACTGCTGTTAGTGCTTGTGCTTCGCTCCAATCCTGACTGGATAACATTTTTCAGAGGACCTGGAGGATCTTTGCCCCACTCATTACGGTCCAGGATTAGAGAGAGATTTCACTCCAGAAACCCCAGAGGAGTTGCCTAGCCTAGAGGAGAATTTACCTGGCTGCACTTAGACTATTTTTCTGCATTTATTGTTTTAGACCAAGACTGAGTTGTATTTATTATTTTGTGACTATGTGAGGTCATCTAGACCCAGGATTGAGTTGGATTTATTGTGGTTGGTTTTTATTAGAACTCTTTTCTATTCCCATCGTGCCATTATTTCTTATAGCTTATGATTGAGTATATTATAGAACTGTGAATTTTTATCATTGCCCTCCGTACGGAGTTGAGACGATTGACAGGATATATGTTGTGTTGAGACCTAGACAGCATTCTACCGTCGATGCTACGGCGTAGGCTGGACGTACCCACGACTCATGCCCAAATTTCGGGTGCGGGTCGTGACACGTTTTTAGTGGTAGCCCTTGCAGGTCCAGTCCTAGATTCGCATTAGAGTAATATCGTAGTGGTGCTCGCTTAGAGTATTACTACGAGCCTGTTTTAGGAAATAGGAATTTGGCCGAGGATATGCTCAATCACAATTAGGAAATTTCTGATTCTTATAATACTACTCTTAATAATTTTTCCTTTAGAAATTACTGTCCTTCTTTGATGATATCGTGTCTATTGCCTTGATTAAATTCTTCGATCTGTCTTTAGGATGCCGCCGAGAACCAGATCCCGGAGAACCAGAGCAGCAGAGTCAGAGAGGTCTGCCACCTCTCGCCTTGCCGGACAGACATTCGCAGTACCTCCTACATCTCCAGTACATGTGGGAGTGTCCGCAGCATTCGGGGGTCCTCCACCACCTGTTCAGAGGGTCCCCATAGCTACGACGGCGCCACCACCACCACCACCACCACCACCACCCCCACCACCAGTTCAGCATCCAGGAGGTGTGCCCGTCGATGGAGCACAGATGTTCGCTTTGATTCAGGGCATGGTCGATGCCCAGAGGACGTCGGCAGAGGCTCAGAGGGTGCAGGCTGAGGCACACCAGGCCCAGACAGAGATGATGAGGGTGAACATGGAGAATGCTCATCAGGTGGCTCTCCAGGCTGTGGAGAGAGTTACTCAGCAGCAGCAGCATCCTGATCAGCACCACCAGAGGCCGGGCACCATTGTGGATTTCAAGAGGATGATGCCTCGGGAGTTCAAGGGGACAGAAGGGATACTCTACGCCGATGATTGGCTAGAGGACATCGAGAGAAACTTGCGCTTGGCACAGCTTCCGGAGGCTCTTCAGATCGAGGCCGCCGGCAGCCAGATGTTCGACATCGCCTTGACGTGGTTTCGCACAGAGCCGAGACTCCTTGAAAGGGGATTCACTTAGGAAGCTTTCAAGGAGCTCTTCAAGGAGAAGTTCTTTCCTGATGTTGCCCTGGGAGCTTTGGAGAGTCAGTTCCATGACTTAGTCCAGGGGAGTTCGTCCGTCGACGAGTATGCCGCGGAGTTTTCCCGTCTGAGCCGCTTCGCGCCATCGATGATTAGAGATCCGGGGGACAGGGCCCGGAAGTTCAGAATGGGGCTGGCAAGGGAGATCAAGTCTCGCACGTCGGGACGTCGCACAGCTACCTACGAGGGCATATTGATGGATGCCCAGATAGCCGAGGACGACTTGGGCCTCAGGCCCAAGAGGGGACGCGATGGTTCCGGAGGAGCAAACAGTAGTACGGGACCGGGCAAGCGTCCACACTTTCAGCAGCAACAGCAGAGACCCTTTCAGCAGCAGCATCAGGCACCAGCCCGAGGGCAGGTCCAGCAGTAGCAACAGAGACAGACTCAGCCCGCCATCCAGTGTGCGTACTGCGGGAAGATGGGACATACTAGAGATATCTGCAGGAAGAGATTGGGCTCATGTCTGTCCTGCGGATCGACGACACACCAGCTGAGGGATTGCCCTACCATTCGTCCAAGTCAGGGTGGAGCAGCCGCCCAGAGAGGACCAGACAGGGTACCTACCGTACCATAAGGCCAACAACAGAGGGCACCACTTCCACCACAACATCAGAAGTTTGCCCAGCACAAGCAGCAGAGAGGTGTACCCCAGGGGCGAGCGTACGCCATGGCAGTCGAGGAGATCGAGCCAGCAGGAGACTTGATCACAGGTTCGGTTCTTCTCGATTGTATTCCCGTATTTACCTTATTCGACTCTGGCGCTTTCCATAGTTTTGTGTCTGTATCTTATGCACTTCGGCATCATTTAGACACAGAACCATTAGCTAGGACTTGCAAGATCATGACTGGTGGAGGTATTATCCTAGTCCGTGATCACTGCAAGAACCGGAGGGTGTCAGTAGTAGGCCGAGAGTTGAGCGTGAGCTTACTCGTCATGCCACTTTCGGGGTATGATATTGTACTCGGAATGGACTGGTTGAGTAGGCATCATGCTACTATAGATTGTTATCGAGGCAGAGTATTATTTAGACCACCAGGAGAGCCGGAGTTTGAGGTTGTCAGGGGAGCAGCAGAACAGAGCAGGCGCACATTTTGCGGAGCCAGGGCGGAAGAGGAGGAGTTGCCACATCCTCTGATAGCGGAGTTCCTGGATGTATTTCCAGAGGAGTTGCCAGGCTTGCCGCCAGAAAGAGATGTTGAATTCTCTATAGACTTGGTTCCAGGAGCGGAGCCCATTTCACAACATGTCTATAGAGTCAACAACAGCGAGCTGGCAGAACTGAAGAAGCAAGTTGAGGAGCTGCAGGACAAAGGCTTCATCAAATCCAGTTCATCACCATGGGGAGCTCCGGTATTGTTCGTACCGAAGAAGGACGGCACAGTGCGCATGTGCATTGATTATAGAGCTTTGAACAATATCACTATCAAGAACAAGTACCCGCTGCCGAGGATAGATGATCTTTTCGATCAGTTGAGCGGGGCGAGGGTGTTTTCAAAGATAGATTTGAGGTCAGGCAATCACCAGGTGAAGGTGAAGAGAGAGGACACGCCGAAGACAGCTTTTCGGACCAGATACGGCCAGTTTGAATTCATGGTGATGCCATTTGGTTTAACCAATGCACCGGCAGTATTCATGAACCTGATGAACAAGGTGTTCCACCAGTACCTTGACAAGTTTGTAGTGGTGTTCATCGACGATATTCTTGTGTATTCCAAGACCCTGGAAGAGCACGAAGAGCACCTGAGGTTGGTCTTAGAGACTCTCAGGAGGGAGAAGCTGTACGGGAAACTCTCTAAGTATGAATTTTTCCTTGACAAGGTTGAATTTCTTGGGCATGTGGTATCGGGTGACGGAATCTCGGTTAACCCACAAAAGATCGAGGCAGTAAAGTCGTGGGCTACCCCCAGTTCGGTAGCTGAGATCAGGAGTTTTCTCGGGCTAGCAGGATACTACATGAGGTTTGTATAAGACTTCCCCAGGATTGCAGCGCCAATGACCAGATTGACTAGGAAGGATGTGGATTTTGTCTGGACGGAGGAGTGCCAGGCTGCATTTGATGAGCTGAAGAAGAGGTTGACGACAGCTCCAGTTTTGACGTTGCCAGCAGGGACAGGTGGTTTCACCATCTACAGTGATGCTTCAGGTAAGGGTCTGGGATGTGTTCTGCAGCAGCACGGAAAGGTGATTGCCTATGCTTCCAGGCAGTTACGCCCTCATGAAGAGAACTACCCCACCCACGATTTGGAGCTGGCAGCAGTTATCTTCGCTCTAAAGCTGTGGAAACATTACCTGTACGGAGAGCGTGTGAAAATCTTCACATACCCCAAGAGCTTGAAGTACGTATTCACACAGAAGGAACTGAACATGAGGCAGAGGAGGTGGTTAGAGTTGATGAAGGACTTTGACATCTCATTGCAGTACCACCCAGGAAAGGCCAACGTAGTCGCCGATGCCTTGAGCAGGTATCCGATGGCTATGTACTTGACGATAGATAGACATTTGTTGGCGGATTTGGAGAGCTTGGAGATTGAGGTGTTAGTTCCCGGTACTGAGATTCAGATGTGGGGATTGTAGATACAGTCTGAGCTGATGGACAGGATCAGAGCTGCGCAGTACGATGATGAGGCTCTGAGGAGTATCAGGGCACAGGTTCAGACAGGATTGTCGGACGACTTTACTATCGCAAATGATGGTTCCTTACGGCACGGCACGAGGATGTGTGTGCCGAGCGGGGAGTTGCGCGAGGAGTTTTTGCAAGAGGCACACCACTCTCAGTACTCGATGCATCCCGGTGCCAACAAGATGTATCGAGACTTGAGAGAGCACGTATGGTGGTATGGAATGAAGCGCGAGGTAGCACGCTTCGTATCCCGGTGTCTAGTGTGCCAGCAGGTAAAGGCAGACCGGCAAAGGCCAGGTGGTTTGCTTCAACCTTTACCAATCCCAGAGTGGAAATGGGAGGACGTGACCATGGATTTCGTTTCAGGGCTTCCACGTTCTCCAGGAGGGAAGGACGCGATTTGGGTCATCGTGGACAGGTTGACCAAATCAGCCCATTTCTTACCTTTCAAGGTGGGCACATCGACAGAGAGGCTAGCAGAGATGTACGTGCGACAGATTGTTAGGCTTCATGGAGTTCCTGTGAGCATCGTCTCGGATCGGGATAGTTATTTCATTTCCCACTTCTGGAGGAGTCTGCAGTCTAGCTTGGGCACTCAGCTCAAGTTCAGTACCGCATATCACCCCCAGACAGACGGGCAGTCTGAAAGGACTATTCAGACTCTCGAGGATATGCTACGCACTTGCATTCTAGATCTCGGAGGTTCTTGGGAGGATCATCTGCACCTGGTAGAGTTTGCTTACAACAACAGCTACCAGGCCAGCATCGAGATGTCACCATTTGAGGCTCTTTATGGATGGAGGTGTCGTACACCGTTATCTTGGGACGACGTTGGAGAGAGAGCCTTGCTAGGACCAGAAATGGTCATGGATGCAGCAGAAAAGGTGAAACTCATCAGAGACAGACTACGAGTTGAGCAGGACAGACAGCGGCATTGGGCCGACAGCCATCGTAGACCCCTTGAGTTTCAGGTATAGATTATTATTTTTCTGGTTTGTGTTGTTTGTTTAGACTGCATGTTGAGACTGTTTTATTTTAGGTTGGCGATCTAGTATTCCTACGGATTTCTCTGACGCGTGGCACGATTCGTTTTGGTCGAGGCGGGAAGCTTAGTCCACGCTACATCGGACCCTTCGGTATTCTTGCAAGGATAGGTGCAGTGGCATATAGACTGGACTTGCCGCCTGCATTGGAGGGAGTGCATGATGTGTTCCACGTATCGCAGCTGAGACGGTACGTGGCAGACCCTAGTCACGTACTTGATCACTCGGAGATTAAGGTTGGTCCGACGCTCAGCTACCCCGAGCAGCCCATAGAGATCTTGGACCGCAGAGAGAAGGTGTTGCGGAACCAAACTATTCCTTTGGTTCGTGTTGCATGGAGACATCACTCTCCAGGGGGGTCGACCTGGGAGAGAGAAGACGAAATGCGTGAGCAATACCCGTATCTCTTCTAGACTTGAGGTATATTTCCTTTTCTGATTTATTCTTGTTCTGTTCAGTCCAAATTTCGAGGACAAAATTTCTTTTAGGAGGGTAGACTTGTCACTACCACTTTTTCAGGTAAGGGCATTTGTGTAATTTTACTATTTTGAATAATTATGTATTTAATAAATCTGTGGAGTGTTATAAACTAATGATATATTGTAAATAATATTTGGTTTTAGGTCAAACCTTAGAACTCATTAGGACAAACCCTAATGACTAAACCCTAATTTGAAGACCAATTCTAGAGAAACCCTAGAATTCAAATTTTAGGTTGGACCTCAAACCCTAGACTGACTAAACCTTAGTTAATTAGGTTCTACATGACCTAACATAGGGGGTTTAACCTAAACTATGCATTAGAAACCCTAGTTTGGTTTTAATATAAAAGGGAACCCTCTCTTCCTTCATGTAGAAAGGAGAAACCCTAGCCTCCATCCAGGAAACCAATTCCCCCTCCAGATTTCAGAATCTAGACCTAGGGATTCCATTTTTCCTCCTCCAAAGCAAAGAGAAGCAAGGGCTTGGGTCAAGGAACCTTGGGGAAGAAGAACTTCCATTGAAGAAGCCATCTCCCTATAGGTAAAACCCTATTTTTATTCAATTATATTCTGTTTTTCTTGTTTTTGGCCATTAGGAAACCTACCTTGATGTTTAGGTTTTGATTTTTGAGACTTTACATGAAGACCTAGGTGAATTTGGGTTTTGGTGACCTACGGATGTTTCCCCAAAATTCTGGAACCCAAACCCTAGGGATTTCGTGTAGTCTCGGTTACCTCTCTTACGTGTAAGTATAGATTTCGTTTTAGGGGTTGATTTGGATTTTCAGGAAGTTTTAGTAGGGATTCGTTTTCTGCACACCAAGTGTTTGGTGATATGCCCTTAGGGATCTTACCTATCTATGTGTTCTATTTATTGCATGTTTTAATATACAAATCTATATTCATATATATATTTGCATTATGTAAATAGTTTGTGTGCAGTAGGTTTTCCCGTGCAGTCAGTGTGTGTATGAGAATCAGTGTGTGTTCCTGTGTGTAGTGAACATATAGGGACTGTGTTCTTACATCAGTGCATCAGGCATTGGGGGATTAATGTATCAGTGTGCATTGGGGTTTTGTTTAGGGCCCTGTTGAACAGTTTGGTGTGTGTGCATATGTGTATCAATAGGTTGGGGGTTTACTTCACGAGTAGCTGAGTATGTGAACCTGGGTGAGTGTATGTGTATATAACTGTGTAGTGAGAACCTGTGTACAGTGAGTGTAGCTCAGTGCCTGTGTATGTGAGAATGAGTACCTGTTTGTGTGTATCAATGTTAGCTGAGTGTCTCAGTGAGCAGATACCAGTATCTGTGTGTGTGCCTCAGAGTATTTTCTATGTTAGAGCTGTGTATCAGAACCTGTGAGTGTACCAGTGTGAGAACCCATATGCCAGTGTGTATGACCCTGTGTCATAATGTAGTGGTGAGCAATATGTTATGTATTACAGTGTTAGTCAGTTTTAGAGTTATGTCTCTGTGTGTAGGTATGAGTATCAGTAAACTGTGCATACCTGTGTATGTTCTTGTCAGTGTGGATTACAGTGTGTGAGTGCCACTATGTATCTATGAGTGAACTGTGTGTTAGTTCTAGAGTGTATCCCTGTATCAGTGTGTGACTGGGTGAGATTCCTGTATGTGTGAGTTGTTTCTGTGTGTGCAGTGAGTGTAACTGTGCATGCCTATGTGTGTGCATGTCTGCCTATGAAGTTATAACCTGTGTGAGTGTTTGTGTGTGTATGAGTGAGCAATCAGTAGAATACCTGTGTGTACTTTGTGTTAAAAATCAGTGGGTGTGCAGGTGTGTAGTGTGTGTGTGTTAGCTATGTGAACCAGTGTGAGAGCCTATGTGTACCAATATCAGTGTCAGTGTGGAGGAAAACTAGAAGAAGGATGTGTTATTTCAGTATCAGTGTGATATTAATACCCTTTGTTACTCATACTCTCACTTAGCCCCTGATACTTGGCCTGATGTTCTATTTACAAGGTTCTTTATGCAGAATTAATTGAGAGAGTGTACAGCTGTGCAAAACCTTGTGTGTGTGAGTGTATCAGAGAAGTGAGCAGTGTGTGTGCCTGGGTGTCAATAGTAGGTGTGAATTCACCTGTGTGGAATTCAGTGTGTGTATCCTAGGATTTCAGAACCTGTGTAGTTGAGTGAATTGCCTGTGTGTAATTTCTGTGAGAGAGTTAGAGAGGGACCAGTGTACTCAGTGTATACTGTGTGTAGTTGATACCTGTGAACACAGTGAGGTATCAGTGTGCAGTGTGGGTTTTTAGTATCAGTGAGTGATAGGATTTTGAGTAGGCATTGTGCAGTCTAGTTATTAGGCTGTGCATGTTGCCAGTAGCTATATGCTTGTCATAAGAAATTAGTATATTTAGAGGTTGTATAAGTTGGATAGTCTTGAGGTTAATTATCCATAATTAGTTTAGTTAGTAGATAACTAAGATACAGCTAGTTTATATATGATATCTGCTAGTTGATAATGTTAGTATAGTTAATTTAGTGTCAGTTGTGGGTTTTTGAATGTTAGTAACTAGTAGTTAGTTGGTATCAAGTGTGGCACGATTAGCATTAGTTTCTTGAGTTGGTATTAGGTAGTGATTTAACTTGTAAGCTATATATATGTATATATGTACTAACTAGACTCTAGTATATAAGTATTATGAAATACCTTATAGACAGTTATGTACTAATGTCTAGTATAGCTAGAAATGACTAGTTTAGTTAGGTTTCATCCAAAGGGACTATTATAATGCATATGGACAAGTTTTGACTAAGTTGACCAGTAAACCTTAGATATGACCTAGAAGCCTCACACTTAATTAAATAAACCTGTTATTTCTTAATTCAGTTTCTGACATTAATATTCCATAAATAGGTCATTGCGATCCCACCTTGGACATCGATCCTCACTCATTGCTCAGGACCACAGGCGAGTACATTCTCTGACAGTTTTCATTGTTGATTATTTCTATAATTCAGTTGTATTACATACTTGATTCCGACACTATGGATACACGGGTTAGCACTCTAGATCCCCATCATGAGGAGTCGTGATTGGAATCCATCGTGCTAGCTGGGGAATGGGGAACTATTAGTAGATTATGTGATCATATCCAACCATCTACATGCATCATAGTTCATCCCACTTCTCACGTCGGGTGCAGCCTGACCATTTACATACATCATAGCTGTTATATATGATTAGCCTGACCACTACATGCATCATAGCTAACCATATGGTTAGCCTGACCTACAAGAATCATAGCTAATCATATATAACCAGCCTGATCAAGTCCCAAGCCGATCACATAATAAACTGATATTACAAACACTTAGCTAGATGTCTATTTATTCAGATTCACTTGTTCTAGTATTCACCGTTTATTGTTCATTGCTAGATGCTCTATTGCCTATTTCCATTTCTCCAGTACTTTATATTTCCAGCATTTATTTCCATCTTGTATTTCTTACACTGTTTATAGTCTTTGTCAATTTAATGAAACTGCTGTTAGTGCTTGTACTTCGCTCCAATCCTGACTGGATAACATTTTTTAGAGGACCTGGAGGATCTTTGCCCCACTCATTATGGCCCAGGATTAGAGAGAGATTTTACTCCAGAAACCCCAGAGGAGTTGCCTAGCCTAGAGGAGAATTTACCTGGCTGCACTTAGACTATTTTTTTGCATTTATTGTTTTAGACCAAGACTGAGTTGTATTTATTATTTTGTGACTATGTGAGGTCATCTAGACCCAGGATTGAGTTGGATTTATTGTGGTTGATTTTTATTAGAACTCTTTTCTATTTCCATCGTGCCATTATTTTTTATAGCTTGTGATTGAGTATATTATAGAACTGTGAATTTTTATCATTGCCCTCCGTACGGAGTTGAGACGATTGACAGGATATATGTTGTGTTGAGACCTAGACAGCGTTCTACCGCTGATGCTGCGGCGTAGACTGGACGTACCCACGACTCATGCCCAAATTCTGGGTGCGGGTCGTGACATAACTTAGGGACCGAGCAAGCCTGCAATAAGAATAGGATAAGTTTTTAGATCTCATCCACTTGTTTGAATCGTTCTTGACATCTATATAGGATTCAAATTAATTTATTAACTTGCATCCTACCTTGATTCCTGTGCGGCTCTTATTGTTTATTTTGGTTGTTACTCTAAAATTTTATTATGTGATTGATAATTAAAACTTGACAGTTTAAGTTATTATTGTAGATTATGACCTAATGATTACCCCTTAGCTTTAAGTCGCGTAATTAGTACCCCCACCTCGATACAAGTTAGATCCCTTACCCTTGACGGCCAGTAACTCTTCTATCCTCACTATCGACACTTGTTCTATAAACACTATGATTAAGACTTAAGACGATAATGACCTATGTAATATAGGAAGATACCCTAATAAGTACCAAGACCCTTCTCGTAGACCTTAACAGGAGCTTCTATGGTATCCTTAAGACAATTACAATAGTAGTTCCATTGTTATAAGTTAGGTAGTATACCTCACACCCTAGTATCATATAGTCTTTTGACCCATTGTTGAAGTATAACTGAATGACATTAATTGGTCGACTAGCAACTTAGACAAGGAGGTTGTATGATAACTGTAGAGATTGTAAAGTCTTTTATTATTATTGCTTATTTTGTTTTTGTCTTTGTGAACTTGAATTAATTTGTACCTCCTTTCATCATCATCTAGCGTACTTATATTTGTTGTACTACCTTGACTTATGCTGCTAATATAGCCTAGTTTTGTAAGCTTATCCTTTTATCGAGCTTGTTCATGACATATGTATTATTGGGTCGACACACTAATACAATTGTCTATTCAGAATTAGTGTATTATGGTCTGATCAACCTTAGTGCATTTTGGTTCGCTCTTCGTACGACTACTTTACGTGGATTGAGATATATAGCTGACTAGTATACTTGCCCTTTGGATATGTCTGAGCATATCGTATCAGTTACATAACTGTACTAATACGAGCATATGAATAGGAATTACCAAATTATAATTTCAATCCACAACTGTCTTGACAATTCCTATTTGAATTCTTTAAACGCCTTGATCCCGATACTTCTATTCTAATACCTCCCCCTTGAACTCTTTATTATTGATCTTCGTGTCCCCTTATTTCGGAAAGACGAAACCCCTTGCTTGGTATAGGTTTGATATATAGATAGTACTAGATATACCCCGCAGGCCAGTCGCATTGTTTGGTGACTATCTTTTATAAAAATAATTAAGGGCATATCATAGATGATATGTTTGGTGTTAAAAACTTTGAGGATTCAATAACATGATTAAATAATTTGGGGAATAGCTTTCTTAGATATATAGCCTTAGATGATAGACAGGTAAATTCTAAGTTGGGTAGAGACCTCAATGTTCACTTGAGAGGAATTCTTTAGACTGTAATCAAGTGAGATTTGATAGAGAGAACCCTACCCTATTTTAATTTCGAGGACAAAATTTTTATAAGTTGGGTAGATTGTAATGACCCTGTTTTTTTTTTAAATTTTAAAACTATTTTACACAATTTTTTGTAATTTTCTGAAATTAAAACTAAGATATTTTGTGATTAAATGATTTTTAAAGGATATTAATTAATATTAAAATATTATGAAAATAATATTTTATGGTGTATAACGAAAAACTGGACATAGGGTAATTTTCTGTGAATTTATTGGACTCCGGAAATATTTTTAAAGCCCTAAAAACTAATGTATTTTTAAACCTAATTAAACCCTGGCTACACCCGGTTTATTCTTAAATAAACCAAACCGACCCAAACCATGTTAAACCGAACTAACCCAAACCTAATCCTTAACAGGTCGAGTCGGATCCGAATTGAACCCGACCCGGACCCGAAACCCTAACCGAAACCCTAATTCCCAATCCTATCCGAAAATACTGTTCCGGCCCCTTTAAAATCCCTCGAAAACCACGCCCGGTAGGCCGAAACCCTAGCCATCTCCTCGTCTAGAATCTGCGGCGCCACTCCGGTTATCCACCTCCGCCCTAGCCCTGAACCCTAATGTCGACGACCCTCGTCGATCCCCTAACTCATCCCGCAGCCCCATCGTCGAACCCTCGACGAACACCGCCCGTCCCTCTTCCTCCGCCTCGACCATCCCCTCACAGCTCCGCCCTAGCCCAGTCCCGACCACCGTCCAGAACTCCCCGCTCCGCCGTCTCGCCATCAACCCAGCTCACCCGCTCGACCTCGAGCCCCCACGGTCCGGTCATCCGCTCTGCCCTAACCCGAGCCACCACCATCGCCATCTCGCCGACCTCCGCCCTAACCCAAGCCACCACCATCGCCATCTCGCCTAGCCCCATGCCCTAGCCACCAGCTCCGCCTCATCGACCTCCGCCCAGCCCAGCGCAGCCTCGACGACCCGCTGCCCTAGCCCGAACACGGTTGACTTGGACACAGCCGCACTCAGACCTGGACACGGCAGAACCCCAGGACACAGCACAGTGGACACAGCAGCACAGTACCCCGGACACCCTGTGTCGTGTCGACCCGGACACAAAGAATCCAGTTCCACGGAGCCTTGTTCAGGTAACCCGTTCTCTCTCCTCGTTGACCCGTTTTCGGTTCCGTCAGTTATGACGTGTAGGCTGTGTGACCCCCTCGATGTCCGTACAACCCGCTCGGTGCGTCGCGTCCTGTGGCGATCGCGAACCGCGATCCAAAAATAGGAAAATCAACACCCCGGAACTGAGTACGCCCGGCCAAACGGGATGACTTGGTCGCGTATGGTCTTCACCGAAACTTGCGCGCCATTGATACGGACGTGCGGGATTTCGCAGAAGTTGATTTGGATGTACGTGCACATCGGAATCAACGCGTATCCGCCGACAACGCCCCGTATCCACCTGTTCTGGAATACGTTGTAACTTCGTGTACACACGTCGGATCAAAATTAAAATTATGCCATCGGACTCGTAGCAATATGCTGGTCCTGTGACCCAAGTTTGGTTCGATTCTGAGAACGTTGACAAAATCGCATATCGTGGGCCCCGCGGCTCCACTTGAAGGGCGATTTTGTGATCGGCTCATCGGAATCCAATTCTGGAAGTTCCGTTGGGTTCGTATCATCGTTCTAGACTTGTTGAAACTAAGTTTGACGAATTTGGAGACCTTTGACCCTGACATATTTTTTGGTGCAAAGCGGCCCACATGTGGACCCCGTTTTGAACAGAAATCGTCATTTTTGCCCCTGTGTCCAAATTGGACTCAAGGACAGGCATTTCTAGCTATTTGATGTCTTCTGAATCTGATGGTAATGTTTATTTCAGAAACCGGAGTAGTACCTACAAATCACACTGAGACCAGAGCTACAGTTGGAGCCAGAACCCCAGGCAAGTGTACCTTGCCAAAGCTTGCAGTTCTTGTTACATATTTTCTTGTATTATTTATATCTTGTACATGCTTGACCTCGGACCGTGTGACTTACTTAGCGTCCGATTAATAGTCGGGTGCCAACACCGTACGCGGTGTTGTGTAACGTCATCTAGACATGGATATCGTGACCCCTTTACATTCTCATACTTGTCTTAGCAAGTACATAGACCCAGAACACTTGACACTATTTATGAGACAGAATCTTCCTAAGATATTCATGGTGATTCTGTATAGGATACAGGTTTTATGACATAGACATTATATGGCTCGCTGCATTAATTTTGATCCTGCGTGTCATGGACATAAGACGTGAGATTACATTGGGTGGGGAGAGATTTACCATACAAAAGGCTGATTATATATATATAATAATTTAATGGAAGTGCCTTAGACTCTGGCAACAGAGCTTTGGTACCGTACTGGCCCTTCGAGAGCATACTGCTATGGGTTTCTCCGACACTGATACTGTAGTAGTCTCAGCCCGAGTATGACTAAAACTCTCACTTGCATATCACTTAGTTGGTTACATAGTTTACCTTATTGTTTCATTTATCGCTGCACTGTATTTATTTTGGCATGAGTTATTTTGTACCTTGCTATGTCCCCTGAGGACCTGGATCCGGATTATGTCCCCAGTATTTACAGACGAGATCTATCCCGAGGTATACTGGACAACAGCAGGAGCAGGAGTTGATATATGAGTTGTACTGCTTTCCGAGGACGAGGTGTTAGCTGAAGACCTTTCCTGAGTATCTGTGTTCCATACTCAGTATCTACTTTATTCAGACATTTATGTTTTGGTCTGTTGAACCATTGTATCAGATCTATATCGGGTTGTTCCCTGAATTACTTTGTTGAGACTGGTTATTGATTTACATTTCTTATTGCTGTTGATCATATTTATCTTCTGTGGATGAGATTAGTTATGGCATGTTGTAGTAGACCTTATTTTACAGCTTAAGTATGCCCCGATGGATCCATTAAATTGGGTTTGTCCATCGGTGTGTACTGCTGGCCATTACCATGAGTCTAGTCCCTCGTTATTTTGGGACTGGAGCGTGACACCACCGCCGCCCGAACATCAAGCCCATCCGCCAACGCCACCATCTCCTTCACCAAAACCGACTCCCTTAGCCGCCGCCCGACTGCTCTCGACCGCCTCCAGCGTCTCCCACCACCATTGGCCGGCCGAACCGATGCCCCACGACCGAACACCACCAGGCACAGTCGCTGCCGCCGTACCAAACTACTGCTGCCGCTGCTGCACATATTGTCGTTGCTGCCGCTGCTGCGTTTTAGTCTACCGGAGATCCGTTGATCACCGAAGAAAACATCGACGAGAACCCCTTGTTCCGTTGAGCAGGTACTCGATCACCAACCCCTCCTTCCTTGTATCCTATCGCCATATCATCTTGTCGTGTATCGTTAAATTGGACACGGGTAATGTAAAATGAAATCCTATATGTTTGTATATAAAATTGATTAGATTAGATGGTAATTAATTAGGTTAGATAGTCATTAATAATTAGTAATCATCCAATGTGGTGAGACTGTCATCAAGGACTAATATTTCACCTGAACACCTGGACATAAATCCAGTATGATTGAACATGGAAACCAAGGACGTATTCGTACAAATCAGATAGAGTGGCAATCCCTTTACCTATAATAATTATTGTCTCAAGGCACACACTGACAAGGACAGAACATGTGTACATCCTAGCTATGTGCACTAGTGTAGCCGTCTTCGATCAGTCGTGAACTTGTGACAATTCCTAAAAGCAACATAGAGTCTGTTTATTGTCTTAGTGTCTGATATTAGATTGTTATATTATATTTTATGTTTAGGACCATTGGATCAGCCAGGAGACACTGCAGGAACCGGCTTCTGGCATTCACAGCTTGAGGACTCAGGCAAGATACCTTGCCATATTTAATGTTTGATTTAAATGATGCATATGTTGTATGATTCTTGTTGATGTATTTCATATGACTGTGTGCATCCGAGATTGACTCGGGTGTAGTCGACGGATACGTCGATGATTAGTATACTTGACCTAGTCATTAGCAGACTCACCCCATGGGAGGATACTCTGATATCTCCTGTGACCTGACACCTTACACGTTTTATTGTGATATATGCATGTTGGGATGCGGGTCCGCATACTTGACTAGCTATCGGTGAGTGTGACATGCATCACGATTAGTACGTAACTTATGATTATTTTATTTGTAGAGACTGACATATAGAAACGTGGTACGCATGTCGAGTATTCGACTAGCGTATCTACATTGGGTGGGGAAGACAGCTAGTAGGCGTATGGGATACACGCATTGGACTCCGTAGTATCCGGAGGATACACGGATCCAATGACTTCCTTTATTGCAAATATCGCTCTCTTCGGAGTGATACAGACGTATATATATTGCAAATACCTCATTCATCGGGATAATGGACGTTACAGATACCACGCTCTTCGGAGTGTTGGACGTTATGCCTACGCCTACCCATGCGTACCAAAGTGGTCTTCATATTGCATTCACTTAGATGGTTAGCACACCCTTGTACTTTATTGTATTTATCTTATTCAGTATTTATATATATGGCATGCTTCTATGTATCTTGTTACGTCCCTCTGAGGACCTGGTACCTTTCCAGATTTGGAAGAGGTATATTATCCCACAATGTACGGCCCAGGACAGGAGACGAGATTCGCTACCGCAGAGAAGTTAGAGGTGCTATCGTCAGAGTTTCCTGATCAGTTGGTAGGCCTTCTGCCTAGGATTGGGAGCATCATTATCTAGTCAGCCGATGCCCTAGTCTGTTTGTGGTAGAAAATGAAAGAATAAAATGTATTCAAGACGGGGTTTATACGAAACCCGTGTTCTTTGGTTTACAAACAAACTTGTACAATTTAATCCTATATGAGGATATCGAAGTACAATTTATAAATCTGGGTAAATATTGCTATAGGTGTCTGATCTGCAGTCGATCACTTTGGCCCTTGGACCACACGATGATGAAGAAGTGCCGTAGAAGACGGGAAGCAGCTTCGAAGGTTGCAAAAGAGGGTGGATGTACGATGCCAAAGTCGTCGATCCCTACTCTTTGCCTGAGCTCCGGATTCTTCTCTCTCTCTCTCTCTCTCTTGACCTCTTGTTCGATCTTTCTTGGAAGTTCGACCTTGGATCTGATATTGGACTTCTTGACCAATTTTTTTGACTTTGTCCTCTGTTGATAGAGGTCTCTATTTATAGAGTTTTAGTGACAGTGACCACTCCGTCGGTATAGAAATCGAGTAGTGGAAAGTACAGTACCCTTTTACACAACGGTTAAAATAACCAATGCCTGCATATAGATGATCCTCTGAATGAGCGTGTGACGCGGGTCCAACTAAGGGACAAAACGCGTATAATCGCTACGAAGATCACGGCGTAGAAGCCACGTAGGTAGGTATCCCTCGTGTAAAAGAGGTGGGCATAGAAGCCAATATCTGTCATCATGGCGTGGAAGCCAAGTAGGCATAGAAGCCGAATAGGCGTAGAAGCCGAGTGGTCATAGAGGCCGAGTGACCACAGAAGCTGAACGGACGTAGAAGCCGAGGAAGCACGGAAGCTGAACGGGCGTAGAAGCCGAGTGAGCACAAAAGCTGAATGGGCGTAGAAGCCGAGTGAGCACAGAAGCTGAATGGGCGTAGAAGCCGCTGCGTAACGTGCCAGAGTGCTGATGTGGACGTCTTAGCCGGAATTACGGTTTTTGAAGATGTAATCAAATCTCTTGCATTAAATGCAGAGATTTGCCACCATCCTGCACATTAAATGCAGAGGCGTGTTTTTGAAGGTCTGCAGGCCTTTTGTGCATCAGTCGCAAAGACGTGCCTCAAGAAACTGTCACCGCTCTGTGCATTAGACGTAGAGACGTGCCTCGAGAAACTGTCACCGCTCTGTGCATTAGACGTAGAGACATGCCTCGAGCCCCGTACGAAGTGCAGCTTTTGATGTGGCAGACGGTTTGTCTACTGCGGAGCGTAAACAGCTCATGTCTGCCTGTGTAAAACAAGGCAGCGTATCCCCTTGTACACGTAAAAGCAGTTTACGCAAAGGAGATGGCGGTAGATGACAGCCTGGGTTGAAGTGCCGTGCCATCATTATAGCCGTCGTCTGGATAGTCGAGCAGTATCCCTTTGTCAGAAGTCCAGACGTCAGGTTCATTGCAGGATCTGACAGGTTCACTTCGGAGAACACGAAGCATTCCTCGTACGCTTTAATGCTATATTGAAAGCGGATGTGTTTTACGCCATATAGGCGATGAAGCACCCCGTCAACGCTGAAGCGGCCCGGACATACTGCATTTACGTGGATGGTCCCATCATATTTTACGCCGTGCTCGGCGGAAAAGCTCCGTTGCACTCTTCATGGCCTTAAGGTCCCCTGCTTACGCTGCCCTGTATCCCCATGTTGCGTAGAGCTATCCAGCATATTTTTCATGCTTCTACAAGATCCCCTTCAAAGCTTTCAAATTTCTTTAGAATTTGGAACGCTTTGAATGAAGCATGAACTGCTCCTCGTAACTCGAAATATTCCTGAATAGAGCGTTGAAACGGTCGATGCTGACTTTATGGCAGATTTATTGGGGACCGGTGTGACCTTTCTCGCCTATAAAAGGCCGAGGAGTTTAACCTTTTCTTCCCGCATTCCTTTCGCCACACAAGGATGATCGCCGGAGTCCGTCGGGTCGATCTGAGGAAGAAGAAGACCATGTTCTTCCAGCATGTAGGGAGCCAAAAAAGATGACATCTTCGAGCAAGTCTCATCTGCAACGATGGATCATGGAAGGATATCATAGCCTCCTTTGCTCGGGATAATCAGCAACTTTGTATGGTGGTTCTTCGGGAGAGACGAAGAATCATATTTCACCATGGCGCTTGCAAGTGGCGCCTTCTCCCGTTACCTCCGGGGGTGGGAGCAGACAAACTAGCTCCGTCCCGGCTCGAGCGGCGTGGGTCTGTAGGAAATCAGATTTACCCTGCTTTCCTTCTGTTGGAGGATGGGTCTATGCCCATTTTTGTATCCTCCCGCCACTGATCATCTTCTTGGAAGAAGAGAAAGACCTTCACCAATGTGAGAACCTATCAGAACAGCTTCTCGGTGCGATCTTCAGACGATGATGAGGAAGCCCTTTGTAGACGGGGTTTCCCCCAGATGTAATCATGAAAATGAAGAAAAACCCTTGTAGATTGGATTTTCCTCATATGTAATCATGACTTTAATCTTTTAATAAAATTGTCTTGCTTCTTCATATGATCATCTTGCCATGCGTGCTGTAAAGTCTGAATATGTGTAGCTTCAACACGTCTGATTCTTTATGTCGACTCTGTTTAGAAAGAGTGCTAGGTCCTGTCCTGTCATTTACGTATAACTATAGATGCGTAGAAAGCCGCTTTAGCATTCGAGTGTTCGAACCGTCCTGCTGTTTTAGGAGTGAAGAACCGCATAGAATTCTGAACTGCTGCTTCTGATGAACATAATTTCTTTGTTCAGACATCATCTTTAAGAATGACTTCTCAAGAATCCCTTGGAACAGGGTCGAGAAATGGCTGTCAAATTGAGTTGCCATCTTGATAGATGAAATATTCAGACTGGAGTCTGGATGAACTTTGAACCGACCCATGAAGAAGAGTAGTTTTTCAATATTGAGCTCTGTATGCTTCGGGCACTTGGGATATCTTGAGGTCAAGAACGAGTATCTTCTGTGTGAACTCTTTGCAATTGACCGCTTTTGAGGACCGTTCAGATGTACGCGTAATCTTGCCGGCGTATCCTTCAGATGTGCGGGAAGTCGTGGAGCGTGAAATCATTAGTCTGCAGCTTTTGAGCTTAAACTAAACACCATCGAGCATGAAATCATAGACTTGTAGTTCCTGAGCGTGAAGTCGTAGGTTTGTAGCCTCTCGAGCATAAAAGCTACTGAGCACAAAGGCATCTGGGCGTAAAATCATAGATTCGTAGCTGTCAAGCGTAAAAGCTCCTTAGCGTAGAACTGTAGATTTATAGCTTCTGAAAAGAAAAAAAAATTCGAGCGTGAAGTCACGGATCTGTTGCTTCTGAGCGTGAACTATGTGCTACCAAGCGTGAGATCATCGATTTGTTATCTGCTGGCATGAAGTCGTAGGATTGTAGCCTCTCGAGCATAAAAGCTACCGAGCACAAAGGCATCCGGGCGTAAAAACATAGACTTATAGCTTGCAAGTGTGAAACCATAGATCTGTTGCTGTCGAGCATAGAAAGCTCCTTAGCGTAAGAACTGCTGACCTGTTTTGCGCGAAAAACTTTTCGAATTTGCTGACTATCCGTCTTCTCTGAATAATAGGCTGACGTAGGACCCAATCATAATCGAATATTTAATTAGGAGATTTGGTTCGAGGTCCGAGGAGTCCATCCGAACTCTATATATATCCTAAGTTTTCTGAGAGAAATTTTTTCCATCCGTCTTCTGCGAAAGAAAGCCTCCGACTGTTCGAGCTTTTCTCCGAGTCTTCTCTGAGTCTTCAAAGTTTCCAGTAATGGCCTCTAAGCAATCCTCCTCCTCTAAGGGAAAGAAGATTGATTCCTCTTCTCGTTCTTCTGCCCAAGCAGGAGTGCCTCTGGTTGGACAGGGCTCGTTTAGAGAGTATGCTCGATAGATGGCGAGTTTATCGGGAGTAACCAGGAAGATTTCTACCCCTGAAACCATGTTTCCCTTGGACCAGTCCTGGAGGCACCGTCGAAGAACAGTCGCCACGTACTACTTTCCATTGCGGGCATTCCACAGGGGAATTTTTTGTGGACCTATCATTTGTTGCGCACGAGAGTGCAAATAATAGGTTTGGGGACAAGCCCTGCCAGAGGTAATATGGACATGGCAGTTTTTTGTGGACTTAACACTACTGGCGTACTTATGACTAAGTACGGGTGTTAAGTTAAGATGACAATCGATATCAGAGATAATATGAACGTGATAATCGATTAGCCAAATTTAGGAAGGTTTGTTCAAAGGTAATATGAACATGACAAACTCCCTGAGTTGTGACTCCATCGGAGATAGAGGCATACATCTGCTCAGAGGTAATATGGACATGGCAGTTTCTGTGGACTCAACACCACTGGCGTATTTAGAGTTAAGTACGGGTGCTAAGTTGAGATGACAATCGATATCAGAGATAAAATGAACGTGATAATCGATAGCCAAATTTAGGAAGGTTTGTTCAGAGGTAACATGAACATGACAAACTCCCTGGGTTGTGACTCTATCGGGGATAGAGGCATACATCTGCTCAGAGGTAATATGGACATGGCAGTTTTTGTGGACTCAACACCACTGGCGTACTTAGAGTTAAGTACGGGTGCTAAGTTGAGATGACAATCGGTATCAGAGGTGATAATCGATTAGCCGAATTTAGGAAGGTTTATTCAGAGGTAATATGAATATGACAAACTCCCTGGGTTGTGACTCTATCGGGGATAGAGGTATACATCTGCTCAGAGGTAATATGGACATGGCAGTTTTTGTGGACTCAACACCACTGGCGTACTTAGAGTTAAGTACGGGTGCTAAGTTGAGATGACAATCGATATCAGAGGTAATATGAACATGATAATCGATAGCCGAATTTAGGAAGGTTTGTTCAGAGGTAATATGAACATGACAAACTCCCTAGGTTGTGACTCTATCGGGGATAGAGGCATACATCTGCTCAGAGGTAATATGGACATGGCAGTTTTTGTGGACTCAACACCACTGGCGTACTTAGAGTTAAGTACGGATGCTAAGTTGAGATGACAATCGATATCAAAGGTAATATGAACATGATAATCGATAGCCAAATTTATGAAGGTTTGTTCAGAGGTAATATGAACATGACAAACTCCCTGGGTTGTGACTCTATCGGGGATAGAGGCATACATCTGCTCAGAGGTAATATAGACATGGCAGTTTTTGTAGACTCAACACCACTGGCGTACTTAGAGTTAAGTACGGGTGCTAAGTTGAGATGACAATCGATATCAGAGGTAATATAAACATGATAATCGATAGCCGAATTTAGGAAGGTTTGTTCAGAGGTAATATGAACAAGACAAACTCCCTGGGTTGTGACTCTATCGGGGATAGAGGCATACATCTGCTCAGAGGTAATATGGACATGGCAGTTTTTGTGGACTCAACACCACTGGCGTACTTAGAGTTAAGTACGGGTGCTAAGTTGAGATGACAATCGGTATCAGAGGTGATAATCGATTAGCTGAATTTAGGAAGGTTTGTTCAGAGGTAATATGAACATGACAAACTCCCTAGGTTGTGACTCTATCGGGGATAGAGGCATACATCTGCTCAGAGGTAATATGGACATGGCAGTTTTTGTGGACTCAACACCACTGGCGTACTTAGAGTTAAGTACGGATGCTAAGTTGAGATGACAATCGGTATCAGAGGTGATAATCGATTAACCGAATTTAGGAAGGTTTGTTCAGAGGTAATAAGAACATGACAAACTCCCTGAGTTGTGACTCTATCGGGGATAGAGGCATACATCTGCTCAGAGGTAATATGGACATGGCAGTTTTTGTGGACTCAACACCACTGGCGTACTTAGAGTTAAGTACGGGTGCTAAGTTGAGATGACAATCGGTATCAGAGGTGATAATCGATAGCCGAATTTAGGAAGGTTTGTTCAGAGGTAATATGAACATGACAAACTCCCTGGGTGGACCTGAAGAATCCACAGGGGAAACTTTTTAGAGGTTCATCATCTGGTATTTTCTTGAGGGAGCAGATTGTCACGTTTAAAGTGAAACCAATTTGCAGTGATCATCCCCTCGTTTATAGATACAAAGTGATGACCTTGGCATCGATCAACTCCTGAATTCTCCTTTTTAGTACATAGCACGCCTTTGTAGGATGATGAATGTACTGATAAAAAAGACAACAATCTGGGTCATCGTCTTTGCCAGTCCTCTCAGGGTATCTGATGTTGGGTAGCTGAAGTTTGTTTTCCTTCATCAACGTATTGAAGATTTTACTGATGTCATCTTCATTGAAGGAGAAAGTCCCCTTCGGCCTTCGGGCTCCCGATACCTGAGTTTTACGATCTTCTGGGAAGATCGTCATCGTTGTATCATCTTCAGACTTAGAGAGGATTCTACCCCCAGCTTTGGATGTTGTCTGGTTTTGTCGAGGGAGACTACCCCCAGACTTGTCGTTGCATTCGTCCACAGAAGTTGCTTTAAAAGGTCGTGTTTCTGGTTGTACAGGATCAGACTCTCGAGGTTGTGAGTTTGCAAGAGATACAGCATACTCCAACCCGAAACGAGCTTGTTGATGGTGAGAATTACCACGCAACGGTGTTCGTCTACCTTTTCCGTAGTTGAGGCCTTGTTTCAGCTTCAAATCATAACCCATGCTTTGCATAATATTTAATGCTTGCGGGCTATATCTGTGGGTTTGTATCCTGCCAGTCTCAGACTCACGAAAGTCTTCCTGTATGACCGGGGTATTCCGCCTGCGAACGAAGATTATTGGACGCTGATTGTCGCGAGTTGGTAGAATAATAAAGATGGAATCTTCATGTGGTCCACCTGTTATGACGACATTAGATGTTGACGTATCTTCCCATAAGATCTCCCCGCGTTTGGCCGTTAGGGGAACTGAAGTCCGTTCATGACTCTTGTCTTTGCGTTTCTGGATTAGATAATCCCGCAGGTCAGGAGAAGTTGCAGAAGAAGAAGATGATGGCTTGTTCCTCTTGTTCCCATTGGTAGGCATGCGGATGATGGGGACCATAGTCTTCTTTGTGTCACCCGCATACAACAGTTTGGCCATCTGGGTGGCGGATGATCTCCGAGGAGCATGTATTTTCATCAATCGAGCCTTCTGTACGCTTAGGGACTTCGCCTGGCGTAATTTCAAGCTTCGCTCTGGTTGGCGTAAGGCTGAGGATGTCCTCAGGCGGCCATCAGCTTCTCGCGTAATTTGGAGGGCGGGTAGATTGTTCCCTTGCTGGCGTAAATACCGAGAAGTTAAGTAGCTTGCCGCTTGCTTTCCCTTACGGAGATCACAGGGGTCATCTGGTTCCCCGTAGAGGTCAGATGTTGTCTTACGCGCGGAGCGTGCTTTGTACTTCCGATTTGGCGCTGAGGCATCATCCGAAGTTTTGTCTATTCTGCCACGGACGGGAGACTGGTTTCTACGCGTAGAGCGCAGTAGATACCTCTGGGTTAGCGCTGAGGCTTTGCCCGAAGTTTTGTCTGTACCGCGCGTAGCGGGAGACTGGTTTCTACGCGTAGAGCGCAGTGGATACTTCTGGGTTAGCGCAGAGGCTTTGCCCGAAGTTTCGTCTGTACCGCGCGTAGCGGGAGACTAAATTTTACGTACAGGGCACGGAGAGAGCAATGCTACAACCTCATTGGTCGGAGAGATCGGAGAGTCCACCGGAATGGTAGAGGATATCTTGGGCATCCAGACCTTGCGTAGCTTCCTGTTGTTTTGTACAGAGAGAGAGTGAGAGCTACCCCCCGTCCGAAGCATGTCTTCGTAGGCAGACTGGTTGAACTGGACGACCAGTGTCTTCTTCACGGATCCTAAGGATACCGCATCATATTGAGCAATCGCTTCCTCATCAGAAGAGAAAGATGTCCCCAGCAGAGTCGCCATCTTTTTTGTGGTGGAAAACGAAAGAATGAAATGTATTCAAGATGGGGTTTATACTTGTCACTACCACATTCTGAAAACGGGGGTATTTTCGAATTTTTTCAATATTTAATATTATTGTAGTTATAATTAATTAATTGCATGATAGTGTATTTGATTTAAATAATTTTGTGCGATGTGTAATTCAATATAATTATATGCAGTGTTAATTATTTTATTTTAGCTAGCAAACTAGACCTAGAAGCCCAGTAGACGAACCCTGTCCGAATTAGAGAGTTCTGGATTTTATTATTTTATCTAGAATTTAATTCTTAGAGTTTATAATTAATTATTGTATTTTATTTAATATTTTGCGCATTGCCTTTGCTTCGATATTTGGAGCACTATCCAGACTTTTGTCTTCCAACAAATTTTACCATCTTGCCCTAGACATGCCTGCCTTCATTTCTGCTATTTTTGCAACTCATAATTTTGCTCCCTGTGCATTGTTTCTGGCCGCACAAAAATCGTCGCGGACGTTATTTTAGTAAACTCCTATTTTGTATCGTTGTGCGTTCCAATCGAAAATTGGAGGCCATCTTGACCTATTTTTCGTGCGACCCAAATTAGGGTAATATTCTGTTCTGAGTCTTCTTCATTATTGGTATTGATGACTTGACCTGATTTTGGCTCCATGTACTCCTAATTAATTGTTGAATACAACTTGCATTTATTTTTATTTAAATTGAGGATACCATTTTATCTGATTCTGAAATTCCAAATTAATTCCAGTGCCCTGCAATTCAGCCCACACCCATCTTACAGTGCCCCCTGACCCTACAAAACACCGGACCCCGAATCGCCCGCCCAATTTTTGTCATTTCATGTGTTTGTGCAATTTCCCAAATTTAAGGGGGGTTAAATTGCAAATTGGCATTTTTGGTGTCAACACTCAATTATTTTAACCAATGAGGAATCCTAAATATTTTAATTAAACCTCACCTTTATTTTCCCACATGAATTAAATTTCCTCATGTTCCATCCTAGCCACTCATTTAAGTGGGTCAAATCCTCACCCTACATCACACCCTCTCTCATCCTATTTAATATCATGTCACCCTCAAACCCTAATCCCTAGAAACCTAGAAAACAACACCCCCTCACAAGTCTCCTCCCTCTCTCCTACGTTGTAATTTTCTTCTCCTTCTTTCTTTCTTCTTCTCTTTCCTTTCTTCTTCTCCTTCTTCCTTCCTTCTTCTTCTTTAAAATTTTTCTTTCTTTTTCATTTGAATTTCAAAAGAGGGGAGGGGGGGAATACTGTTCACCCGAGCCCCTCCCCACAGCAGTCCGGCGGCCTTGCTTCCCATCACCCGGCGGCCCTCTCCCTGTGCTCCGGTCCCCCATTCCTCCCTGCTCGGTCCGGCTACTCCCTCCATCCGTCCATCCATCCATTCGTCCACCGTGAGCCGACCCGACGGCCGCTGCGAGCTCCCCCTGCCGTTCAACCTCCAACGGCCAACTCCTCCGGTCCGGCTCCCACATCCTCCGACCTTCATCTCCACCATCAACACCATATCACCACCACCACCCTCTCCAACTATCACCACCGCCATCTCCATTAAGCCATCACCAGTGCCAACTCCGACCCGCCGGCCTACCGCCGGATCTCCCCGCTGCGACTCCCTCCCTGCGGTGTACCGGGGCGGCTCCGCTGTCTACACTCCGGCGCTGTCCCCCTCCGGTCCGGCCATCTTTCCAACCGCCGACCACAGTGAGCCCTCTTTTTCTTCTCTCCTTCCTTCTTCTTTTCCTGTATATATATATATATATATATATATATATATATATATATATATATATATATATATATATGTATATATATACATACGTATATATACGTAGGAGTATACATTAATATATGTAGAGGTATATGTCTATTGTTTAATTAACTAATAATTAAACAGAATGGATAGTATATATGCAATGAATACATGGATTCATACATATTATTGTATTTGTATTCATATATAAGTTAGTTTAATGTGTGTATGTATTTAATATATTTGTATGGGTATATACTAATCTATATATGTATATGTATATGTATATGTAAATTACGTATTTAATCAATGTTTAAAATGTGTATATATATATAATGTGTATAGTATTATTTAATTTATGTTTAATTAATATGTATAGTATATATATGTTTTGTATAGGTATTAATATATTAATCTATGTGTATAAATATTATTTGGTATAATGGGTATATGTGTATGTGTACGTATTAAAATAGTATTTTTAATATGTATATTTTGGTATATATATATATATTGGTATTTTCTTCTAAATTAATAGAGTTTATGTTTAAAATAATTGATAATACGTATTTAGTACGTATTTAGTATTAATTGGTGTACAGGTATGTATATATATATATTTAAATCAATTTATATATATATTGGTATATACTTAGTATATGTATGTTTTTAAATATGTAAATTGGATATTATTTATTCATTAGTAATTAATTATAAAAATTGTAATATGTACTTAGCATATTTTCAATATATATTTAATTGGTATATTTACCTGGTTATAGTATTGTATATTTTGATTGGTATATGAGTATATATATGTAATTAGTCTATGTGTGTATTTTGCTAATTCGTATGTGTAGATATATTTTGTATAAACCCTTAGTACATTTTTATAATATATACATGTATATTTTGTAGTTGTATTTAATTGGAGATATGTTGTATGTACATACAGGTATTAGTTTTATTTAAAGTGTATATATATTTTACTTATATCTATTATTGTAATTAAGGGATATTAAGATATAGTTGGCCTATCTAGTAGATGACCCCTACCGTACCTAGCGTAGCCCTAAGGCCAGTGTATTTCTATTGTGTGTTAGGATAGCTTCTGATACAAATGTCATATTGTGATGTGTTTATAGGACTGTTGGTTTACCAGGGGATACTCTGGAACTGGACATCCATAAATACCAGCTAAGGACCCGAGGCAAGTACATTCTCTGATAATTTCCAATTCTTGATAATTTCTATAAATTCAACAATCATGAAATGTTACATCTGAATCTTTGACACTGTGCTACACGGACTAGTATAGCTTGGATCTGCAGTCATGAGATGTTACCTTGATTATCGTATTGACAGTGCACACGACATGTATATTTAGACATCGTACATGATAGACTTGACTTGCTCGTGTATCGTGACGTGTCATGGTTGGATCCACAGTACTAGTTGGGGGCGGGGAAATTGCTAGTGAGAAATGTGATCAAATACCTATCGTACAAGTTTATATTATTGGTGTTAATCATTCGCCTCACGCATGATTAGCCAGGCCATGTAGCAATCGTACAAGTCCCAAGCCGATCACATTTCAAAAACTACAATTTCAAACACTTAGAATAGTTACAGTTCTCTATTTTAGATCATATACTACATCACCCGTATATGATACTGTTCCTTGTTCTTTTTATTTCCATACATGCACTGACTATATCATATTGCCTGTCTCTCTTAAAAATTGCCATTTCATTTATTTTACTGTCTTCTCAGTAGCTAGCATGACATGTTTTATTGTATTATAGACATTATCAATTAATGGAACTGTTATTTGAGATTGTGCTTTGCTCCTTCCTGACTGGAAATATTTTTCCAGACTATGCCTTAGAGGACCGCTGTCCGACACTTTATGGACCTTATGGTGAGTAGCTGCAGACTTGGTAGTAGTTGTGATTCCAGGAGGTCTAGCTGGAAATTACTATTATTGTTAGTTCTTAAGTAGACTATTTGGTACCGGATTTGTCTCCGGCATTTTGATGATTCTTGGATATTGTTAAGTTAAGTTTTCTTGTGGACTTGTGTTGTGTTAGATTTTAATTTCTGTTTCGAAATCTTATCGTGCTGTAATCCTGTGATTGAGTATATGTTCATCTATTTGTGACATCCGTGCCTCCTAATGAAGATTGGATATTTGCGTGACATTAGTTAGATAGTATCAATACCTAGACAGCGTTCTACCGCCGATGCTGCGGCGTAGGCTGGACGTACCCACGCATTCGTGCCCCTAAACCGGGTGCGGGTCGTGACACGTTTTAGTGGTGGCCCATGCAGGTCAGACTTCGCGAGTTGTGCGATGTCGTAGTAGTGTGACATCCTTGTTATACTACTGCGTGCCTGCGATAGGAACTAGGACATAGGATACTAGGACGAGAGCAAATACTCAATCACAATTCCTTGAGAGATTCCTGGGATGACCCCTGAGAATCTTGTTAAACTTCCAATTTAAATCATTCCCTTGTTCCGTCCATTCTCATTTATTGATATTGATTTGATTGTTGTTAATTAAGGAATTAAATTAGGATTTTTGCTTCATTATAGAGTTGATTTCATATTAAGATGAAGTTATAGACTGATTTATGGTATTATTTGATGATGCCCGTCAATGAGGACAGTGAAAGTGATTAACATTAGAGCTATTGGACTACAGAAGGTGGATTTAAAATTTTAATTTGAGGACTGAAAATGAATTTCAAATTTTAGGATTCTGAGAAGATTGAGATTGTTATAAAATTTTTTAAGATTTTAATGAATTGCAAAATTTTAAAATTTGAGGAATTGAAATATTGTTATTAAAATTTTATTTTTGAGGAATTCCGATTCAATAAACCTAGACAAGTCTGTAAGGATTCTTTCTGTGATTAAATTTTCATTTCAGTATTTAAATAATTAACCTTGAGGGAAGTGTATACATTTTACTTTAAAAGTTTATTCGAGGAGTTATTTTCAGGAATTTTATTTGAGGATAAAAATCTTATAGTGGGAGATATATTAGTATATAAGTAGATAAGATGCATGTGTAAGGATTTGTTGGCTTGAGCATGATTGAGATCTCACTGCAAACTGACTTGGGTTTTCATCTAGGGTTGTATTAGAGAGTGCAGTACTTGGAATAGTGTGTTGCAATTGTTATGCATTTGAGTGATAAGAATACTAGTATTAACGATTGCAGTAGGTAAGGAAGCCAACAGTAAGTGTTTGTGATAGAACTGTGATCCCTAGGGGATATAGGTATCAGACCTTAGATGCACCTTGACCTGTGCAATCACAACTAAGGTTTATTCCAATCTATTATCTTAAATGTTGCTTCTTTAGAACTGTACTGTCCTCCCTTGATGATATCGCACTTTACCCTAATTGATTCTTTGGGATCTGTCTTCAGGATGTCGCCGCAGACAAGGTCTATGAGAGCGGGAACATCATCTTTAGAGGGGTCTGCCACCTCTCCACCTGATGGACAGACATCCGTAGTTCCTCCTACATCTCCAATGCACGTAGGTGATCCTCCTTCTCCACCTGTTCAGAAGATTGCCGCAGCTGTGACGGACAACCTTCCTCCTCCATCAACTCCGATTCCAGGAGGTTTGCCCATTGACGGAACGCAGATGTTTACCTTGATCCAAGGCATGGTAGATGCCCAGAGAATAACGGCAGACGCTCAGCGAGTTCAAGCTGAGGCTCAGAGGGTGCAAGCAGAAGCGCACCAGGCACAAACCGAGCTGATAAAAGAAAACATGGAGAATGCTCATCAAGTGACTCTCCAAGCTTTGGAGAAAGTTGCACAGTACCAGCAGTTTCCTGGCCAGCAGCAGAGATCAGGCACTATAGTGGATTTCAAGAGGATGATGCCTCGAGAGTTTAAAGGCACCGAAGGAATACTCTACGCTGACGACTGGCTAGAGGATATAGAGAGGAGTCTGCGATTGACCCAGATTCCGGAGAACTTGAAGATAGAAGCCGCTGGCAGTCAGATGTTCGATATCGCACTCACGTGGTATCGCACGGAGCCAAGAATTACTGCGCAAGAACTTACTTGGGAGACCTTCAAGGAGCTCTTCAAGGAGAAGTTCTTTCCCGACGTGGCATTGGGAACATTGGAAAGTCAGTTTCATGACTTAGTTCAAGGAAACATGTCGGTCGACGAGTACGCTGCGGAATTCTGTAGATTGAGCCGTTTTGCATCGTCTATGATTCGAGACCCAGAAGATCGAGCCCGGAAATTTAGAAAGGGACTGACGAGAGAGATTAAGTCGCGCACTTCTGGTCGTCGTACCGCTACCTTTGAGGCTATCTTGATGGATGCTCAGATTGCAGAAGAGGATCTGGACCTCAGGCCTAAGAGGAGTCACAATACTTTTGGAGAAACGAATGGTAGCCCAGGACCAGCCAAGCATCCCCGTATTCAGCACCAACAACAGTACCAAGTACCATTTCATATTCAACAACAACCATGGACTTTTCAGCATCCACCGCAGTACCTAGCACCAGTTCCTATCCCACAACATCCATGGGCGTATCCGTATCAACAACAGTACCAGACGCCAATTCGTATTCAGCAGGATCAACAGCAGCCTCCAAGAGAGACACAACGGACTTGTCATTTCTGTAAGAAGCCAGGTCACCTTTGGGAGAGCTGTAGAACGAGGCTAGGACTTTGTTTGCACTGCGGCGCTGCGGGCCATCGGGTAAAGGATTGTCCTCTAGCCCCTTATCTTCCCGGCCAGCGCACAACTTCAGATTATAGAGATCCATTTAGGCTACCTGTGGAACCGTATATTGCTCAGCACCCGCAAAGGGAACCACCCCAGCAGGACGGGCATTTGCGATGACGGTCGAGGAGACCGATACTGCAGGTAATGTGTTAGCAGTTTCTGTTCTTTCCTTCCTTTTGTTCCTATCTAATTGATTGATTGATTGCTTAGTACCGTAGCTTGTATGCATGATTCTTGTTATAATGTTAGTAGTACACCCTGATACATAGACTGCAACACCATGACAAAAGACACCATGACCATCCGTATTTCCCCTAGATTGTATATGGTATGACTATAGGTAGAATTTTCTTAGACCGTGATTAGTGGTGTTGACTGTAGTGAAGATTCATGAAGGAGTTATGACTTGACAAGAGGAACAAGATGATTAAAATTTGAGGATAATTATTGATTTAAATAAATGGTTAAGAAATTAACATGGCATAATTGGTGGTTTATTAATTCCAGGAAAGATTTTGACATGTTTAAGTTGGTTATTAAATTGAAAATTTTGGGAGATTGTCAATGTATTTATTTAATTGCAAGTTATGAATTTTAGAACCTTATATTTGGATATCACATTTGGAGACTCCTTAAATATCATATTGTTGAGTATTTTGAGGAGTGGATATTAAATTCCGGGTATTGAATTATCAACTCAAAACTTTCAAGGAAATTTTGACAAATGGACTTTGATTTTATTCCGAGGAATGAAATAATTACAGAAATTTTATTTGTGAAAAGACATTGCGGATTATAACCTGATTTCATGGTTAATGGATTTAAATTTTGAGGGAAATAATAATGTGTATGATTTAAACACTAGTATGAGGATTTTAAATTTCGAGGACAAAATTCTTTTAAGGTGGGTAGACTTGTCACTACCACATTCTGAAAACGGGGGTATTTTCGAATTTTTTCAATATTTAATATTATTGTAGTTATAATTAATTAATTGCATGATAGTGTATTTGATTTAAATAATTTTGTGCGATGTGTAATTCAATATAATTATATGCAGTGTTAATTATTTTATTTTAGCTAGCAAACTAGACCTAGAAGCCCAGTAGACGAACCCTGTCCGAATTAGAGAGTTCTGGATTTTATTATTTTATCTAGAATTTAATTCTTAGAGTTTATAATTAATTATTGTATTTTATTTAATATTTTGCGCATTGCCTTTGCTTCGATATTTGGAGCACTATCCAGACTTTTGTCTTCCAACAAATTTTACCATCTTGCCCTAGACATGCCTGCCTTCATTTCTGCTATTTTTGCAACTCATAATTTTGCTCCCTGTGCATTGTTTCTGGCCGCACAAAAATCGTCGCGGACGTTATTTTAGTAAACTCCTATTTTGTATCGTTGTGCGTTCCAATCGAAAATTGAAGGCCATCTTGACCTATTTTTCGTGCGACCCAAATTAGGGTAATATTCTGTTCTGAGTCTTCTTCATTATTGGTATTGATGACTTGACCTGATTTTGGCTCCATGTACTCCTAATTAATTGTTGAACACAACTTGCATTTATTTTTATTTAAATTGAGGATACCATTTTATCTGATTCTGAAATTCCAAATTAATTCCAGTGCCCTGCAATTCAGCCCACACCCATCTTACAGTGCCCCTTGACCCTACAAAACATCGGACCCCGAATCGCCCGCCCAATTTTTGTCATTTCATGTGTTTGTGCAATTTCCCAAATTTAAGGGGGGTTAAATTGCAAATTGGCATTTTTGGTGTCAACACTCAATTATTTTAACCAATGAGGAATCCTAAATATTTTAATTAAACCTCACCTTTATTTTCCCACATGAATTAAATTTCCTCATGTTCCATCCTAGCCACTCATTTAAGTGGGTCAAATCCTCACCCTACATCACACCCTCTCTCATCCTATTTAATATCATGTCACCCTCAAACCCTAATCCCTAGAAACCTAGAAAACAACACCCCCTCACAAGTCTCCTCCCTCTCTCCTACGTTGTAATTTTCTTCTCCTTCTTTCTTTCTTCTTCTCTTTCCTTTCTTCTTCTCCTTCTTCCTTCCTTCTTCTTCTTTAAAATTTTTCTTTCTTTTTCATTTGAATTTCAAAAGAGGGGAGGGGAGGGAATACTGTTCACCCGAGCCCCTCCCCACAGCAGTCCGGCGGCCTTGCTTCCCATCACCCGGCGGCCCTCTCCCTGTGCTCCGGTCCCCCATTCCTCCCTGCTCGGTCCGGCTACTCCCTCCATCCGTCCATCCATCCATTCGTCCACCGTGAGCCGACCCGACGGCCGCTGCGAGCTCCCCCTGCCGTTCAACCTCCAACGGCCAACTCCTCCGGTCCGGCTCCCACATCCTCCGACCTTCATCTCCACCATCAACACCATATCACCACCACCACCCTCTCCAACTATCACCACCGCCATCTCCATCAAGCCATCACCAGTGCCAACTCCGACCCGCCGGCCTACCGCCGGATCTCCCCGCTGCGACTCCCTCCCTGCGGTGTACCCGGGCGGCTCCGCTGTCTACACTCCGGCGCTGTCCCCCTCCGGTCCGGCCATCTTTCCAACCGCCGACCACAGTGAGCCCTCTTTTTCTTCTCTCCTTCCTTCTTCTTTTCCTGTATATATATATATATATATATATATATATATGTATATATATACATACGTATATATACGTAGGAGTATACATTAATATATGTAGAGGTATATGTCTATTGTTTAATTAACTAATAATTAAACAGAATGGATAGTATATATGAAATGAATACATGGATTCATACATATTATTGTATTTGTATTCATATATAAGTTAGTTTAATGTGTGTATGTATTTAATATATTTGTATGGGTATATACTAATCTATATATGTATATGTATATGTATATGTAAATTACGTATTTAATCAATGTTTAAAATGTGTATATATATATAATGTGTATAGTATTATTTAATTTATGTTTAATTAATATGTATAGTATATATATGTTTTGTATAGGTATTAATATATTAATCTATGTGTATAAATATTATTTGGTATAATGGGTATATGTGTATGTGTACGTATTAAAATAGTATTTTTAATATGTATATTTTGGTATATATATATATATTGGTATTTTCTTCTAAATTAATAGAGTTTATGTTTAAAATAATTGATAATACGTATTTAGTACGTATTTAGTATTAATTGGTGTACAGGTATGTATATATATATATATTTAAATCAATTTATATATATATTGGTATATACTTAGTATATGTATGTTTTTAAATATGTAAATTGGATATTATTTATTCATTAGTAATTAATTGTAAAAATTGTAATATGTACTTAGCATATTTTCAATATATATTTAATTGGTATATTTACCTGGTTATAGTATTGTATATTTTGATTGGTATATGAGTATATATATGTAATTAGTCTATGTGTGTATTTTGCTAATTCGTATGTGTAGATATATTTTGTATAAACCCTTAGTACATTTTTATAATATATACATGTATATTTTGTAGTTGTATTTAATTGGAGATATGCTGTATGTACATACAGGTATTAGTTTTATTTAAAGTGTATATATATTTTACTTATATCTATTATTGTAATTAAGGGATATTAAGATATAGTTGGCCTATCTAGTAGATGACCCCTACCGTACCTAGCGTAGCCCTAAGGCCAGTGTATTTCTATTGTGTGTTAGGATAGCTTCTGATACAAATGTCATATTGTGATGTGTTTATAGGACTGTTGGTTTACCAGGGGATACTCTGGAACAGGACATCCATAAATACCAACTAAGGACCCGAGGCAAGTACATTCTCTGATAATTTCCAATTCTTGATAATTTCTATAAATTCAACAATCATGAAATGTTACATCTGAATCTTTGACACTGTGCTACACGGACTAGTATAGCTTGGATCTGCAGTCATGAGATGTTACCTTGATTATCGTATTGACAGTGTACACGACATGTATATTTAGACATCGTACATGATAGACTTGACTTGCTCGTGTATCGTGACGTGTCATGGTTGGATCCACAGTACTAGTTGGGGGCGGGAAAATTGCTAGTGAGAAATGTGATCAAATACCTATCGTACAAGTTTATATTATTGGTGTTAATCATTCGCCTCACGCATGATTAGCCAGGCCATGTAGCAATCGTACAAGTCCCTAGCCGATCACATTTCAAAAACTATAATTTCAAACACTTAGAATAGTTACAGTTCTCTATTTTAGATCATATACTACATCACCCGTATATGATACTGTTCCTTGTTCTTTTTATTTCCATACATGCACTGACTATATCATATTGCCTGTCTCTCTTAAAAATTGCCATTTCATTTATTTCACTGTCTTCTCAGTAGCTAGCATGACATGTTTTATTGTATTATAGACATTATCAATTAATGGAACTGTTATTTGAGATTGTGCTTTGCTCCTTCCTGACTGGAAATATTTTTCCAGACTATGCCTTAGAGGACCGCTGTCCGACACTTTATGGACCTTATGGTGAGTAGCTGCAGACTTGGTAGTAGTTGTGATTCCAGGAGGTCTAGCTGGAAATTACTATTATTGTTAGTTCTTAAGTAGACTATTTGGTACCGGATTTGTCTCCGGCATTTTGATGATTCTTGGATATTGTTAAGTTAAGTTTTCTTGTGGACTTGTGTTGTGTTAGATTTTAATTTCTGTTTCGAAATCTTATCGTGCTGTAATCCTGTGATTGAGTATATGTTCATCTATTTGTGACATCCGTGCCTCCTAATGGAGATTGGATATTTGCGTGACATTAGTTAGATAGTATCAATACCTAGACAGCTTTCTACCGCCGATGCTGCGGCGTAGGCTGGACGTACCCACGCATTCGTGCCCCTAAACCGGGTGCGGGTCGTGACAATACGAAACCCGTGTTCTTTGGTTTTTAAACAAACTTGTACAATTTAATCCTATACGAGGATGTAGAAGTACAATTTATAAATCTGGATAAATATTGCTATAGGTGTCTGATCTGCAGTCGATCACTTTAGCCCTTGGACCACACGATGATGAAGAAGTGCCGTAGAAGACGGGAAGCAGCTTCGAAGGTTGCAAAAGAGGGTGGATGCACGATGCCAAAGTCGTCGATCCCTACTCTTTGCCTGAGCTCCGGATTCTTCTCTCTCTCTCTCTCTCTCTTGACCTCTTGTTCGATCTTTCTTGGAAGTTCGACCTTGGATCTGATATTGGACTTCTTGACCAATTTTTTCGACCTTGTCCTCTGTTGATAGAGGTCTCTATTTATAGAGTTTTAGTGACAGTGACCACTCCGTCGGTGTAGAAACCGAGTAGTGGAAAGTACAGCACCCTTTTACACAACGGTTAAAATAACCAATGCCTGCGTATAGATGATCCTCTGAATGAGCGTGTGACGCGGGTCCAACTAAGGGACAAAACGCGTATAATCACTATGAAGATCACGGTGTAGAAGCCATGTAGGTAGGTAACCCTCGTGTAGAAGAGGTGGGCGTAGAAGACAATGTCTGTCACCATGGCGTAGAAGCCAAGTAGGCATAGAAGCCGAATAGGCGTAGAAGCCGAGTGGTCATAGAGGCCGAGTGAGCACAGAAGCTGAACGGGCGTAGAAGCCGAGTGAGCACAGAAGCTGAATGGGCATAGAAGCCGAGTGAGCACAGAACCTGAATAGCCGTAGAAGCCGCTGCGTAACGTGCCTGAGTGCTGATGTGGACATCTTAGCCGGAATTACGGCTTTTGAAGATGTAATCAAATCTCTTGCATTAAATACAGAGATTTGCCACCATCCTGCACATTAAATGCAGAGGCGTATTTTTAAAGGTCTGCAGGCCTTCTGTGCATCAGTCGCAGAGACGTGCCTCGAGAAACTATCACCGCTCTGTGCATTAGACGTAGAGACGTGTCTTAAGAAACTGTCACCGCTCTGTGCATTAGACGTAGAGACGTGCCTCGAGCCCCGTACGAAGTACAGCTTTTGATGTGGCAGGCGGTTTGTCTACTTCTGAGCGTAAACAGCTCATGTCTGCCTGTGTAAAACAAGGAAGCGTATCCCCTTATACACGTAAAAGCAGTTTACGCAAAGGAGATGGCGGTAGATGACAGCCTGGGTTGCAGTGCCGTGCCATCATTATAGCCGTCGTCTGGGTAGTCGAGCAGTATCCCTTTGTCAGAAGTCCAGACGTCAGGTTCATTGCAGGATCTGACAGGTTCACTTCAGAAAACACGAAGCGTTCCTCGTACGCTTTAATGCTATATTGAAAGCGGATGTGTTTTACGCCATATAGGCGATGAAGCACCCTGTCTACGCTGAAGCAGCCTGAACATACTGCATTTACGTGGATGGTCCCATCATATTTTATGCCGTGCTCGGTGGAAAAGCTCCGTTGCACTCTTGATGGCCTTGAGGTCCCCTTCTTACGCTGCCCTGTATTCCCATGTTGCGTAGAGCTATCCAGCGTATTTTTCATGCTTCTACATAGTCGTTACTCTTTTATCTATCATTTCCGTACTTTTATTCCGTCATAGTAGTGGGTTTGTTTCCACCAGACATTATTGGTTGTACTATGATATCTTGAGACTGGTGTTTATCTTCAAGCAGTTTATTTAGCACTTCTTGCTCTTTATATTGTGGATGAGATTAGATTACCTGTTATTGGCTGATATTGGACATGTTAGTATTTTAGGATATCGTAGCACTCTTCGCTAGGATCCATTAAATTGGGATATCCTCGGAGACGTAACAGCTGGCTATTGCCACGTGGCCTGGTTCCTTGTATTTTGGGACTGGGCGTGACAAAAATCCAGCGTAAATATATTTTCTAAACTACCATGACTTATGATGCTATTTTATAGCCTAGTTTTGTAAGCTTATTCTTTTAGCAAGCTTGTTCATGACATATGTGTTATTGGGGATGCCTACTAATACATTATCCAAATCAGAATCAGTGTATTAGGGTCTGGACAACCATAGTGCGCTTGGTTCACTCTTCGCATGACTACTTTACGTGGATTGAGATATATAGTTAACTAGTAGACGAATATACCTACCTCTAGACATGTCTGAGCATATCTTTATTATTGTTCTCCGTCTTCCCTTATTTTGGAAAGACGAATCTCGTGCTTAGTATAAGTTTGATATACAGAGAGTACTAGATATACACCATAGGCCAATCATATTACTAGATGACTGCCTTTTATTGCTGATTAAGGGTATATCATAGGTGATATATTTGGTATTTAAAATTTTGAGGATTGAGTAACATGATTAAGTAAATTTGAGGAATAAGATTTCTTATATGTAAGAGCCTCATGTGATAGATGGGTAAATTCTAAGTTGGGTAGCATTTGCATTGTCAACTTGAGAGGAATTTCTTTTAGATTGTGATCGAGTAAAATTAGATTGAAAGGGTCAAGTCATTTTAACTTTTAGAATTTTGGAAGAATGAGTAAGATATTGAGGATCAATGAATTTCAAAAACAGGGATATGACGAACCAAATATTTATACTTTGAGCACTTGACTTAAATTTGGAGTAATGAAGGTTGAATCATTGATTTAAATCTGGAGGAAAATAAAATAGAACTCTTAATATGAACATGGTCGGATTAAATTCCAAATTCGATGATTTGAATTAAGAATTAAATTTTTGAGTATTGGATCTCCTATTGGAAATATTGAGGATGTAAATTGAAAGTAAAATCTGAAGAGTATGGAATTCATAAGTTAAAAATAGAAATAATATTTGATTATAATTGCTTTCTAGAGGAGATTATGATAGTTGGAGATTGCGAGAAAATTTTTGATTTGGGATGTCATATAAATTTGAATTATATTTGGATGGGGATTATTTAATTTGAAAATCGAGAAGATAGTTTAATGTGTTGAAGTTGATCTAATCAATGGTTAATCTAATTTAAAAGTGATTGCGATGGATTTGAATAAGTTTTAAATTTTTAGAAGAGATCGCGATTGACTTGTCTGATGTACACATGTGAAAGATTTAAACCAAATTGTGCCTTATTTTAATTTTGAGGACAAAATTATTTTAAGTTGGGTAGATTGTAAATCTCCTCACCCAAAATTAGGTCTACTTGGCATAGATAGAGAAACTAGGGCTAGTTTGAACCCAAATAGAAATAGAACACGGTATCTATTTAATTTTGTATTGTTTATGACGCGTAGCGCACCTTATCGTTGCTTCGATAATTGGAGCATCTCACTAGCCATTGCCTATCTACAAATTTTACAACCTTGTCCTAGACATGCCCGCCTACCATTCTGACCTTTGTATAACTTATAATTATTCTCTCTTGTGCTATATTTTAGTCGCACACTATTCGTCGCGGACGTTATTAATTAGTTCTAAAAAAAATTCCAACTTTGTACCCTATGCGTTCCAATCAAAATTGGAGACACAATCTTGACCCGTTTTGTGCAACCCAAATTTTATTAACATTCTGCACCGAATCCTCTATGCCCATGACACTTGTGTTCTACCTACTTTTATTTCTATGTACTTCTAATTAAATCCAGAACATCGTGCGCACTAATTTTAATTAATTTAAAATCCAATTATCGTTTTTGTGCAATTTTCCAATTGTTGGGCGCTTTTATGCAAAAGCACATTGAGGTGTCTACACCATTGGACAAAATATGAAGAAGTCTATTTTTTCCCTTTGTATGAATTTTTTTCGTAATTTTTCGGAATGTGCGACGCACAAACATTGGACCTATTTAAATCTATCCTTGCATTTTTAAATAACGTAAATTAAAGCCCTCAAAAGTTCCCCATATGAGCCCAAGGCCCATCCCAAAGAGGATGTTGACCAAGGTCAACTTTTCCTAGGTCAAACCAACCTCCTCCCATGTGTATATAATTCATTTTCCTTACTTTCTCCTTTTTTATTTTTTCTAAACCCAAAATAACTCAGTCGACACTATTCATCCCCATATTTTCCTGTTCACCCATCCCCTACCTCTCTACCGACGCTGGAGCTCCGCCTGTGCACCGCATCTCCACCCGTCGACCTACCAGTCCCATCGACCTCCTTCCTCTGTTCTTCCTCGACCTCCCAGCCTGCACAGCGACCCGCGACCATCTCCCAGCTTCGGCTCCACGTAACAGCCACCACTTCCATCACCCCCGAGCATCACCACCCTCGTCGACGACCCCACAGCGCCGAGCAGTCCCCAACCGCCCGGAGCACCTCCGCCTGGCCGACGAGATCGACCACGAGCAGCCCCGACCTCTCCCGTATCTCCTCCTCCCCTTCCCGGTCCACCATGACCGCCTGACCCGACCCAGCCTTCTGCTGAACGGCCTTCCCCCTCGATCTCCTTCCTCCATGAGATATCCTTCCCTCGACTTCACCGCAGGCAACACCACCACACCGCCAGCACCATGACCACCGTCTCCTCCCCTCGAGCCACTGCCTCCACCTCCTCCGCCCTGCTCAGCCTCCCCATGGCCGGAGCAGCACCCTCCATTACGACCACCACTGCACCAGCACCACCACCCTGGCCTCCTTCCTCCTTCCTGTCACCCTCTTCGAAGTCTCCCCCTAGATGCACCTCGGCCACCTCTTTTGAACACGAGCCTCCCCAAACCTGGCCGGACCTCCCCTCCCCCTGGCTGGAGCACCTACATTACCATCACCATCATTGTTATCATCATCATCACCAACGCCATCGTCATCGTCGTCATCATCATACTCATCATCATCTTCACCATAAACATTATGACCATTATTTCTTCATCACCTTCACCATCCTTTTCACCTTGATCATCACCTCCATCGTCATCGTCGTTATCATCGTCATCACCATCGCCATCGTCGCCGACATCGTCATTATCCCCATCATCATGATCATCAACATTATCATCAACCCTATCATCCTCATCCATGTAATCATCATCATCTCCTCATTGTCATTATCATCATTAACATCATCGCCATCACCATCATCCACATCATCCTCGTCATCACCATCATCCATATCATCATCGTCTCATCCCCATCATCACCATCATCCCATCCACCATCTATAGTATCCTCCTCACCTTATCACCTAATCACCATAGTCATTATCACCCTTAGCAACCTCAATCATCGTCATAACCCCCATCATCAATATAACCACCACCATTGGCTAAATCTTCACCTTAACCATAACCTAATCATCATATTGTCATTACCCTCGCCATCGTCGTCATCGCGGACCCGTCACCCTTGCCAGATGTAAACCCCCTCACCCAAAATTAGGGCTACTTGGCATAGATAGAGAAATTAGGTCTAATTAGAATCCAATTAGAATTAGAACACTGCATTTATTTAAATATGCGATATTTTATATCGCTTAGCGCACCTTATCGTTGCTTCGATAATTAGAGCACAACTCTAGCCATTGCCTATCTACAAATTTCACAACCTCATCCTAGACATGCCCGTCTACTATTCTGACCTTTGTGTAACTTATAATATTGCTTTCTTGTGCTACATTTTAGTCACACAATAAATGTCGCGGACGTTATTATTTTAATTCTAAATAAATTCCAACTCTGTACCCTTGTACGTTCCAATCGAAATTGGAGACACAATCTTGACCATTTTATACAACCTAAATTTTATTAATATTTTACTCTGTATCCTCTACGTCCTTGACACTTGTGTCCCACCTAATTTTATTCCCAGGTACTCCTAATTAAATCCAGAACACCATGTGCGATAATTTTAATTAATTTAATCCCAATTTCCATCTTTATGCAAATTTTCCAATTGTTGGGCACTTTTATACAAAGTGCATTGAGATGTCCACACCATTGGACAATACGTGAAGAAACCCAATTTTCCTTTTACGTGGATTTCTTCATAATTTTTCGGGATGTGCAACGCGCACAACATCGCCCCTCGTGTAAGCCTAGTCCTTGTATTTAAACAATATAATTTTCAGCCCTTCAAACACCCCCATGGCAAGCCCAAGGCCCAACCTAAGAGGATGTTGACCAAGTCAAAATATTTCTAGGTCAAACCAACCCAAACTCTAACTTTTACATGTATAAAAATACTTTTTCTATTTTCTTCTTCACCTAAAAATCAAATCCCAAACCAAACCTAAAGGAATCCCCTAGCCGAGCACCTCTCCTCCCTACTGTTCATCTTCCTCCTGTGCATCCCTACTCACCGGAGCACCTCGGCCGGAGCTGCCCCAACCACCAGACACGATGACTGAACCAGCTCTCCCCGAACCCGCCGGACTGGTCATCACCATTGCCATTGCCCTCACCTTTTTCCTCCTCTTCTTCCTATCTTTCCGCCGACCGGAGTCGACACACGACCCCGACTGCACCACCGCATCATCATCCCCACCGCCAACTTGACGACAGCCCTTCCCCGGTGATCATCCTCATGGCCGCAGTCTTGCCACCATTCCCTTCTCCTCGTCGTTCCACATCTCCCCGCCTCGTTCCTTGTGGAGACCCGACTCCACGACGCCGGAGCAGCAGCACCACCTCCGCCATCCCGTCCCCGGATCCTGAGCCTTCATCTCCCCGACGGCCACGAACCCCCATGACCGTCGAGTCCTTCCCCCCCCCCTCACTAGAGAATCCTCGATCCAGTTCCCCGCGGCCAACTCGTCGGCCTTCTTCCGCTGGACGACTGGACAAAGTCGGAGAAGCCAACCGTCGACCTGCCATCCCCATCTAGTCGACGACCTTGACTGAACCCAACGCCGCCATCCCGGTTATCCCCCCTGCCGCCTTCGACTGAACTCGCCGGAGTTTATCAACCCACTGTCAGCCACTCGTTCATCGCCGTCTCCTCTGAGCAGTCCCCACCGGAGGAGCACCCCGCTGTCCTCCTCGCCAAGCCCCAACTCCGGCAGCCCTGCCCCCTCCTCTTCTCCTCGACCTCAGCCCCTTCTCCCTGTCCTCCTCCTCCTTCTGGCCGGACACCCACCGGCCGGATTTTAGCAGCTCAACACCCATCGTCAACATCACCATTACCATAATTATCATCTCCAACATCATCTCCATCACCACCATTACAATCACCATCATCGTCACCAATACCTTAACCCTAATCGCCCTCGTCATCCTCATCGTCTTCATCGTCATCATCACCTCCATAGTCATCGTCATTATCATCGTCATCACCATCGCCATCGACGCAGACATCGTCATCATCCCCATCATCATGAGCAACAACATTATCCTCTTCCCTATCATCCTCATTCGTGCAATCATCGTCATCTCATCATTGTCGTCATCATCATTAGCATCATTCCAACCACCACCTAAAGCATCCTCCTCACCTCGTCACCACCTTAACCATCACCTGTGCCAACCTCAAACATCGTCATAACCCTCTCATCATCGTCATCATGGAACCGTCACCCTTGCCAGATGACCCGCAGTAGTTACCCACGACTCCCATACCTATGCACGCTGACCTCGAAGATCTGTTGGATTTATCTACGTGACTTCAGGAGCAGATTATTGGTGCTACGCAGCCCTCTTGCCAGGCAAGTATACCTTGCCTCTGTTACACTGTTTAAATTCTGTATTATTAGTTGCATATTATTATTATATAACTGTGCGCGTCTGAGAGAGACTCGGGTGTAGTCAAAGAATGCGTTGACGTTAGGACGTGTGTCTAACCTAGTGTCTAGTAGACCCACCTAAAGTTGTGGAGTTATTGGTATGACTCCCAGGCCTTAACACATTTCTTACACCTATGTAAGTCTCATGTTGGGCACGGACCTGCGTATATAGTTGGCCACCTGTACGTGTAGGCGTGTGACGGATAGGGAATAACTGCTAATAAGGATGCATATTAGAAGACCTAGCAGTTATTAGTAGGCGGAGCATAGACTAGCGTGGTGTCACGACCCGCACCCGGTTTAGGGGCACGAGAGCGTGGGTACGTCCAGCCTACGCCGCAGCATCGACGGTAGAACGCTGTCTAGGTCAAGTACTATCTAAACAATCTCACGCTAGTATCCAACTCCATAAGGAGACGTGGATATCATAAAATAAATCTAGAAATACTCAATCACAACTACAGCACGATATGAAAAAAAAAAGAATACAACACAAGTCTAATGACACAATAATCATACCTGCAATCAGTAACATCCAATCCCCCAAGTGTGTCGGAAACCAGTCTACTAAGGTCACAGTCTGGAAAAATATTTTTCAGTCAGGAAGGAGCAAAGTACATCTCTAAATAGCAGTTCTATATAAATGACATAAACTATGTAGCAGTTCTAGATGGAAACATACCAGATGCATGTATAGGTACGAGAAATGTACAATGAGAGAAATACTGGAAATACTGTAAGTAAATGCAGGAAAAGAAAAATATGTCAATGAGCAAGAATTCTATGACTAAGTGTGTGAGTACTAGCTTTAATATGTGATCGGCTTGGGAACTTGATCAGGCTGGTTACATGTGATTAGCTATGGTTCATGTAAGGTCAGGCTAACCGTTGGTTAGCTATGATGCATGTAGAGGTCAGGCTAATCACACGTAACAGCTATGGAGCATGTAAATGGTCAGGCCGCACCCGACGTGAGATGTGGGGTGAGCTATGGTGCATATAAAGTTGGGTATGATCACATATCTACACTAAAGTACTCCCCAAACCCCCGACTGGTATAGTAGATCCAATCATGGTACGCTATGGCACGGGATTCCCTAGGGAGGTAGCAAATCTCCCTGGGTCTCAGTGTCTGTACATGCACAAGATATCAAGGAAACAAGTCTTGTACAAGCTACACCATGAATAAGGAATAACATCTCATGACGAGATCCGTGCATACCAATCCGTGTAACCAACGTGTCAAGAACATGGATGTTTATACTAGATACAGTGAACATAGGAGATATCATAAATTAGAAACTAATCAGAGAATGTACTCGCCTTGGGTCCTTAGCTGGTAATTATCGATGTCTTGTTCCAGAGTATCCCCTGGGTAACCCAACAGTCCTATAAACATATCACAAGCAAAACCATATTTGCATCAGATGCTACGCTAACACAGTCTAAAAATACTGAGATCGGGACTTCTCTAGGTATGATAATGGTCACCTAGGATCACCTAGTAGATACCCAATTAAACATATTGTTAATAATTAAACATAATACATATATATTGTTATTCCAAAGGATATACAAAATAGGTATAACTGTATGTACATAAGTGGAAATATATTTTATTTATGTGAAAAATTATACATCACTCATACATATAAACTAGTATACATGTACCAAAATTCATATTAACTTATATTATATATATATATATATATATATACATACATACCAAAATAATACAATACTATATACAGGTAATATACCAAAATATGTTTTACAAGTACATATATATATCAATACATCTTTTATATATATATACTATATATATATATACCAAAAATATGTTTATACATGTTTATATATATATAGGTACACCTATTTATACCAAAATACGGTTATATATACATATATACCAATTTACATTTATTTATTTTTAAATACTGAAACATACATTAATACATATTATACCAATAAAAACGTATATAATATATATATAAGTGTCTATTAGTAATTTGTACAAAATACGTATTTGTGTATATACCTAATAGAAGTATATAAATATATATTTTTATACCAAAATACATATTTGTATATATATATCAATCAAATATTTTTATATATATTAACAAATCAAAGGATGTATATAATGCCACACTTCTCAAGGTGATCCCAAATGAAGTAGCAGTTAGTTCCAATGGGTCCGGAGCAGTCCAAATAGCTAGAAACTGTATAAAGAAGTCCATGATCGGAGTTCGGCACGAAAACCGAGATAAGGATACCAGGCTAATTGGAGAAATGGTCGTTTGTTTGTAATTAAGGTAACACCTTATTTTATGAAAATCATTTTGAATTTATTTTGAACAATAATTACAATTAAAAGTTTATTTATAAAAATTTAGAATTTACGTAGAAGCCAATATATTTTTATATCTATAGTGAAATCGGTTACCAGTCCAAAAATAACCAAATTTGAACTAATTTTATTATTGAAACTATATTTTTAATTAATAATATAAACCCCAAAATTATTATATTTTTGCATAATCAGAAACCCTTTTAATTTTTTACATAACTAAATTTTTACACATAATAATTAACTAGATTCATACATTTAAAACAATAAAACTAATTTTTATTTATACTAAACTAAATATGTATAATTAATAAACTAATATATATAATTAATAAACTAGTTATACATAATTACTAAACTAATTAGATATAAATTAACTAATTATATTAACTAAACTGATTAAGAAATTAACTACTGATTACATTAACTACTGATTACATTAACTAACTATTTATTATTTACTAAACTAACTATTACATATAACCTAATTACACATTAACCAATCCTCAGATCAGAAGAAAGGGAACGAGAAAGAGGGGCTCACGTTGGGTTTTCTCCGGCGTCGGCGGAGGAGCCTCGCCGGGGTCGGCGCGGTGGGGTTCGGCTCGAGGCGGTGGGTGCTCGACGGATCTCGGTTCGAGGCAACGGTCGACGGATCCTGGTTCGAGGCGGCGGCGGATCTTGCTGCGTCTGGTCGAACTCGGCGGCGGATCTGGCTTTAGGCGGATCCGAGGCGGCGGTCGACTCGGCGAGGGTGAGGAGGTCCGAGGCGCCAGCGGCGGTGGAACTCGAGGCGGCTACGGCTCGACGCGGGTGAGGCGGTTCTGCTGTGGTCGTCGGTCGACGTTCGTCTCGGCGGCGGCGGTGGTTCGAGGAACCGGCGGTGCTCGGCTCAGAGGAGGAGGTCTCGGCCGTCGGCGGTAGTCGACAGATCTAGGTTAGGGTTTTTGGGTTCTGCTGTGGATGTGTCGGGGTGGTGTCCGGGGCTGGACACGGCGGTTGATGTACTGTGGTGGAGGTGAATGTGTCCGGGTGTGTCGGACACGAAAATCTAATTGTAAAGTTGTAACTGGACACAGGAAATGAATGGATATGATAGGACACCCGGGGTCGGACCCGAGGCCAACACGGCTGACACGGTAATACTGGACACACGGACACGAGCACACAAATGGTGGTGGCTTGTTGGCTTGTGGGGATTTGTGAGGGCTAGTTAGGGTTTCTTGGGAATGGTGATGAGGGACTTAAATAGGGAAAGAGGGTGTGGGATGAAGGGTGCGGATTGGCCCAATAATGAATGGCCCAGATCATATATATATATAAATGGGTTTTTCATGTGGGAAAAATGAGGGTGTGAATGGGAGACGGTAAACTGGTAAATCTAATAGAAAAATATAATTTAAGAAAAATGTTTTAAGGGCTTCCAAGGCTAACTGATTCCAAATGCTACTAATTAAATCCCTATTTCAAAACCCTAGAAATTATGTAATTTACTTATTTACTAATCCAATGGATATTAAAAATTTTATGAAAACAACTAGTCTTTCAATAATTTTATTAAACAAAAAATTTATGATTTCAAGCCAATAAATATTCGAAGCCAGAGTATTATATATAATATCATTTATTTATTTATTCTATAATAAATCGACATTTAGAAAAAATGATTTTTATACAAGATTATAAATTACCTTCTAAAACCAAACATTGTTCAAAATCTAATACTAGAATTTCAAGGTAAATATTTTATAAGTCTGATATTTAAAATAAAATAAAAATCTAATTATTTCGGAAATTGGAAATCGGAGGTTACAAGTCTACCCACCTTAGAAAAATTTCGTCCTCGAAATTTAAGATCCTCAATATTTGCATTTACACATTATATTATTTCTATCAAAATTTAAATTTCAAGCCAAACAATCATGAAGTAATTCCATATTGTTATTTCTCAACCTTTCAAAGTCCTATAACATCAAATTCCTGAAAATCTTTAAGTTAAAAATCAAATCCCCTTTTTGTAATAATCTCCTCAAATTTTTTTTTTTTTTTGTATCTAATTACTCAAGGATTTTAATATCCAATCCTCCCATTGAAATCCAATCAATGTATATTTATAATATTTAAAAATCTGTATCCCAATTTAAATTTTAAACACTAATCCATCTATCATCCTATTCTTCTAACTCAAATTCAATTGATGCTTATTCAAATATAAATCTTCATCCCGAGAATTGAATTCGGCACTATTCCATTAACAATTTTTATTTCCTGATTTTCTTTTTCCTCAATTACTCAACGATGCGATACTTTCAGAATCTTCAATGCAACATTCATAATATAGAATTTCAAATTTCTATTTTGCAATCAAATAGATAAAATAATAATTTTCCAAATTTTCTCAAATTTTAATAATCAATCATATCAAGACCTTCCTAAAATTAATAAATCCTCAATTTTGCCCTGTGAATTTCTTAACTCTCTATTTAAGTTAATGTTTATCCTCGAATTTCAATCATACCTCGATTTTCGTAAAATTAATGGTCCATCAATTCCGTTATATTACTCATTAACTCTTTATTTAGATGAATGCTTATCCTTAAATTTTAAATCTTCTTGTCCCTTTCGTCCAATCATAATCTTCTCAAAATCTTTGCTATGGTCTAAACCTCAATGATCGTGGTTTAAGAAAATTCTACCTACAGCCATGCAATCTAAGAAAATATATAGGTCATGTATCTTTTGTCATGGTATTGCAGCCTCTGCCAGGGTGTACTACTAGCTACAATCAATCAAAAATCACGAATACAAACCACGGTACTAGGGAATCAATCAATCAGAAGACAAAAACAACATGAGAAAAAGAAAGAACCTGCTAACATATTTCTTGCGGTATCTCCTATCTCTAACATACTCTTAACTCTAGCACATTCACTATCTAATTCCTATTCATGTACACTGGTACCCATATCAACTAATTATTAATCCACAAAATCCATGAATATATCCGTATTGCACACACCTGTTTATTTATACTAAAATCTGATACCAAGGACCTCTAGCACAATCATAGGTCAAAGATGCATTCAAGGTTTGATACTCCTATCCCTTTAGGTACCACTGTTTCTACTACAAGCACAACCACTGCTAGCTCTCTTACCTACTGTAATTGTCTATACTAGTTGTTCTTATCACTCAAGTGCACGCCAAGTGCAACACAACACACTAAGCACTGCTCTCTCTAACACAACTCTAGATGGACACCCAAGTCTGTTTGTGGTGCCATCTCAAGCATACTCAAGCCACAGATCCTTACACATGTATATCATCTACTCATATATTAATATTCATATTTCTCATCTACCATAAAATTTAATCCTCAAAATAATCATCAAGGTTTAACTTCTCGATCAACTTAAAATAATTTGCATATACCTCCTCAAAGTCAGATACTCAACATCGAAATAAAATTTAATCACTTCTAAAATCTTTGTAGCCTTAACCATGTTTATTGAATTCATATTTGAAATCCTCAAAATTTTAATGACACAATTCCAACTTCTCAATAATTCTCAAAAATTCATTTCCACTCTTTAATTTATAAATCCACCAATTTACGTATAAGTGCACGTAGTCTCTAATACTCGAGGTGCACTCAATGCATCTAGTGTCTATAACTGTGTACTAAAATTGTACTGCCTGAATCACTTGCACCATTATCTCCAATGATCAAAGTTATCATCACCTGTAATTTCTTTCATGATTTTCAATTTATGTCAACTGGTATATCATCTAATTTATCATCATACAGGGTGCTTACTGTTATTAACGTCATTTTTGACAATCCTTGATATAGAATCATTAGCACCCTTGGTATTATATTACTAGCTTCATTAATGAATCATCTCATCAAGCTCATTAGAACTCATGTTTACCCGTACCTTCTATAATACTCATGTTTCTTTACTCTCATAGGCAGGCATATGGTTCTATATCTCGATTGATGTATAAGCATATCTCTTAATCCTTTTACAGCCTGTTAAACTAATTTGTGATACACTTCACAACTTTCATTACTAATCCTGATATTTCTCTACTTATGACATCTCATTAAACCCTTTATGCATATACATTTCTTTACCTTTAACATTTCCGATATCATTCATCAAATTGAACATCATGCTCCATAAATCCTTAACACAATTCCTGGATACTTAATCGTTTACATAGGTCACTCAATTACATAATCATGATTATCCAGGACGGGTAATTGGCTCTGATACTAACTCTGAGAACTATCACTGATACTCTATACTCTCCTTAACTCTCAGTCTCTAATGACACTTCTCCTAGAACCATTGTTACAAGGTACTATGCTAAGGGCTAACTCTAAATTAAATCCTACTGCTCACATATCCAACTAAGAAACACTTACAAACCCACAAGTCACACTCAGTCAAACTAATATAAGACACAACCAAAATTGCAAGTCACTAATTATCACACTAACAAGGATCCTTAAAGAAATAAGGCTCAAAGAACTGGGTTAAGGACGGAAGGTATCTTTACTGCTAGTAAAGAAAAGAAGCGATGGAACAAAGTCCTGGAATAACATAAATAGATAAGTCTTGAGATGATACTTTAAGAACCAATTTAAGATACAACCTGATAATCATACACGTCTGTCAGAAATCATGACACACAGAATCCTCGCCACGCCAGTAAGCATAGATGCGATAAACGACAGGTTCCGTAACTAAGGTATGCAACCCTATAATCATGTCATCTAGAATACTCGCCACGCCAACCGGTATGGCTGCGAGAGACTCTAAGTTTCATAACTATAGTATGTACATCCAAGTCAGGTTCCTACGTTCTCATCACCACAGCTAATATGGCTGCGATAAACTCTAGGGTCCATAACCAAAGTAGACGTTTTACCTTTCTCACTGTCCTCATCAAAATATGTCATCAGATGATACCGTAAATTTAGCCCGTAAAATTCATCTCGATATGAAATCAACTCAACAACGATACCAAGAATTAAATTTAACAACTGGTCAACAAGAATCAAACTCAACAATGATACCAAGATTTTAATTTAATAACTTATCAACAAGAATCAAGTTTAATAACAACAAGCGAGAGCGGACGGAAACAAGGAAAAAGATTTAATTTGGAAATTATAATAAGATTCTCAAGGGGTCGTCCCAGGAATCTCTCAAGAATTTGTGATTGAGTATTCTCTCTCATCCTAGTATCCTATATCCTATATTCTATAGCAGGCATGTAGTAGTACAACTAAGACGTCGCACTACTACGACATCGCACAACTAGCGAAGTCCGACCTGCATGGGCCACCACTAAAACGTGTCACGACCCGCACCCGGTTTAGGGGCACGAGAGAGTGGGTACGTCCAGCCTACGCCGCAGCATCGGCGGTAGAACGCTGTCTAGGTCAAGTACTATCTAAACAATCTCACGCTAGTATCCAACTCCATAAGGAGACGTGGATATCATAAAATAAATCTAGAAATACTCAATCACAACTACAGCATGATATGAAAAAAAAAAGAATACAACACAAGTCTAATGACACAATAATCATACCTGCAATCAGTAACATCCAATCCCCCAAGTGTGTCAGAAACCAGTCTACTAAGGTCACAGTCTGGAAAAATATTTTCCAGTCAGGAAGGAGCAAAGTACATCTCTAAATAGCAGTTCTATATAAATGACATAAACTATGTAGCAGTTCTAGATGGAAACATACCAGATGCATGTATAGGTACGAGAAATGTACAATGAGAGAAATACTGGAAATACTGTAAGTAAATGCAGGAAAAGAACAATATGTCAATGAGCAAGAATTCTATGACTTAGTGTGTGAGTACTAGCTTTAATATATGATCGGCTTGGGAACTTGATCAGGCTGGTTACATGTGATTAGCTATGGTTCATGTAAGGTCAGGCTAACCGTTGGTTAGCTATGATGCATGTAGAGGTCAGGCTAATCACACGTAACAGCTATGGAGCATGTAAATGGTCAGGCCGCACCCGACGTGAGATGTGGGGTGAGCTATGGTGCATATAAAGTTGGGTATGATCACATATCTACACTAAAGTACTCCCCAAACCCCCGACTGGTATAGTAGATCCAATCATGGTACGCTATGGCACGGGATTCCCTAGGGAGGTAGCAAATCTCCCCGGGTCTCAGTGTCTGTACATGCACAAGATATCAAGGAAACAAGTCTTGTACAAGCTACACCATGAATAAGGAATAACATCTCATGACGAGATCCGTGTATACCAATCCGTGTAACCAACGTGTCAAGAACATGGATATTTACACTAGATACAGTGAACATAGGAGATATCATAAATTAGAAACTAATCAGAGAATGTACTCGCCTTGGGTCCTTAGCTGGTAATTATCGATGTCCTGTTCCAGAGTATCCCCTGGGTAACCCAACAGTCCTATAAACTTATCACAAGCAAAACCACATTTGCATCAGATGCTACGCTAACACAGTCTAAAAATACTGAGTTCGGGACTTCTCTAGGTATGATAATGGTCACCTAGGATCACCTAGTAGATACCCAATTAAACATATTGTTAATAATTAAACATAATACATATATATTGTTATTCCAAAGGATATACAAAATAGGTATAACTGTATGTACATAAGTGGAAATATATTTTATTTATGTGAAAAATTATACATCACTCATACATATAAACTAGTATACATGTACCAAAATTCATATTAACTTATATTATATATATATATATATATATACATACATACCAAAATAATACAATACTATATACAGGTAATATACCAAAATATGTTTTACAAGTACATATATATATCAATACAGTTTTTATATATATATACTATATATATATATACCAAAAATATGTTTATACATGTTTATATATATATAGGTACACATATTTATACCAAAATACGGTTATATATACATATATACCAATTTACATTTATTTATTTTTAAATACTGAAACATACATTAATACATATTATACCAATAAAAACGTATATAATATATATATAAGTGTCTATTAGTAATTTGTACAAAATACGTATTTGTGTATATACCTAATAGAAGTATATAAATATATATTTTTATACCAAAATACATATTTGTATATATATATCAATCAAATATTTTTATATATATTAACAAATCAAAGGATGTATATAATGCCACACTTCTCAAGGTGATCCCAAATGAAGTAGCAGTTAGTTCCAATGGGTCCGGAGCAGTCCAAATAGCTAGAAACTGTATAAAGAAGTCCATGATCGGAGTTCGGCACGAAAACCGAGATAAGGATACCAGGCTAATTGGAGAAATGGTCGTTTGTTTGTAATTAAGGTAACACCTTATTTTATGAAAATCATTTTGAATTTATTTTGAACAATAATTACAATTAAAAGTTTATTTATAAAAATTTAGAATTTACGTAGAAGCCAATATATTTTTATATCTATAGTGAAATCGGTTACCAGTCCAAAAATAACCAAATTTGAACTAATTTTATTATTGAAACTATATTTTTAATTAATAATATAAACCCCAAAATTATTATATTTTTGCATAATCAGAAACCCTTTTAATTTTTTACATAACTAAATTTTTACACATAATAATTAACTAGATTCATACATTTAAAACAATAAAACTAATTTTTATTTATACTAAACTAAATATGTATAATTAATAAACTAATATATATAATTAATAAACTAGTTATACATAATTACTAAACTAATTAGATATAAATTAACTAATTATATTAACTAAACTGATTAAGAAATTAACTACTGATTACATTAACTACTGATTACATTAACTAACTATTTATTATTTACTAAACTAACTATTACATATAACCTAATTACACATTAACCAATCCTCAGATCAGAAGAAAGGGAACGAGAAAGAGGGGCTCACGTTGGGTTTTCTCCGGCGTCGGCGGAGGAGCCTCGCCGGGGTCGGCGCGGTGGGGTTCGGCTCGAGGCGGTGGGTGCTCGACGGATCTCGGTTCGAGGCAACGGTCGACGGATCCTGGTTCGAGGCGGCGGCGGATCTTGCTGCGTCTGGTCGAACTCGGCGGCGGATCTGGCTTTAGGCGGATCCGAGGCGGCGGTCGACTCGGCGAGGGTGAGGAGGTCCGAGGCGCCAGCGGCGGTGGAACTCGAGGCGGCTACGGCTCGACGCGGGTGAGGCGGTTCTGCTGTGGTCGTCGGTCGACGTTCGTCTCGGCGGCGGCGGTGGTTCGAGGAACCGGCGGTGCTCGGCTCAGAGGAGGAGGTCTCGGCCGTCGGCGGTAGTCGACAGATCTAGGTTAGGGTTTTTGGGTTCTGCTGTGGATGTGTCGGGGTGGTGTCCGGGGCTGGACACGGCGGTTGATGTACTGTGGTGGAGGTGAATGTGTCCGGGTGTGTTGGACACGAAAATCTGATTGTAAAGTTTTAACTGGACACAGGAAATGAATGGATATGATAGGACACCCGGGGTCGGACCCGAGGCCAACACGGCTGACACGGTAATGCTGGACACACGGACACGAGCACACAAATGGTGGTGGCTTGTTGGCTTGTGGGGATTTGTGAGGGCTAGTTAGGGTTTCTTGGGAATGGTGATGAGGGACTTAAATAGGGAAAGAGGGTGTGGGATGAAGGGTGCGGATTGGCCCAATAATGAATGGCCCAGATCATATATATATATAAATGGGTTTTTCATGTGGGAAAAATGAGGGTGTGAATGGGAGACGGTAAACTGGTAAATTTAATAGAAAAATATAATTTAAGAAAAATGTTTTAAGGGCTTCCAAGGCTAACTGATTCCAAATGCTACTAATTAAATCCCTATTTCAAAACCCTAGAAATTATGTAATTTACTTATTTACTAATCCAATGGATATTAAAAATTTTATGAAAACAACTAGTCTTTCAATAATTTTATTAAACAAAAAATTTATGATTTCAAGCCAATAAATATTCGAAGCCAGAGTATTATATATAATATCATTTATTTATTTATTCTATAATAAATCGACATTTAGAAAAAATGATTTTTATACAAGATTATAAATTACCTTCTAAAACCAAACATTGTTCAAAATCTAATACTAGAATTTCAAGGTAAATATTTTATAAGTCTGATATTTAAAATAAAATAAAAATCTAATTATTTCGGAAATTGGAAATCGGAGGTTACACGTGGTACGATGGTCCCATCCTTGTTCTTGTTTGGTTGTAAGGATGGACTATTGTTCTAAAGATAGACTATGAGCCAGAGTTACGACGCCTCGGCTTAGTAGCTAAGGCGTGTTGTGGATACAACATGCTTAGATCATTGGGCGGGGAGGACGACTAGTAGGCGTATGGGACACCCACCTCCTTTATACAGACACCGCACTCGACGGAGTGATACAGACGTTATTATTTATACAGATACCACGTTCCCTAGAGTGTTGGACGTTACTTGGTAATTTTACAGATACCTTATTCTTCGGAATGATGGACGTTGCAGATACCACACTCTCGAGAACGTTGGACGTTATTATATTCCTACGCTCGTGTTATAGGGGGCATATGTGGCATATACTAGCCGGTTGTCACGATTGGTGAATTATATCAGTATATGTCTAGCCTACACATTCCCATATACTCAAGTTGTCCTCAAATTGCATTTCACTTAGATGGTTAGGTCACCCTGGAGTTGTACAATATTTACTTTATGGCATACTTTTATGTATCTTGTTATGTCCCTCTGAGGACCTGGTCCCTTTTCAGGTGTAGAGGTTCGTGAGTATTCGCAGGAGCGCTGATCTAGACGGGTTACTTATATTCCAAGGGGGTTTTCTCTTCGAGTCACAGTAGTTGGTAGTTGTTGTACTTATATTGTATTTATCTTGCTTATTCTTTCTTCTAGTTCGGCAGTAGATTTGTTTCCATCCGACTACCCTCATTAGATGCTTTACATTGAGATCTAGTTATAGATATTGGTTATTAATCTATATATGATTTCTATGGATGAGATTTTGCTATGCCCTGTGACATCTATGTTTACCACTTGTGAATTGTTATTCATATTACAGCGTACGTGTATTATGGTTTCCATATATTGGAATGTCATATTCATACGGCTGGCATGCTTACGTGTCCTAGTCCTACGTATTTTGGGACTGGGGCGTGACACCAAACAACCCACACCAGTCACCCCCGATTCCCATGCCTGTGCACGCTGATCCCGAGGATCTATTGGATTGGTTCTATACAACTTTCGGAGCTGGTTATTGGGACTACATAGCCGCTTACCAGGTAAGTATACCTTGCATTTGTTTTACTATTTAAATTCAGTTATTATTTAGTTGCATGTTTATTTATTTTAAACTGTGCGCGTCCGAGAGAGACTCGGGTGCAGTCAACGAATGCATTGACGTTAGGACTTGTGTCTGACCTAGTGTCTAGTAGACCCACCTAAGTTGTGGAGTTATTGGTATGACTCCCCAGGCCTTGACACATTTTTTACACGTGTTGTGAGTCTCATATAGGGCATGGACTTGCGTATGCGGTTGGCCACCTGTACGTGTAGGCGTACGATGGATAGGGAATAACTGCTATTAGCAATGCATATTAGAAGACTTAGCAGTTATTAGTAGTCGGAGCATAGACTATCGTGGTACGATGGTCCAATCCTTGTCCTTGTTTGGTTGTAAGGTTGGGCTATTATTCTGAGCCAGAGTTACGACGCCTTGGCGTAGTGGCTGAAGCGTGTTGTGGATACAACACGCATAGATCATTGGGCGGGAAGGACTACTAGTAAGCGTATGGGACACCCACTTCCTTTATTCAGATGCCTCACTCGACGATATGATATGGACGTTATATACTATTCAGATGCCCCGTTCTTCAGAGCGGTATGGACGTTATATTATGCAGATGCCCCGTTCTTCGGAGCGGTATGGACGTTATATATTATGCAAATGCCATGCTCTTCAGAGATGGACGTTATTATACAACTCCTTGGTATGGGGGCATATGTGGCATATACTAGCCAGTTGTCACGATTGGTGAATTACGTCAGCATATGTCTAGCCTAAACTTTCCCATACACTCAAGTTGTCCTCAAATTGCATTCACTTAGATGGTTAGCGCACCCTTTTTATTTATTCAGTTTTTACTTTATGGCATGCTTCTATGTATCTTTTTATGTCCCTCTGAGGACCTGGTCCCTTTTCAGGTGTAGATGTTCATAAGTATTCGCAGGAGCGCAGATCCGAACTGGTTACTTATATTCCGAGCAGGTCTTCTCTTGGAGTCTCATGATTGGTAGATGTTGTACTTATATTGTATTTATCTTGTTTATTCTATATTCTAGTTCGGTAGTGGATTTGTTTTCATTCGACTGTCATCTTTAGATACTTTTCATTGAGATCTAGTTTCATAGATACTGGTCATTTATTTATATTTGATTCTATGGATGAGATTTAGAATATACCCTATGACTTGTAATAGTTTTACCACTTATGGATTGATATTCATAATACAGCGTACGCACGTGTTATGGTTTCCATATGTTGGAGTTGCCATATACATGCGGTTGGCATGCTTACATGTCTTAGTCCTACGTATTTTGGGACTGGGGCATGACAATCGATCTTCTTACTGTTAAGATGAGATCACCCACTTGAAACATTCTCTATTTTACCCGTTTGTTGAAGACTCCAGAGAGACGCGCTTGATACAACTCTATGTGTTGTTGAGCTAATAGCCATTTTTTGTCGAGTGCTTCCAACTCCTATAATCGTCGGCGGTAGTTGTCGACCGTGGTTAGTTGGTTGGAGAGAGCTACTCGTAATGAAGGAATTTGGATATCCAATAGGAGTATCGCCTAATTTCTATACATCAAAGAGAATAGTATTTTCCCAGTAGCTTTCCGGACTGCTGTAAGACATTCACCCAACTTCTCGTTCCAGTCGTATTTGTTGGAAGACACAAATTTCTTGAGGAGATTGATGATGGTTTTGTTGAACGCTTCCGCCAGACCATTTGCTGCGGAGTTGTATGCCATGGAGGCAATGTTTTAGATTCTGTTATTGTCAAAAAACTAATATAAGGCATAACTTGCAAATTATCGACCATTGTCATGAACGATCCTACGCGGCAAGCCGAAGCAATTTATGACGTGATGCTTGACAAAGTTAATCACATTTGTTGTTTTGACTTCATGGAGCGGAATAGCTTCCACCCATTTAGAGAGGTAGTCGTTGATCACCAGGATGAACCGATGTCCTTTTGAAGAAGGCGGACTGATTGGCCCGATGATATCCATTCCCCATGCCTCAAATGGCCAAGATGCTACTGTTAGGTATAGGAACTCAGATGACTGGTGGATGAAGTCCTCGTGGATTTGGCATGCTTGGCACTTTTATACGTAATCGATAACATCTGCTACCATCATCAGCCAATAGTAGCCCATTCTTCGAAGACGATCCTGTAACTTTGGGCCGGGTTAATGCGTCCCACAGATGTCGTCGTTAGCCTCGTGGAGGGCTTATTTTACCACTGTGTTCAATAAGCATCAGAGCAGAAGGCTGTCATAGGATCGAGGGTACAATATTTTGGTCTTCGTATCATAATAGAAACGGAGGGAGCGTCTTCTGATTGAAGTAGCTTCCATTGGGTTTTCAGGAAGAATCCCATAGACTACGTAGTCGATGAATAGAAGCCTCCAATCTTGAGTATCGGTATCGACCTCCACTTCATAGCTGAGGTATAAGCATAGGTTTGTTTTAGGATAGACCAACTCTTGACCGATCATCGTGATTAATTGATGGGTGTCGTTTGGCACTACCAAGGAATCAGCCATGCCGGCTAAAGTGTCCACCTCAATTTTTTACAACCGAGGGACATGCTTAATAAAGAATATCTCGAAGGTCGTGATGATGCTGAGTGCAACTTGGTGGTAGAGGATCAAGTCTTTATTTTGGACTTCATATACTCATCAGACTTGATTGACGATTAGCTGAGAATCACCGTAGGCCTCCAAGTACTCTACTCTGACATGCTTGGCGAGCTAGAATCTTTTGATTAGGACGTTAAACTATGCCACATTATTGGAACATGGCTTTGTGAGAGAGTATACACGATTAAGGACGAGGCCGTATGGAAAGATCAACATTATCTCGACCCCAGCGATGATGTTGCCTTCGGGCCCCGCTCTTGAAACACTATCAAAGAACATTCGCCAAACTACTTTATTTGAGGTGATGTTGGTGTCCGCCACTTTGTCTAGAATATTTTCATAGAGCTTTGAGGTTTCTAATCCCGGGTGGGCTGCCAGAAAGTCGGCCAATGCCTGAACCTTGATAGCCATCTGTGGGATGAATACCATATCATATGGAGATAATAGTATTGCCCAGGTAGCCAAGAGAGAACTGAGTGCCACGAATTTAGTCACGAGGACCCTAAGGAGGTTGACTCACGAGATTACATGAATGGTCTATCCAGTCAAGTTGTGTCAAGTTTTATGGATGGCGAATACCAGCACAAGGTACCCCTTCTCGACGGCGGTATACCTATGCTCTGGGCCGACTATCATCCGACTGAGGTAGTATATGGCCTGCTTGTGGCCTGGATCACTATTCTAGGCTAACAGGGCACAGAGAGAGTGATCCATTGTGCGTACATAGAGCGAGAATGGCTTTTCCATGACCTTCGCCACCAGCACATGAGGGTTTGATAGGTATTCTTAGATGTTGTTGAACTCTCATTGGCACAATTCATTCCAAAGAAAGGAGACACCTTTCTTTATAAGTTATGTTAATGGCCACCAAAGTTTCGAAAGGTTTGATATGAACCTCCTGATGTATGCCAACCTCCTTTGGAGACCACAGAGTTCCCGGAGTTTCCTTTGCGGATTCATCTCCATGATGGCCTTGGTCTTGTCGGGGTCTATGTGAATACCCCGGGAAGTGATAACGAAACCCAGGAATTTGCCGTTGGAGACTCCCAGGAAGGACTTGGTAGGGTTCATCTTGAGACGGTGTGTGCGCATTAAGTCGAACACAGTCCTCAGGTTTTGGAGGTGACCATCTTTGGAGCGGCTCTTGACGTCGAAATCGTCGACGTAGCATTCTACCGTCTTGCACAGATATTCACAGAAAATGGTTCTCATAGTTTGCTGATATGTAGCACCTACGTTCTTCAGACCGAAATGCATGACTGTATAGTAGTATACTCTTATCGAGGTCCGAAATGATGTATGTCTCATCGTCGAGAAATATCTTAATTTGGTTGTAGCCTGAGAAGCCAACTATGAAGGACATACGCTCAAAGCCATAAGTGTTGTCGATCACTATATCGGTGATTGGAAGAGGGAATTCATCTTTGGGATATACCGTATTTAGATCATGAAAGTCAATGCAGATTCTGATCTTCCCATTCTTCTTAATGACAAGCACGATATTGGCCACCCAGTCTAGGTATTATTACTCGCGGATGAAGCCACTAGCTATCTGCTTGTTGACTTCAGCTTCAATGGAATCCATCACGTCTGGCCGGAACCGTTGTTGCTGTTGCTTGACTGGTTTGGCGTGTGGCACAATATTGAGTTTGTGGACCACGATTTGGGGATCCAGTCCTGGCATGTCTTCGTAACTCCAACAAAGATATCGATGTATTCCCTGACGAGTTGTAAAAGGGATTCTCGGTCTTCGTCGGACAAACTTTTGCTGATGAAGATAGGCTTTAGGGAGGTCTCATCACCTAAATCGACTTGTATAACTTTGTCCTTGGTAGGTGGTTCTCACTGCTCAAATCATATCTCCCATTATGATCCCAGGTGTTGGGCCTAATGTTCCATCTCAAAGAGCTCGGGTGGATCCTCATGGTCTTTCTCCAGGTCTGTAGACACCATGTTGGAGAACATTGTTTGTCTAAGAAAGTCCCTGACGCTGACGTCGGAGTCCCAAGCTGAAGATTCAAAAAATTATAATTGCACTTTATCTTCTTTATTTGAGCCCTCGGGGGTTGTAGGAGGTATTACACATCCTAAGCCATACTTGGTCTTATGATAGTAATCCTAGGGCATGTCCGCAGGGGAGAAAAGTCGTAAAGGCGACCTTCAGCCTTTGTCGTAGTTCAATCCCTTAGTGACCTTCAGGTTGTATCTCATCTTTTGGATAAGATGTAGGGCTTATTAACTATACCGATAGAGTGACATTCTTTCTATCTCAGATTCTGGTTTTACTTCCTTTGGGATGAAGGATTGAGAGTATTCCATTCTGCCGAAGATGATGAGCTTATCTCCCTTCTTCCTGGGTGGGACAAAGAAATAGGAATCCTGACTAGAGTGAAGCTGGTGCACTGTGTAGATAGTGGTCTCTTGTGTGTGTAGCTGAAGGCCCAGACCGTGCTCCAGGGAGTAGAGTGTACTTATATGCATACGCTCCGAGTAGTTCAAAGATAGTCCTTTATTGAGAAAACAAGGTATCTTTTCGGACGAAATTACATTGTTAGGGGAAGGGATATTGACATTGGCGGATATACATTCCTCCAGCTCATCCTTATCCTTGGCTACCCTATAGCGTAAGCGAAGGCTTTGGTGATTTTTTGTGTAATTTTACTACCAAAGGTCCGGAAGCTGCAGTTGCGGTAGGGTCTTCCTTTGGTGGTCGACTCTGCCTGTGAAGGTGAATGACCATAGGTTCGGAAGGTGTAGATAGGACATAATCTATTTTTGGTGGTCGATTTGGCCTACGAAGGCAGACGACCATTAGTTCTGGCGACGCTAAAGGTACCAAAGATTCAGTTTCCTTCCCGCACGATTTGACGATAAGGGGTGCGGCTGCATCGACTGTGCAAGCCTTGAGGCGGATTCTCATAGGCTCCTCAGGTGCTGTTGTAGCCTACTCGGGTTCTGTTGTGTCCTAGGCTTAATAGTCGGCCTCATTGCCATCTTCATCTTGGAGGACTTTCTTGTAGAGGATCTAGTCGAAGTAGTAAATCTCGATTCCCTTCAACGGATCAACATCAGCGAACTTCGTTTTGATGAAACCATGTTCGTCAATATATTTTAGGCACTGGTAGAGGGTGGATGGCACGATCCTAGGTTCATATATCCATGGACGTCCCAATAAGACATTGTAGGACATATCTACGTTTATGATATAGCAGGTGTCTTCTGTTTTTAAGTCGCCGATCTAGCATTTTAGGCAGATTTTGCCCAAAGGGTAGCTCATTCCCTTGTTGAAGCCACTGAAGGCGGTATTGGTGGCCGTCGAACGATACATCGGGATCCCTAGGGTTTGAAGCAAACTTCTCAGGTAGATGCTGGTCGACGATCCTGGCTCAATATGCACCCGGTCCACCTTGGCATCGCCAATATATCCTGTGTAGTAAGGGGCCGATCATGCCTATTATTTTTTAGCAACATGTCCTGTTGTAAGAAGGTGAAATTGGGTATCGCCTCTATGGCATTGTTGTAATATGGACAAGCAGTAGGATCTTCAGTTGGTGGCTTGACTTGCGCCAGGTAGACATCGATATTTTGTAGTGCCTCACTCACGGCAGCCCGAGTATCTTTAGAGAGTCGTAAAAGCTCAAATAGCGACAATTATTCCGGAGTATTGGCTAATTATGCCAAGATATCAAAATTATAGGGCCTTTTCAGCTCTTGTGGTGCATTCCTGCACAATGTTTTATCGAAGCTAGTCTTCTTCTGCTTAGACTTGTCCACCGGCGGGGGCTGAGATGGCCCAGGACCAGTGGTGGCGGGCATGACAACCGGCGGCTATTGTCGTGCATCGGTTGGTATATTTTTCCTGACCTTGTTGTACCTGCTGCCAGCTCTTAAGTCGAGGAGAAAACTGTATGACAGGACTTAAATTTCTTATCTTTTGGCTTGGCGGTGGAGGATGCCGTTGGCTACGTCAAGTCAGGTACGTGGTCGAGATGGACCCATATGACCTCCCCACGTGGTGTGGTAAGAGGTAATAGCCCGGTCGTTTGGTCTCGAGCTGGTGGAAGGTTGACAACTTTCATAGTCGCCTTAGGGATAGGGACTACTCCGTCTTGGGCTTCCGTCGGTGGAAAGTTGCCAAATTGGAGGGATACCATATTGGTGGCGACCGTTATGTCATCGAAGTCTAGGGAAAGTGCCTTGGTATCTATCAGACATTGTATGTACCGCTTCAGGGTATAGCACTCTTGTGTCGGGTGATGGACGTAGCGGTGGAAGTGATAATACTTTGATTTGGCAATATCCGTCGCATCAGGCTGGCGTATGACGTCGGGGAGCCAAATTTTGTCTCCCTACATCACATGTCAAAGATGTGTTTGACATCAACTTCTTCAAAAGAGTAAGTCTTCTTTGGTTTGGGAGGCTCTGTCAGTTTTTGCTTAGGCTTCTTGGTTAAGGTAGCGACCATAGCCTGTTTCTCCTTTCCATCGTGGTTGCTATTGCCGCCATTATTGTTGTTGTTGTTGTTATTATTGTTATTGTTGTTGTTGATGTTGCTGGGACGCTTGCCTTTTTTTTCAGCAGTAGGGATATGGATCCCCAAGTGCCAAGCATCCTTGAGCTTCTTCTTAGCGCTGACAGCACTTACAATGAACGTTGTCCAGTCTTTGAACTGGCCCTCGCCTATCAAGAGGCTTATTGCCCGGGGGCATATTCTTTCAGCACATCTCCATTAGTATGGCCTCTGAATTACCAGGAGTCAACCTTAACACGGCCTGTCAGAACTGCTCGATGTAGTTTCGCGTCAGTTCCTTCTCATCCTGGGCGACGTCTATCAGAGAATACATCGTCATATCATTTTTTGCCTATAGAATCTTTTAAGGAACAGACGCTTGAGGTCATCGAATGATGAGATACAGTTATCTTTGAGACTGCAAAACCAATCGAAAGCTACCCCCGCCAATGACCCGACGAAGAGCTTGGTAAGGATAGTGTCGCTATGGGATAAGTGTCCCATGGTGATCTCGAAGTTTCTCATGTAGCAACGAGGGAAGGACTTCCTGCCAAACATGTCTATGTTGAAGGGCTTATACTTGGGCTGATACGGTACATCCCTCTACTTTATCGGGTATGGTTGCCGTACCTCGAGATCACGGAGTGAGTCCCGATTGCTCATGGAGTCTAGGCAAGCCTGAAGTTCTCAAACCTCCCTCTTTGCTTCCTTAGCTTCATCTCCTACCGAAGGCGCCGACGAGCCAAGTAGGAGAGGATCACCGCCCGCAGGTGGAGCGGTCATATTTGAATTCTTGTTTGTCCCGGGGGCCAGGTTTGCTTGTCCAGAGGCCCTTGCCGGCTGGGAGGCCATCATGGTCGTCTCCGACCATATATACTGTCCTCACACAGGAAGAAACGGAGGAAGGAAATGGATGCAGTACACCCAGTCTCATACCCGTGTAACGAGTAGTCTTCAAGGAGGGCGGAAGCCGTTGTGTCCTCCTCGGATTCGGAGAGGATACTACCCCAAACGTAGAAGATTGTGTCATCTTGGTGGGAGTAGCTACCCTCTGTGATCTTAGAGTCCGTTCCTAGGGAATCGTTGTCTCTTCATAACGCCGGGTTGTCGCGTACGTCCAGGGGGACACTACCCCCAGCTTGGGCCACCCCAGGAGTTCTAAGGAAGAACTCCCCCCAGAGGTTGACAGCTTTTTTCTTGAGTGGGTGCCTTAGAAGATGCCTTCCGCAGGTGCCATCGTCATCCCTCCGAGTAGTCGCCTTCGCGAGGCAGTGGTAGAGAGCTCCGGACTAGAGTATTTACCTTTTTTTTCCTTGGTGGCGAAAAGCTTTCCAGTTGAGTAGCATGAGGCAAAGGGCAACTTCTCCTCTGATACTTGCACCTGAGCTCCGGGTTGTTGTCGGGTAGGTGTTTATTGGTGTAGTCTCTTGTCACGACCAACACCCAAAAAATTGGGCATGAGTCGTGGGTACGTCCAACCTACGCCACAGAATCGACGGTAGAATGCTGTCTAGGTCACAACTATCTATATCTCAAAATAATATGTCAAGGTAACCTCTCCAAAAGGAGGACAATATTATAATATATACATAAACTCAATCACAATAACTAGGGGAAGAGTAAAAGCAAGATAAGATATCAACAAAAGAAATAAAGAACCAAAGAGAGCAAGTACAATATCCAAAATATACAGTCCAAGTCTAAGAGGCTACAACATCTCACAGTAGTAGCAAAATAAATAATACAATCATCCAAAACCAACGGGGAACAAATCCAGTGAAACCCACCTAGCTATAGTAGGGCGCTAGCGGCGTCTCCTCAGTTGGGACGGGCTCCTCCTCTATCTCAGGGTCACAAAAATTGTCGACGCCTGGCCCGTAGTAAGTCGGGCAAAAGTCCTCAGGATCCTTTGGAAAAATATATCCAGTCAGGATTGGAGCAAAGTACATAACTCTGAAAGCAACTCCAAATACATGCTAAGGTGTATATGACTAGCAATAGAAAAAAATACAAGATGCACAGGAAAGTAAATACATGGTAGAACTGATAAAGTAACTATAATGTAAAACTGGGGAACAATACAAGTAGTAGAGAAGTAACTGCATGTGAGAAAATAGAAATACTAGCTAAGTGCCTTGAGCACAAGTTCGTTATGTGATCGGCTTGGGTTGCACATAATTTATTCTACAATAACTCTATTATGCGTGAGTTTTATAACCGACATACACATGAATAGGGTTTGGATTTTATCACATAACCAACTTCTACTCCCCTCCCCCACTAATACTCTTGGATCCAACCACGACATACTACGTACATGATAAATAACTCGCGCACATGAAAGCGAGAGCACACGAAGCACATGAAGCACATGAGAATTAATACCCGAAGCACATAATGTAATACACGTGATAGAGTACCCGCTGAATACGGTAAGGGGGATACTATCTCATGAAGGGATCCAACTAGTACCAGCTGGTGAAACAATGTGTCAGAATCAAGTATTAACAGTTCTAGAACAGGTGATATATACCCTATCATGAAATGGAAACAATCAGAGGTAGGTACTCGCCAGACATTCTGAGCAACTAGTGAGGATCAAGATCCAGACTGGCGTCACAAGGACCTATTACGAAAAGTAAGGTTAAATGGGGTTCTAAAGAGTTAAACAGATATAAAATAACTAAAAACAAGCTTCTAGGGTTGTTCTAGGTCAAACGGGTCAAACCGGTGAAATCTTGGTCAAAAGTCAACCCGGGGTCCAAAAAGCTAACTCTAGGCCGAAACTAGGTCAAAAGTTGACTTTGGTGGTCAACTGGGGAAATTACGGTCAAATCTAGGTCAAACTAGGGTGCCCCTAAAATTCAAGGCCAAAACTAGCTCATTAAGCTAGTAAACCCTCAAGTTCGCCTCTTTGAGATACCGGGATACCCTCGGTATCCGATATATCAACCTACGCGATACACCCCGCCTATACCCTCTAATATATCCTAATATGTATATATATATATATATATATATATATATAAAAGCATCACTTATCCAATACACGGGAAAAAATCCAATACCTCGTCCCGATACCCAATACCTTGAGTATCTCAAGGTATTGAGATACCTTTAGCCTTACCCCTCTCTAACCCAAACTAACTAGCTAACTATCTATATATATACTTATATACTACTATATGTAAACATCAATATATATATATATATATATATATATATATATATATATATATATATATATATATATATATATATATATATAACCTAGTATATAGGCAATACCTCAATACCTCATCTTCGATACCTCAACTTACCTTCAATACCTCAAGGTATTGAAATCCAATACCTTACCTCACCCTTCTCTCTTATCTCGCTATCTAACTTATATATATACTTATCTATACTAGTATACATATATCTACATATATATAAATATATCCATATATATATATATATATATATATATATATATATATATAATATATCTAACTATATATATATATATATATATATATATATATATACTAATCTGATACCTATTTACCTATTACCTATCTCAACCTATCTATCTAAATACCTTTCCATCTATCTATACTAACTATATATCTATATATATAACTATATATACACTTACAAATCTCTCTCCCTCTTTCTCTCCTCGTTGCTACTGGGGGGTGTTATTGTGCTGTTGCTGTTGCTGCTGCTACCTGCTGCTACTGCTGCTACCTGCTGCTACTACTGCTACCCGCTGCTGCTGCTACCTGCTGCTGCTGCTGCTACCTACTGCTGTTGCTGCTACTACTGCTCCCTCTCCCTCTCCCTCTCCCACTCCCTATTTGTATCATGTTTGATAATAAATAAAAGAAGTAAAATTTGGTTTATACAAAATCCTTTCTTTGGTTTACAAACACGAAGTACAATTAATCCTATACGAGGATGTTAAGTACAAAAATTTAATCTGGGTAAATATTGCTATAGGAGTATGATCTATGGTCGATCACTTTGTCCCTTGGACCACACGATGACGAAGAAGTGCTGTAGAAGACGAGAAAGAAGCTTCAAAGACTGTAGGAGGAATTGAACTCTCGTTCAGCTATAGTCGGCGTAGAAACCAAACAACGGAGAGAGCTGCATCTTTTACGCTACGGTTACAATAACTGCTACCCACGTATGAATGATCTTCTGAATAGGCGTGTGACGCGTGTCCCATTACGAGGTAACGCGTATAACTACTGCGAAGATCACGGCTTATAAGCCATGTAGATAACTGTCCCTCGCGTAGAGATGGTTGGCATAAAAGCCAAATAACTGTCTCGTTGGCGTAAAAGCCAAATAGCTGTTCTGCTGGCGTAGAAGCCAAGTAGCTTTCATCTTGGCGTAGAAGACAAATAGGCGTAGAAGCCAAGTAGGCGTAGAAGTCGAATAGGCGTAGAAGCCAGGTAAGCATAGAAGCCAAATAGGCGTAGAAGCCGAGTAGGCGTAGAAGCCGAGTAGACGTAGAAGCCAGGTAGGCATAGAAGCTAGGTAGGCATAGAAGCCAAATAGGCGTAGAAGCCGAGTAGGCGTAGAAGCCTGATGCTGCATGGATAGGTAGCCAGCGTAAAGATAGCCGATCATCCTTCCTTGACTGAGGTCTTGAGCGTATTCTAGGCCAAATAGCCTTATCATGCACTATTGCAAATATAGCCTGAGTTGGCGTATTCTGAGAAGATAGCATACGGCGTACTCCTATAGTTGAAAATAGCCAGGTCGACGTATTTCAATGAGATTGCATACAGCATACTCCTATAGCTGAAAATAGCCTGATGGCGTAATATACAGAGGTGATAATGTGGACGTATTAGCCATAATTATGGCTCACCCAGTCATTAAAAGTAGAACCAAATCTCGTGCATTAAATGCAGAGATCTGCCCCCATCACGCGCATTAACTGCAGAGACGTGCCTCGAGTTCTGTATGAAGAGCAGCTTTTGACGTGGCGGTTCATTTTGTCTCCTGCTGAGCATAAAAGTTCATGTCTGCCTGTGTAAAACTAGACAACGTATTCCTTGAATGCGTAAATGACGTCTTATATCAAGGGTTATGTTACTAGACGACAGTCTGGGACTCTGTGCCGAATCATCATTACAGCCGTCCTCTCGATCGCTGTGCAGTACTCTTTGTCAGGAGTCAGGTTCACTGCATGATCTGACAGGTTCATTCGAGGGATACGAAGAGTTCCTCGTACAACTTCCCGCTGCATTAAAAGCAGATAGGTTTTACGCCGAAATGGCGATGTAACAACCTTTTTTACGTCGAAGCAGTCTGGAAAGTACTGCATTACGCGGGTTGTTCTGGAGCTATATTTTACACTTAATAGCATTGAAACTCTGTTGTTCGCCAATGTCTCTGAAGTCATGTCTTACGCAACCCAGTGTTGGAGCTCTGTTTTATGCGGCCTCCTGCATGTTTGAGCCTTTTTGAGGAAGATGATGTACGGAGGGGTTTTATCATTATGCGCACATTCCTAATGTGTCGGCGTAAGAACTCCAAATTTTTGCAGTCTGGCATAAAAACCCATGCTGTCGAGATTTTGTGTTTCACTGTAAACTTTGAATTTTATGCCCTGGATATGAATACAGGCGTAAAAATTCAAACTTTGTCAATCCAGCGTAAAAGCTCAGATTGTTAAGTGCTGCCAACCTTGAATTTTATGCAATGTAAAATAGGTTCCGGCATAAAACTCAAGTTTTTATAGTCTTGGCGTAAAAGCATAGACTGATAAAAACTGTAAGAGTGTAATGTCTAGTGTAGAAACTGACTTGTTCTCTTGCGTTTTATAGTGGACTTGCAGATCTCTCCATTAGCTGAAGTGATGGGCTCTGCTGCCGGAATATTGAGCTCGAATTATTTGGAGGATTTGTCGCATGTGACATTTCCCATTTCTGGAGCCAACTACCCTGAAGAGAACGGAATTCTGATATCGTCCCAAGGAGAGCGCATGCTGCTGAGTATGATCAGCAGGGAGCCCCTATCATACATAGACGGGATGGAGTATAAGAAACCTGGTTTCTTATTTGGGGATGTTATTGACAAGCAATCCCAGACCAAGCCCAAGAAGGAGAATTGGGTGTTTACTACTGAAGGCACGGTGATGTATCTGCCCAGTATGCCTAGGGATTACCCCATCTTGGCCTTCTTTTATGCCACTCATCCTAGGAAGATGGTGTGGATGCTGACTCCCGATCTTCAGGTCGTCCGGGAAAGATCTCATATAACAAAGAATACTATAGGGGAGCCTATATGAGTCATCCCTCGGGCCCTGTTATGCCCTTCAGGGGATTACTGCCGGGTAGTGTCCCGAGCGAGGATACTCCGCTGATCCAGCCGGTTCAGATGTCGACCTTCTGCAATGACTTTATGGGGCAGGGAGGAATGTACCCCAAGGTCAACCTTCGGACTAATGGATGGCTTAGCCTGAGAAATCTTCGATGGGCCAGTTTAACTACCTGGGTCCTGAAGCACTTCCAAATGAAGTTGGAGAGTATAGGCTTGTTCGCGGCTGTGAGCGCTATAAGTGTTGGGCTGCCTGTCAACCCAAACCTGTTCCTAGCCTTGATGGAGTGATACAACTCGCTCACCGGGACTTTTGCCACTCCGCTAGGGGAGTTTGGCTTAGCCCTTCACAAGATGGCAAAAATTTCAAGGCTGCCAATGGGGGACACTCCTTATGAGCAATATGTCCCTACAAACAGGGAGTTAAGGGATACAAACCCTCGGGCGGTAGCAGTATATCAGGAGCTGATGAGCCACTACCTTGCTTGTACCACTTTCTACAAGGAGCCTTCAGATTTGGATCACATCAACAAGTGGGCAACATATCTCTTCTTCCACCAGGCCAGAAATGCTAAACCGGACAAGGTGGTAGATAACCAAGATAGACCCTTGAACCTCCTGAGCATGCTCAATGTTGACACGGTCGACGACCTCATCGAAGATGCAGGACCTTCGGATCATATTTTTGACGAGGAGATAGAGGGTTATCCTGCCGGCACAAAAGCCTTTAGTTATATGAGGCATTGCCGGAAGCCTCTGTCAAAGGAAGCTCAATTGGTTGGCTTTCTCTTCGTCTGGCTATGCCGCTTGGTAGTGTCGGGTATCGCGTCTGCAGATCGCATCCATCGCAACACCTTGTGGCCTGCAGTGCATTTAGTGTTCGGAGCAAGACTGGGCCTGCTTCCTGCTATGGTATGTAGAATACAAGCAGGTTTGAGGGCCCTTACTGATGGGCTGCTCGCTGATGATACGCAGCGTGAAAGCTTTCCCAGGGTAGAATTACCATTCCTGTACTTGATGGGAGGTTAATTCTTCACAATGTCCGGGTGATGTCTCCCGGTTCCGCCAGCAGTTCAGGAAATAATTTCTTGCTGAATTACAAGAATTCCTCTTGGAACGTGGCGACCGTCATAGATTGCCGGCGGGCGTTAAACGTAGCCCACAGTTGGAAGATCTTCTGTATTGTTCTCCCCGTACACATCAATCAACAGGGGAGGAAACTCAAGGATGAAGATCATGGGAGAAACATTCTTTCTCCTGAAGCCTTCTATTGGTTCGTCTGCATTAGACCTTCCCATTTGCTATACAGAAGTGATGACCATTTCTTCTTGGAGCCCTATCTGCCTAGTCGGTTTGCCAGGCAGTTTGGGTATGACCAATTGCATATGGGAAATGCTATCACCAGCTTTAAGTCTAGAGGTGGACTTATTGATGGAGCCAGAGGGTGGCGGTATTTTATCACGGGCTGCACTGGTACAACTTTTGCGGTGCTCGCGACTTCTCTTTCCATGGAGCTGTGCATGCTTTACTAGTACGCGCAATTCTATACGTCCATCAATACCTTCCATCGCGATTTTGATATACGTGGAAGTTTTAGGATGCTCTCCCATAGGTTTACTGCCAGGGAGGATGCTCCGTCTGTTTCCTCGGATGAAAATGAAGACATCGCTGGGGCAGATAAATTCTTGACAATAATACCGAGAGGTGTACTAGCTCCGACTACAGAGCCTCTCGTTATCCCCCATAAAAGGAAGGCTTCTGCTCCGAAAGAACCTTCTCCCCACAAGAAGAAGGTCGCCAGAGGTCCGAAAAGGGCTTCTACCAAGGAGGCTCTTAGAAGTGAGCCTATCGTTTCCCCTGCTGGGGATGATTCTTTGATTAGAGGTCCTTTGCCTATTAGAGAGGGAACCTCCTCAGTGCCGGCCGACAGTGCCGGAGATTCTTTGCTCGAGATCGCTGCTACTACTGTTTCTGGTAGCGCTACGAGATCGCCTCCGAGGCCGAGCAAAATAAGATTGCATATACCTTTATCCAGACCAATAATGGGGGTAATCCCGACTTCGTCTGTAAGTATATCCAGCGAGATTCTACCCGATGAGCCTCGAGTGGATCTTGGTGAAGGCTTGGAAGAATAACTGCCAGTGTCAGTTGGCGCACCCCCTTCTCCAGGTATGACAGCTCGTTTAGCATCATTAAGAAATAATTTAGCTGCCCTGGCTGCAGACGCGACATATATACCATCAGCCATAGGTAAATGTCATCTTTTATGCCTCCTTTAGGAAATTTATCATCGATTTGATATTAACTTTCTCTTGTCTTCTTTTCAGGTGAAGACCTCTACAGGGAGGGCGGAATAGATGCAACCTTTGATTCTGTTACGGCTTCTGCCGATGAAACGGTAGTGCTCAACCTTGAAGAGGCAACATTTTCGGGTGTTGTCTCGCCAGTACCAGTCCCGATATCTTCTGAGGAGGATGAGCCTGTCATCACGAATATGCCTCCTTTGTTGAGTACGCCAACAACTTCGACCGTTGTTGGTGCCTCTACTTTTGTTGCGCCATATGTTGAAGCGACGACTGTGACGGCACCCTCTGCAGTCGTTCCTGAAAGGGGATTCCCCGATATTGCAGCCACTCCCAGAGTCCATTCGAATCTCACCATGCTAGTTGAGCAATTTACTAGCGTTTTCTATATTACTTTGAAAATGCTGATATCATGGTGCTGGAGAAGAATCTTGACTTCGAGGCTCTGAAGACGTCCTCCAACCTCAGTATAGCGCAGATTAGGAATTATGGTGAAGCTGAAAGGGCTAATGCGCTAGAGCAAATAGTTAATGGTTTAGAACAACCCATTAACGAGTATTTGCAATTTTCTCGAGGTGGCATTGATAACCTGATTCAGGCTGAATATGAATCCCTGACTGTGCAGTTTGCTGAACAGGTGGAACGCTTAAATGAATACATCCAGACACAGCAGCAGGAGATGGATGAAGGGAAGGCCGTCTTGGAGGAGGTTATTCCTCTTCAAACAAAGTGCAAGGCCGAACATGAGGGGAATGCAGCGAGGGTTCGCAAACTGGAAGCCAAAATCGCTCAGGCAAAGGAGTGGGCTTCTCAGTCATCGGAAGCTCTAGATGTGGTGAATGGCCCACTGGATACTGCTCAACCGAACTTGGCACGTGCAGGAGTCACCTGCGTCGGTTTTATCCAGGCTCGGTCTGAACTGTCTCTCCTGAGCCTTGACGAGGTATGACTGGAGCAGGCTCGTGCTAATGTCTTAAACTCCAGAAATGAGAGGATGGCTGCTTTGGCACGACAGATTCGTGATTTAACTGCTCCTCCCCAATGATGTACTTCTTTGCTTCTTTATGTAATTTGCTCTTCCCAAGGATAATAAAGAAACTTTATCTGACTTTGTGGACCCATCATTTTTTAATATAAATGATAGGCTAGGGTGAAAGTGATATCAGAGGTAATATGGACGTGATATACTTTCGGTAAGCTTCAGCTGGATATATCTATTCAGAGGTTATATGGACATGATAGAATATGATCCAACTAAATTTGTGTACAAAACACTATCAGAGGTAATATGGACGTGATAGGTTTTGAAGTTCCAAATTAGTTAAACATATCTATTCAGAGGTTATATGGACATGATAGAATATGCTCCAACTAGTCTTTGTACGTAGTATCGTCAGAATAAGATCTTCACCATTCTCCGTTTAAACAAGGGAGGTTAAGCGTAGTACTTCTTCAAGAATTTGCTGTTGATAGGAGCCATTAATAAGTCTCGATTAGGCTTGGCTAATCTGTAAGCGCCATTTGAAAATGTCGTCTCGATCACAAAAGGACCCTCCCATTTGGGCTGAAATTTATCCTTACTCTTGTAAGTAATGATCATTGGCCTCTTCACAGCTAAAACTAGCTCGCCAACTTTGAACACTCTTTCCTTCACTTTTTGATTAAAAGCTTTAGAAATGCGTGCCTGGTAGAACGCAATGTGTTGTTGAGCTTGAAGGCGTTTCTCGTCTAATCCTTCTAGCTCTTGAATCAGTAGTAGATCGTTCTTTTCCCGAGTCAACTCATTAGCCACTGCTATTCTGAGTGAAGGAATTTAAACTTCAATGGGGAGAACTACTTCACTCCCGTAAACTAATGAGAATGGGGTACACCATGTCGGTGTTCGTACCGTTGTACGGTATGCCCAGAGGCATTCTCCCATTTTCTTATTCCAATCTCTTTTGTTCGAAGAAACGAACTTCTTCAAGAGTTTAATGATGGTTTTGTTGAAGGCTTCCGCCAAACCATTAGCAGCTGGATTATATGCCATAGAGGCCATATTTTCTATCCGATTCTTATCGCAAAATCGGTGAAACGCTTGGCTGATGAATTGAGGTCCATTGTCATGGATTATCCTTCGGGGTATCCCAAAGCGATAAATGACATGATACTTGATAAAGTTGATCACGTTGGATGTCTTTACCTCAGCAAGAGGGATCGCCTCTGCCCATTTGGAGAAATAATCGGTGATAGCCAGTATGAACCGATGTCCCCTAGAAGATAATGGGTGAATAGGACCAATGATGTCCATTCCCCATGCTTCAAAAGGCCATGATGCAATGGTCGGATGTAGATACTCAGAAGGCTGATGTATAAAATCCGCATGAACCTGACAAGCTTTGCATTGTTTTGCATATTTTACTGCATCCGCGATCATAATAGGCCAGTAATAGCCCATCCTCCTGATACGATCCTGTAACTTAGGACCGGGTTGATGTGCTCCACATACACCGTCATGAGCTTATCGGATAACCCGTTTTGCATTATCGTCAGAGAGACATCGTAACAATAGTCCATCATAAGTTCGACGATATAGGCTTTGGGAAGAAGCATCAAAGTAGAAGCGTAGTGATCGTCTTTTGACAGACACTGCTTCTTTAGGATCCTCTGGTAAGATTCCATATGCCACAAAATCTATAAAGGGACTTCTCCAGTCTCTCTCAGGAGGAACCGTGTTTACAGCATAGTTGTGTTCTATATGAAAATTATTTTTCACATAGAACAGATCTCTATTGAGAAGAATCACCGAGTTTTTTCTTCTTATAGGAATAGCTAGATCTGCAGCTAGACTGGCCAGGGCATCAGCTTCAAAATTTTAAGATCGAGGCACATGCTCTAGGAAGAATCCTTTGAAAGACATTGCAATCTCGATCGTTGCTTGGTGATAAGGAATGAGGTCTGGATTGCAGCTAGACTTTCCAATACGGAATTACATTCTGCAACTTCGTCGGGAATGTCCTCGTATAGTCTGGAGTTTTTAGGAATCGGATGAGCAGCTTGGAAATCAGCCAAGGCTTGGCCTTTGATGGACTTCTGAGGGATGTACACCATATCATATGGTGTTAATAACATCGCCCAAGTCGCGAGTCGAAAATTGAGAACACTCGGCTTGTTCATCAATATCCGAAGATGATTGATCCTGGAGATGATATGAATAGTTTGGCCTATGACGTAATGTCGAGTCTTTTGAATGGCGAACATTAGGGCCAAGCATTCTTTTTCCACTGGATTGTATCGGTGTTCATCTCCGACCATCATCCTGTTTAAATAGTAGATAGCCTGTTTATGACCTTCCTCGTTCTTCTGTGCGAGGAGAGCTCCCAAAAAATGATCCATTGCTCAAACATACAGCAAAAATGGTCTTCCTATGACAGGAGGCACCAGAACTGGAGGATTAGTGAGGTAGCGTTTGATATCATTAAACGCTTGCTGACAAGCTTTGTCCCATACGAAGGACACACCTTTCTTCATGAGGCGAGAAAAAGGTTGACATCTTCCAGAGAGGTTGGATATGAATCTCCTGATATAAGCCAGACGACCTTAAAATCCCCTGAGTTCCCTCAGATTACGGGGTGGCCGCATTTCTAAGATAGCCTTCACTTTATCAGGGTCCACTTGAATGCCTTTGGCGGTAATGACAAATCCCAGGAATTTGCCACTGGATACACCAAGAAAGGACTTTGTAGGATTCATTTTAAGTTGATGTTGGCGCATCAACTCGAACACTGTCTTCAAGTCTTGGATATGATTATCCTTGAGACGGCTTTTGACAACAATATCATCTACGTAACATTCTACTGTTTTGCGTAAATGCTCATGGAATATGTTTCTCATAGCTTGCTGATATGTAGCCTTGGCATTCTTCAATCCGAAGGGCATGACTGTGTAACAATATACCCCCAAAGGTGTCCGAAAGGCAGTATGCTTCTCGTCTTCAGGATGCATCTTGATCTGGTTGTATCCAAACAAATGCGAACTTTCCTACTTTTCTTCATGACCGGGACAACGTTGGCAACCCGATCGGGATGTTGTTCTTCCCTGATGAACCCACAGGCTATCAACTTCTTAATTTCAGTTTCGATGGCGTCCATCATATCCGGGCGGAACCGGCGTTGATGCTGCTTTACAAACTTTGAATTGGGCAGTATTTTGAGTTTATGAATAGCCACTTTGGGATCAAGACCTGGCATATCCTCATAATTCTACGCAAAGACATCGATATATTCTTTTATTAGATGGATCATTTCTTCCCTTTCTTCTTCGAAAAGATTGTTACAGATGAATATTGGCTTTGGTGAAAGTTCATCCCCAACATCGATTTGGATAACTTTATCTTCAGTGGGCGGTTCTCTCTGCTCGAACCGGAGTTCCCATTGTGTATCCATTTGCTGAGCCCAAGAGTCATTCTCAAACGGTTCAGATTCTTGTTCATCTGCTTCGAGAGAATCTGTCAATACCGTATTTACTGATAATGCTCGTTCGAGATCATCATATGAGACGGGGGACGACGAGCCATCTTGAGAAGAGGAAAAGATATCCTCACCTGGCTCAGAAGTTGCGAGGAAGGTGGTATACCCTAACCCGAAACGAGTTCATTGACAGTAGGGATCACCATGCAACGGCATTCGCCTTCCTTTCCCGTAGTTGAGGCCTGGTTCTGACTTCAGATCATAACCCATACTTTGCATAATCTTCAAAGCTTGGGGACTATATCTGTGAACCTGCATTTTACCAGCATCTGATTCGTGAGAATCTTCTTGTACAACTGGTCTGTTGCACATGCGACCGAAGACTATCGGATGCTGATTGCTGCGAGTAGGCGGGATAATAAAGATAGAATCTTCATGTGGCTCATATATCGCGATGATGTTAGATGTTGACGCTAGTTCCCACACATACGGATGATAGGAGTCTATAGCTTTCAAGAATTTTTGTGCTATAGGTTCTATATCGTTATGGGGAGAGGATTCCAGATTTGGAATTTGAGCGTCAATATACTGGAAAAGAGGATCTTTATTATCGTCAGAAACCACGTTCCCGGTTATATTTACATCAATCGGCTGTTTATTGCGCCGAAGGTTGATGACCAAAGGTGGAGGCTTCTGGTTTAGAGTGATCACTAGGGGATCCTTTTCTCCTCCTGATTTGGTTCTGTCTAAGTGAATAGTCATGGGTTCCCTGACTTTAGGACGGGTAGTTCATCCTTTCACCTGGATTGACAGAGGTTGCTCAACAGACGGTTCTCCTGGCTCCTGTTGGGATTCCTCTTTCGTCTTGTCTGACACCTCCTTCATGTAGTCTTGGGTGTACAACATGGCGTCGGAGTAGTAGGACTCAACTCCTTTGAACGGGTTAAGATCAGCAAACTCTGTCTTCACTATCCCTTGAGAGTCTACATATTTGAAGCATTGATGTAGAGTCGAAGGAACAATATTATGATCGTGGATCCATGATCTGCCTAACAAAATATTGTAGGATACCTCTGAATCAATGACATATCATGTAGACACTGATCTAAGATCTCCTATCTGGATCCTCAGCCGAATCTTCCCCAATGGCTTATTTTTTATGGCGTTGAAGCCCATGATTGTAGTGGTGGTGTAAGCCAGTTCGCTAGTAGGGATCCTCAATGGTCTCAATAGACTATGAGGGATAATGCTGATCGACGATCCCGGATCTATGTGAATCCGGTCTACCTCCATAGAACCGATTTATCCGGTATAATAGAGGGGTCGGTTATGCCGGTTATGTTTCAACAGTATGTCATCTTGAATAAAAATGATGTTGGGAACCACTTCCATCACACTATGGCATTGAGGACAAGCCACAGGTTCTTTATCGGGGGACTTGAGCTGCGTCATGCATACATCCGCCTGCATTAACGCTCCACTCAAGGCTTGACGAGTGTCTTTGGACAGCCTTAGGAGCTCGAAAATGAACAATCTGGCTGGTGTATTAGCCAACTGAGCTAGGATATCGAAGTTATATGGCTTCTCCAAACCTTTGTTTTGAATATTCTTCAAAGGTTTATCAAAGCGCACTTCTTTTTGCTTGCCCTTGTCCGCCAAAGTTGGTCTAGAAGGACCTGCCTCTTGTATAACAGGTTCCATTTCTGAAGGCTTGGCAGCTGAAGTATCTGTCGCTGCTTCTTCTTGATTTTCTTCATAGTCCTTGAGGTAGGCTTTCCCTGAACGGGTTTCGGTATCCAAAGCCTCTTCTTCTGATGTCGGGGATATTGCAACCATATGACATGGTTTGCGCCTTGAGTTCTTTCAAGACTTAGCCTTAGCAGCTTGAGTCTCTTCCTCAATCTCTGATACCAGATCAGGATGAACCCACATAATCTCACCACGCTGGGTAGTTAGGGGTACCAAGTCATGATTTTGATCCCTGGTCGGAGGAAGATTAAAAATATTCATCATTGTCCAGGAAATAGGTACAACACCATCCGGGACTTCTTGAGGAGGCAGATTGCCAAATTGGAGAGAGATCATGTTGGCAGTGACCGTCTTCTCGCTGTTACGCAGAGTGATAGCCTTGGCGTCAATTAGCTCCTGGATCTTCCTTTTTAGTATATAAGACGCTTTGGTAGGGTGATGTATATACCTATGGAAAATACAGTACTTAGGATTATTGGTACTGCCGACTTCATTAGGCCGTTTTACCTCAGGGAGTGTGAGCTTGCCGCTTTTGACTAGACAATCGAATATTCTTGGGATAGCGTCGTCGTCAAAAGAGTATGCTTCAATGGGCATGGAAGTCCAAATTTTGTTTGTGTGGTTGCCGGAGTGTTTTGCTTGGACGTATTGATCGCCAGAGCTTCTTTTCCTTTGGAACCACGAGGATGGTCGCTATTGGAGGATGACCTCTTCCCTCTATCAGAGGTAGAGATCATGATTCCATTATCACGCGCCTTCCGACTGTTGTCTTCAGCGGCTACCGCTGAGATGATAAACGAGGGTCAATCATGGAACTGATATGGTCCTGTGAACACCGAGATTAATAGAAGAAGGTTCTTCCTGCAAATGTCCACCAATTCTGAATCTGGAACCCTGGAAGGCATTCGTAAAGTGGCCTGACGAAAACGTTCGATGAAAGTGCGAACGTTCTCTTTCTCTTTCTGCTTCACTTCGATGAGTGAGGACATAGACATGTCCATTCCTCCTTTGTAGAATCACGCAAAGAACAGAGTCTTGAAATATTCAAATTAAGTAATGCAATTATCCGCAAGACTACGGTACCACTGATAAACCACTCCAGACAGACAACCTTTGAACACTCTAGTGAGAAGGGCGTCATTCCCTTGCAACAACACTGTCATCATGCTGAAGTAGTTCATGTACTGACTCGGTGACATCTTTCCCTCAAACAAAGCCATAGCCTGTGGTTTGTATTTTGGAGGAAAAGGGATCTCATCCCAGATAGCTGGGTAAGGCTGGTTGATTCCCAACTTCTTGAGCTGATCCTTATGCTTCAAGGCATCAAATTGGGCTTTCAATTCCTGCACTGCCTGCATCGGATCTTCCACTGGTACTGGGACCGCAGAGTGGTGAGAGATCGGTTGTATCGTAACTCCAACAGGAGGCAATACATTCTCCGAGTTAGGAAGTGGAGGAGCTGCGGACTCTTGATTTAGAACAGGCTCCTAGTTTGTATTGGATGGTGGTAGGTCCTCCCCCACACGTATTTGAGTCGGAGGAACCGATGCTGGAGCTATAGCAGCTGTATGTTGAGTCACCAATATTTGGTGCATACTCTGCATCATGGTATGCATCTCTTTGAGTGATGCTTCCAAAACAGCGATGCGTTGTTCCGTACTTCCTGATGGGGAAGCCTCTTCATGTTTATCTCTAATGGCATAGACTCCCATTTCTCTGGATGCTATTGAAGGATTAGTATAGATCTCCGTAGAGATTTAGTCTATACTTTCAGCATCCGATTCGGGAAACTGGCGACCCCCAGTGTCAGAATCAGAAGAATACGAAGCCGGTTGTCGTGACCTCAAACGGGTATTTTGAAACACCCCAGCTTCAATGTTCTCAAAGAGTCTGTCGAATCTCCTTTGGCTTGGAGTTCTAGAGGGATGACGTCTTGAATTTGACCTTCCTCTAGGAATGTGTGAAGCCATATTCACTGATGCAAATGTAGGCACTTCTTCCTGTAAAGACAAAGAGTAGTTAAACCGGTCGAAAACTGACCGTTTTGCCTTAGAACAGCAATAATTAACTACAACTTTGTGACTATTACAACATTGCTCCCTAGGGGGTGTAATAGACATATTGGAAGATCCCCTATCTTTGTGCTTCTGGATCAAGAAATTACGCAAGTCAGGAGGATTAACAGAAGAAGAAGAAGAAGAAGAAGAAGGCTTATTCTACCTTTTTACATCAGTTGGGATGCGGATATTGGGAACCATAACTCTCTCCCTGCCATACGTATACAGCAGTTCAGCCATATGAGTAGCACATGATCCATGAGGAGCGTATCTATCCACAAACTGAGCTTTCTTTACGCTGAGGGGCTTGACCTGGCGTAATGTAGAATTTTGCTCAGGCTGGCGTAAAACTGAGGAAGTTCTCACTCGGCCATCAGCATCTCGCATAATCTGGAGAGCGGGCCGATTCTTCTCTTGATGGCGTAAAAGTCGAGAGGTCGGAAAATTTGCCACTTGTTTTCTCTTACTAAGTTTGCAGGGACCATCTGTCTCATTGTAGTGGGGAGATGCATTTTTACGCGCGGGGCGCTTTTAGAATTTCTGAATTGACACTGAGGCATTATCAGAAACTTTGTCTGCCACGTCATAGATGGGCGACTGTATTTTACACGCAGGGCACGGAGTAGACTTCTGGATTGGCACTGAGGCATTGCCAGAAGCTTTGTCTGCCACGTCACAAACGGAAGACAGGGTTTTACCCGCGGGGCACAGAGTAGACTTCTGGATGGTACTGAGGCATTGCCAGAAGCTTTGTCTGCCACGTCACAGACGGGAGACAGAGTTTTACTCGTAGGGTGCGGAGTAGACATCTGAATTGGCACTGAGGCATTGCCAGAAGCTTTGTCTGCCATGTCACCGACGGAAGACAAAGTTTTACGCGCGGGGCACGGAGTAGACTTCTGGATTGGCACTGAGGCATTGCCAGAAGCTTTGTCTGCCACGTCACAGACGGGAGACAAAGTTTTACGCACGGGGCGCGGAGATTGCGATGCTACAACCTTGTTGGTCGGAGTGAGAGAGTCCGCATGAATGGTAGAGGATGTCCGGGGCATCCATACTTTATGCAATTTCCTGCTGTCTTGGACAGAGAGGGACTGAGAGCTACCCCCAGCTTGAAGCATGTCTTCGTAAGCCGATTGGTCGAACTGGATGACTAAGGTCTTCTTCGTTGATCCTACGGATACAGCATCGTGTTGAGCAAAAGTTTTCTCGTCGGATGAGAAAGTAGTCCCTAGCAGAGTCGCCATCTTCTGTTTGATAATAAACGAAAGAAGTGAAATTAGGTATATACGAAACCCTTTCTTTGGTTTACAAACAAGAAGTACAATTAATCCTATACGAGGATGTTAAGTACAAAAATTTAATCTGGGTAAATATTGCTATAGGAGTCTGATCAGCGGTCGATCACTTTGTCCCTTGGACCACACGATGATGAAGAAGTGCTATAGAAGACGAGAAAGAAGCTTCAAAGACTGCAGGAGGAATTGAACTCTCGTTGCTAAAGCTCTCTATATGTGCTCTCTTAACCTTGGTTTTTTCTCGACCTTTCTGACCTCTCCACCCTGGACCTCCATGGTCGGAGGTCTCTATTTATAGAGTTCAGCTATAGTCGGCGTAGAAACTGAACAGCGGAGAGAGCTGCATCTTTTACGCGACGGTTACAATAACTGCTACCCACGTATGAATGATCTTCTGAATAGGCGTGTGATGCGTGTCCCATTACGAGGTAACGCGTATAACTGCTGCAAAGATCACGGGATGTAAGCCATGTAGATAACTGCCCCTCGCATAGAGATGGTTGGTATAAAAGCCAAATAATTGTCTCGTTGGCGTAAAAGCCAAATAGCTATTCTATTGGCGTTGAAGCCAAGTAGCTATCATGTTGGCATAGAAGCCAAATAGGCGTAGAAGCCAAGTAGGCGTAGAAGCCGAATAGGCATAGAAGCCAGGTAGGCATAGAAGCCAAATAGGCGTAGAAGCCGAGTAGGCGTAGAAGCCGAGTAGGCATAGAAGCCAGGTAGGCATAGAAGCCAAATAGGCGTAGAAGCCGAGTAGGCGTAGAAGCCTGATGCTGCATGGATAGGTAGCCAGCGTAAAGATAGCCGATCATCCTTCCTTGACTGAGGTCTTGAGAGTATTCTGGGCCAAATAGCCTTATCACGCACTATTGCAAATATAGCCTAAGTTGGCGTATTCCGAGAAGATAGCATACGGCGTACTCCTATAGTTGAAAATAGCCAGGTTGACGTATTTCAAGGAGATAGCGTACAGCGTACTCCTATAGCAAAAAATAGCCCGATGGCGTAATATGCAGAGGCGATGATGTGGACGTATTAGCCATAATTATGGCTCACCCAGTCAATAAAAGTAGAAACAAATCTCGTGCATTAAATACAGAGATCTGCCCCCATAACGCGCATTAACTGCAGAGACGTGCCTCGAGTTCTGTATGAAGAGCAGCTTTTGACGTGGCGGTTCATTTTGTCTCCCGCTGAGCGTAAAAGTTTATGTTTGCCTGTTTAAAACTAGGCAACGTATTCCTTGAATGCGTAAATAACGTCTTATTTCAAGGGTTATGCCACTAGATGACAGTTTGGGACTCTGTGCCGAATCATCATTATAGCCGTCCTCTCGATCGCTGTGCAGTATTCTTTGTCAGGAGTCAGATTTACTGCATGATCTGACAGGTTCATTCGAGGGATACGAAGAGTTCCTCGTACAACTTTTCGCTGCATTAAAAGCAGATAGGTTTTACGCCGAAATGGCGATGTAACAACCTTTTTTATGCCGAAGCAGTCTAGAAAGTACTGTATTACGCGGGTTGTTCTGGAGCTATATTTTACGCTGAATAGCATTGAAACTCTATTGTTCGCCAATGGCTCTTAAGTCATGTCTTACGCAACCCAGTGCTGGAGCTCTGTTTTACGCGGCCTCCTGCATGTTTGAGGGTTTTACGCGTATAGTTCCTCAGCGTATTTTTCATGCTTCTACATATCACTCTCTCTCGATCTCTCTCAACTCACTTACTCAACACTCACACACACTACACACATACATATATATATAAACACACACACACTATACATATATATATATATATATATATATATATATATATATATATGTATCAACCCACACACACACTATCTATATATATATAAACCCTCACACTCTCATACATACACTCACACACACTCAAATCTCCACATACATATATATATATATATATATATATATATATATATATATATATGTATATATATATATATATGTATTATATATATATATATATATATGTATATATATATATATATATATATATATATATATATATATATATATATATATATATATATATATATATTCACACACATACATATGAATACCTATATACATATATCTCATATACATATATAGATACAACTACACCTATACATATATATATCTATATAGGTACACACTTACACACAAACACACTCACCCCCAAACACACCAATCCATACATACTCACCAATATACATATAAATATAAATATAAATATATATATATATAAACTCGAAAACCCTAATACACACTCCCCAAGACTAAACCAACCCGCGCACAAGCCCGAAACCTAGAAACCAAGTCAAAATGGCCAATGGGTCATTTTGACAAACACTTGGAGTGCGGCTTCCGATACCTCATGAAACGCAAGCCAAACCTAATTAGAAATGACCCAAAATTTATCCACGAGTTCTAATCAATGTCTAAAACCTCACAAAAATGCCAACTCTCCGATTCTAGGTCCGTGGCAAAATTTCACATGCACATGGAACCCACGGAGAAGGAAAATCCCCAAATAGCCCGAAATCCCCAAAACTCTGCGATACGACCTCGTGTGTCCGAACGGGGACACGAACCTACCCTCAAGACACCCAAGCACGTCTACCTAGGTCCGTCTAACCTAGGACAACACCCAAAATGGGGCAATCTCGGATTTCACCCAAAATTGACACAAAACCCTAGGTCAAAGTCTCCAAACCTATCCAAACAAGTTCTAACTTCCTCCCATGGGTAGCCCTAAGGTCTAGGAAGGTTCTAAACTAATAATTACACTATATTAGAGTAATCTCAAAGAAAAAAATTAGGGTTTTCCTCTTGGAAGTTGAAATCCCAAGGCCAAAGTCCTCAAAAAGTCCTAAAAGCTCCAAACTAGCTTCCAAGCTCTCAAATCCAAGCTCTACTCCAAAAGTAACTCCTACAAAACTAGGTTAGAGAAAAATGAAAGGTTAGGGTTAGATATGGATGAAGATTGGAGGCGGAAAGAGAAATGGGGAAGAAAACTTACTTGAAATTGTTTGGAGGAGCAAAGGAAGGAGAAATAAAGAAAGAGAATGGAAAGAGAGAAGTGAATGAATGGAATGAAGGGGGAAGAGGGGGCCGGCCATGTCATGGAGAGTAGGGTTAGGGTTAGATATAGGTACAAGGTCTAAAATACCCCTCCTACAAGTCATGCTAATTACGGTTTGGGTTTGGGGTTTCAAATACATTCTAACTAAACCCTAATCACTCCAACTAACTAATTAGAATATAAATAACTACTCTAAACCAATAAATAAGTCTGACAAGGGTGTTGGTTGGGTCTGACAAGGGTCCACTAGGGTCTGACATGGGTCCAACTAGCCAAAACCCTAAAACAACCAATAAAAATATATACATTAAACTAATTAAATATAAATACAAATATTTATGATCAATACACTATTTACCAAATTAAAAATAAAAAGAAAATCTTATTTTTAGAATTGGGTAGTGACATCTCAAGAAGGTCGACTTCCTGTCTATGGATACTCCCGCTTTATTGCAGCAGCAGTTAATAATGATATTGGCGCAGCTATGCCTTGGAGAGGGCACGTCGCATGTTGTAGTTATTTTCCTTGCTTTGTGCTTGTAAGTAATTATGTCACGCAAATCATACGAATGGTGTTTTAACTTTGCATCCTCTTTGTGAGTCCGGGTATCCCGGGTACACGGATGCGTAGATGCAGTATTTGCTCCCTAGCCTGGGGTTCGTACACGAACTTACCCTGAGGTACCGATGGAAGACTTTTGAGACCGATCATGTCCATTGGTCCCTATTGGATGGATACATGAGTCAGTCTTGTATAACTTTCTGTCAGAGGATCGCGTAATAGTTAGCTATGCCTATTGGCGGTCGATCGTATGAGTAGTTGCTTGAGCTTGACGGGCTCAAACTGCCCTGGACTTCTTCCGATTAGCGAACGCAGGCGCGTAGTATGAAGAGTCCAGAATTGGTTTTTCACCATTCATAGTGGGTTTCATAGGATCTGTGCCACATGAGATACGGTCAAAAATAGAGGTTCCATTGCTATTAGGGCCGCATGCGGCCTACTATTTGTGGTTGTGAGTTGATGCCGCATGGACAGTCTTATGTGGCCTCCTCCTTGGCCGTATTGAAGCTGCCTCAACACTAGTACATTTGGCATCGTAGTATTTACCTCTGCCAGAGTCTGGGTGCTGAACAGTTTCTGCGTCAGCCCGGGCTGCCGCATAGACGTTCTGGGTGTTCGTCCGACGACCGTCATTGGCAACAGAGTGAGAGGCTGAAAGTGTCTTCTACGTAGCTGTGTGGGGCGTAGTGGCCTTGGCCACCCATGTTCTTCTGGTTATCTTGGGCTTGGCTATCCTTGGTGAAGGATTAAAACTTTCTTCGGAGTGCATGTCCCCGAACGCTTGTAGGTCAAAATAGACCACCAACATCTTTTGCTTCGAGCCGAGCTTGACTGCATCGGATTGTATCACCGATTTTGCAACAGTGGAGAAGGACATCCCCATCACAGTCACCATCATATTTACCATTTAAATAAAAAAAAGAACTGGAAGAACTGGATTTGATTAACAAACTAAGAAAGTACAAAAAAGAGTCCTAGAAGACAATCTAAGTATAAATTTATTTTCTGGGGGTGACAATGGAGGTTTAGGAGTGTAGTAACTCTCTTTACTCTGTGGACGATCCAATGCAACAACTCTTCTCTCTTGGTTGAGTGTAGATTCGCAGATAGCCAGCCAACCTTTTGCATGGCGGTAGTACCCTATTATTTATAGTTATTTTGTGGATGCATGCTATGGATGCCGCATGTGCCCCTATTTGATGACCGCATAAGGCTCTTTAAACAGAATACAGTTGCAACTGTGGCCGCATGTCATGGTCAAGCTGCCATGTGAGTTTGGTTAGGATTTATTGTTGATGAGATCTCGAGGTCATTTTAGCCCATTATATGTGTGACTTGGTCATTTGGACATATAGCCCGCATCAACTGCACGAAGATCTTTTTAGTTGTAATGGAAAGATCTTGTTAGTTGGAACACATTAGGCCAGAGACGCATGGGACGCATGGAGTCTGGAACGCATTTGGCCAAAAACGTATGGAGTCTGGAACGGATTGGATCAGAGACGCATGAAACGCATAGAGTCTGGAACGCATTGGGCCAGAGACGCATGGAGTCTGGAACACATTGGGCCAGAGATGCATGGAATGCGTGGAGTCTGGAACACATTGGTCTAAAGACGTATGAAACACATACAGTCTAGAATGCATTGGGCCAGAGACACATGGAGTCTGGAACAAATTGGGCCAGAGACACATGGAGTCTGGAACAAATTGGGCCAGAGACACATGGACCACAAGGAGTTTGGAACGCATTAGGCCAGAGATGCATAAATTTTTGTCATCTTCTGCATTCGTGGCATTTGAACAGCTGTTTACTACCAAAAGTAATTATGACAAAGTCGTCAGACCGGATTCCAATCATCGATACAGGATTCAAGGCAGTCATGATGACTATCTGTTTTATTGGAGTCATAAATGCTCTGATGTGACTGTTGGGATGATGCGTCAAAGGACGGCATGTATTTCAGGATATCATGTATCCGAGATTGTTATATATATGCTACTATTATGTGTCTCTTACTTATTTGTTGACAGTAAACTGGAGCGCATGGAGAGATTTTGTATTCTTCTACACAAGCGAGTCATCTCAATAAACAAGGCGGGACGGGTTATCGCTCTTGCTCCGTTTGAATTGGTTCTTCGTATTGACGCGGAGCTAGTCGTTATACTATACACTGTAGAATATACAAGGCAACTACACGACCTCTTTTCATCCGCAGTGGTGAAGGTCAAGATCCATATAGGCCATTTCTATTTGACGGCACTAATTACATGTATTATAAAATATAGATGAATATTTTCCTTAAATCAATTGATTCTAATTTATGGTCATGCGCCAATAACGTTTACAAAGAGGTGACAAAGCAGATAATGATTATACTGAAGAAGAAAAAAAGGTTCCCCATCGGGGTAAATCAGACCCCTTCCCCTGTTCCCACCTACATATATTGGATATTTTAAGAAGTGAACGTCCTTTTTCGTAGTGGGGTCGGGGAAAAGAATGGGAAAGATAATTTTACTCTATTTTTTACCTTGAACAGGACCTATCACAAGTATATTTCTTTTATTGGGACGATAACTCTAAAAAAGAAAGATTTTCCATTTTTTCTTTCACTTCGGGAGAAATACAACCAGCCTTGATGCAAAGGTAATTTATGTTCTTTACTGTGCTCCAGACAAGAATGAGTTTAATCGCATCTCTACATGTAATACATCATATGAGATCTGGAAACTACTGGAAGCAACACATGAGATCAGGAAATAAAATAAAATGAGTGACTCCGAAGGAGAAAGTCCTAGCAAAGGATCATCTTCCCACAAGTATGAAAACATGAGCATATGGAACCAGAGTGAAGCTAGCGAGTCAAAATTAGAAAGCCCTCAACGTACTACAAATTTATGCCTAATGGAAAGTGAGGTAAAAGATAATCCTTTATTTGAAGATCTTTCTTATGATGAATTATCTGATGCTTTCAATGATTTATTTGAAAATTAAAAGAAGCTTAGGAATAAGTATAAGCAAGATAGAAAAGATGTTAAAGTCTTATCAGCTTAAAAATAAAAAACTTACTTGTTTATTGGATGAAGCTAACGACACTTTCTTTTCTGACAACTCTATTGAAATATCCATACCTAAGCTTAGATTGCATGAGGCACTTGAATGCGTTAATAAAAACACTCAAAAAATACTAAACTTAAGGAGGAATTAGAATCAGAAAAGAAGAAGTATTTTATTGCTTCACTTAGAATTGATGCTCTTATTATTAAATATGATGATTTATATGCTAACTATAAAAAGTTAGAGATTAGATTGGGGAAATAGGTAATGCAACCTATGACTCAATCTAACACAAGACACGTGACTCAACAAAATGTTACCACCACGAAAAACTCTCAAAAGAGTGACAAGAAGGGTAGAAATTCTCACAAGCACACCTTTATCTATACACAACCACGGAAGAATGTTCATATCACACATCACACATATATATACCTATTTAAAACACAAACAGTCACGTTATATGTCACTATTGTGGTTTGAAAGGACACATATCTAGATAGTGCTATGTTAGAAAACAATTTAATATGAATTGGGTTCCCGAAACTAACAAATATGGATCCAAATTTATTTGGATACCAAAGTATTTACCTAATATTATAGAAGAAGCTTTTTACGTCGAGACTTAGCACCGAGGAGAATGTTGGTGATTGCCAAGCTATAAAGGTTTTCCAAGCAATTGCACCAACATAAATATGGCCGCTTGACCACTTTGGTAATGTGTTAATTGATTTTTCAAAGAATGGCTAGAGTAATGCTTAATCAATTTAACCTTCCAAAATATTTTTGGGCAGAAGCCGTAAATACAGCATGCTATATTTTGAATAGGGTTCTGATTCGACCTAAATCGAAAAAGACTCCCTATGAATTATAGTTTGGTAGAACTCCATCTGTTAACTATTTTAAAGTTTTTAGTTGTAAATGATTTATTCTTAATACCAAAGATAACTTAAGTAAGTTTGATGCTAAAGCAGATAAGGATATCTTTGTAGCATATGCTGCCAAGAGTAAGGGATATAGAGTTTTTAATAAATGTTCTATGTTTATTGAAGAATCAATAAATATTCTATGAACCCAGTACCAGCTACCTAGAAAGTCTGCCAAAGAAAATGAGATTCATGACTGATCATCCAGAAAAATTGGTAATAGGAGATATAACCAAAGGTGTAAGTACTCGCTCTTCTACTAGAGATATAGCAGCTAGTGTAGTATATATTTCACAAGTAGAACCTAAAAATATACAATAATCTTTTCATGATAAATTTTGAATTTCTGCTATACAAGAGGAGTTAAACAAATGTGAACGAAACCAAGTTTTGGAACTTGTTCCCAATCCTACTTATCACCCGGTCATTGGTATTAGATGGATATTCTGAAATAAACTAAATAAGAATGGTTAAGTAACTTATTACAAGGCTCGACACGTAGCTCAAGGTTATAACCAAGAAGAAGGTATTGACTACGATGAGACTTATGCCCCAGTTGCGAGACTCAAATCTATTCACATGTTATGGTTTTTTTCTTGTTTTCATGATTTCAAAAAATTTCAAATGGATGTAAAAAGTGCATTTTTAAATGGTTTTATAAAGAAGAGATTTATGTTGCACAACCACCTGGTTTTGAAGATTTTAAATTTTCTAATCACGTTTTCAAGCTACGAAAAGCTCTCTATGGACTCAAACAAGCACCTCGTGCTTGGTATGAGTGACTTAGTTTATTTCTACTTGGAAATATTTTTTTAAAAGAAAAGGTGGACACAACACTGTTTATTAAATTATTAGATAATGATCTCCTATTAGTTCAAATTTATGTTGATGATATTATTTTTTGTTCAACTAATGAGATATTATGCTAATAATTTGCTAAGTGTATGCAGAGTGAATTCGAGATGAGTATGTTGGGAGAGCTAAACTTTTTTCTAGGACTTCAAATCAAACAGAATTCATAAGGGACATTCATCTACCAAGCTAAGTATACTAACGACTTATTCAAGAAGTTTGACATAGAAAATACAAAACGAATTGGGACTCCTATGGCAACTTCTACCAAGCTTGACATTGATGAACATGTCAAATCAGTCGACCTATGTAACTATCGAGGTATGATTGGTAGTCTACTTTATTTAACTGCTAGTTGTCCTGATATAATGTTTAGCGTTTGCTTTTATACAAGATTCCAAGCAAATCCTAAGGAATCACACTTGTGCGCAGTCAAGCATATCTTTCGATACCTTAAAGGCACTTTGACTGTCGGCTTATGGAATCCCAAAACCATGTCATTTACCCTTATTGGTTATTCGAATGCTGATTTTGCTGGATGAAAAGTAGATAAAAAATTACCAGTTGAACGTGTCATTTCCTAAAAAAAGCTTTATCCTTATGGTTTAGCAAGAAACAAAATTTTGTAGTATTGTCAACTACTGAAGCTGAGTATATCACCGCAGGACGTTGTTATGCTCAAATTTTCTGGATGAAGCAAACCCTTGAAGACTACAATCTTTACTATACCAAGATCCCTATATATTGTGACAATACTAGCATGATTAATCTCACTAAGAACCTCATATGTCACTCATACACCAAACACATTGAGATTAGACACTATTTTTTAAGAAATTATCAAGTACAAGGTGATATTTGTCTTGAATTTGTTAACACAGAGCATCAATTAGCTGATATATTTACTAAACCGTTAGAAGAAGATCTATTCAACTTTATATGTCGTGAATTAGAAATTTTGGATATCAATGGTATATAATTAATAGGTATTTTCTTAAATCTCGATCCTATATGTAAAAGTTATTTTAGAAACAAGTCGAAAGGGTCATTCTGTCTAAATGGTGTAAACGGGCTAAGCGATACGGTACTTAAGCGTCCTCGGACCACCGCTACCTAGGATACGACCCCTACAGCTAATCTGAGATGACTAATACATAACAGGAAACAGATTTATTAAATATTATTAGTCATTAATATTGAAATTCATAAACTAATAATTTATTGATTTACAAAGTTGACTTGTATCCAAAAGAAAGTGAACCATAACTAAACTAAAATTGAAACATTAGAACTCTACTAGAACTCTACTAAAATTGAAACTAAAATTGAAACATCAGACATATTTTGATCCAAACACAGCTTGAGTTCGGATAGCGTCGATTCTTGTTTTGTTGTGGGCCCCACTCTCTCTTATATACACTCTCATCTTCTTCCCAAACGAATCAAGCACCTCCCAGCGGCCGAAAACCTTCCTAAATCCTAGTTTTCTCAAACCCTAACCCCTTTGGATCTCCTTCCTAGTATGGTTTCAGGAGCTAGAAATTTGGATTTTGGTTCCTTTCATCATTTTCTACCACTGTTCATCATTTGATTAAAGGTATAACTCCTATTTTCTCCTCCGTTCAATTATTTCCATGGCTCCCAAATTGTTTAGAAAAAAGAGGCAAAGTAGGAGAAGCCTCATCTTCCAATCAGGATAATGTTTCTCAATCTCTTTTTTGTCCATCCTTGCCAGACGATGGAGAATTTAATGGATCAATTTTTGCTTCATTAGATCAATCCATTGAATTGTTCAACAAATTTTTTGACTGCACCGTCTGTTCTGGTAGTCCCATTAATTTTACTGTATTTCCTAATTATTTGGAATATTTTTGTGCGTTAGGATTAGATGACATAGTGACTACTAGATTTTTAATATTTATTAATGGTGTATGCATGATTTACTGTAATATGTCCTCTGACAATGATTCTGTTAAATCTCGTGTTGCTGGTTAGATATTGAATTTGATGCTGAATACTTAGGAAAAAAAATCATATTCCTAATGAAGGAGAACACATAGTACCTATCACATCTTTCAAATCCATTGACGGCACGACTCTAGACTCATTTAAGAACTCTTTTTGTTTACCCAACCCCCATCCTCGTGGTCAACTGAAGGCCAAACACTTGAACAAATGGTTCTATGACTTACATCAAATTATCTTTTCAACCATTTTGCCTATACAGACATCCACTGATGATATTACAAACCTAGAGCTATATGCCATGTATCATATCTACTTTGGAATTCCATTTAGCTTTCCAAAGACTATGATTAAGATGATAACCCGTTCCCACAAGAACAAATGCCACCTTCTGTACAATATGTACTTGCCCATTATTTTTGAGCATTTTTAAATCTCTCTTGAGGACTGCACCTATCTTGCCTAGACAGCTTATCTTTTTGCTGCTCGATATTCTGACCATGTTCCTCTAGCTACACCACCTCCTCCTCTACCTGCTGCTGACATACCTCACCCTGACCCTGTTGCTCTTGAGCTATATGCCTTCTTAGACTAGCTTCATACTTTGATGTGAGATCACATCATAGTTGAGGATGAGCGTCACAGACTTGAGCTTGAGCGTCGTATTTTTGAGGATGATCGTCATAGACAGTCAGACTATCGGACCACTCTCTGTTTCCTGGCGATGTCTAACACCTTGGCGGATATGCATTATTTATTTTATCATCTCCCTGGTGGACCATATCCTATGGTTCGTGATCCTTCACGAGCTGGCTATAGGATTGTTGACCCATTTGTCCAGCCTTAATTGGATCCAGTAGCTGCTTACTATGATCCAACCGTACAACTGAGACTGGAGAACCGTCGACTGGAGATGACGAGTAATGCAGATCCTTATGCTATCTTTTGAGTTATATTAGCACTTTGGATTGCTCTACTTTATTATATTTTGCATATTTTTTTCAGTTGATGTAGCACCTTCAGTTTATGTAGTAGTTTGAGACTTCATTTTATATTATATGTGATCACTCTCTTATGTTTAGTAAGTAGTTTGAATTGCTTCTATTTATTCAACGCTTCTACTACTTATATTTCTATAATTGTGAAATACGTATTTAATGCTTCAAAAATATTTTTATGTTACTTCACTCTTGTTATCTTTTTGTCATGACATCTACGCTATAATTGTGGGGAAGCTTTCCCAATTTTGATCAAATAACAATGGGAGAGTAATATTGATATCAGCTCGACAATCAAGATTTAAGCAAAAGAAGAGATTCATTATCAGCTATATCAGTCAGAGTTTGTCAATTATCAAAATGGGGGAGATTGTTAGCCCATTGGTCATGGTCAAATCATATTTAAATAATCGACTAAAACTCGTACTTGATATGACCTACGAGAACCTACGATACGGATGTACTGCCGCTACAACTATATTTTCAGAGAATGGAAATACGACTTGCTTTCAATATCGAGTCATATAATTTTTTTATTTATTGAGTATAGAAAAATATGTAAATCGAGTCGCACTTGGCATTTAGAGGCTACCCAAAATATTTTCTAAACCTAGATTATTTTTGGCCAAAATATTTCGAATTTTGAAAATAACCTAACCTATTTTTTCCAAAACCAATCCAACCCATTCTGATTCTGATTGGATTTGGAAAACGAACTCGGTACGAACTCGACACGAGTTCTTTGCGAGTTCGGCCCAAACTCTGTTCCCAAACCCAGTAAACTCTTGCAACCAGTTCTTCCTAGAGACTCGGCTCCAACGTTAAAAAATTTGAACGTTTGGTATCCGAATTCGCCCCAAACTCAGTTTGCAAAAGTACTATAAGTAGAGAAGAAATTTACCATTCCTATTCCCTCAACTCACTTTCATTCTCTTCTCTATTTTACTTATTATAATTCAAAAGCCTTTACACTGTCCAATCCCAAGCTTTCTACAACTCCTAAGCCTTAAGTGCCAGTGTGTTCTTGGTTAGAAGTTTTTAAGAGTTGTAAAAAAAGCTTGTCAATAAGTTTAACACTTAGAAAAGTATTTGAGCCCTTCGGATCAAAGCTCGTGTTTGTACGAAGTTGCAAGCCTTCAGATCAAAACTTGTGTTTCACTTGATAGTAGATTTCAACTCCGAGCTAGAGTTCGTGGGACTGGACTAGTCCTTTCAGAGAAAAACCAGTATACATCGTTGTGTTTGTGACTGTTAATCTCTTTCTCTCTCTCTCTCTCTACTTACTATCATTTTAAATTTAGATTGTTAGCTAACTATGTTAATTTTTATTGGGTGATTTTTATTTCGCTGTAAATACATGCACTCTATTCACTCCATCTATAGAGGTGCTTAATCGATCCTACCAGAAACACGATCAAGTATCAAGTATTATTGACTAGTTATTAAAGATAGGGTAATCAAGTACTTGGCACTTGCTCAAGTAATCTAGTCACCAAGTTCATGCTTAGGTACCACTCATTATAGTCAAGACAGTTATATAATCAAGAGAAACTATCACTATGCAAGGAATGAAGACAGTTATATAATCAAGAGAAACCAACCGTGCGCCTAAGGCAACAAACAATCGAAATAACCAAGCAAACCGTGCAAAAATGGTTCAAACCAAGCGGTGACATACAACCGTGCAGAAGTACGTCCGAGAACGCCTTGACACACTATGCAAGGAATGAAGACGTTCTTCTTAATAAGGGAGAAGAACTCTTATAAAAGTATGCTTAATAAAGCATTCCTTCTTAACATAGTGCACTCGAAAGTGCAGGTTAAATCAAGGAAACCACGCTCACGTTCAGAGTACAAGTCCAGATATACAATAAGGGAAGTATGAGATCCATAAAGGGTGGCGTGCGAAAAAAATACGTTACCCAGGAAAGCTTGGCGTATTTTAACACAAAATATGCAAGCAACAAGGTTGGCGTATATTCAGAGAGTCATAGGGGTTGGCATACAAATAAGTACCTTTATCCAACCGACTGACCCGCCAACACAAATTCCAACGTGGGCTCGATAGTCGAGACGCACGCTAACCAATAAAGAAAGTCAAATCCTTCGCCGCTAAGGAAGCAGGGAAAAGAATTGAGGAAGTACGCCGGCTAATAAAGTGCAGATCAAGAGAAAGTATGTCAACCTTAGAAAGTTGGCTAAAGTACGCCAATCAGACAATTAGCTAAGTGAGGAAGGCTGGCGCACTTTTCCTTGATAGAAGAGTCACTCAGGATAGATTATGCACCAAAGTGCGCCGACTGAGTTTCCTCTCTATAGTACGCCATTGACTCGAAGAGTGTGGCTGGCATACTATACAAGAAGATTGAGTGTAGTATGACAGTACGCATGAAGAGTTGGGACAACACAGTGCTCCCAAGGGTATATATATTATACGCTAAGGCAGTTCTTTTTCGTACTCTCTCAGAGACTGTTCTTCTCTAATCAGCCATTTTGGTAGGCATACTTTGTCGAGTTTTCAGCACTGAACTTAGCTGGACTAGAAATCAAGTATAACCAAAAGGAAAGTTATGTAAAACATGGTGCTCTACACTATGAGCTAGAGAGTTTTCACAAAAATTAAGTTTTTGGAGATCATTCCCCAAGAAATATAAAGTGAACCCATAGACCAAGAAATTAGGTCCATATAATTCTAACCATGGAAATCAAGAACAATAGGTATTAAAGATGAAGGGGTGCTCGGTCCTGTAGAAGCATGAAAAATCTAGATCCATGCGTCCAGCAAACATTCGCCTCAACTTCGACTAAGAAGAAGTCATGTCGTAGAATGATTATGCGGTCCAGAAAAGCAGCATCCATGCGTCCCAATTGTAGCCACATAAAGACCTGACAAAAGAATGTATCTGACAAAGAATTTGGACAAAAAGGACTTTCTGAATACCTCGAATAACGTAAGCACGCTAAATGACAAAACCTCACGTTATCAAGAACTTTACTTCTGAACGGGTTTGCAGCGCCACTTGTAGAACGAATCAAAGTCTCCATGTATTCCATGCATCTCTAGCCCCATGCGTTCCAGACTCCATACATTTCATGCATCACATACGTCCCAGACTCCATGTGTTCTATGCATCTCTGGTCCCATGCATCCAAAACTCCAAGCGTTAAATGCGTCTCTGGCCCATACATTTTAGACTCCATGTGTTATGTGCATCACATTCGTCCCATACTCTATGCGTCCAATGTGGCAGGGTCCCTAAGACAAAATCTTTCTGTTACGACTGAAGTAATTTTCTCCAACTAAGTGTGGGCCATGTGTCAAGCTGACCAAGTCACGCACACAAAAGACGAGAAGCGTCCAGATCTTTATCAATCAAAAATCGTAACAAACGTCCATGTAGCAGCTCGGCCTGGACTTGCTCCCATGGTTGGAACTACATCTTGTTAAGGATGTACACGTGGCAGCTCCCAACATCCATGCGCCTATGGTATATGCGCTTGCATGGTCATATAACATAATGGCTATAAATATCATGATGGTATACCCCCCATATACAACAGAGGGGCACGGGCAGTTAGACAGACAGGGGCGAAGAGAGAGAAGCATTTCCCTTCTTCAGTCAGATCATCAACGGAGTAAATGAGACAGTACAGTGCTCGATCTCCATCATCCCACTCCCCAGAATCAAATAAATTATACTTAGATATTTTGTTTAGGATTTGTTTGTATTCTCCTCAGTAAATTAAATAAAAAAATTTGTTCAAACTTGTTTAATGGCTAACAAGATGGCGACTCTGCCGAAGAGTAGCTTTTCCATGGATAAAAAGTGGGTAACGCAGTCTGACTCAACGAAGCTGGGGTCTAACCAGAAGATGTTGGTCATACGCTTCAACCAACAACCCTTCGAGGAGATACTGTAAGAGGGTAGCGCGAGCCCTTTTTCAAGGATATCAAAGCCTAAGAAGATCCGCAGGACATGGATCGCAAAGGCCGCTTTCCCTCACCTAACTGCGGAGCATGTGATCCCTCCCTCTCTACCTGCTGCTCGAGAGGTACGCCATGTGCCTTCACACATGGCCCCTACTCAAGCTGCAGCCACTACTGAAGAGAAGAGTGCCCAGCACCTGAGCTCTGGCAGAGGAAAGAACTACGATACCAGACACTCAGGGGCAGATGCACTCTCCATGTACCCGCTTCGAAGAATGCAGAAAAAGAAGCATGCGACATTGAGCTCAACGTGGCCTAGTGGGAGGATAACTGCATGCGCCCCAGATGGCCACAAAGATTTTATCTTCAGCAAAATCTCATACGGCGATAACTCAATGCGTCATATCAAAAATGGAGAAAACTCCAAATTTGACTCTTCGTAATATACGCCAGTGCATGCTAAATCGAAAAAGTCTAAGGCAGTGCAAGCTCGCGAAGATCAAGCAACTGCTCAGTTAATGGACCATCAGCATGTGTCGCTAACTGTTATTCGCGCTTCTGACAGAAGGTCATCCAAGACTAACCCAGCCTGCAGGGGCAAGATGACATGATCAGTCTCAAAATTTTTTGCCTGTAGAGTGGGGCAAGTTCTTGTATGAACCCCAGGTCAGGGAGCAAAAGTAACACCTACACGTCCGTGTGCTCATTTCCCCCATGCTCACAAAGAGGATGTAAAGGTGAGCCAGCCCTTGCTTTACTTGCACAACATAATCAATCACAAATGCAAGATGAGGGAAACAACTATGGCATGTGAGGCATCCTCTCGAGGGCATCATTGTGTCAGCATCATCATCGATTATTGTTGTGCCAAAGTAGTAGTACCTACTGTCACGACACGCACCCTGGATTTGGGAATGAGTGATGAGTACGTCCAGCCTACGCCGCGGTATCGGCGGTAGAACGGTATATAATAAGCCATATGTATAATCTATAACTCACAACATATATTCATCTCCACACTATACTCAATCACAAGCACTAGTTTTAATGAATACACCAAGATAATAATGAAATAATAGTCTTGATATAGGTCCAAGGAGTCTCCCCAAAAACTAAATATCCTAAGTACAATATTCAAAATACTTTAAAAAAATTGTCGGAGAACGATCCGGTCCAAAATAACTAACAAAATCAACTACTCTACTAAACTACTCCATTTCAGACGGTATCTGAGCTGCTAACTCTCCCTGATCCTCCGGAAGGGAAAGATCGGGCTCTATTATGTCACTAGCATACGGTCCATAATGTGTAGGGATTGCATCCTTATCGTAGTCATCTAAAATTTGGTTATCTAGTCAAGAAAGGAACGAGTACATCACAGTGAAAACAGTTTCAACATATGGTAGAAGCTATAAGACAATAAATAGTAAAGAATATATGATAGCAACAAAACTGGAATCTCAATAAGGCAATTAGAATAACTAAATGCTAAAGTCCTGTCATGGCAAAGATGTAGTACAATAACTCCAAGCAACAAAGAAATAACTGTAATTTATGGAAGAACATATAGGAACAAATACTCTATATGATTTAAAATACCTTGTTGACATGTGAACGGCTAAGGGATAAAATTCGGCAAACCACACGTGTCGTGCATGGCTGATATTATTCCAGTAAGACCATGGGATAGAAAGGGTAGTTCACACATCCACTAAGTATTTTCCATCCCCACTAGTACAACATGGATTCTGAACCAGTCACGAAGAAATAACAATAATACAGAACAGTCACGTATCTCATAATAAGAATCCATCATACTGATCCGTGTAACAAGTGTCAAGAATCAAATAAACAATACTAAGCATGATTCATAGAGACTATCAAGCACTGAAAGTAATCACGAAAATATACTTGTCTGTGGTCCTTAGCTATGGTTGGATCATGTCACAATTCAGAGTCCAAATCCTACGTATGATATGTTACCATGTCAAGCGATAAGTTATTTTAATTTATTTAATTCTAGAATAATTACTCTAAAATCCTATTTTAATCTTATTATTCTGATTTTTAGTTTAATTCCTAAAAAAATTCCAAAGGAACTGAATTTTATCTACTCGAGACTCATGGCATGCAAATCGAGGCGATCTGTTGACCAAAAAGTCAACCAATGCAAACTTGACTTTTACACATAGTTTCCTATATATTTTAGCAATACAAACATTCTAGAATTTATGAATCATCTGGATTCAAATTTGTTTGAAAATTATCGCATATACAAAATCGTATTGTGCAACGGTGGTTGATTGCTGACCTAGAAGTTCTATAGAATTAAAAGTATAGAAATATTTCGAATAAAATTTTGAGAAAAACATATATCAATGATCTCAACATTAGCTTTCCGAAACTTTAAATGGTTCATGATTCTGATTCATGGTTCTCCCAAAATCGTGAAAACACCAAGAGGTGACTATTTTCAAACATGATGTGCTCTACGAATTTTTTAGAATTTAATATTCAGAATTTTGTGAAACAATTTACATATTCAGAAAACTAACCTCAATATGGTTCTAACACAAAAAATTGGGCCGCATATGGAGTTCAAAATTATGAGTAATGGCTTCTGGAAGATGAAGGAAGCCCTAGATGATAATTCTTCAAAATCGGCTAAAAGAAAATCCTAGAAATTATAACTTTAATACTATATATATAAAGAAGAGAGAATGAGCCATGGCTAAAGGGAGACACGTGGTGTCCATCCAGTCACTCCTGCCCAGATAGGACGGCCAGCGTTCAGCCCGGCTTGGCTCGGCTGAGTCCGAGTCAGATTAGGACTCGGCTCGGCTCGGCTCGGACCGATTTCTCCCTCACCCACACCCGCAGGTCACTGACAGGTGGGCCCAGCACTATTGGATGCGGGAGGCTGACGGGCGGGCCCTTGTTGGCTGACTGGGTTACGGGTTTTCTTTTTCAGAAAATAGTTTTTAATCCAGTTTTGCATAATTAACTCAAAATAAATACTAAAAATAATTAAAAAATTCCTAGAAAATTCTAGAAAATATATTTGATTATTTACAACCCAAAATAAAAGTTTGGGACATTTTTAATTATGTTTGACTCTAAAATAAATTCTTGAAATCCCTAGAAAATTAGTGTTACTAGTTTTTAATTAACAAAAAATTGTGGAAAAATCCCAATGGCCCCAAATTAACCTAATAATAATATTTAAGCTAGAATTTTAGGATACGGAGGTTACAAGTCTACACTCCTAAAAAAAAATTTGTCCTAAAAATTTAAGACAAAGCAAATACAAGAAGAAAATTACCTCATGGTGCAAAAAGATAGGGCTAACGCTCTCGTATCTCATCTTCCCGCTCCCAAGTGGATACACCGGGAGAGTGATACCTCCAAGCGATACGAACCAAGGGAGTTACTTGGTTATGAAGAACTTTATCTCTGTGGTCTAGGATCTCCATAGGCTGCTCCGGATAACGGAGGCTTGGTCCAACCTCAAGCTCTGAATGATCTAATACATGGCTAAGATTTGCCACGTATCGTCTCAGCTGGGACACATGGAACACATTGTATACTCCTTCCAATATAGGCGGTAAGGCTAGTCGATAGGCTACTGCCTCGACCTTCTCCAGAACATCGAAAGGTCCGATGAATCTTGGACTAAGCTTTCCACCTCCACCGAAATGAATCGTACCACGTGTCGGAGAGATCCTCAAGAACACTAAGTTGCCAACCTATGCCAAAATAGTAACTTAGCGCATAACCTAAGAACGTAATTGATATTTAAATAAACAAATTGATACCTCAAACTCTAGCGGTCTCATGTGGCTATCGGTCCACTACTTCTGTCTGTCCTGAGCCACACGAAGTCTCTCTCTAATCTGCTTCACTTTTTCTGTCTGGTCCCAAAAGTACTCTTTCTCTTGTGTCATCCCAAGATAATGGAGTCTGGCATCTCCTACCATACAAAGCCTCGAAAGGAGATATCTCGATACTGGCCTGATAGCTATTGTTGTATGCAAACTCTACCAGGTAAAGATGATCCTCCCATGAGCCACTAGAATCTAGTACATATGTCTGAAGCATATCCTTGAGCGTTTGAATAGTCCTCTCTGACTGTCCATCCGTTTGAGGGTGGTAAGCAGGGCTAAATTTGAGTTGGGTATCCAAGCTAGCCTGCCAACTCCTCCAAAAGTGGGACATAAATCTACTATCTCGATCGAATATGATGCTTACTGGAACTCCATGCAGCCTGACTATCTGTCTTACATTTAAATCGGTGAGCTTCTCCATGGACAATCCCACTTTGAAAGGCAAAAAGTGGGCTAATTTGGTCAGCCTATCAACAATGACCCAAATCGCGTCCTTCCCTCCTGGAGTGCGTGGAAGTACGAAACAAAATCCATCGTAATATGCTCCCATTTCCACTCAGGAATCGGTAGTGGCTGTAGCAATCCTCCTGGTCTCTGCATCTCGGCTTTGACCTGCTGGCACACTAAACATCTGGAGACAAAACATGCTACCTCTCGCTTTATCCCATACCACCACACGTGTTCCCTCAGGTTCTTATACATCTTGTTAGCTCCCGGATGTATAAAATACTGGGAACGATGAGCCTCTTACATGATCTCTTCCCGCAGGTCCCCACTAGGCACACATAACCTAGTCCCATGCCTTAGTGAACCATCCTCAGCAATAAAGAAGTCATTCATCAATCCTGCCTACACCTGAGCTCTGAGGCTTCGTAGACCCTCATCCTAGTATTATGTCTCTCGGATCTTCTCCATCAACCCCGACTGAATCTATATGCCCATCATCTACGTCTCCACTCCTAGAATAATAACCACGATACCCAGGCTATCCAAGTCTGCTAATAAGTAGAGATCCGTTGTCAAGTACATCGCTACTGGATATCTGCTCAAGGCATCGGCAACTACATTAGCCTTCTCAGGATGATACTGTAATGAAATATCGAAATCCTTTATCAGTTTTTAGCCACCTATGCTGCCTCATATTTAGCTCTTTCTGCATAAAGACGTACTTCAAGCTCTTTGTGGTCAGTGTATATTTTCACACGCTCTCCGTAAAGATAATGTCTCCACAGCTTTAGAGCAAAGATTACCGCTGCTAATTCCAAGTCATGAGTAGGATAGTTTCTCTCATGTGGCCACAACAGTCTAGAAGCATATGCCACCACCTTCTTGTTCTGCTCTAGAACACATCCCAAGCCCTTCCCCGAAGCATCGCTATAAATAACAAATCCACCCGTCCCCGATGGCACCGTCAAAACAGGTGTTGTGGTCAATCTCTTCTTTAGCTCATTAAATGCAGCCTGACATTCTTTGGTCCGTATGAACTGCTGTAGAAGCAAGAAAAATATGCTGGATAGCTCTACGCAACATGGTGATGCAGGGCAGCATAAGCAGGGGACCTCAAGGCCATCAAGAGTGCAACGGAGCTTTTCCACTGAGCACGGCATAAAATATGATGGGACCATCCGCGTAAAATACAGTATGTCCAGGCCGCTTCAGCGTAGACGGGGTGCTTCATCGCCTCTATGGCGTAAAACTCATCCGCTTTCATAGCAGCGTTAAAGCGTACGAGGAACGCTTCGTCTTCCCCGAAATGAACCTGTCAAGTCACGCAGTGAAACTGACATCTGACTCCTAACAAAAAGTGCTGCACGGCTACCCAGATGACGGCTGGAAAGATGGCAGACCACTCAGGACGCGCCCCACAGTATGATGGCGGATCTCTGCATTTAATGCAGAGGATTTGATTAAATATCACCGAACCGTCGTTTACTGACATCCCCTCAGCGGAGAATGCTTTTACGCATACAAGGGGATACGCTGCCTTGTTTACACAGGCAAACGCGAACTATTTACGCTCCACGGAAGACAAACAGACTGCCACGTCAAAAGCTGCTCTTCGTACAGGGCTCGAGGCACGTCTTTGCACCTAATGCTCAGAACGGTGGCAGGCCCTCGGAACACGTCTCTGTAAATTAATGATGATGGCGGATCTCTGCGTTTAATGCAGAGGATTTGATTAAATATCACCGAACCGTCGTTTACTGACATCCCCTCAGCGGAGACTGCTTTTACGCATACAAGGAGATACGCTGCCTTATTTTACACAGGCAAACGCGAACTATTTACGCTCCGAGGAAGACAAACAGACTGCCACGACAAAAGTAGCTCTTCGTACAGGGCTCGAGGCACGTATCTGTACCTAATGCTCAGAACGGTGGCAGGCCCTCGGAACACGTCTCTGCAATTAATGATGATGGCGGATCTCTGCATTTAATGAGAGAGATTTGATTATATCTCCAAGAGACGTAATTTCGGCTAAAGACGTCCACATCACCTCGGCTTCTACGCCCATTCAGCTTTTATGACTGCTCGGCCTCTACGACCACTCTGGCACGTTACGCAGCGGCTTCTACGCCCATTCAGCTTCTGTGCCCGCTCGGCTTCTACGCCTCATCAGCTTCTATGCTCGTTCGGCTTCTATGCTCATTCGGCCTTCTGTGCTTATTCGGCTTCTATGCCATCAGGCTTCTACGCCTACTCGGCTTCTATGCCTACTTGGCTTCTACGCCATGGTGACAGACATTGGCTTCTATGCCAACCTCTTCTACACGAGGGATACCTACCTACGTGGCTTCTATGTCGTGATCTTCGTAGCGATTATACGCGTTTTGTCCCTTAGTTGGACCCGCGTCACACGCTCATTCAAAATATCGTCTATACGCAGGCTTTGGTTATTTTAACCGTTGTGTAAAAGGGTGCTGTAATTTCTACTACTCGGTTTTCACACCGATTGTGTGGTCACTGTCACCAAAATTGTATAAATAGAGACCTCTATCAACAGAGGAACAGGTCAAAAAATCGAACAAAGGTCGAGACTTTAAAAATTGAGCAAGGTCGAAGCTTTGAAAGAAGATCGAACCACGGGTCGAAACATTGGAGATTAAGGAGAGATCGGAGAGTCTTTAAGAGAGAAAGAGAGAGAAGCATCCAGAGCTCAGGCGAAGAGTAGCGATCGACGACATTGGCCTCGTGCATCCATCCTCTTTCGCCACCTACGAAGCTACTTTCCGTCTTCCACGGCACTTCTTCACCATCGTGTAGTCCAAGGGCTAAAGTGATCGACTGCAGATCAGACACCTATAGCAATCATCTACCCAGATTAAATAAATTGTACTCCTACATCCTCGTATAGGATCAAATTGTACAAGTTTGTTTGTAAACCAAAGAAGGCGGGTTTCGTGCAAACCTCGCATTATATACATTTCGTTCTTTCGTTTAATACCACAAACAAGATGGCGACTCTGCTGGGGACATCTTTCTCTTCTGATGAGGAAGCGATTGCTCAACACGATGCGGTATCCATGGGATCCGTGAAAAAGACACTGGTCGTTCAGTTCGACCAGTCTGCCTACGATGACATGCTTCAGACGGGGGGTAGCTCTCACTCTCTCTCTGTACAAAACAACAGGAAGCTGCGCAAGGTCTGGATGCCCAAGACATCCTCTACCATTCCTGTGGACTCTCCGATCTCTCCGATCTCTCCGACCAATGAGATTATAGCATTGCTCCCTCCGTGCCCTGTACGTAAAATTCTGTCTCCCGCTGCGTGCGGTACAGACAAAACTTCGAGCAAAGCCTCAGCGCTAACCTAGAAGTATCCACTGTGCTCTACGCGTAGAAACCAGTCTCCCGCTACGTACATACAAAACTTCGGGCAAAGCCTCAGCGCTAACCCAGAAGTATCCACTGCGCTCTACGCGTAGAACCCATTCTCCCGCTACGCGCGGTACAGACAAAACTTCGGGCAAAGCCTCAGCGCTAACCCAGAGGTATCCACAGCGCTCTACGCGTAGAAACCAGTCTCTCGTCCGTGATGGAATAGACAAAACTTCTGATGATGCCTCAGCGCCAAATCGGAAGTACAAAGCACACTCCGTGCGTAAGACAACATCTGACCTCTACAGGGAACCAGATGACACCTGTGATCTCAGCAAGGGAAAGAAAGCGGCGAGCTACTTAACTTCTCGACATTCATGCCAGCAAGGGAACAATCTACCCGCCCTCCAAATTACGCGAGCAGCTGATGGCCGCCTGAGGACATCCTCAGCCTTACGCCAACCAGAGCGAAGCTCAAAATTATGCCAGTAGTGTTAAGTCCACAAAAAACTGCCATGTCCATATCACCTCTGAGCAGATGTGTACCTCCATCTCCAAAGGAGTCACGATCAAAAGTTTGTCATGTTCATATTACCTCTGAATAAACTTTCGGCTATCCACTATCATCTGATGTAGGTTGCCATCTACGCTTAACACCCATACTTAGTCATAAGTACGCCAGAGTGTTAAGTCCACAAAAAACTGCCATGTCCATATCACCTCTGAGCAGACATGTACCTCCATCTCCAAAGGAGTTACGATCAAAAGTTTGTCATGTTCATATTACCTCTGAATAAACTTTCGGCTATCCACTATCTTCTGATGTAGGTTGCCATCTACACTTAACACCCGTACTTAGTCATAAGTACGCCAGTAGTGTTAAGTCCACAAAAAACTGCCATGTCCATATCACCTCTGAGCAGACGTGTACCACCATCTCCAAAGGAGTCACGATCAAAAGTTTGTCATGTTCATATTAGCTCTGAATAAAATTTCGGCTATCCACTATCTTCTGATGTAGGTTGCCATCTACGCTTAACATCCGTGCTTAGCCCGCAGCAGTCAGCATTCAATAGTCTTCGGCCGAACGCGCAACGAATCGACTATACGAGAAGATTCCTTCAATGACGATGCTGGGGAAATACAAGTTCATAGGTACAGCCCGCAAGCCTTAAAGATCATGCAAAATATGGGTTATGACTTGAAACTGAAGCCAGGTCTCAACTATGGGAAAGGCCGACGAATACCGCCGCACGAAAATCCCCACTATCAATAAACTCGTTCCGGGTTAGGGTATGCCACCTCCCTTACGACTTCCAAGTCAGATAAGGACACATTTTCCCCTTTTCAAGACGGCTCATTGGCCTCCAACTCATCTCGTGCTCTCGAGCTAACATTACCCTAAATATGGTAGTGACGGATCTCTTCGAATCAGACGAACAAGAATTCGAACTATTCGAGAATGACGCTTGGGCTCAGCAAATGGATACACAGTGGGAATTCTGCTTCGAGCAGAGAGAACCTCCCACCAAAGATGAAGTTATCCAGATCGATGTTGGGGATGAACTTTCACCAAAGCCGATATTTATCAGTAATAATCTTTCCCGAGCTGAAAGGGAAGAAGTCATTCAACTGATAAGAGAATACATCGACGTCTTTGCGTGGAATTATGAGGATATGCCAGGACTTGATCCAAAGGTGGCTACTCATAAACTCAACATATTTCCTGATTTAAAGCCTGTGAAGCAGCACCAACGCCGGTTCCGCCCGGATATGATGGACGCCATTGAAGCTGAAGTTAAGAAGTTGATAGCCTGCAGTTTCATCCGGAAGGAACAACATTCCGACTGGGTCACCAATGTTGTCCCGGTCATGAAGAAGAATGGGAAAGTGCGAGTCTGCATCGATTATCGAGATCTGAACGCAGCCTTCCCTAAGGACGAGTTTCCTCTTCCCATCACAGACGTTATGATCGACAATACCTGCAGTTTCGAACGTATGTCTTTCATGGACGGATTCTCAGGATACAATCAAATTAAGATGCATCCTGAAGACGAGAAGCATATTGTCTTTTGGACACCACTGGGGTATATTGCTATATGGTCATGCCCTTCGGGTTAAAGAACGCCGGAGATACTTACCAACGGGCTATGAGTAACATATTCCACAAGCATTTACGCAAGACAGTGGAATGTTACGTAGACGATATAGCTGTCAAAAGCCGCCTCAGGGTCAATCACATCCAAGACTTAAAGACGGTATTTGAGCTGATGCGCCAACATCAACTCAAAATAAATCCTACAAAGTCCTTTCTGGGTGTATCTAGTGGCAAATTTATGGGATTTGTCATTACCGCCAAAGGCATTCAAGTGGACCCTGATAAAGTCAAGGCCATCTTAGAAATACGACCACCCCATAATCTGAGGGAACTCAGGGGGTTTCAAGGTCGTCTGGCCTATATCCGGAGATTTATATCCAACCTCTCTGGAAGATGCCAGCCTTTTTCTTGCCTCATGAAGAAAGATGTATCCTTCATATGGGACGAAGCCTGTCAACAAGCGTTTGGAGACATCAAGCGCTACCTCACTAGTCCGCCAGTTCTGGTGCCTCCCGTCGTAGGAAGACCATTCTTCCTGTACGTTCAAGCTATGGACCATTCTCTGGGAGCTCTTCTCGTGCAAAAAAATAATGCGGGACATGAACAGGCTATCTACTATCTAAGTAGAATGATGATCGGAGCTGAGCACCGGTACAATCCGGTAGAAAAAGAATATTTGGCTCTGATGTTCGCTATCCAAAAGACGCGGCACTATGTCACCGGCCAGACTATTCACATCATCTCCAAGATCAATCCTCTTCGGGTACTGATGAACAAGCCAAGTATTCTTAACTCCCGACTCATAACTTGGGCGATGTTATTGACACCATATGACATGGTGTACGTCCCTCAGAAGTCCATCAAAGGCCAAGCATTGGCTGACTTTCTAGCTGCTCATCCGATCCCGGAGACCTCCAAATTATACGAGGACATTCCCGACGAGGTTGCAGAATGTAGTTCCACAATAGAAAGTGACGCATGACAACTGTTCTTCGACGGCGCCTCCAGGACTGGTCCCAAAGGAAACGTGGTTTCAGGGGTAGGAATTATCCTGGTTACTCCCGATAAACTCGTCATATGTCGAGCATACTCTCTTAACGAGCCCTGTTCCAACAATTTGGTAGAGTACAACGCTCTACTAATCGGGCTCCAAGTCGCTAAAGAGCTGGGGGTCGAATCTCTAGAAGCTTTTGGTCGAATATATGTTGTCCGGAATCCATACCTCGTCCCCTATCACCAAGCAACGGTCGAGATAGCCGTGATATTCAAGAGGTTCTTCCTAGAGCATGTACCTCGATCTCAAAATCTGGAAGCCGATGCCCTAGCCAGTCTAGCTGCAGATTTAGCTACTCCTATAAGAAGGCAAAATTCGGTAATCCTTCTTAACAGAGATCTATTTTGCGTGAAGAACAACGGTCACATCGAACGCAGTTATACTGTGAACACCGATCCCCCTACGAGAGATTGGAAAAGTCCCTTTACAGATTTTGTGGCATACAGAATCTTGCCGGAGGACCCTAAAGAAGCAGCATCCGTCAAAAGACGATCATTACGCTTCTACTTCGATGCATCTTCACAATGCCTATATCGCCGGACCTACGACGGACTGCTATTGAGATGTCTCTCTAATGACGAAGCACAGCAGATTATCCGTGAAGCTCACGATGGCGTATGCGGGGCGCATCAACCCGGTCCTAAGCTACAAGATCGTATCAGGAGAATGGGCTATTACTGGCCCACTATGATCGGGACGCAATCCAGTAAGCCAAAAGATGCAAGGCCTGTCAGGTCCATGCAGACTTCATACACCAGTCGTCTGAACATCTACACCCTACGGTTGCATCCTGGCCTTTCGAAGCATGGGGTATGGACATCATTGGCCCTATTCACCCGTCTTCTTCCAGAGGTCACCAGTTTATACTGACCATCACGGATTACTTCTCCAAATGGGCAGAGGTGATCCCTCTCGCTGAGGTAAAAATATCCAATGTGATTAGCTTCATCAAGCATCACGTCATTTATCGCTTTGGGATTCCCCGAAGGATAATCCATGACAATGGGCCTCAGTTCATCAGCCAAGCGTTTTATCGATTTTACGATCAAAATCGGATACAAAATGTCACCTCTACGGCGTATTATCCAGCTGCTAATGGTTTGGCCAAAGCCTTCAACAAAACCATTATCAAACTCTTGAAGAAGTTCGTCTCTTCGAACAAAAGAGATTGGAACGAGAAGCTGGGAGAATGTCTCTGGGCATACCGCACAACGGTCCGAGCACCGACAGGTTGCACCCCATTCTCACTGGTCTACGGGAGCGAAGCAGTTCTTCCCATCAAAATCCAAATTCCGTCACTCAGGATAGCAGTCGCCAATGAGTTAACTCAGGAAAAGAATGACCTTTTAAGGCTTTAAGAGCTAGAAGGATTAGACGAGAAACGCCTAAGCTCAACAGAGCATCGCGTTCTACCAAGCACGCATTTCTAGAGCTTTTAATCAAAAAGTAAAGGAAAGAGTGTTCAAAGTTGGCGAGCTGGTCTTAGCTGTAAGAAGGCCAATGATTCTCACTCACAGAAGCAAGGGCAAATTTTAGCCCAAATGGGAAGGCCCCTACGTGATCGAGACAACGTTCTCAAACGGCGCTTACAGGTTAGCCCAGCCTAATGGAGACCTACTAATGGCTCCTATCAATGGCAAATTCCTGAAAAGGTACTATGCTTAAACTCCTCTGCTCTAGTGGAATAAAGGCAAAAATCTCATTCTGACAAAACTACTTCCAAAACGAAACTAGTTGGGTCGTACACTATCATGTCGATATGACCTCTGAATAGATACGCCCTGCTAAAAAAGGGTTTACCGAGAGACTATCACGTCCATACTGCCTCTGATATTACTCTCACCCAAACCCGTCATTTACATTCTGAAATAACGGGTCCATAAAGTCAGATGAAAAGCCTCTTTATTATTCCCCAAAAAAGAGCGGAAGTACATTAAAAAGCAAAAGCAAAAGTACATCATGAAGGAGGAGCGATCAAATCACGAATCTGCTGCGCCAGTCTGGCCATCTTCGCATTCCTGGAGTCCAAAATGGCAGCTCGAGCTCGCTCCCATCTCGTCTCCTCATCATTCAAGCCGGATAAATCAGACAGAGAATGTGTAAGATCGGCGTACATGGCACTCGCATGTGCCAAGTTCTGTTGAACTTCTTCCATCTGGCTCTGTAACACATGCACACCGGCGGCTGAAGCACGAGACCACTCCTTCGCTAAAGCGAGCTCAGCCTCCAACTTACGGACCCTCGCTTCATTTTTCTCATGTTCAGCTTTACTCTTGGCCAACTGGGGAACAACACACTCTAAGAGGGTGTGCTCGTCGCTCATCTCCTGCTGCCGCATCTCGAGGGACCTGCTCAGAGCTTCCAACTCTCCCAGCCTTGTAGTCACGAGTCGTATTCATCCTGGACCAAATCGTCAACACTGCCTTTGGATAGCTGCGAGTATTCGTTAACGGGTTGCTCCAAACCATTAACTACCTCCGCCAGGGCGTCAGCTAAACCAGTATCGCCAAGGTCCCTGATCGCCTCTATCGAAAATCGAGAGGACTTCTTCAGGCGCTCAAAGTTCAGATTCTTCTCCAACACCATTGATATCCGCATTTTTAAAGTGTTGTAGAAGATACTGGTATACTGCTCGGTCAGTACAGCTAGGCCCGAATGCACGCTAGGAGTGGCTGCAATGTTGTCGAACCTCGCTCCAGAGGCAACCACAATCGACGTAGCCAGAGTACCCGTCTCAACAGGGGGTACAACAAAAGAGGAAGCGCCAACCCGCATACTCGAAGGAGGTGTTGTCGCAATGACAGGGTCGTCCTCTTGAGGTATCGAAGCCTCGTCGACAGGCAAGCCGGCACCCGAAGATGTTTCCCCTTTAAAACCAGGCACCTCCGTATCAACGCCAGGACCTGACACGGAGCCGAAGGACGCATGTGCATTGCCCTCCCCGAAGAGGTTGTCCCCTGAGAAGAAGACAAGAGAAAGTTAATATCCATATGATATTAATTTCCCTAAAGAAGAGGCACAAAAAGTCGACAGTGATGCTAGGCAAGCTGTCATACCTGGAGACAAGGGCCTGCTAACTGACACTGGCAAATACTCTTCCAGATCTTCGCCAAGATCCACTTGAAGCTCGTCAACTGGAATCTCGTCAGAAGCGCTAACGGGCACGGCAGGGGCCTCTCCCAATGCTGATCTGGACAAAGGTATATGGAGTCTTATAACCAACCTCGAAGGCGACTTCATTCCACTACCTGAAGCAGTAGCAGCGGTAGCAGCCTCCAACTGAGATTCTTCGGCGCCACCGGCCAAAACTGTAGAAGGTTCCTCTCTAAAAGGCGAGGAACCCCCAATCAAAGAATCATCCCCGACATAGGGAGAAGCAAGCTCACTTCCAGGAGCCTCAATGCCAGGAATCTGGAGAGGACGAGCAACCATCCTCTTCGTCCTCTTACGAGGGGAAGCCTCCTTCAGAGCGGAAGCCCTTCGTTTCCCGTAGACTACCAACGCCCCTGCAGGCAGAGGTATTTCATCCCTCGGTACCGATACGAGAGGCTCATCCGGAGTAGCAGACTCGTCACCCTCGTCAGAAGAAATCGAGGGGACTTCAACCCTTCCCCCAGGCTTGGAAGAGGGCACCCTAAAACTTCCACCCATATCAAAATCATGATGGGAGGTATTCGTTGCCACATAGAACTAGGCATACGAATGCAGGATGCGCAGCTCCGTGTAAGGTGTGACGAAGGGCACAATAAAAATGGCCCCGGTGCAGCCCATGATAAAATATCGCCATCCCCTCGCTCCATCGATGAGTCCACCTCTGGACCTGAAGCTGGTGATGGCATTTGCCCGCATGCAACTGATCATACCCAAACTGCCTGGCAAACCGACTAGGCAGGTAGGGTTCGAAGAAGCAGTGATCTTCACTTCTGTACAGCAGGTGGGAAGGTCTAATGCAGACCAACCAATTGAAGGGTTCAGGAGAAAGAGTGGTCCTATCTCTACCTGAGTCCTCAAACCTAGTCCCCGATTGGTTGCAATGAACAGGGGGGACACTGCAAAGAAGCTTCCATCTATGACCGCAATGCAGCACCCGCCGACAGTCTAAAACTGTGAGCACATTCCAAGAGGATTTCTTGTAATTTAGCAAGAAACTCCCCCCAAGCTACTGCCGAAACCGGGGGACATCACCCGGGGGTTATGGAGAATTAACCATCCCATTAAATACAGGTATGGTAATTCCACCCGGGGAAAGCTTTCACGCCGAGCTTCATCAACGAGTAGCGCCTCAGTCATCGCCCTCAGGCCAGCTTGTATGCGGCACACCATGGCAGGGAGCAAGCCCAGTCTTGCCCCAAACACCAGACGCACTGCAGGCCACAAGATATTGCGATGAATACGATCTGCAGATGCGATGCCGGGTACCACCAGTCGGCGCAGCCATATAGAGAGGAAGTCAGCTAGTTGAGCTTCCTTGGATAGAGCCCTGCGGCAATGCCTCAGATAACTGTAGGCCTTAGTACCTGCAGGGTATTTTCCTATCCCTTCGACGAGGATCTGATCAGGAGCCCTAGCATCCTCCAGGAGATCATCGACTTCCTGAGCAGTCAGCACGCTCAGAGGATTCACAGGCTCATCCTTGACTTCCAAGACTTTCTCCGGCTGAGCAGCCCTAGCCCGGTAAAAAAAGAGGTAGGACGTCCATTTGCTGGTGTGAGCCAAATCTGAAGGCTCAGCGTAGAAAGCGGTGCAAGCAAGGTAGTGGCACATCAGCTCCTGATACACTTCCACTACCCGAGGGTCTGAATCCCCCAACTCCCGGTTCGTGAGAACATACTCTTCGTACGGAGTATCCCCCATCGACAGTCTCGAGATCTCTGCCATCTCATGAAGGGCCAATCCCAACTCCCCCAGCGGAGTGGCAAAAGTCCCGATGAGCGGAATATATCGCTCCATCAGTGCCAAAAATAGGTTAGGGTTAGGAGGCAAGCCAAGCTGGTAGCACTCACAGCTGCCAACAGACCGATGTTTTCCAACTCGATCCGAAAATGCTCCAGGGCCCAATCAACTAAGCGAGCCCATCGAAGATTTGTTGGGGTCATCCACCCATTGCATCGAGGATTCGCCTTGGGGTATACTCCTCCGCGCCCCATGAAATCATTGCAAAAGATCGGCAATTGCACCGGCTGGAGCATCAAGCTGTCTTCACTCGGGACACTGCCCGGGTACAATCCCCTGAACAACGTTACATGACCGGAAGGGCGGCTGACAAATAGGCCAGATCCTTTCTGGTAGAAGATCTTCCCCGGCCTACCGTGAAGATCGGGAGTCAGCGTCCACGACATCTTCCTGAAATGTGTAGCATGAAAGAATGCCGAGATGGGATAATCTCTCAGCATCTTGGGCAGACTCAAGACCAACTTCTCGACAGAGAAAACCCAGAGTTCTTTCTTTGGTTTCGTCTGGGACTGCCTATCAATCATGTCCCCGAAAAGAAAGGCCGGCTTTATATACTGGTCCCCGTCTACATACGTCAAAGGCTCCACGTTGATCATGCTCAACAGCATTCGCTCGCCCTGAGCTGATATCAGAATTGCCCTTCCTTCGGGGTACTGGGGCCCGGAGATAGGAAATAACACGTGTGACAGATCCTCCAAATAGTTGGAGTGCAGCATCCCGGCGGCAGAGCCCATTACTTCAGCCAGCGGAGACTCATGCAAGTTAACTGCAAAAGCACAGGAGAAACACGTCAGTTCCTAATTAGACATTTCGAGACTTGCAGCATCCGCAAAAAGGAAAAACAACAGTCCGTGCTCTACGCCGAGACTGTGAAACTTGAACCTTTATGCTGGAATCCATTTTCTTAAACAACGTAGAATTCAAGGTTGGCAGTATACAGTCTGTGCTTTACGCCAGATTGATTAAATTGAGTTACTACGCCAGGATGTCCATCCACAAGCATAAAACTCAAATTTTAAAGGTATACACCAAGTTTTCGGCGGTCAAAGCTTTTACGCTCAACTGCAGAAAAAATGGAGTTTTTACGCTGACACATTAGGAATGTGGGCGTAAAAAGATAAAACGACTCCGTGCATCATCTTCCTCAAAGAGGCTATCAGCACAGAAGATGACCTAGCACGGTCACGTTCAACGTGTGCGATGGATTTTCAGTCGTTCTCATTCGTCCCAAAAGCTCTACCTATCAGGCCGGGTGCACTGCTCATCGGCGGGATGCTCAGCTCAGAATGGGGTTCGCCCTGTCCAACCGGAGGCACCCCTGCTTGGGCAGAAGAACGAGAAGAGGAATCAATTTTCTTTTCCTTAGAGGAGGAGGATTGCTTAGAGGCCATTACTGGAAACTTTGAAGACTCAGAGAAGACTCGGAGAAGAGCTCGAACAGTCGAATGCTTTCTTTCGCAGAAGACGGATGAAAAGTTTTTCTCTCAGAAAACTTGGGATATATATAGAGTTTGGAAGGACTCCTCGGACCCCGAACCAAATCTCCTAATTAATATTCGGTTATGATTAGGTCCTACGTCAGCCTATTATTCAGAGAAGGCGGACAGTCAGCGAATTCGAAAAGTTTTTCGCGCAAAGCAGGTCAGCAGTTCTTACGCTAAGGAGCATTCTACGCTCGACCAGCAACAGATCTACGATTTCATGCTCGCAAGCTATAAGTCTATGGTTTTACGCCCGAATGCCTTTGTGCTCGGTAGCTTTTATGCTCGAGAGGCCACAATCCTATGACTTCATGCCAGCAGATAACAAATCGATGATCTCACGCTCGGTGGCGCTTAGTTTACGCTCAGAAGCAACAGATCCGCGACTTCACGCTCGAAAAAAATTTCTTTTCAGAAGCTACAAATCTACAGTTCTACGCTAAGGAGCTTTATATGCTCGACAACTACGAATCTACGGCTTTACGTTCGACGGCTACAAGTCGGGTTTTATACCCAGATGCCTTTGTGCTCGGTAGCTTTTATGCTTGAGAGGCTACAAACCTACGACTTCACACTCAGGAACTACAAGTCTATGATTTCATGCTCGATGGTGTTTAGTTTATGCTCAGAAGCTGCAGACTAATGATTTCACGCTCTACGACTTCTCGCACATCTGAAGGATATGCCGGCCAGATCACGCGTACATCTGAACGGTCCTCAAAAGCGGTCAATTGCAAAGAGTTCACACAGAAGATACTCGTTCTTGACCTCAAGATATCCCAAGTACCCGAAGCATACAGAGTTCAACATTGAAAAACTAGTCTTCTTCATGGGTCGATTCGAAGTTCATCCAGACTCCAGTCTGAATATTTCATCTATCAAGATGGCAACTCAGTTTGACAGCCATTTCTCGACCATGTTCCAAGGGATTTTTGAGAAAACATTCTTGAAGATGATGTCTGAACAAAGAAATTTTGTTCATCAGAAGCAGCAGTTCAGAATTCTACGCGGTTCCTCACTACTAAAAATAGCAGGACAGTTCGAACACTCGAATGCTACAACGGCTTTCTACGCATCTTTAGTTATGCGTAAAAGACAGGACAGGACCTAGCACTCTTTCTAAACAGAGTCGGCATAAAGAATCAGACGTGTTGAAGCTACACATATTCAGACTTCACAGCAACGTACGGCAAGACAATCATATGTACAGAAGAAGACGACTTGACTAAAAATAGAAAATCACGATTACATATGAGGGAAATCCAGTCTACAAGGGTTTCTTTCTTCATTTTCGTGAATACATATGAGGGAAATCCCGTCTATAAAGGATTTCCTCGTCATCATCGGAAGGCCACCCCCCAAGATCTGTTCTGACAGGTTCTCGCACCGGTGAAGGTCTTCCTCTTCTTCTATGGCAGTTCATCGACTTCCACAGTCATGAACAAGAAGATGATTGCTGGCAGGATGATACAGTACTGGGCCTACCTGAACTTCCTCAGGGCCTATCCTCCATATGCCATGTCAGATCCAGTTGAGGCTTCTTTAACCCAACTCGATCGAGGACGACAGTTACAGTTTGTCTTCTCTCGTCCGCGGAAGTCTCAGGAGAAAATCTGCAGCTTGCAAGATGTGTGGTCTAAAATGACCCTTCCTCTCTCCCGGAGAACCGCCATACAAAGTTGCTGATTATCCCGAGCAAGGGAGGCAATAATGTCCTTCCATGATCCATCGTTGCAGATGAGACTTGCTCGAAGATGCCGTCTTTTTCGGCTCCTTACATGCTGGAAGAACATGGTCTTCTTCTTCCTCAAATCGACCCGACGAACTCCGGCGATCATCCTTGTGTGGCGAAAAGAATGCGGGAAGAACAGGTTAAACTCCTCGGCCTTTTATAGGCGAGAGAGGTCACACCGGTCCCCAATAAATCTGCCATAAAGTCAGCATCGACCGTTTCAACGCTCTATTCAGAAACATTTCGAGTTACGAGGAGCGATTCATCCTTCATTCAAAGCATTCCAAATTCTGAAGAAATTTGAAAGCTTTGAAGGGGGTCTTGTAGAAGCATGAAAAATATGCTGGATAGCTCTACGCAACATGGTGATGCAGGGCAGCATAAGCAGGGGACCTCAAGGCCATCAAGAGTGCAACAGAAGTTTTCCACTGAGCACGGCGTAAAATATGAAGGGACCATCCGCGTAAAATATAGTATGTCCAGGCCGCTTCAGCGTAGACGGGGTGCTCCATCGCCTCCATGGCGTAAAACTCATCCACTTTCATAGCAGCGTTAAAGCGTACGAGGAACGCTTTGTCTTCCCCGAAATGAACCTGTCAAGTCACGCAGTGAAACTGACATCTGACTCCTGACAAAAACTACTGCACGGCTACCCAGATAACAGCTGGAAAGATGGCAGACCACTCCGGAAGCGCCCCACAGTATGATGGCGGATCTCTGCATTTAATGTAGAGGATTTGATTAAATATCACCGAACCGTCGTTTACTGACATCCCCTCAGTGGAGACTGCTTTCACGCATACAAGGGGATACGCTGCCTTGTTTTACACAGGCAAATACGAACTATTTATGCTCCACGGAAGACAAACAGACTGCCACGTCAAAAGCTGCTCTTCGTACAGGGCTCGAGGCACGTCTCTGCACCTAATGCTCAGAACGGTGGCAGGCCCTCGGAACACGTCTCTGTAAATTAATGATGATGGCGGATCTCTATATTTAATGCAGAGGATTTGATTAAATATCACCAAACCATCGTTTACTGACATTCCCTCAGCGGAGACTGCTTTTACGCATACAAGGGGATACGCTGCCTTGTTTTACACAGGCAAACGCGAACTATTTATGCTCCGCAGAAGACAAACAGACTGCCACGTCAAAAGCTGCTCTTCGTACATGGCTCGAGGCACGTCTCTGCACCTAATGCTCAAAACGGTGGCAGGCCCTCGGAATACGTCTCTGCAATTAATGATGTTGGCGGATCTCTGCATTTAATGCGAGAGATTTGATTATATCTCCAAGAGCCGTGATTTCGGCTAAAGACGTCCATATCACCTCGGCTTCTACGCCCATTCAGCTTTTGTGACTGCTCGGCCTCTACGACCACTCTGGCATGTTACGCAGCGACTTCTATGCCTATTCAGCTTCTGTGCCCGCTCGGCTTCTATGCCTCATCAGCTTCTATGCTCGTTCGGCTTCTATGCTCATTCGGCCTTCTGTGCTTATTCGGCTTCTATGCCATCAGGCTTCTACGCCTACTCGGCTTCTATGCATACTTGGCTTCTATGCCATGGTGACAGACATTGGCTTCTATGCCAACCTCTTCTACACGAGGGATACCTACCTACGTGGCTTCTATGCCGTGATCTTCGTAGCGATTATACGCGTTTTGTCCCTTAGTTGGACCCGCGTCACACGCTCATTCAAAAGATCATCTATACGCAGGCTTGGATTATTTTAACCGTTGTGTAAAAGGGTGTTGTACTTTCCACTACTCGGTTTCTACACCGATTGAGTGGTCACTGTCACCAAAACTCTATAAATAGAGACCTCTATCAACAGAGGAACATGTCGTAAAATCGAACAAAGGTCGAGACTTTAAAAATCGAGCAAGGTCGAAGCTTTGAAAGAAGATCGAACCATGGGTCGAAACATTGGAGATTGAGGAGAGATCGGAGAGTCTTTGAGAGAGAGAGAGAGAGAAGCATCCAGAGCTCAGGCGAAGAGTAGCGATCGACGATATTGGCCTCGTGCATCCATCCTCTTTCGCCACCTACGAAGCTGCTTTCCGTCTTCCACGATACTTCTTCACCATCGTGTAGTCCAAGGGCAAAAGTAATCGACTGCAGATCAGACACCTATAGCAATCATCTACCCAGATTAAATAAATTGTACTCCTACATCCTCGTATAGGATCAAATTGTACAAGTTTGTTTGTAAACCAAAGAAGGCGGGTTTCGTGCAAACCTCGCATTATATACATTTCGTTCTTTCGTTTAATACCACAAACAACTACACATCCTTCAGAGTGAGTCTAGTAAATGGCTTTGCGATCCGAGAAAAATCCTTCATAAATTTTCTATAACACCTGACCAATACTAAGAAGCTTCTGATCTCTACAAAAGAACTCGGAGTGGTCCAAGACTCTACAACAGCAATCTTCTTCGGATCCACCAAAATTTTGTCTCTAGTCACCACATGCCCAAGGAACTCTATCTTATCCAAGAAGAACTCACATTTTGAGAGTTTTCCATAGAGCTTCTCCTTTCGAAGGGTCTCTAGCATAATCTTTAGATGCTTCTCGTGCTCTTCCGGTGTCTTCGAATAGATAAGGATATCATCTATGAATACTACTACGAACTGGTCAAGGTACTGGTGGAACACCGTGTTCATCAAGTTCATGAAAACTACAGGGGCATTAGTCAACCCAAATGGCATCACCATAAACTCATATTGGCCATATCTTGTCCGAAATACAGTTTTTGGAATATCTTCCTTATTCACCTTCACCTGATGATAGCTAGACCTCAAATCAATCTTCGAAAATATCCTTGCACTGCTCAACTGATCAAAAAGATCGTCTATTCTTGGTAGCGGGTATTTGTTTTTGATGGCGAGGTTGTTCAGAGCTATGTAATCAATGCATATTCGTACCGACCCATCTTTCTTTGGTACAAATAAGATCGGGGCTCCCCAAGGCTAGAAATTTGATCTAATGAAACCCTTGTCTAGCAATTCATTAACCTCGTTCTTCAGTTCTGCCAACTCGTTGTTGTTGATCCTGTAGACCTGTTGCAACACCGGCTCTACTCCAGGCACTAAGTCAATAGAAAATTCAAGATCTCTGTCCGGTGGCAATCCTGGTAGCTCCTCAAAAAATACGTCTAGAAACTCTACAATAATAGGGTGTGTCAAGTCCTTCTCTGCTACCATGGCTCCCCAAATAATCCCATCACTCTTCTCAACTTGTCCCCTAACAAACTCAAATTCTGGCTCTCCAAGAGGGCAGAATAGTACACGTCCTCCACGACAGTCTATGCTAGCATGGTGTAAACTCAACCAATCCATTCCAAGGACAATGTCAAAACTCAAAAGTGGCCTTACAAGTAAACTAGCATCCAAATTATGGCCTCCCAAGGTAACACGACTCCCCTTGCAGGTATCACTGACTAGGATAGTGCCTCCACCAGTCGTGATCTTGCAACTCCTACTCAAGGGTTCTGTTAGTAAATTATGCTTAAGCATAAAGGATACAAATATGAAGCTATGCGATGCACCAGAATCAAATAAGGCAATAACAGGAATAGAATCGAGAAGAATAAAACTTGCTATCATATCACCAGTCGGCTCAGCCTCCTCTACGGTCATAAAAAAACTCTGCCTTGTGGTGGTACTCCCATTTGCTGGTGCTGGGCAAACTACTGCTGATGCATAGGAAGTGGGGGTCCTCTTGGCTGCGGGGCCACTAGTTGTCCAACTGGTCCTCTCTTGTTGTGGATCCTCCTATAGGGGGTGCGGTAGGACACTCTCTCATCTGATGCGTAGGTGATTCACAATATAAGCACACGCCTAATCTCTTTTGGCAGATCTTCCATGAATGCCCTGGCTTCTTACAATAATTATATAGGGGTTCTTGTTGTACTTGTCTCTGTGGATGCTGCTGCACTTGCTGAACTGGGGCTCTGACTGGGGCATGGTACTATTGCTGTTGCTGAAAGGTCCTTGGCTGAAACTGTGGATGCTTTGCCTACCCCTGACTACTACCACCGCCGATAGCTTCCCTGTTTCTCTTATTCTGAAGACCCATATCCACCTCGACCCTTTGAGCCTCTGCAATATGTCAGCAAAAGTCGTATGAGCTGAAGAAATATAGACCTTGACCTCTTGGTTCAAGCCCTCTCTGAATCGTCTAGCTCTATCCTCCGGGTCCCTCACCATGTACTTTGCGAATCGGCTCAGCCTTCCAAATTTTGCAGCATATTCATCCATGGTCATCCTGTTCTGCTCCAAGTTCTGGAATTGCTTCTCCAAAACCCCTTTAGCTACTACGGGAAAGATTTTCTCTTAAAGAGGTCCTTGAACTACACCCAATTCAGGTTTGGATCCGCAATCCTAAGCTCATTTCTGAACCAAGTACGAGCAATATCGTAGAGCTGCAAGCCAACGGGCTTAATCTTCAGGTCCTTAGAAAGTCGAGAAACTCTCATGATCCGCTCGATATCCTTAAGCTACTCATCAGTGTAGAGGATTCCCTCTATCTCCATGAATGGTTGAGGCTCCATATTCTTGAAGTCCTGGATGTTACCCACCTTCAGTTGAGCGGCCTGCTGTTGTGGTTTCTGGGCAACCCTTTCCATGGCTGCTAGGGCAACTTATTGGGCATTTTCTATTCCTGCCCTCAGCATTTCCGTCTGTTGCCTCTAAGCCTCTGCTTGAGCCTTTTGAGCCTCCATCATGCTTCTGAAGAGTTCATATAATAGATGATGAGGAGGAGGAAGACTCCCCGATCCAGCTGACGAGGACTCCTACAATGCGGATGTTGTGGAAAAAGCACCATTAGATCTTGAACCGCGCACTCTAGTATTGGGTGACATTCTGAAAGGTTAAAAACAACAAGAATCCAATTGATATGGCATAAGATAAGGAAGTATTCAAGTAGGATAATCAACTATGTAAGAGGTCTAATTGCTCGAAAGGAAATAATAAGGGTTAGCAAGTTGAGTATATGGGATCCCTAGTTGTGATTGAGTATCTTCCTATTCCTAGTATGTATATCCTATAGCAGGCTCACAGTCGTACATCTAACTTGAGTACCACTACGAGTTCGTAACCTTGTGTGAAACTAGACCTTCATGGGCCACCACTAAAAAATGTGTCACGACCCACACCCTGGATTTGGGCATGAGTCATGAGTACGTCCAGCCTATGTCGTAGTGTCGGTAGTAGAACGCTGTACAATAAGCCACATGTATAATTTATAACTCATAAAATATATTTATCTCCACACTATACTCAATCATAAGCACTAGTTTAAATGAATACACCAAGATAATAATGAAATAATAGTCTTGATATGGGTCCAAGGAGTCTCCCCCAAAACTAAATATCCTAAGTACAATATTCAAAATACTTTTAAAAAATTACCGAAGAATAATCTGGTCCAAAATAACTAACAGAATCAACTACTCTACTAAACTACTACATTTCAGACAGTATATGAGCTGCTAACTCTCCCTGATCCTCCGGAAGGGAAAGATCAGGCTCTATTATGTCGCTAGCATATGGTCCATAATGTGTAGGGATTGCATCCTCATCGTAGTCACCTAAAATATGGTTATCCAGTTAGGAAAAGAACGAGTACATCACAGTGAAAACAATTCCAACACATGGTAAAAGCTATAAGACAATAAATAGTAAAGAATATATGATAGCAACAAAATTGGAATCTCAATAAGGCAACTATAATAACTAAATGCTAAAGTCGTGTCATGGCAAAGATGTAGTACAATAACTCCAAGCAACAAAGAAATAACTGCAATGTATGGAAGAACAGATAGGAACAACTACTCTATGTGATTTGAAATACCTTGTTGACATATGAACGACTAAGGGGTAAAATTCGGCAAACTACACATGTCGTGCATGGCTGCTATTATTCCACTAAGACCATGGGATGGAAAGGGTAGTTCACACGCCCACTAAATATTTCTCCTCCCCACGAGTATAACATGGATTTTGAACTAGTCACAAAGAAATAACATAATCCAGAACAGTCACGTATCTCATAATAAGAATCCATCATACTGATCCCAAGTGTCAAGAATCAAATAATCAATACTAAGCATGCATTATAGAGACTATCAATCACTGAAAGTAATCACGAAAATGTACTCTCATATGGTCCTTAACTGTGGTTGGATCAGGTCCCAATTCAGAGTCCAAATTCTACGTATGATATGTTACCATATCAAGAGATAAGTTATTTTAATTTATTTAATTCTAAAATAATTACTCTAAAATTCTATTTTAATCTTATTATTCTGATTTTTAAGTTAATTCCTAAATTTTGTCCAAAGGAACTGAATTTTATCCACTCGAGACTCATGGCACGCAAATCGAGGCAATTTATTGACCAAAAAGTTAATCAATGCAAACTCGACTTTCATGCATGACTTTTTATAGATTTCAGCATCACAAACATGCTGGAATTTATGGCTCATCCATATTCAAATTCGTTTGGAAATTATTGCATATAGAAAATCGTTTTGTGCAACGGTGGTCGATTTCTAACCTAGAAGTTCTACAAAATTAACTGCACATAAATATTTCGAATAAAATTCTGGGAAAAATATATGTCAATGATCTCCATATTAGCTTTCCGAAACTTCAAACAATTCATGATTCTAATTCCTAATTCTCCCAAAATCGTGAAAACATCGAGACGTGTCTATTTTTGGACATGCTATGCTCTACAAATTTTTCAGAATTTAATATTCAAAATTTCGTGAAACAATTTACATATTCAAAAAACTAACCTCAATATAGTTCTAACGCAAGAAATTGGGCCATGTTTGGAGTTCGGAGCTATGAGTAATGGCTTCTGGAAAATAAAGGAAACCCTAGATGATAATTCTCCAAAATCGGCTAAAAAAAACCCTAAAAATTATAACTTTAATACTATATATAGAGAGGAGAGAGAACGAGCTGCGGCTAAAGGGGGACACGTGGCCTCCGTCCAGGCACTCCTGCCCAGATAGGACAGCCAGCGTTCAGCCCGGCTTGGCTCGATTGAGTCCGAGTCAGATTAGGACTCGGCTTGGCTCGGCTGAGTCCAAGTCAGATTAGGACTCGGCTCGGCTCGGCTCGGCTCATACCGATTTCTCCCTCACCCATACCCGCAGGTCACTGACAGGCTGTCCCAGCACTATTGGCTGCATGAGGCTAACGGGTGGGCCCTTGTTGGCTGACTGGGCAGGATAATTACTTTTATGGGTTTTCTTTTTCAGAAAATTATTTTTAATTCAATTTTGCATAATTAACTCAAAATAAATTCTAAAAATAATCAAAAAATTCTCAAAAAATTATAGAAAATAAATTTGATTATTTAGAACTGAAAATTAAAGTTTGGGATATTTTTAATTATGCTTGACCTTAAACTAATTTCTTGAAAGTCCTAGAAAATTAGTGTTACTAGTTTTTAATTAACCAAAAATTATAAAAAAATTCCAACGGCCCCAAATTAACCTAATAACAACATTTAAGCTAGAATTTCATGATACGGAGGTTACACCTACAAATAGTAAGTCGGTGTATCAACGACTACATCCCAAGGCACTCGTCCGACAATGTCTCAGACAACAGGTACAAGTATTGGGCGAGGAGGAGCTGCCCTTCGCCTTATATTATTCTCCCTGGAAATCCCCCTCCACGAGAGGAGGCAAAAAATCAGCATCTCCAACACCCACTCTAGGCCAGCGGGTCAAAAGGACGGGTCCAAGGAGGAAAAACAACTGTGCATGCAGAAGGAGTTTTTCTGGGAACCCTCTCAAAGAAGAAACAATTAGTGGCTGGGAATAGTTCCTCCTTGGGATCCCAAACAGCTTTACAAGCTGGGGATAGAGATCCTCCAAGACTCTACAATAACCCGTCATTTTGAGGAGATAACGATTCCCAAGAAACAGATACTGAGATCCCTGCGGGTAGCCACCCTCATCCAGAAGAAGCAGCTTGCTACGTTGGGGGTAGTGTTCCCTCCGATTCTGAAGAAGATGCAACACTGCCAACTTTCCCTAAGGATTACTCACTACAATAGTCCGAGGCAGAAAGTGCAGCATCTACCGTCCCGCCCATCTCTCCCTATGTAAGAACAATGTACATAGCAGAGGACGGCCATGAGGGCCCTAGCAATCGACAATGCCTCTAGAACCTCGAGGTCATGATGTAGACCATGAGTGCATCGATGCAAGCCTTGAACCAGGCGATATTGGAGATCAAAGCAAAATATGGCCTCCCAACCGGCAAAGGCCTCTAGTCAAGCAAGCCTGGAGCCCAGGACCAACTGGGTTTCAAATGTAACCGCTCTACCCAATGGCCATAATCATCTCCTGCCTGGATAGTAAGCTCCTTTCGTAGCAGATTAAGCCCGAAAAGCAATACGAGAGGTACATAAACTCTCGGCCCGCCTAAACTCAATGGGCAATCGGGACTCAATGTGCGAGCTCAGGATTCGACAACCGTATCCCCTTGAGTGGAGAGATGTACCGTACCCGTCAAAGTATAAGCCATTTAACTTGACTCTATTTGACGGTATGACATTCCGTCGTCAATACATGAGTTACTTTGTGACGATAATGGGGCATCTGCCTCATAGTGATGCTCTCCTCACCAAGCTCTTTGTTGGGGTATTGTTTGTAGTAGCCTTTGATTGGTTCTGTAACCTCCAGAACAACTATATTTTATCATTTGATGATCTAAAGGGTCTTTTCCTTGTTTAATTTTATGACTAGAGAAATGACATGACAATGTCCTCGCTAATAGATATCATGCAAAAAGAGAAAGAGTTTATACGGGAGTACATCGAGTGGTACAGGCAAGCTGCGCTGAAGTTACCCCCCGGTAATCCTGAGTCCACGTTGAAGGATACATACCAAAGAAATATCCTTCCCGCGTTCAGACACGGGATGGACGAGTCTTAATTCAAAGATTGGACAACGTTCATCATAATTGCTATCGAGACTGAGAAGAAAGTGAAGGACACCTGCCTCTTGGGAATATAGATCCCCGTCGTTGATGATAGGAAAAATGTCCTTTCAGCACAACTATAACAGCAGCAATAATGTCCATGATGGCAAGGGAAAGCAGTCCCTTGTTGATAGTTTAGCTAAAAATCTAGAGCAAATGCCCGCAGAGGCTCCAAAGCCGAATGAGACCTACTCTTTAGAAGATGATAACGTCATAGCAATCATTAACGTACTAATAAAAGGAAACAAGCTCCGACTCCCTAACATCAAACGTCCAGACGAGGTAGAAAGGTCAACGACCACAAATTTTGCCATTATCACTAGTACATCCACCACTGAACACGGGACTTCTATGTTTTGAAGAGATATATGCAGCGCCTGATTGACACCAAATCACTCAACTCAAACTTTGAAGGATGGACAATCGTTGTTAACATGATGTCCCTCCAGTTCGATAATTTTCCAGCAACGAAAGCCCAAGATGGAGCGGTCCTGATCCCCAAAACAATAATGGAGGTTGTCAATCTCCCCCAGCTCGCAACCAAACAACTGGGTTGGTGCCACTTACTACACCAAAGATAGAGATCATGTAGGTTCACCTAGATATTGCTCCGAACCTGATAAGATAAGCAGCGCCTTTTGCTACCAAGTCTAAGGAACGGAAGGTCAAGTTCTGTGACATAATTTCTTCCACCACCAAAGAAACTACGGCAAGGGCAACTCGGTCAGGCATCACCTACCAACGAGACTATAACGACCCGAAAGACGATGTTCCGCTGACTATTGTACCTGCATTTGCTACATCTAACTAGGGTCAATCCCAGCCCTCGGCAGTGGATAAGCCGAAGCAGAAGGAGACTCGCTTCGATAATCCTTTACGCAAGGAAATGACTTAGGGGCTCGACAGCCATACAACTTTGACATATTGGCACAGCTTGCCAATGCTCCGACAAAGTTATCACTCTTCCAGCTCCTTCGACTCTCCAAAGATACTCGGGAAGCTCTAAGCCAGGCGGTGCAGAACGCCGATTCTTATCTGTCACAGGTTAAGCCGCTGGCCGGGGACCCGTTGCATGCCCCCACTATAATAATATTATGGAGGCGATATCCAATATCACGTTCTCGTAACAAGATATATTGCTGAAGATCAACAGGCACGATCATCCATTGTATTCCATATGGTACATTGGCGCCATCAGGGTGGACCGGATACACATCGACCCTGGTTCGTCAATTAGCATCATCACGTGGAGTCTGCTTCAGACCTTGGGCATCCCGATGCATCTCCTGGTAGCAACTAATACTGCCATCAATGGCTTCAACGCAGGAAGGAGCTACCCTCTAGGCAATATTCAGCTAAAATGCCAGATCGACGACTTAAAAACAGAGGTCACTTGCTATGTCATAAACGTAGATGTATCCTACAACGTCTTGCTGGGATGCCTATGGATACATGAGTACATGATCATGTCGTCGACTCTACACCAGTACTTAAAGTACGTCGATAAACACGACATTGTCAAAACAGAGTTTCCTGATGTTGATCCGTTCAAAGGGGTCGAGGCCTATTACTCTGACTCGATCCTATACAAACAAGTCCACTAAGATAAAGGTGACAATGATGCCGACGATGAGGCAGAGACTAGGACAATATTAGATGAGCCCTTGAGAGTCTGTCTCAAAGCGCGAGCTCCCGACACAACTCCTCCCCTTGTGGTAAAACTTTAAAGGAATGCACCAGAACCTTTGACCATACGGCTGCGAAGACCCTGCCAACCACAGAATAAGGACCCAACACCAGCTCTTACCCCTGAACCCCTAGTTGTTAAACTCCGGAGGAGACCCCCAAAGCCATCATTCTCACTGGAAGAAAATTTTGAGAAAGATGAGTTGGCGAAATACATAGCTGCTCACGCTGATACTCTCTCTCAATGATGTAATCCCGATGGATTAAGTACCTTATTTTATGATTAAAGGGTTATCTTTGAATTATTCAGATGTCGCACATTTAAGTATAATATACTCCTTAGAATACGGCCTAGGGTTAAAACTATATATACAGGTGACTACCACCTATGTAGAGAATCGATCTCCCTATTCAAGACTCCTACTTTATGGTGCCAGCAAGGAGAGGGGGGACTAACACATTTTCTTCGGTCTAGTAGAATATTCCTATTCCTTCATTCAAGAAGAATAGGAGCCATAACCTAATACCGACAAAATTCAAATTTATCAGTGTAGTGCTCAAGCTCAGCACCTTATCGAGAGGATGGGCTATGACATGAGGGCCGCTAAAGGCTTAAACTACGACAAGGGTTGACGAATGCCTCTGCGTCTCCATACCCCTGCGAGAAAATTCGAGGCATACTACCAGAAAACCTGGCATGGGTTGGAGTATGTCACACCTCCGTCAACTCCCAATGCCTCAAAAAAAGAAAACAAATTTAACTTTTACTCTTCAGAATCTTTCGCTTGGGACTTAGATATCAGTATCGGGGATATGCTCAAACAGACATTTTCTGCCAACATGGTGTTAGCCAACCATGAGGAAGAAGATAATCTACTTGGACTCTTTGAAGTAGAACCGTAGGCCCAACGCCTAGACTCACAATTGAAAATGCGGTTCGAGCAACGAAAATCTTCCACTGAGGACAAAGTTATACAAGTCTATTTGGGTGATGAATCCTCCCCTAAACCTATCTTTGTCAGCAAAAGTCTGTCTAATGAGGATCGTGGATCCCTATTACACCTTGTAAGGAAATATATCGATGTCTCTGCTTGGATCTATGAAGATATGCCAGGGTTGGACCCCCAGATTGTGGTCCAAAAACTCAACGTCATGCCAAACGCCAAGCCCATGAAGCAACAGCAACATCATTTTCATCCAGACATTATGAACGCCATCAAGGTTGAAGTTAACAAACTAATAGCCAGTGGCTTCAACCACGAGGAACAAAATTCTGATTGGGTAGCCAATATCGTGTCCGTTGTAAAAAAGAATGAAAAGATCCAAATCTACATCAATTTTCGTGATCTAAATACAGGGTGCCCAAAGGATGAGTTCTCCCTCCCGATCCCAAATATAATGATCGATAATACTTGCGACTTCGAGCGCATATTCTTCATAGATGGATTCTCAGGATATAATCAAATCTAGATGTTTCCCAACGACGAGAAGCATACGTCATTCTGGACGTCGATAGGAGTGTACTGTTACACAGTCATGCCCTTCGATTTGAAGAATGCAGGTGCCACATACCAGTAAGATATGAGTACCATCTTCCGTGAACATATATACAAGACAGTAGAGTATTACGTTGATGACATCGCTGTCAAGAGCCGCTCTAAAGATGATCACCTCCAAGACTTGAGAATTGTTTCGACCTGATACATGTGCACCAGCTCAAGATGAACCCAACCAAATCTTTCCTGGGAGTCTCCAGCGCCAAATTCCAGGGTATCCACATAGACCCTGACAAGACTAAAGCAGTTCTTGAAATACGTCCACCAAAGAACGTTAGAGAACTTTGTGGCCTTCAAGGAAGACTGGCATACATCAGAAGATTTCTATCTAATCTTTTTGGATGTTGCCAGACATTCTCCCAGCTCATGATGAAGGGAGCCCCTTTTGTCTGGACAAAAGAATGCCAGCGAGCATTCGATGATATCAAGACGTATCTTACAAATTCTCCAGTCTTGGTGGACCCCATTATGGCAAGACCCTTCTTGCTATACGTGCATGCAATGGATCACTCCTTCGGTAGTCTACTAGCCCAGAAGAGTGATGTCCATCATTAGTAGGTCATCTATTATCTCAGCAGCATGATGGTCGGCGTGGAGCAAAGGTACAATCCTGTTGAGAAAGAATATTTTGCTCTGGCCTTTGCTATCCAAAAAATTCGACACTACGTGGCTGGACAAACAATCCATGTGATCTCACGAGTTAATCCTCTCCGTGTTCTCATGACCAAACCTGGGCACCCAATTTTTGTTTGGCTACATGGGCATTACTATTGTTGCCATACGATATGGTATTCGTTCCACAAAAGGCAGTTAAAGGCCAAGCATTGGACAATTTTTTGGTAGCTCACCTAGTGCCTGAAATCTCAAAACTCTATGATAAAATCCCAGATGAAGTGGTGGAGTCAAATGTGACCACATGCGAGGTTGTCTGGCGAATGTTCTTCGATGGTATTTCAAGAACAGGGTCCAAAGGCAATATCATCGCTGGGGTCAGGATAGTTCTTATTTTTGCCTATAATTTGGTAATCCACCGTACTCACTCTCTTACAGAGTCATGCTCCAACAATGTAGCAGAGTACAATGCTCTCATTATTGGACTCTAACTCGCTAAAAAAGTGGTGGTGGAATATCTGGAGGCATATGGTGACTCAAAGCTGATCGTCAGTCAAATCTGGAGAGAATATAAAGTCCGGCACGAGGATTTAATCCCCTACCATCAAAATGCACTCAGTATAATTGCTAAATTGAGTGCTTCTTTATAGAGCATATACCCCAACTTCAAAATATCGAAGCAGACGCCCTGGACGACCCTACTGCCTCTTTGGCCGTCCCGGTCAATACATATGAACTGATCAATATGGTCGAACAAGAACTAGTCTCCACGAAGAACAACCCCAGCACGTGCTTGAGCTATTCGATGGAGATAAATACGAGCACCAAAGACTGGAGACTCCTATTCATCGACTACGCTGTAGAAGCATAAAAAATATGTTGTAGAGTTATACGTAGTATTTTAGTGCTGGGCGGCATAAAATATGACTTCAGAGCCATCGGCGTACAACAGGGCTTCATCGCTAGTACAGCATAAAATATAAGCACCAGGACAATCCGCATAATATAGTATTTCCAGGCTGCTTCTGCGTAAAAAGGTTGTTACATCACTATTTTGGCGTAAAACCTGCTCGCTTTTAATGCGGTGGGAAGTTGTACGGGGAACGCTTCGTATTCCTCGAATGAACCTGTCAGATCATGCAGTGAACCTGACTCCTGACAACGAGTACTGCACAACTATCCAGACGAAGGCTATAATGATGGTGCGGCATAGAGACCTAAACCGTCGTTTAGTGATATTTCCTTGATTCAAAGTGCTTTTATGCATACAAGGGAATACGATGTCTAGTTTTATACAGGCAGATGTGAGCTTTTACGCTCAGTAGAAGACAAAACAAACTGCCACGTCAAAAGCTGCTCTTCGTACAGAGCTCGAGGCACGTCTCTGCATTTAATGCTCAGAATGGGGGAAGATCTCTACATTTAATGCACGAGATTTGGTTCTATTTTCAAAGACTGGGCGAGACATAATTATGGCTAATACGTCCACGTCACCACCTCTGCATATTACGTCATCAGGCTATTTTTAGCTATAGGAGCATGCCGTATGCTATCTCCTTGAAATATGCCACCTGGCTATTTTTCAGCTATAAGGAGTATGCCGTTGCTATCTCCTCGGAATACGCCAACTCAGGCTATTTGGTCCAGAATACGCTCAAGACCTCAGTCAAGAAAGGAGGACCGGCTATCTTTTACGCTAGCTACCTATCCATGCAGCATCTATCTTCTACGCCTACAAGGCTTCTACGCCTATTTGGCTTCTATGCCGACTTGAAAACCCCTCGGCTTCTACGCCAATTTGACAACTATTTGGCTTCTACGCCATGGTGACAGTTATTGGCTTCTACGCCAACCTTTTCTACGCAAGGGGCAGTTACCTACGTGGCTTGCATGCCGTGATCTTCGCAGCAGTTATACGCATTATCTCATCATGGGACACGCGTCACACGTAGATTCAGAAGATCATTTATACGTGGGTGGCAGTTATTATAACCGCCGTGTAAAAAGTGCCATACTCTCCACTATCCGGCTTCTACGCGGACTGGACGGTTACTGTCACTAAAACCCTAGAAATATAGACCTCTATTGACAAAGGTCCAAGGTCATAAATTCCAAGGTCGGAGATTGATTTTTTGAGAGAGAAGAATCCAGAGCACAGACAGAGAGCAGTGATCGACGATTTTGGCATCAAGCATCCACTCCCCTTTGCAATCTTTGAAGCATCTCCTTCTTCTACAGCACTTCTTCATCATCGTGTGGTCCAAGGGACAAAGTGATCGATCGCAGATCAGACTCCTATAGCAATATTTACCCAGATTAAATTTTGTACTTAACATCCTCGCATAGGATTAATAGTACTTCTTGTTTGTAAACCTAAGAAAGGATTTGGTATAAACCTAGTTTTATTTCTTCTATTTATTATCAAACACAAGATGGCGACTCTGCTGGGGACCTCTTTCTCATCTGATGAGAAAGCAATTGCTCAACACGATGCAGTATCAATAGGATCAATGAAGAAGACCTTGGTCGTCCAGTTCGACCAATCTGCCTACGAAGATATGCTTCGAGCAGGGGGTAACTCTCACTCTCTCTCTGTCCAAGACAACGGGAAACTGCGTAAGGTCTGGATGCCCCGGACACCCCCTACCATTCCTGTCGACTCTCTGGTTTCTCCGACCAACAAGGTTATAGCTTTGCAACCTCCGCGCCCCATGCGTAAAACTCCGTCTCCCGTCTGTGACGTGGCAGACAAAATATCTGGTGATGCCTCAGTGCTAGTCCAGAAGTCTACTCCGCGCTCTGCGCGTAAAACTCTGTCTCCCGTTTGTGATGTGGCAGACAAAATTTCTGATAATGCCTCAGCGGCAAATCAGAAATTCCAAATGCGCTCTGTGCGTAAAAATGTACCTGCCCTCCTCGGAAAAATAGATGGTCCCTGCAATCTACGCGAGGGAAAACAAGTGGCGGACTTCTCAACTTCTCGGCCTTTATGCCGGCATGGGATGAATTTGCCCGCTATCCAGATTACGCGAGAAGCGGATGGCCGATTGAGGACCTCCTCGGTTTTATGCCAGCCTGAGCAGAGCTCCAAATTATGCCAGGTTAAGCCCCTCAGCGTAAAGAAAGCCCGGTTTGTAGAGAGACACACTCTTCGGGGATCATTTGCTACTCAGATGGCTGAACTGCTGTATATAGGTGGCAGGGGAAAAGTTATGGTTCCCAATATCCGCATGCCAACTGATGTAAACAAGAGGAATAAGCCTTCTTCTTCTTCTTCTGTAAATCCTCTTGACTTGCGTGAATATCTGATCCAGAAGTGCAAGGATAGGGGATCTTCCAGCATGTCTATTACACCTCCTAGGGAGCACTATTGTAATAGTCATAGGATTGTAGTTAATTATTGCTGTTCTGAAGCAAAATGGTCGATTTTCGACCGGTTGAACTACTCTGTGCCTTTACAGGAAGAAGAACCTACATACGCATCAGTGAACATGGCTTCACACGTTCCTAGAGGAAGGTCGAATTCAAGACATCATCCCTCTAGAACTCCAAGCCAAAGGAGATTCAACAAACTCCTTGAGAATATTGAAGATGGGGTATTCCGAAACACCCGTTCGAGGTTACGACAACCGGCTTCGTATTCTTCTGATTCCGACACTGGGGTCGCCAGTTTCCCGAATCAGATGCTGAAAGTATAGAGTCATTCTCTACAGAGACCTATACTAGCCCTTCAATGACATCCAGAGAAATAGGGTCTATGCCATTGAAGAAGAACACAAAAAGGCTTCCTCATCAGAAAGTACTGAGCAACGCATCGCTGTGCTGGAGACATCTTTGAAAGAAATACAGTCCATGATGGAGAATATGCACCAGATGATGCTGACTCAACACACAGCTGCTATAGCTCAAGCAGCGGTCCCTCTGACTCAGATACGTGTGGGGGTGGACTTACCACCATCCAACACTAATCATGAGCCTGCTCTAGATCAGGAGTCAACAGCCCCTCCACTTCCTAACTCGGAGAATGTATTGCCTCCGGTTGGAGTTGCAATACAACCAATCTCTCACCACTCCGCAGTCCCTCTACCGACTGAAGATCCGATACAGGCAGTACGGGAATTGAAAGCCCAATTTGATGCCTTAAAACATAAGGATCAGCTAAAGAAATTGGGAATCAACCAGCCATATCCAGCTATCAGGGATGAAGTCCCTTTCCCTCCTAAATACAAACAACAGACTATGGCTTTGTTTGAGGGAAAGACATCACCGAGCCAGTACATGAACTACTTCAGTATAATAACGGTATTATTGCAAGGGAATGAAGCCCTTCTCACTCGAGTGTTCAAAGGCTGTCTCTCGGAAGTGGCTTATCAGTGGTACCGTAGTCTTGCGGACAACTGCATTACTTCCTTTGAAGATTTCAAGACTTTGTTCTTCTCGCGATTCTACGAAGGAGGGATGGACATGTCTATGTCTTCTCTCATCGAAGTAAAATAGAAGGAAAAAAAGAACGTTCGTACTTTCATCGAACGTTTTCGTCAAGCCACTTTGCAAATGCCTCATGGAGTACAGACTCAGCATTGGTGGACATTTGCTGGAAGAATCTTCTTCCAGTGATCTCAGTGTTCACAGGACCATATCAGTTCCATGATTGGCCCTCATTCATTATCTCAGCGGTAGCCGCTGAAGACAACATTCGGAAGGCGCGTGATAATGGAATTATGATATTTGTCTCTGATAGAGGCAAGAGGTCATCCTCCAACAGCGACCATCCTCGTGGTTCCAAAGGAAAAGAAGCTCTGGCGATCAATACGTCCAGGCAAAAGACTGCGGCAACCACACAGACGAAACTTGGGACTTCCAGGCCTATTGAAGTGTATTCGTTTGACGACGACGATATTCCGAGCATATTCGAGTGTCTCGTCAAAAGCGGCAAGATTACCCTCCCCAAGGTGAAGCGGCCTAATGAAGTCGACAGTACCAATAACCCCAAGTACTGTATTTTTCATAGGTACATACATCACCCCACAAAGGCGTATTATGTACTAAAGAGGAAAATCCAGAAGTTGATCGATGCTAAGGCCATCACTTTATGCAACAGCGAGAAGACGGTCACAACCAACATGATCTCTCTTCAATTTGGCAATCTGTCTCCTCAAGAAGTTTCAGATGGTGTTGTACCTATTTCTCGGACAACGATGAACATCGTTAATCTCCCTCCAGCCAGGGGTCAAAATCATGACCTGGTATCCCTGACTACCCAGCGCGGCAAGATTATGTGGGTTCATCCAGATCTGGTGTCAGAGATCTTGGAAGAGACTCAAGCTGCCAAGGCTAAGTCTAAGAAGAACTCGAAGCGTAAACCATGCCATATGGTTACGGCATCCTCGAAATCAAAAGAAGAGGTATTGACTACTAGAACCCGTTCAGGGAAAGCCTACCTCAAAGACTATGGAGGAAGTCAGGAATAAGCATCGGCAGACGCTTCAGCTGCCAAGCCTTCAGAACCGGAACCTGCCATACCAGAGGCCGGTCCTTCGAGACCAACTTCGACGGACAAGGGCAAGCAAAAAGAAGTGCGCTTTGATAAACCTTTGAAGAACATTCAAAACAAAGGTTTGGAGAAGCCATATAACTTTGACATCCTGGCCCAGTTGGCTAATACACCAGCCAGATTGTCCATTTTTGAACTACTCAGGCTCTCTAAAGACACCCGTCAAGCCCTGAGTGAAGCATTAATGCAGGCGGATGCATACTTGACCCAGCTCAAGTCCCCTGATAAAGAACCTGTGGCATGTCCTCAATGCCATAGTGTGATGGAGGTGGTCCCGAATATCACTTTTACCCAAACTGACATGTTGTTGAAACACAACAAGCATGACAGACCCCTCTATTACACCGGATATGTCGGTTCCATGGAGGTTGAACGGATTCACATAGATCCGGGATTATCGATCAGCATCATTCCTCATAGTCTACTCAGACCGCTGAGAATTCCTACCAGCGAATTGGCTTACACCACTACTACAATCGTGGGCTTCAATGCCAGGAATAGTAAGCCGTTGGGGAAGATTCGTCTGAGGATCCAGATTGGCGACCTCAGATCAGTAGCTACATGTTATGTCATTGATTCAGAGGTGTCCTACAATATTCTGTTGGGCAGACCATGGATCCACGACCACAATATCGTTCCTTCGACCCTACATCAATGCTTTAAATATATAGATGTCCAAGGAACAGTACAAACGGAGTTTGCTGACCTTAACCCGTTTAAAGGAGTAGAATCCTACTACTCCGATGCCATGTTGTACACCCAAGACTACATGGAGGAGGTGTCAGGAAAAACAGAGGAGGAATCCCACCGGGAGCTAAAAAACCCTTTGTCGAGCAACCTCTGTCAATCAAGGTGAAAGGGCGAACTACTAGACCGAAAGTCATGGAACCCATGACTATCCACCTGAACAAAACCAAGTCAGAAAAAGGAGGTGATCCTCTAGTGATCACTTTAAACCAGAAGCCTCCACCCTTGGTCATCAACCTTCGGCGCAACAAGCAGCCGATTGATATAAATACAACCAGGAACGTGGTTTCTGATGATAATAAAGATCCTCTTTTTCAGTACATTGACGCTCAAATTCCGAATCAGGAATCCTCTCCCCATAACGATATAGAACCTATAGCACAAAGATTTTTGAAAGCTATAGATTTCTATCATCCGTATGTATGGGAAGTAGCATCACCATCTAATGTCATCATGACATATGGGCCACAGGAGGATTCTATCTTTATTGTCCCGCCTACTCACAGCAGTCAACATCCAATAGGCTTCGGTCGCATACGCAATAAACCAACTGTACCAGAAGATTCTCCTAATGATGATGCTGGTAAAATGCAGGTTCACAGATATAGCCCACGAGCTTTGAAGATTATGCAAAGTATGGGTTATGACTTAAAGCTGGAACCAGGCCTCAACTACGGGAAAGGCAGGCGAATGCTGTTGCACGGTGATCCCTACTGTCAATGAACTCATTTTGGGTTAGGGTATACCACCTCCCTTGCAACTTCTGAGTCAAATGAGGATATCTTTTTCTCTTTTCAAGATGGCTCGTCGTCCTCCGGCTCATCTGATGATCTCGAACGAGCATTATCAGTAAATATGGTATTGACAGATTCCCTCAAAGCAGACGAACAAGAATCTGAACCATTTTAGAATGACTCTTGGGCTCAGCAAATGGATACACAATGGGAATTCTGGTTCGAGCAGAGAGAACCTCCCACTGAAGATAAAGTTATCCAAATTGACGTTGGGGATGAACTTTCGCCAAAGCCGATATTTATTAGTAACAATCTTTTCGAAGAAGAAAGGAAAGAAATAATCCAGCTGATAAGAGAATATATCGACATCTTTGCGTAGAATTATGAGGATATGCCAGGTCTTGATCCAAAAGTAGCTACTCATAAACTCAACATATTACCCAATTCGAAGCCTGTGAAGCAACATCAACGTCGGTTTCGTCTGGATATGATGGACGCCATTGAAGCTTAAATCAAGAAGTTGATAGCCTGCGGTTTCATCCGGAAAGAACAATATCCCGACTGGGTCAACAATGTTGTCCCGGTCATGAAGAAAAATGGCAAAGTACGTGTCTGCATCGATTACCGAGATCTGAACGTAGCCTGCCCCAAGGATGAGTTTTCTCTTCCCATTACAGACGTCATGATCGATAATACATGTGGTTTTGAACGCATGTCTTTTATGGACAAAATTTTAGGATATAACCAAATTAAGATGCATCCTGAAGACGAGAAGCATACTGCCTTCCGGATACCGTTGGGGGTATATTGCTATACGGTTATGCCCTTCGGACTGACGAATGCCGGGGCTACATACTAACGAGCTATGAGTAACATATTCCATTAGCACCTACGCAAAATAGTGGAATGTTACGTGGATGATATAGCTGTCAAAAGCCGCATCAAGGATAATCACATCCAAGACTTAAAGACAGTGTTCGAGTTCATGCGCCAACATCAACTCAAAATGAATCCTACAAAGTCCTTTCTGGGTGTATCAAGTGGCAAATTCCTGGGATTTTTTATTACCGCCAAAGGCATTCAAGTGGACCCTGATAAAGTGAAGGCTATCCTAGAAATGCGACCACCCCGTAATCTGAGAGAACTCAGAGGATTTCAAGGTCGTCTGGCTTATATCCGGAGATTCATATCCAACCTCTCGGGGAGATATCAGACTTTTTCTCGTCTCATGAAGAAAGGGGTATCCTTCGTATGAGATGAAGCCTGTCAGCAAGCGTTTAATGATATCAAATGCTACCTCACTAATTCTCCAGTTCTGGTGCCTCCCGTCATAGGAAGACCATTCTTGCTGTATGTTAGAGCAATGGATCATTCTCTGGGAGCTCTTCTCGCACAGAAGAATGATGAAGGTCATGAACAGGCTATCTACTACTTAAGCAGGATGATGGTCGGAGCTGAACACCGGTACAATCTAGTAGAAAAAGAATATTTGGCCCTAATGTTCGCCATTCAGAAAATGCGATACTATGTCACAGGCCAGACTATTCATATTATCTCCAGGATCAATCCTCTTCGGGTATTGATGAACAAGCCAAGCGTTCTTAATTCCTGACTCGCGACTTGGGTGATGTTATTAACATCGTATGATATGGTGTACGTCCCTCAGAAGTCCATCAAAGGCCAAGCATTGGCTGATTTCCTAGCTGCTCATCCGATTCCGGAAACCTCCAGGTTATACAAGGACATTCTCGACGAAGTTGCATAATATAATTTCGCAATGGAAAGTGATACATGGCAACTATTCTTCGATGGTGCCTCCAGGATAGGTCCCAGGGGAAACGTGGTTTCAGGAGTAGGAATTGTCCTGGTCACTCCCGATAAACTCGTCATCTATCGAGCATATTCTCTTAGCGAACCTTGCTCTAATAACGTGGCAGAGTATAATGCTCTACTAATCGGGCTCCAAGTCACTAAAGAGTTGGAAATCGAATATCTTGAAGCTTTCGATGATTCTCTATTGATCGTCAATCAAGTCAGAGGAATATATGAAGTCCGTAATCCAGACCTCATTCCTTATCACCAAGCAACGATCGAGATAGCAATGACTTAAAAAGGTTTTCCTAGAGCATGTGCCTCGATCTCAGAATCTGGAAGCTGATGCCCTGGCCCGTCTAGCTGCTGATTTAGCTATTCCTATAAGAAGGCAGAATTCGGTGATCCTTCTTAATAGAGATTTATTCTATGTGAAAAACAACTTTCACATAGAACGCAGCTATGCTGTGAACATAGATCTTCCCAAGAAAGACTGGAGAAGTCCCTTTATAGATTTTGTATCATACGGAATCTTACCGAAGGATCCTAAAGAAGCAATATCTATCAAAAGATGATCATTACGCTTCTATTTTGATACGTCTTCACAATGTCTATATCGCCGGACTTATGACGGACTATTATTATGATGTCTCTCCGATGATGAGGCACAGCGGATTATCTGTGAAGCTCACGACGGCATATGCGGAGCGCATCAACCCGGTCCTAAGCTACAGTATCGTATCAGGAGGATGGGCTATTACTGGCCTACTATGATCACAGATGCAATAAAATATGCAAGATAATGCAAAGCCTGCCAGGTTCATGCAGATTTTATACATCAACCTTCTGAACATTTACATCCTACGGTGGCATCATGGCCTTTTGAAGCATGGGGTATAGATATCATTGGTCTTATTGACCCGTCTTCTTCCAGAGGTCATCGGTTCATATTAGCCATCAAGGATTATTTCTCCAAATGGGTAGAGGCAGTCCCCCTTGTTGAGGTAAAGACATCTAACGTGATCAACTTCATTAAGTATCATGTCATTTATCGCTTTAGGGTTCCCCGAAGGATAATTCATGACAACGGGCCTCAATTCATCAGCCAAGTGTTTCATCGATTTTGAGATAAAAATCGGATACAAAATGTGGCTTCTACGGCGTACAATCCTACTGCTAATGGTTTGGCGGAAGCTTTCAACAAAACCATCATCAAACTCTTGAAGAAGTTTGTCTCTTCGAACAAAAGAGATTGGAATGAGAAGCTCGGAGAATGCCTCTGGGCATACCGCACAACGGTACGAGCACCAACGGGTTGTACCCCATTCTCACTGGTTTACGAAAGTGAAGCAGTTCTCCCCATCGAAATTCAAATTCTGTCACTCAGGATAGCAGTAGCTAATGAGTTGACTCAAGAAAAGAATGACCTATTAAGGCTTCAAGAGCTAGAAGGATTAGATGAGAAACGCCTTCAAGCCCAACAGCGCATCATATTCTACCAGGGCACGTATTTCCAGAGCTTTTAATGAAAAAGTAAAGGAAAGAGTGTTCAAATTTGGTGAGCTAGTTTTAGTCGTGAAAAGGCCAATGATCATTACTCACAAGAGTAAGGGTAAATTCTAACCCAAATGGGAAGGCCCTTATGTGATCGAGACGATATTCTCAAATGGCGCTTACAGATTAGCCAAGCCTAATGGAGACTTGTTAATGGCTCCTATCAACGGCAAATTCCTGAAGAGGTACTATGCTTTATCTCCTTTGCTCAACGGAGTATGGTGAAGATCTCATTCTGACAACACTACCTCCAAAGAACTAGTTGGATCATATTTCTATCATGTCCATATAACCTCTGAATAGATATGTCTAAACTAAGTTGGAACACCAAAACCTATCACGTCCATATTACCTCTGATAGTGTTTTGTGTACAAATTTTAGTTGGATCATATTCTATCATGTCCATATAACCTTTGAATAGATATGTCCAGCTGAAGCTTACCGAAAGTATATCACGTCCATATTACCTCTGATATCACTTTTACCCTAGCCTATCATTTATATTCCAAAATGATAGGTCCACCAAAGTCAGATAAAGCCTCTTTATTATCTCCAGAAAGAGCAAATTACATAAAAAAGCAAAAAAGTATATCATTTGGGGGAGAAGTTAAGTCGCGAATCTGTTGCTCCAGAGTAACCATTCTCTCATCCCTGGAGTTCAAAATATCGGCGCGAGCCCGATCCAACCTTGCCGCCTCATTATTCAAAGCAGATAGCTCAGACCGAGCATGTACAAAACCTGCATGGATGACACCCACATGCGTCAGGTTCTGCTGAGCCGTCTCCATTTGATCTTTTAACACGTCACGAGCTGTTGATAAAGAGAGAGCCTTTTTCTTGGCCTTAGCGAGGTCATCTTCCAATTTGCGGACCCTCGCTGTCTCTTCCTCATATTCGGCCTCGCACTGAGTCAGCTGGGGAATGACCTACTCCAATACGGCACGCACTTGATCCATCTCCTGCTGCTGTTCCTGGACAGATTTGTTCAGAGATCCATTTGCCCAGCAAGCTTTGTAGTTAAGGAGTCATACCTAGCTTGAACGAGACCGTCAATGCTGCCTCGAGATAGCTGCAAATAATCGTTAATGGGTTGTTCCAAACCGTTAACTATTTGCTCTAGCGCATCAGCTCTGTCATTATCGTTGAAATATCTAATCTGTGCTATACTAAAGTTGGAGGACGTCTTCAGAGCCTCGAAGCCTAGATTCTTCTCCAGCACCATCGATATCAGCATTTTCAAAGTGGCGTAGAAAATGCTTGAAAACTGCTCAACTAACATGGTGAGATTCGAATGGACGCTGGGAGTGGCTGCAATATCGGAGAATCCCCCTCCAAGAATGACTGTAGACGATGTTGCCACAGTCGTCGCCTCAATAGATAGCACGACAAAAGAAGCGCCAACAACGGTCGAAGTGGCTGGCGTACTCAAAGGAGGCATAGTCGTAATGACAGGCGCATCCTCCTCTCGAGATATCGGAACTGTTTCGGGCGAACCGGCACCCAAAAATATTTCCTCTTCAAAGTCGGGCACCTCCGTGTCATCGACAGGAGCTGAAACAAAACCAAAAGTTACGTCGACGCTGCCCTCCCCGTAGATGTCTTCCCCTGAAAAGAAGACAAGAGAAAGTTAATATCAACATGATGTTAATTTTTCTAAAAGAGGCGTAAAGATGACATTTACCCATGGCCGATGGTATATATGTCGCGTCTGCAGCCAGTACAGCTAAATCATTTCTTAATGATGCTAAGTGAGCTGTCATACCTGGAGAGGAGGGTGCACCAAATGACGACTGAGGGTAGTCATCCAAGTCTTCATCCAGATCCAATCGAGGTTCATCAGGTGGAATCTCGCTGGGGATACTTACAGATGAAGAAGGGGCTGAACCCATTATTGGGCTGGATGAAGATATCCTTATTTGGCTCGGCCTCGAAGGCGATCTCGTACCACTACCTGAAGCGGTAGCAACGACAGCAGCCTCGAGCAAAGATTCTTCGGCACTGCCAGCTGGAATTGTGGAGGTTCCCTCTCTAATAGGCGAAGGACCTCTAATCAAAGGATCGTCCCCAACAGGGGAAACAACAGGCTCACTCCAAGGAGCCTCATGACTGGAAGTACTTACAGGACCACTAACAGTCTTCTTTTTCTTGCGAGGGGATGTCTCCTTCAGAATAGGAGCCCTTCGCTTACCAGGGATAACCAGAGGCTCTGCAGGCGGAGGTATTTCACCTCTCGGTACTGTCAGCAAAAGCTCATCTGGAGCGACAGAGTCTTCATCTTCGTCAGAGGAAACTGATGGGATTTCGTCTCTTCCCGCGGACTTAGAAGAGGGCATCCTAAAACTTTCACGCATATCAAAATTGCGATGGAAGGTATTGATGGCCACATAAAACTGGACATACGAGTGGAGGATACGTAACTCCATGGAGAGAGAAGTCGCGGGCACAGTAAAGGCCGCCCCAGTGCAATCCATTATGAAGTATCGCCATCCTCTCGCTCCATCAATAAGTCCACCCCTGGACTTGAAGATGGTGATGGCATTGCCCACGTACAATTGATCATACCCAAACTGCCTGGCGAACCGACTAGGCAGGTAGGGCTCCAAGAAGCATTAGTCTTCACTTCTGTACAATAAATGGGAAGGTCTAATACAGACCAACCAATAAAAAGCTTCAGGAGAAAGAACGGTCTTTCCTTCACCTGATTCCTGAAGCCTACTCCCCTGTTGATTGATATGTACAGTGGGGATGATACAGAAGAGCTTCCAGCTGTGAGCAAAATTTAATGCCCGCCGATAGTCTACGACGTTGGTCACGTTCCAGATGGAATTCTTTTAATTTAATAAGAAATTATTTCCTGAACTACTGGCAGAGCCGGGAGACATCACTCTGGGGTTTTGAAGAATTAGCCATCCCATCAAATACAGGAACGGTAATTCTACCCTGGGAAAGTTGTCACGTCGTATTTCATCGGCAAGCAGCCCATCAGTAATGGCCCTCAGGCCGGCTTGTATCCGGCATACCATGGCAGGGAGCAAGCCTAGTCTTGCCCCAAATACCAAACGCACTGCAGGCTATAAGGTGTTACGGTGAATGCGATCCGAAGATGCAATGCCTGGTACTACCAGTCGGCGTAGCCATACAGAGAGAAAACCAGCCAGTTGAGCTTCCCTTGACATAGGCCTGTGGCAATGCCTCAAATAACTGTAGGCTTTAGTGCCTGCAGGATATTTTCCTATCCCTTCGTCGAGAACTCGATCTGAAGCCCCAGCGTCTTCAATAAGGTCATCGACTACTTGAGCATTAAGCACGCTCAGAAGGCTCAAAGGCCTATCCCTGCTATCCATAACTTTGTTTGGCTTAGCATCTCTAGCCTGATGGAAGAAGAGGTAGGACTCCCATTTGTTGGTATGAGCCAAATCAGAGGGCTCATTATAGAAAGCGATGCACGCAAGGTAATGGCTCATCAGCTCCTGGTACACTGCCACTACACGAGGGTTTGTATCCTCCAGCATCCGGTTTGTGGGAACATACTCTTCATAAGGAGTATCCCCCATTGGCAGTCTTGAAATCTCTGCCATTGCGTCAAGGGCCAATCCCAACTCCCCCAGTGGAGTGGCGAAAGTCCCAGTGAGCGAGATATATCGTTCCATCAAAGCCAAAAATAGGTTGGGGTTGAGAGGTAACCCAACACTGGTAGCACTCACAGTCGCGTACAGACCAATGTTCTCCAGCTCCGTCTGAAAGTTCTTCAGGGCCAAGGCAGCCAAACGAACCTATCGAAGATTTGTAGGGGTAAGCCACCCATTGGTCCGAGGATTAACCTTGGGGTACACTCCTCCATGCCCCATGAAGTTATTACAGAAAGTCGGTAATTGGATTGGTTGGAGCAATGAAGTGTCTTCACTCGGGACACTACCCGAAAATAATCCCATGAACGGCATGACCGGGCCGGAAGGGCGACTTACAAATAACCCTTGGTCTGATCCCTTCTGATAAAGTATCTTCCCCGGCTGGCCGTGAAGATTAGGAGTCAGAGTCCATGACATCCTCCTGGGATGCGTGGCATGGAAGAATGCCGAGATAGGATAATCCCTCAGCATCTTGGGCAGGTACATGACAATGCCCCCAACAGTAAAAACCCAGTCTTCCTTCTTGGGCTTCGTTTGGGATTGTTTATCAATCATATCCCGAAGAGGAAAGCTGGTTTTATGTATTTTGCCCCGTCTATATACGTCAGGGGCTCTCCGTTGATCATGCTCAATAGCATTCGCTCTCCTTCAGACGATATCAGGATTCCCCTTCCTTCAGGATACTGGGGTCCGGAAATAGGAAATGTCACATGGGACAAATCCTTCAGGTAATTGGAGTTCAGCATCCCAGCAGCAGAACCCATCACCTCAGCCAACGGAGATATCTGCAAGTTAACTACAAAAAGCAAGATAAACATGTCAGTATATATACTAGACCTCATAATCTTGCAGCTTATGCCAAAGAGCAACAGTCTGTGCTTTTACGCCAAGACTGTAAAAACTTAAGTTTTTACACTGGAATCTCATTTTGAGGCGTAAAATTCAAGATTGGCAGTATACACAAAAATCTGACAGTCTGTGTTTTTACGCCAGACTGCCAAAGTTTGAGTTATTACGCCAGAATTTTCATACAGAGTGTATCACCCAAAATTTGTAGTATACGCCAAATTTTGACAGTCAAAGCTTTTACGCCAGACTACGGAAATATGGAGTTTTTACGCTGACACATTAGGAATGTGGGCATAAAAGATAAAACATCTCTGTGCATCATCTTCCTCGAAGAGGCTATCAGCACAGAAGATGACCTGGCGCGTTCACGTACAATGTGTGCGAAGGGTTTTCTTCGTTTTTGTCGTCCCAAAAACTTTACCTATAACGCCCGGTGCACAGCTTGATGGTGGGATACTTCGTTCCGAGCGAGGTTTTCTCTGCCCGATGGGAGTCGCTCTTGCTTGGGCAGAAGAGCGAGAAGAGGAGGCAGCTTTCTTTCCCTTGGTGGTGGAAGATTTTTTTGGTGCCATTGCTAAAAACTCAGAATGCTCAGAGAAGAAATGAAGGAGAGTACTCAAAGAGACGAAGGTTTTCTTTCGCAAAAGACAGATGAAAAGTTTTCTCTCTGAAGACCTTGGGGTACTTATAGAGTTCAGATAAACTCTTCGAATCCCTAACCAAATCCGATATTTAATATTCGGTTATGATTGAGGACTACGTCAGCCTATTATTCAGGGAAGGCGGACAGTCAGCGAATTCAAAAAGTTTTTCGTGCAGAGCAGATTCGTGATTTTTACGCCAAGGAGCTTTTTATGCTCGAGAAGCTACAAATCAACGGTTTTACGCTCAGAGGCTATAAGTCTACGATTTTACGTCCGAATGCTTTTACGCTCGGTAGCTTTTACGCTCGAGAGGCTACAAACCTACAACTTCACGCTCAGAGGCTAGAAATCTATGATTTCACACTCAGAAGCTTTTTACGCTCAGAGGAGACAAATCTACAACTTCACGCTCTGAAGTTTTCTTTTCAGAGGCTATAAATCTACAGTTTTACGCCCGGATGCTCTTATGCTCAGCAGCTTTTACGCTCGAGAGGCTACAAACTTACGATTTTATGCTCATCTACACTACGGATCTATGACTTTCCGCATATCTTAAAATACGCAGGCTAGAGTATGCGTATATCGGAATAATTCTTAAAGCGGCCAATCACAAGGGTTCACGAAGAAGATGTTCCTTCTTGGTCTCAAAATATCCCAAGTACCCAAAGTATACAGAGTTCAGCATTGAAAATGACTCTTCTTGGGTCGATTAGAAGTTCATTCAAAATCCAGTCTGAAAATTTTCTCTACAGTTCAAGATGGCGACTCAATTTTGACAGCCATTTCTCGCCCTATTTCAAGGGATTTCCGGGAAATCATTCTTGAAGATGATGGTCTGAACAAGAATTCTTCTTATCAGAGAAGTGACAAGTTCATAATTCTACGTAATTTCTTGTTCAAAACAGCATGACAGTTCGGATATTCGACTTAAATGCTAAGCAGTTTTCTACGTGTCCTAAGGTACGCATAAAAGACGGGATGAGATCAGATACTCTTTTTTATCAGAGTCAGCGTAAAGTTATTCAGACGTGGCGAAGCTACACATATTCAGACTTCATCACAGCAAAAAAAAAATATATAGCAAATCTTTAAGATGCGTAAAAGAAGACAACTTTATCAATCATGATTACATATATTGGAAATCCAGTCTACAAAGGGTTTTTCATCTTCATGATTACATATGAGGGAAATCCCGCCTACAAAGGGTTTCTCATCCTCATTTAAAGATCACGCCCAGAATCTGTTCTGTCAGGTTCTCGCATTGGTGGAGATCTTTATCCGTCTTCTTCAGCAGTTAGTCGGCTTCCGCGGCCGATTAATAAAAAAATAATTAATGGCGAAAGGATACAAAATTGGGCTTGTTTAAATTATTCAAGAGCCCATCCTCCATACGCCTTGACAGATTGAGTTAAGGTTTTAGACCCAACTCAATACTAGAAGACAGGGCTAGTTTGTCTGCCCTCGTCCACCAACAACGGGAGAAAATACAGCTTGCAAGCTGTGTGGTCGAATGTGACCCTTTCTCTCTCCTGGACGAATCGCCATATGAAGTTGCTGATTATCCCGAGCAAAGAAAGCTATGATATCCTTCCATGATCCATCGTTGCAGAGGATAATTGCTCGAAGATGCCTTCTTTTTCGGCTCCTTACATGCTGGAAGAGCATGATCTTCTTCTTCCTCAAGTCGACTCGACGAACTCCGACAATCATCTCTGTGTGGTAAAGGAAATATGGGAAGAACAGGTTAACTCATCAGCCTTTATATAGGCAAAAGAGAACACACCGAATCCTAACAAATCCCCAAAAATTCGCCAAGAAATCAGCCTCGAGGAACGAGTCAGACTTGACCGTTTCATGCTTCATTCAAAGTATTTCAAATTACGAAGAATTTGAAAACTTTGAAGGGGGTCTTATAGAAGCATGAAAAATATGATGTAGAGTTATACGCAGTATTTCAGTGCTGGGCGGCGTAAAATATGACTTCAGAGCCATCGGCGTACAACAGGGCTTCATCGCTAGTACAGCGTAAAATATAAGCACCAGGACAATCCGCGTAATGCAGTATTTCCAGGCTGCTTCGGCATAAAAAGGTTGTTACATCGCCACTTTGGCGTAAAACTTGCTAACTTTTAATGCGGTGGGAAATTGTACGGGGAACGCTTCATATTCCTTGAATGAACCTGTCAGATCATGCAGTGAACCTGACTCCTGACAACGAGTACTACACAACTATCCAGACAACGGCTGTAATGATGGTGCGGCACAGAGACCCAAACCGTCGTTTAGTGACATTTCCTTGATACAAAGTGATTTTACGCATACAAGGGAATATGCTGCCTAGTTTTATACAGGCAGATATGAGCTTTTATGCTCATCAGAAGACAAAACAAACTGTCACGTCAAAAGCTGCTCTTAGTACAGAGCTCGAGGCACGTCTCTGTATTTAATGCTCGAAAATAGGGGCAGATCTCTGCATTTAATGTACGAGATTTGGTTCTATTTTCAAAGACTGGGCGAGCCATAATTACGGCTAATACGTCCACGTCACCACCTCTGCATATTACGCCATCAGGCTATTTTCAGCAATAGGAGCACGCCGTACGCTAACTCCTTAAAATACGCCTGTCACGCCCCAGTCCCAAAATACGTAGGACTAGGATACGTAACCATGCCAGCCGCCCGTATATATGGCAACTCCAATATATGGAAACCATATATGCGTGCGTACGCTGTATAATGAACAATAGTTCACCAGTGGTATAACTAATCACAAGTCACAGGGTAATATCTAAATCTCATCCACAGAAGTCAAATATGAATAAACAATAACCATGTAACTAGATCTCAATACAGATATCTAAGAATGACAGTCAGATGAAATCAAATCTACTGCCAAAAAAGAATATAAAAAGGAACCAGAATACACACCTATAAAGAACAACATCTGACAATCACGAGGCTCGAAGAGAAGACCTCCTCGGAAAATAAGTAGCCTGTCCAGATCTGTGCTCCTGCGAGTACTCAAGAACATATACACCTGGCAGGGGACCAGGTCCTCAGAGGGACATAGCAAGATACAAAAAATGACATGCCAAAATGTAAATACTGAATAAATAAATGGGGTGTGCTAACCATCTAAGTGAATGCAATTTAAAGACCTTGTAGTATGCATGGGAATGTGTGGCTAGACATATGCTGACGTAATTCACCAATCCGTAGTGACTGACTAGTATATGCCACATATGCCCCCGTTCAAGGGAACTCTGCAATCGACCATCTCCAAGGAGCATGGTGCGAAGGTATAAAACATACAAGGAGGGGGTGTCCCATACGTCTACTAGTATCTTTCCCGCCCAAAATAGATGTACAAATCGTGAAAACGACGTGGACACCTCCTATTATGATGCAAGTCTCAATACAATAAACAACTGAGCTAAATACCGCTACACGTGTTGCACACACTGATGGCCAGTCGCGCATGAGGCACGCGTACCTACATGTACTCACTCTGTGATGTGTAATGATACGTGTCAAGGCCTGGGAAGTTATATCAATAACTTCACAACTTTAGGTGGGTCTACTAGACACTAGGTCAGACACAAGTCCTAACGTCAACGCCTTTGTTGACTGCACCCGAGTCTGCTCGGACGCGCACATTTATATAATAAATAAATATGTAACTAGCAATAACTGAATTTAAATAGTACAACAAGGCAAGGTATACTTGCCTGGCAAGAGAGCTGCAAATATGTAACGTCCCGATGTCAAGTACCAAGTGTCAGAAACTCTGATCTCAGAATGAATATCTCCGGATACTGAAATAAACATCACTAACAGTCTCAGAAAATATCAAATAGCTAGAAACGCATGTTCTTTCGTCCAATTTGGACACAGGGGCAAAAATGACAGTTTCTGGTCAAAGCGGGGTCCACATGTGGGCCGCTTTGCACCAGAAAATGTGCCAGGGTCAAAGGTCTCCAAATTCGCCAAACTTAGTGTCAACAAGTCAGGAACGATGATACGAACCCAACGGAACTTCCCGAATTGGATTCCGATTAGCCGGTCACAAAATCGCCCGTCAAGTGGAGCATGTGGGGCCTACGATACAGAAATTTGTCAACGTTCTCAGAATCGGACCAAACTTGGCTCACAGGACCAGCGTATTGCTACGAGTCTGATGGCGCAAGTTTTGTCTCGATCCGACGTGTGTACACAAAGTTGCAGTATGTTCCAGAACTGACGGATACGGGGCGGTGTCGGCGGATACGTGTTGATTCCGGTGTGCACGCACATCCAAATCAACTTCTTCGAATCCTACACATCCGTATCAACGTTGCGCACGTTTCGGTAAAGACCGCGTGCGATCAAGTCGTCCCGTTTGGCGGGGCGTACTCAGTTTCGAGGTGAATCGGGTCGTTATTTTTCCTGTTTTTGGATCGCGTGCCGCGATCGCCACAGGACGCGATGCTCCGAGCGGGTTACACGGGCACCGAGGTGGTTACATAGTCTACACGACGCAACTGACGGAATTGAAAACAGGGTTACGAGGAGAGAGATATCGTTACCTGAACAGGGCTCCAGAAACGACGTTTCTCGTGTCCGACACGTGTCCAAGGGCTGTGTCCGTGTCTGCGTGGAATCCCGCTGCTCTCGTCCAGGTCGAGGGCTCCGGGGTCGTCTGCTCGTCGACGGATGAGCTGGATCAGGGGAGGGTGCTGCCGACCGGACGGGGAAGCCTCGGTCTGGAGAGTCTCTGGCCATGGGGGGGGTGTGGTTCATGGTGTGGAGTCGGAGTGGCTGTCGAGGCCGGCGGGGGGGGGGTCTGATGCGGGGTTGGGTGGCGGAGGAGGTGGAGTGGAGGTCGATGTGGAGGAGTGGCGGGGTAGGGGAGGCGCTGGAGGTGGAGGAGGAGCTGGGGAGGAGTCGGGTCCGCCGCGGGGTCGGGGAGGGCAGAGCCGGCAGCGGGAGGAGAAGGAGTTGGAGGAGTGGCGGCTGGGAGGGGGACGGGTCCGCCGCGGAGGGGAGCTCCAGCGAGCCAGCGGGCCGGCGGGGGACGCAGCGGTCGGGGGGGGGCTTGGTCGGGGTCGCTGGGAGAGGGGAAAGAGAAGAGGGGCGGAGGAGAGAGGGAGCGGGGAGGGAGGCCAGCGGTGGGGGGGCTCCGGCGAGGCGGGCAGCCCCGGCGGCCGGGGGGGGGAGGAAACTCGCCGCCGGCGGATGGGGGGGCTGCGGGCTTGGGTAGTTTAGGATTTCTGATTTTTATTTTTATTATTTTCTTTTTCTTTTATTATATAGAAAATTATATTAATTAAATATGTAAAATATCTAAAGATATTTATAAGATATTTTGTAGATATTTTTAGGATATTTCCGAGATATTTTCGGGATCTTTTCTGGTGGGTCCCGTGTCAAAAATGGATGGTGCAGGTTCACCGGCCAATGAGGGGTGACACCTCGCACTGCAATTTGCAGGAAAGTCCCTGTAATTTCATAAATTGCGAAATTGTCCTATGTTTGGGAAATTGCACAATTACGAAATTGTCTGGGAAAACACCCGATTCCTGAAAATGCTAAAATTCACAGAATTGAAGGGTAAAGCGGTGTGAAGGTTCTGGGAGAAATAGGGGTGAGTCTGGGCAGGGGTTGGACCTAGTTTCTGGGTGATACGGGTCACCGTATTTATTAATTAATAAATACTGCGCATGGTGTTCTCTAATTATTTAGAGGCAGATAGGGTCATAATTTTTCTACGGTGTCAATACACTAAATGTAGTATACTCAGTGTAGAAAATTAACATATTTTTGTCTGGGCAAAACAGGTGCACATTGGCCTCAAATCTCTAGGGATACAGAGATGGGTACAGGTCTGGGGATTTAAATACGTACGTTGGGTAACGATATTTGTGCGTCTCAAACGAGGCTTATTTTAGCACATCTGTGAGTTGTACAAAATTCAGGAAAATAGTCTGGTATGTCTAGGACAGGTATGTGAACTTTGTTCGGGGATAACAGTCAAGCTAAAGCTCCAAATAATTAGGAGATGGACAGGTGCACAAGTCAACAGGTTATGTAGGAATATTAATTAAAATATTGCCATAAATCCTAAATTATTAAAATAATCCTAGAAATACTAAAATCTAGTCGAGGGGGTTTACAATCTACCCAACTTATAAAAATTTCGTCCTCGAAATTAAAATTAAGCCGGGGTAGAAGTCAAAGACGGCATAAGATATAATTTCACAAAGTAATTTATATCTTGGCTTACGAATAGGTTCGAAAAACGTTACGCATGTCGTCCACACTCTTCCAAGTAGATCCTCTTGGCGTGCCATACTTCCATGCCACATGGATCAAGGGAATAGACTGGTTCCTCAATACTTTTTCTCGATGGTCAAGGGTTCCCACGGGTTGCTCTTGATATGACAGGTCTCGGTCTAATGGTGATCTCTGAATGGTTGAGAACATGGCTGCTGTCTGTCACATATCGCCTGAGTTGCGACACGTGGACTACAGCAAGTACTTCCTCAAGTGAAGGTGGTAGCGCAAATTGATATTCCACTACTCCTACTCCTTCTAGCACGTCAAAGGTTCAATATACCTTGGACTCAATTTGATGCGTCTTCCGTATCAAATGGTGTCTCAAGTAGGTGATATCCTCAAGATGACATGATCGTCCACTTTGAATTCCATGGGACGATGATGACGGTTTGCCTACTGCTTCTGCCTGTCTTGCACTGCTCGCCAGTGTCCTTGCATTTACTTAACTATCTTTACTGCGTTGACTACCAACTCTAGTCACGTGAATCCTTGTCTGGTAAAATGCTGACTGGTATGCCGTGCAATATTAGAATTTGCCTCATATAAGTAATGTCTTCATATCTTCAGAGTAATTACGACGGTTGCAAGTTCCAACTTCTTCTCATGTACTCATAATTGTCTAGATGCATATGCCATTACCTTGTCATCCTGTATTAATACGCATCCCAACTTTTTCCTGATGCGTCTGTAGATCACATAACCGCCTGATCTGGATGGAATAGTCAATACGGGTGTTGTGGTCAGTCGCTTCTTCAACTCCTCGAAAGCGGCTTGACACTCGTTAGTTACGATAAAAATTTCATGCTGTCATAGGGATGCACGTACCAGGAAAGTAGGTAGGTAGCAAAGGTTATTCTAAGGGTAGCACGGGTTTAAATTGCAATCAAATCTAATAATAGGGTTTGGTAATTACCCAAGAAACAAAACAGAAATGGCTACAGAAACAATACACTTATCGTACCTTTATACTAAGCACGAGGTTTCGTCTTTCCGAAATAAGGAAAGACGGTAAAAACAGTAATCAAGAGTTCAAGGGGGAGGTAATAGATTAGAAGTGTGGGGATCATGGCGTTTAAAGGATTCAAATAGGAATTGTCAAAACAGTTGTGGATTGAAATCCTATCTTGGTAATTCCTATTCACATGCTCGTATCAGTACAGTTACGTAACTGATACGATATGCTCAGATATATCTAGAGGGCAAGTACATCTGTCTACTAATCACTATATATCTCAATCCACGTAAAGTAGTTATGCGAAGGGCGAATCAAAATGCACTAAGGTTGATCAGACCGTAATACACTGATTCTGAATAGACAATTGTATTAGTGGGGTGGATCAGGCCCCAATAACACATGTGTCATGAACAAGCTCGATAAAGAATAAGCTTGCAAAACTAGGCTATAATAGCAGTATAAGTCAAGGTAGTACAGTAAATATAAGTACGCTAGATTTTGATATGAGAAATTACAAACAATTCACAATCACAAAAAAAATAAGACTCTACAATCTCTACCGTTAATATTCTAACTTCTCGTCTAAGTCGCTAGTTGACCTAAAAAAGGTATGGTCTTCTAAGTTCTACAATCTTAATAAACACTATAGGTTGTCCGTATAAAATAAAGATTTAAGGTAGTCCGCGTAAAGTAGGGGTTCGAGGTTGTCTGCGTAAGGCAGAGATAAAATAATTTGTCGTAACGCATGGCTTCAGAACTATCCGCGTAAAACAGAGAAACGTAAGGTAGAGCTTCAGAGCTGTCCGCGTAAAAAGTCTGTGCGTAACAATCTGTGCGTAAAAGTCTGGATGAAAGTCTGAGCGTAAAAGTTTTGCGCTAAAATCTGCACAAAAATATCTCCTGCGTAAAATCTAACATTCGTCGCAGCATAAAGTTGTACGTGAAACTCATGAGTTTGTCAGTCGAATTAGTGAATCCTGATATCTGACAAAAGTACTTATACAACGATCGAGTGGTCGGTTGCGATGGTGAATTTGCACGGGGACCCAGGTTGCCGTTTAGTGACTGATTGGATACAAGTCAAACGCTTGAGGTGAGACAAAATCAGATGTCCTGTCAGAAAGCTGTTTCTTTTTGCACAGGGCTCGAGGCGTATCTCTGTATTTAATACACAAGATTGGGTCATGGCTGGGGAAGCTAAGGCTGTAACAAATATGCTCACATCCTATCGTTATATTCTACGCCTAATCAGGTTACTCTACGCTGGTTATTTATTATTCTAGAATCATCATGTTTATGCAGGACAGTTACCTATGTGGCTTTTAAGACGTGTCCTACGCAGGATAAGGAATACTAAGGGAAAGTGGATAGCAGTTATTATAACTGCAGCGTAAAGGGGATAATCTTCTGCATAATTTAGCTTTTACGCTAACAAGAAGGTCATTTGGCTTTTACGCCAACTAGGCAGTTTGTTTGGCTTCTACGCAACCAAGAGTCAATTGGCTTTTACGCCAACAAGGATAAAGGGTTTCTGGCGTAACACTGGGTTTATCCAAACATAGGGGGAGGTTTCAGTCCTAGTTTTTTACCTTAGAGTTCTATGGGTTCCTCAAGACTAGGGTCAACACTATTGTCAATTCTCTAACTAATCCTAGTAGTGGTTGTACTACTCTCAAGTCATACATAAATGCGTCAAGGGATGATGGTAAGTTAATCTATAGGTAGTGATGCTAGGGTTCATTAGGTAATAGGGGAGACTAGGGTTCATTAAGTAATAGGGGAGACTAGGGTTCATTAAGTAATCTGAACTTAATGATATGTCAATGCCCTAGTTGTATTCTAAGTAGGAATATTACCCTAAGTATCATCCTATTAACAGGGATTCCTATATTCTAGCAGGGGTTATACTTAAGGAATTATCAGGAAAGCACATGAATCAAGCAGGATGCAATTATATAAGTAGGACAGACTGGAAGGAAGATAAGTCATAGTCAAATATGGATGAGATTCTATATTCTAATCCTAGGTGCAGGCTTGCTCGGTACAGTAACGTAACCGAGACAATATGCTCTGACCTGCATGGGTCACCACTAAAAACATGTCACGCCCCAGTCCCAAAATACGTAGGACTAGGATACGTAACCATGCCAGCCGCCCGTATATATGGCAACTCCAATATATGGAAACCATATATACGTGCGTACACTGTATAATGAACAATAGTTCACCAGTGGTATAACTAATCACAAGTCACAGGGTAATATCTAAATCTCATCCATAGAAGTCAAATATGAATAAACAATAACCATGTAACTAGATCTCAATACAGATATCTAAGAATAACAGTCAGATGAAATCAAATCTACTGTCGAAAAAGAATATAAAAAGGAACCAGAATACACACCTATACAGAACAACATCTGACAATCACGAGGCTCGAAGAGAAGACCTCCTCGGAAAATAAGTAGCCTGTCCAGATCTGTGCTCCTGCAAGTACTCAAGAACATATACACCTGGCTGGGGACAAGGTCCTCAGAGGGACATAGCAAGATACAAAAAATGACATGCCAAAATGTAAATACTGAATAAATAAATGGGGTGTGCTAACCATCTAAGTGAATGCAATTTAAAGACCTTGTAGTACGCATGGGAATGTGTGGCTAGACATATGCTGACGTAATTCACCAATCCGTAGTGACTGACTAGTATATGCCACATATGCCCCCGTTCAAGGGAACTCTGCAATCGACCATCTCCAAGGAGCATGGTGCGAAGGTATAAAACATACAAGGAGGGGGTGTCCCATACGTCTACTAGTATCTTTTCCGCCCAATATAGATGTACAAATCGTGAAAACGACGTGGACACCTCCTATTATGATGCAAGTCTCAATACAATAAACAACTGAGCTAAATACCGCTACACGTGTTGCACACACTGATGGCCAGTCGCGCATGAGGCACGCGTTCCTACATGTACTCACTCTGTGACGTGTAATGATACGTGTCAAGGCCTGGGAAGTTATATCAATAACTTCACAACTATAGGTGGGTCTACTAGACACTAGGTCAGACACAAGTCCTAACGTCAACGCCTTCGTTGACTGCACCCGAGTCTGCTCGGACGCGCACATTTATATAATAAACAAATATGTAACTAGCAATAACTAAATTTAAACAGTACAACAAGGCAAGGTATACTTGCCTGGCAAGAGAGCTGCAAATATGTAACGTCCCGATGTCAAGTACCAAGTGTCAGAAACTCTGATCTCAGAATGAATGTCTCCGGATACTGAAATAAATATCACTAACAGTCTCAGAAAATATCAAATAGCTAAAAACGCCTATCCTTTCGTCCAATTTGAACACAGGGGCAAAAATAACAGTTTTTGGTCAAAGCGGGGTCCACATGTGGGCCGCTTTGCACCGGAAAATGTGCCAGGGTCAAAGGTCTCCAAATTCGCCAAACTTAGTGTCAACAAGTCAGGAACGATGATACGAACCCAACGGAACTTCCCGAATTGGATTCCGATGAGCCGGTCACAAAATCGCCCGTCAAGTGGAGCATGTGGGGCCCACGATACAGGAATTTGTCAACGTTCTCAGAATCGGACCAAACTTGGCTCACAGGACCAGCGTATTGCTACGAGTCCGATGGCGTAAGTTTCGTCTCGATCCGACGTGTGTACACAAAGTTGCAGCATGTTCCAGAACTGACGGATACGGGGCGGTGTCGGCGGATACGTGTTGATTCCGGTGTGCACGCACATCCAAATCAACTTCTTCGAATTCCAACACGTCCGTATCAACGTTGCGCATGTTTCGGTAAAGAGCGCGTGCGACCAAGTCATCCCGTTTGGCGGGGCGTACTCAGTTTCGAGGTGAATCGGGTCGTTGTTTTTCTTGTTTTTGGATCGCGTGCCGCGATCGCCACAGGACGTGATGCTCCGAGCTGGTTGCACGGGCACCGAGGTGGTTACATAGTCTACACGACGCAACTGACGGAATTGAAAACAGGGTTACGAGGAGAGAGATATCGTCACCTGAACAGGGATCCAGAAATGACGTTTTTCGTGTCCGACACGTGTCCAAGGGCTGTGTCCGTGTCTGCGTGGAATCCCGCTGCTCTCGTCCAGGTCGAGGGCTCCGGGGTCGTCTGCTCGTCGACGGAGGAGCTGGATCAGGGGAGGGTGCTGCCGACCGGACGGGGAAGCCTCGGTCTGGAGAGTCTCTGGCCATGGGGGGGTGTGGTTCATGGTGAGGAGTCGGAGTGGCTGTCGAGGCCGGCGGGGGGGGTCTGATGCGGGGTTGGGTGGCGGAGGAGGTGGAGTGGAGGTCGATGTGGAGGAGTGGCGGGGTAGGGGAGGCGCTGGAGGTGGAGGAGGAGCTGGGTAGGAGTCGGGTCCGCCGCGGGGTCGGGGAGGGCGGAGCCGGCAGCGGGAGGAGAAGGAGTTGGAGGAGTGGCGGCTGGGAGGGGGTCGGGTCCGCCGCGGAGGGGAGCTCCAGCGAGCCAGCGGGCCAGCGGGGGACGCAATGGTCGGGGGGGGACTTGGTCGGGGTCGCTGGGAGAGGGGAAAGAGAAGAGGGGCGGAGGAGAGAGGGAGCGGGGAGGGAGGCCAGCGGTGGGGGGGCTCCGGCGAGGCGGGCAGCCCCGGCGGCCGGGGGGGGGAACTCGCCGTCGGCGGATGGGGGGGGCTGCGGGCTTGGGTAGTTTAGGATTTCTGATTTTTATTTTTATTATTTTCTTTTTCTTTTATTATATAGAAAATTATATTAATTAAATATGTAAAATATCTAAAGATATTTATAAGATATTTTGTAGATATTTTTAGGATATTTTCGAGATATTTTCGGGATCTTTTCGGGTAGGTCCCGTGTCCAAAATGGACGGTGCAGGTTCACCGGCCAATGAGGGGGTGACACCTCGCACTACAATTTGCAAAAAAGTCCCTGTAATTTCATAAATTGCGAAATTGTCCTATGTTTGGGAAATTACGCAATTACGAAATTGTCTGGGAAAACACCCGATTCCTGAAAATGCTAAAATTCACAGAATTGAAGGGTAAAGCGGTGTGAAGGTTCTGGGAGAAATGGGGGTGAGTCTGGGCAGGGGTTGGACCTGGTTTCTGGGTGATACGGGTCACCGTATTTATTAATTAATAAATTCTGCGCACGGTGTTCTCTAATTATTTAGAGGCAGATAGGGTCATAATTTTTCTACGGTGTCAATACACTAAATGTAGTATACTCAGTGTAGAAAATTAACATATTTTTGTCTGGGCAAAACAGGTGCATGTTGGCCTCAAATCTCTAGGGATACAGAGATGGGTACAGGTCTGGGGATTTAAATACGTACGTTGGGTAACGATATTTGTGCGTCTCAAACGAGGCTCATTTTAGCACATCTGTGAGTTGCACAAAATTCAGGAAAATAGTCTGGTATGTCTAGGACAGGTATGTGAACTTTGTTCGGGGATAACAATCAAGCTAAAGCTCCAAATAATTAGGAGATGGACAGGTGCACAAGTCAACAGGTTATGTAGGAATATTAATTAAAATATTGCCATAAATCCTAAATTGTTAAAATAATCCTAGAAATACTGAAATCTGGTCGAGGGGGTTTACAATCTACCCAACTTATAAAAATTTTGTCCTCGAAATTAAAACTAAGCCGGGGTAGAAGTCAAAGACGGCATAAGATATAATTTCACAAAGTAATTTATATCTTGGCTTACGAATAGGTTCGAAAAACGTTACGCATGTCGTCCACAAGCTTCCAAGTAGATCCTCTTGGCGCGCCATACTTCCATGCCACATGGATCAAGGGAATAGACTGGTTCCTCAATACTTTTTCTCGATGGTCAAGGGTTCCCACGGGTTGCTCTTGATACGACAGGTCTCGGTCTAATGGTGATCTCCGAATGGTTGAGAACATGGCTGCTGTCTGTCACATATCGCCTGAGTTGAGACACGTGGACTACAGCAAGTACTTCCTCAAGTGAAGGAGGTAGCGCAAATTGATATGCCACTACTCCTACTCCTTCTAGCACGTCAAAGGTTCAATATACCTTGGACTCAATTTGATGCGTCTTCCGTATCAAATGGTGTCTCAAGTAGGTGATATCCTCAAGATGACATGATCGTCCACTTTGAATTCCATGGGACGATGATGACGGTTTGCCTACTGCTTCTGCCTGTCTTGCACTGCTCGCCAGTGTCCTTGTATTTACTTAACTGTCTTTACTGCGTTGACTACCAACTCTGGTCATGTGAATCCTTGTCTGGTAAAATGCTGACTGGTATGCCGTGCAATATTAGAATTTGCCTCATATAAGTAATGTCTTCATATCTTCAGAGTAATTACGACGGTTGTAACTTCCAACTTCTTCTCATGTACTCATAATTGTCTAGATGCATATGCCATTACCTTGTCATCCTGTATTAATACGCGTCCTAACTTTTTCCTGATGCGTCTGTAGATCACATAACCGCCTGATCTGGATGGAATAGTCAATACGGGTGTTGTGGTCAGTCGCTTCTTCAACTCCTCGAAAGCGGCTTGACACTCGTTAGTTACGATAAAAATTTTATGCTGTCATAGGGATGCACGTACCAGGAAAGTAGGTAGGTAGCGAAGGTTATTCTAAGGGTAGCACGGGTTTAAATTACAATCTAATCTAATAATAGGGTTTGGTAATTACCCAAGAAACAAAACAGAAATGGCTACAGAAATAATACACTTATCGTACCTTTATACTAAGCACGAGGTTTCGTCTTTCCGAAATAAGGGAAGACGGTAAAAACAGTAATCAAGAGTTCAAGGGGGAGGTAATAGATTAGAAGTGTGGGGATCAAGGCGTTTAAAGGATTCAAATGGGAATTGTCAAAACAGTTGTGGATTGAAATCCTATCTTGGTAATTCCTATTCACATGCTCGTATCAGTACAGTTACGTAACTGATACGATATGCTCAGATATATCTAGAGGGCAAGTACATCTGTCTACTAATCACTATATATCTCAATCCAAGTAAAGTAGTTATGCGAAGGGCGAATCAAAATGCACTAAGGTTGATCAGACCGTAATACACTGATTCTGAATAGACAATTGTATTAGTGGGGTGGATCAAGCCCCAATAACACATGTGTCATGAACAAGCTCGATAAAGAATAAGCTTGCAAAACTAGGCTATAATAGCAGTATAAGTCAAGGTAGTACAGTAAATATAAGTACGCTATATTTTGATATGAGAAATTACAAACAATTCACAATCACAAAAAAAACAAGACTCTACAATCTCTACCGTTAATATTCTAACTTCTCGTCTAAGTCGCTAGTTGACCTAAAAGAGGTATGGTCTTCTAAGTTCTACAATCTTAATAAACACTATAGGTTGTCCGTATAAAATAAAGATTTAAGGTAGTCCGCGTAAAGTAGGGGTTCGAGGTTGTCTGCGTAAGGCAGAGATAAAATAATTTGTCGTAACGCATGGCTTCAGAACTATCCGCGTAAAACAGAGAAACGTAAGGTAGAGCTTCAGAGCTGTCCGCGTAAAAAGTCTGTGCGTAACAATCTGCGCGTAAAAGTCTGGGTGAAAGTCTGAGCGTAAAAGTTTTGCGCTAAAATCTGCGCAAAAATATCTCCTGCGTAAAATCTAACATTCGTCGCAGCATAAAGTTGTACGTGAAACTCATGAGTTTGTCAGTCAAATTAGTGAATCCTGATATCTGACAAAAGTACTTGTACAACGATCGAGTGGTCGGTTGCGATGGTGAATTTGTACGGGGACCCAGGTTGCCATTTAGTGACTGATTGGATACAAGTCAAACGCTTGAGGTGAGACAAAATCAGATGTCCTGTCAAAAAGCTGTTTCTTTTTGCACAGGGCTCGAGGCGTATCTCTATATTTAATACACAAGATTGGGTCATGGCTGGGGAAGCTAAGGCTGTAACAAATATGCTTACATCCTATCCTTATATTCTACGCCTAATCAGGTTACTCTACGCTGGTTATTTATTATTCTAGAATCATCATGTTTATGCAGGACAGTTACCTATGTGGCTTTTAGGACGTGTCCTACGCAGGATAAGGAATACTAAGGGAAAGTGGATAGCAGTTATTATAACTGCAGCGTAAAGGGGATAATCTTCTGCATAATTTAGCTTTTACGCTAACAAGAAGGTCATTTGGCTTTTATGCCAACTAGGCAGTTTGTTTGGCTTCTACGCAACCAAGAGTCAATTGGCTTTTACGCCAACAAGGATAAAGGGTTTCTGGCGTAACACTGGGTTTATCCAAACATAGGGGGAGGTTTCAGTCCTAGTTTTTAACCTTAGAGTTCTATGGGTTCCTCAAGACTAGGGTCAACACTATGGTCAATTCTCTAACTAATCCTAGTAGTGGTTGTACTACTCTCAAGTCATACATAAATGCGTCAAGGGATGATGGTAAGTTAATCTATAGGTAGTGATGCTAGGGTTCATTAGGTAATAGGGGAGACTAGGGTTCATTAAGTAATAGGGGAGACTAGGGTTCATTAAGTAATCTGAACTTAATGATATGTCAATGCCCTAGTTGTATTCTAAGTAGGAATATTACCCTAAGTATCATCCTATTAACAGGGATTCCTATATTCTAGCAGGGGTTATACTTAAGGAATTATCAGGAAAGCACATGAATCAAGCAGGATGCAATTATGTAAGTAGGACAGACTGGAAGGAAGATAAGTCATAGTCAAATATGGATGAGATTCTATATTCTAATCCTAGGTGCAGGCTTGCTCGGTACAGTAACGTAACCGAGACAATATGCTCTGACCTGCATGGGCCACCACTAAAAACATGTCACGCCCCAGTCCCAAAATACGTAGGACTAGGATACGTAACCATGCCAGCCGCCCGTATATATGGCAACTCCAATATATGGAAACCATATATACGTGCGTACGCTGTATAATGAACAATAGTTCACCAGTGGTATAACTAATCACAAGTCACAGGATAATATCTAAATCTCATCCACAGAAGTCAAATATGAATAAACAATAACCATGTAACTAGATCTCAATACAGATATCTAAGAATGACAGTCAGATGAAATCAAATCTTCTGCCGAAAAAGAATATAAAAAGGAACCAGAATACACACCTATAAAGAACAACATCTGACAATCACGAGGCTCGAAGAGAAGACCTCCTCGAAAAATAAGTAGCCTGTCCAGATCTGTGCTCCTGCGAGTACTCAAGAACATATACACCTGGCAGGGGACAAGGTCCTCAGAGGGACATAGCAAGATAAAAAAAATAACATGCCAAAATGTAAATACTGAATAAATAAAAGGGGTGTGCTAACCATCTAAGTGAATGCAATTTAAAGACCTTGTAGTACGCATGGGAATATGTGGCTAGACATATGCTGACGTAATTCACCAATCCGTAGTGACTGACTAGTATATGCCACATATGCCCCCGTTCAAGGGAACTCTGCAATCGACCATCTCCAAGGAGCATGGTGCGAAGGTATAAAACATACAAGGAGGGGGTGTCCCATACGTCTACTAGTATCTTTCCCGCCCAATATAGATGTACAAATCGTGAAAACGACGTGGACACCTCCTATTATGATGCAAGTCTCAATACAATAAACAACTGAGCTAAATACCGCTACACGTGTTGCACACACTGATGGCCAGTCGCGCATGAAGCACGCGTTCCTACACGTACTCACTCTGTGACGTGTAATGATACGTGTCAAGGCCTGGGAAGTTATATCAATAACTTCACAACTTTAGGTGGGTCTACTAGACACTAGGTCAGACACAAGTCCTAACGTCAACGCCTTCGTTGACTGCACCCGAGTCTGCTCGGACGCGCACATTTATATAATAAATAAATATGTAACTAGCAATAACTGAATTTAAACAGTACAACAAGGCAAGGTATACTTGCCTGGCAAGAGAGCTACAAATATGTAACGTCCCGATGTCAAGTACCAAGTGTCAGAAACTCTGATCTCAGAATGAATGTCTCCGGATACTGAAATAAATATCACTAACAGTCTCAGAAAATATCAAATAGCTAGAAACGCCTGTCCTTTCGTCCAATTTGGACACAGGGGCAAAAATGACAGTTTCTGGTCAAAGCGGGGTCCACATGTGGGCCGCTTTGCACCGGAAAATGTGCCAGGGTCAAAGGTCTCCAAATTCGCCAAACTTAGTGTCAACAAGTCAGGAACGATGATACGAACCCAACGGAACTTTCCGAATTGGATTCCGATGAGCCGGTCAGAAAATCGCCCGTCAAGTGGAGCATATGGGGCCCACGATACAGGAATTTGTCAACGTTCTCAGAATCGGACCAAACTTGGCTCACAGGACCAGCGTATTGCTACGAGTCCGATGGCGTAAGTTTCGTCTCGATCCGACGTGTGTACACAAAGTTGCAGCATATTCCAGAACTGACGGATACGGGGCGGTGTCGGCGGATACGTGTTGATTCCGGTGTGCACGTACATCCAAATCAACTTCTCCGAATTCCTATACGTCCGTATCAACGTTGCGCACGTTTCGGTAAAGACCGTGTGCGACCAAGTCGTCCCGTTTGGCGGGGCGTACTCAGTTCCGAGGTGTATCGGGTCGTTGTTTTTCCTATTTTTGGATCGCGTGCCGCGATCGCCACAGGACGCGATGCTCCTAGCGGGTTGCACGGGCACCGAGGTGGTTACATAGTCTACACGACGCAACTGACAGAATTGAAAATAGGGTTACGAGGAGAGAGATATCGTTACCTGAACAGGGCTCCAGAAACGCCTTTTCTCGTGTCCGACACGTGTCCAAGGGCTGTGTCCGTGTCTGCGTGGAATCCCGCTGCTCTCGTCCAGGTCGAGGGCTCCGGGGTCGTCTGCTCGTCGACGGAGGAGCTGGATCAGGGGAGGGTGCTGCCGACCGGACGGGGAAGCCTCGGTCTGGAGAGTCTCTGGCCATGGGTGGGGTGTGGTTCATGGTGAGGAGTCGGAGTGGCTGTCGAGGCCGGCGGGGGGGGGGGGGTCTGATGCGGGGTTGGGTGGCGGAGGAGGTGGAGTGGAGGTCGATGTGGAGGAGTGGCGGGGTAGGGGAGGCGCTGGAGGTGGAGGAGGAGCTGGGGAGGAGTCGGGTCCACTGCGGGGTCGGGGAGGGCGGAGCCGGCAGCGGGAGGAGAAGGAGTTGGAGGAGTGGCGGCTGGGAGGGGGTCGGGTCCGCCGCGGAGGGGAGCTCCAGCGAGCCAGCGGGCCTGCGGGGGACGCAGCGGTCGGGGGGGGGACTTGGTCGGGAACGCTGGGAGAGGGGAAAGAGAAGAGGGGCGGAGGAGAGAGGGAGCGGGGAGGGAGGCCAGCGGTGGGGGGGCTCCGGCGAGGCGGGCAGCCCCGGCGGCCGGGGGGGGGGGAACTCGCCGCCGGCGGATGGGGGGGGGGGGGCTGCGGGCTTGGGTAGTTTAGGATTTCTAATTTTTATTTTTATTATTTTCTTTTTCTTTTATTATATAGAAAATTATATTAATTAAATATGTAAAATATCTAAAGATATTTATAAGATATTTTGTAGATATTTTTAGGATATTTTCGAGATATTTTTGGGATCTTTTCGGGTGGGTCCCGTGTCCAAAATGGACGGTGCAGGTTCACCGGCCAATGAGGGGGTGATACCTCGCACTACAATTTACAGGAAAGTCCCTGTAATTTTATAAATTGCGGAATTGTCCTATGTTTGGGAAATTGTGCAATTACGAAATTGTCTGGGAAAACATCCGATTCCTGAAAATGCTAAAATTCACAGAATTGAAGGGTAAAGCGGTGTGAAGGTTCTGGGAGAAATGGGGGTGAGTCTGGGCAGGGGTTGGACCTGGTTTCTGGGTGATACGGGTCACCGTATTTATTAATTAATAAATACTGCGCACGGTGTTCTCTAATTATTTAGAGGCAGATAGGGTCATAATTTTTCTACGGTGTCAATACACTAAATGTAGTATACTCAGTGTAGAAAATTAACGTATTTTTGTCTGGGCAAAACAGGTGCACGTTGGCCTCAAATCTCTAGGGATACAGAGATGGGTACAGGTTTGGGGATTTAAATACGTACGTTGGGTAACGATATTTGTGCGTCTCAAACGAGGCTCATTTTAGCACATCTGTGAGTTGCACAAAATTCAGAAAAATAGTCTGGTATGTCTAGGACAGGTATGTGAACTTTGTTCGGGGATAACAGTCAAGCTAACGCTCCAAATAATTAGGAGATGGACAGGTGCACAAGTCAACAGGTTATGTAGGAATATTAATTAAAATATTGCCATAAATCCTAAATTGTTAAAATAATCCTAGAAATACTAAAATCTGGTCGAGGGGGTTTACAACGCCACCTGGCTATTTTTCAGCTATAAGGAGTACGCCGTTGCTATCTCCTCGGAATACTCAAACTCAGGCTATTTGGGCCAGAATACGCTCAAGACCTTAGTCAAGGAAGGAGGACCGGCTATCTTTTACGCTAGCTACCTATCCATGCAGCATCAGGATTCTATGCCTACAAGGCTTCTACGCCTATTTAGCTTCTATGCCGACTCGACAACCACTCGGCTTCTACGGCAATTTGACAACTATTTGGCTTCTACGCCATGGTGACAGTTATTTGCTTCTACGCCAACCTTTTCTACGCAAGGGGCAGTTACCTACGTGGCTTGCATGTCGTGATCTTCACAGCAGTTATACACATTATCTCATCATGGGACACGCATCACATGCAGATTCAAAAGATTATTTATACGTGGGTGGCAGTTATTATAACCGCCACGTAAAAAGTGCCATACTCTCCACTATCCGGCTTCTACGCCGACTGGACGGTTACTGTCACTAAAACCCTATAAATATAGACCTCTATTGACAAAGGTCCAAGGTCACAAATTCTAAGGTCGGAGATTGATTTTTTGAGAGAGAAGAATCCAGAGCACAGACAAAGAGCAGAGATCGACGATTTTGGCATCAAGCATCCACTCCCCTTTGCAATCTTTGAAGCATCTCCTTCTTCTACATCACTTCTTTATCATCGTGTGGTCCAAGGGACAAAGTGATCGACCGCAGATCAGACTCCTATAGCAAAATTTATCCAGATTAAATTTTGTACTTAACATCCTCGCATAGGATTAATAGTACTTCTTGTTTGTAAACCTAAGAAAGGGTTTCGTATAAACCTAATTTTATTTCTTCCGTTTATTATCAAACACACGCAGTCTATGGGATCCTGCCTGATGACCTAAAAGAGGCCACTTCAATCAGGAGACACTCCCTCTGATTCTATTACAACACGGCTAATAAAATATTGTATCATCGTTCCTATGATGGGCTTCTGCTATGATGCTAATCAAATACAGAGGCAAAGAAAGCACACCGTGAAGCTTATGATGGCGTTTGCAATGCTCATCAGCCCGGACCTAAGCTTCAGGACCGCCTTCGGAGAATGGGTTACTATTGGCCGATAATAGTAGCAGATATAGTCAACTACATAAGAAAGTGCTAGATGTGCCAAATTCATGCAGACTTTATCCACCAACTCTCTGAATTTCTGCACTCAATGACAGTATTTTGGTCATTTGAAGCATAGGGAATGGACATTATTGGACCACTTAGTCCACCATCGTCTAAAGGACTTCAGTTTATCTTTTTTATCACTAACTACTTCTCCAAATGGTTGAGGCATTATCGCTTGCTGAAGTAAAAATATCAAACATGGTCAACTTTGTCAAGCATAACGTCATATATCGCTTTGGCGTACCACGGAGGATCATCCATGATAATGGTTCACATTTTGCAAATCACGTATTCTATCGATTTTGTGACAAAAAACTGAATCCAGAATGTAGCCTCAACTGCCTATAACCCAGCACCAAATGGGTTAGCGGAGGCATTCAACAAGACAATTATTAAGATACTCAAAAATCATGTGTCGTCTAATAAGCACAACTGGAACGATAAGCTCGACGAATGTCTCTAGGCCTACCGTACAACGGTTCAGACATCGACCGATATCTCTTTGTTCTCCCTAGTATACGGGAGTGAGGTCATCTCCCTCTAGAGGTCCAAATCCTCTCGCTCTGGGTGGCCCTTTCCAACTGGTTGACGGATGATGACAACCATCGTCGATGGCTACAGGAATTGGAAGCACTTGAGCTGTATCAAGCACGTCTCTTCGGGGCCTTCAACAAGTGAGTCAAGAAAAGGACATTCCGGGTGGGTGACCTCGTCTTGACAATAAGAAGACCGATGGTTATAACCCACAAGACGGTCGACAAATTCTAACCCAAATAGGAGGGTCGTTCATAGGGGAGTATGTATTCTCCAACGGTGTCTACCGGCTAGAAAAATCCAATAGAGACTTGCTCATGATGCCTATCAACGACAAGTTCCTAAAAATATACTATGTATGAACTAGATTTATACTCCCTTTATCCCTAGCAGGACAGCTAAGGTGTACAGTGTTAACATTCCTCGTTGTTCATCCCCAACAAATATATAACCACAATATGGGCCTTTTCCTACAAATACTGTAAAATCCACTATTTGTATTTAAGAGTCCTAGATACTCAATAGATAATGGATCCTCAAAAGCTCCCCAGTGGAGTAACCCTCAAGTCTACCTACACTCTCAAGTAGACCATTCAAAAGTCAGTTCCTTTTTTGGGCATTAGTTTACGTCCATATCACCTCTGAACTAGTAAAATAATATTTTTTCCAGTAGGGTTTGCCATGTCCATATTACCTATGAGCAAATTTTGCTATTTGACTATCAATCATTATGTCCACAATACCTTTAATGTCATTCGTCATCTAAACTTTTTATCGGTACTTGACCCTAAGTACGCCAGCGGTGCTAAGTGCACAAAAACCTATCACATCCATATTACATCTGATAGGGTCTTGTTTCGAATCTATCACTTGCACACCAAGTGCGCAAAAAAGTAATAGGTCCACCAAAGACCCCCCAATGGGATGTCCTCAACAAATACAATATTGTACTATGTCCATATTACCTCTAGTACCATACCCAAAGTCTACAACATATAATATGACAAATACAAGAAAAACTGAAAAATGAGAGACTTTATTGATTAATATTAAAGATCATGAGTACATATGATGGAAATCAATTTTTTAAGGGTTTTTCGTTAGTATTCAAGGTCATGAGTACATATGATAGAAAATCCATTTTTAAGGTTTTCTATGAAGTCTCGCCGATACAGACCTTTTCCATTAGAGGCGCCCCTCTGTGTTGTTTCTCCTATTGACGCAAGTAAAGCCGACAACAGAACTCAATGCACTCCGGATAACTCCTCCATAATGCAAACCTCAGTATATGAAAAAGAATTCATACTGATAGATAGCAAAAGGGGGGAGGATCCGGCGCTTCGGCCATGCGAGAAGATTAGAGACAAGGAATGGAAATCAATCCAAATCCAGTAATCAGCACCGCATAATCCCGACCGGTAGCAGGCCTCATAAAGAGGGAGAAAGTAGCTAGCATGCTATATAAACCGGGACAGCTTCGAACATGATGTAGGATGTTCATCTATGTCTCCTGGATTGTTCTTTTGCAAACAGCCGTAAAAGGTTGGTCTTCACCCTGAATAATGGGTGTTATAATATCCTTACATGCTCCATCATGGGCAGCATGATGGGGACAAAGACTGCACAAGAAAAACTTATGGCATTAGTAAATAAAAGGTTGCACGTAATCTGGACGATTTTCTTCTATGTGACAGAGGCATGGTCATCGCATGTCCATAATTGAGCCTTCATCCATGCGACAAAGTCTTAGTCTACGCATGAAGGTTGCTCTTCCATGCAACAAACTCATGGCAAAAACCCACGAATGTTAGCCGTCCTCTATGCGGCAAAGCCATGGTCGCCGCTGAGCTCTGTCCATGTGACAGAGACTTAGTCTGTGCATGAAAGACTCATGGGGAAAGCCCGTGCATATTAGTGATGATCTCTCATCCATGCGACAAGGCTGTAAAAAGATTATGCACATATTTTAGATTATTTCTCATCCATGCAGCAAGACTGTGTACGAATTTCTCTATGTCCTTGGCAGCCCATCAAGAGAAGCGTGGTGTTCCTCTACCTTCAAGTAAAGCACCAAAATCAGGGGGGCACGGATCAACTCTGCCCCTGACGAACTCCCAGGCGAAAAGGACGGCAGCCTTCCACATCACAAAAGAGGAAGGAGTAGAAAAAGTCAAAGTCCTCTCTCCTCCCCCAGCAGCCTATTTATAGGCAAACAAGGGCCGCATGAAAGGATAGAGGTAATGAACTGAGCGGATCTGAAGATGAATCCGATACCTCAATTTTTGTGGTCAAACGATTATCCTTGTTCAAAATTGACACATCATGTTCTGAACTTCCTCTATCTACGTGATAGTTGGTGGCCTTTTTTATCTTTATCTCCTAGAAACCTGTCGACTCGAAGATCAAGCCAAATCCTGCATTAAATAGAGCCAAATCCTAATCGGGACTCCCATATCTCGCGAATTGTCCATTTGCTATTTGGTAAACATCTCGGGTGTAGCCTTCTTTGCCATAATAGGTACAACCCATCGTCGTTTCCTATCGTTATTGCTATTGTTAATACTGCCTCGGCTGCTGCTGCCAAGTTGGTCCCATCATAGTTGAGGTCACTAGCCTCTTCTATGTCACATCATGGATGCAAATGCCAGGGTATGGTGCTGACATTTGTGGTACTGGTCCTCCCTCATTCCTCTATCCATAAGGCATCTTTTGATCTACTATTCTTGATGCCATCCTCTGGGAAGTAAGATCAACCTCTTGGCTAGTATAAGTACCGCCTCAAAAGTCTGGTAGTCATGCACCTCTACCATGTGTAAGATTTCTACGTGAAGTCTCTGTTGGAACCTCATTGATCTCTCCAACTCGGTTGCCACCATATTTGGAGCAAACCTGCTCAGTCGGCAAAATTTAGCCGCATAGCCATCTACTGTTCTTCCAGCCTGCTTGAGGTTGGTGAACCTCTGTTGTAGCTCGCACTGGGCCACAATCCCAAAGTACTTTATCCTGAACTGGGTCCTAAAATTATCTCATGAAATAGGATGCCTTAATCCTACCTCCATCGTGGCCCACCAATCTCTTACAAGATCTTTGAGTTGTAAGCGAACCAGGTCAACCTGTTCCTTAGCCAGAATCTTAAATGCTGCCAGAATGGTCTTAATATCCTGGAGCCAATCATCTGTCATGATTGTGTCCTCCTTGCCATCAAAATATCTTGGGTTTAGTCTTCAAAATCTAATAGATACCCCAAAATTTGTCCTCCTGCCCTGTTGTAGGGTCGTCTGCAACCTTTGGTTCAACATGATATTTTGTTCTTGTTGCTGAAGTTGTTGTTGCTGATGTTACCACCATCTAGTATTGTTGGACAACCAACAATCCATAAATAATCACTAGCAAGGCTAGGGTATCCAGTATTGTCGGCACTGTGAGAGATACGGGAACACCTGGAGCCAGCTGCTCTGTCTTATTTATCGTGGGCTCAACTTGGGTCCCTGGCTGTGGTTTTGTAGGACCTCGTTCTACTGGAAACTATGCCTATGTTGTTGCTACAGCGTCAAGGGAAGAAGAATCCCTAAGAAGAGAATAAGATACAATCAAGTACAGGACGAGAAGGAACAAGGAAGCAACCAATCTGAAAAAATACAAGCTAAGTGTCGAAGAGGACAAATTCAGAATTTCAAGAAGGATTCATGCTTAATTAAGACTCTTATGACCATGACACCCTATAAGTCTGTAGAACAGATCTGCAAGGGCCACCACTAAAACCTTGGTACACCCCAGTACCAGAATACAAAGATGGACATGGCCAGCTATCTTGTACAAGGTACTATAGGTAGTACGACGATCACGACTGTAATAAGACAAGGAGATGTATGCTACAATCAAGTCACTAAGGCTCATACGAACATCTATGTCTCAATCAATTATACAATAAATAATAAATATAGAGCATATATAATAAAGCAATAAGGTATCCCAAACAGTTTCTCAAAATATTTCGGAGACTAGCTGTGCAAAATAAGAAGCTGGCAGAGTAGCAAAAGTACATGACAGTGATCTGTTGTAGTCTAATTTAATACAATCTTGTAAGGAGACTAATGTCCAAATGTGCCAGCTAACAGGTGCAGGTGGCTAAACGTCCAAAAGGAGAAAATGTACAATGACGAGCAGGGGAAAAAACCATTTGTTATCCTCTACGACTATGTTCCTGGTACGCACCATGAGTCGGGAGAAATTATGATGGATTCTCGGGTAGTGGCTCGAAATCTGGCCATACAAAACTAGTGGGGTTAGACCCCAAATAGCAAGTACCACAAAGGAGCACGAAATGAGAAATAAAATCCAAACAACAGATATATGTATACTTAGGTTTTGTGTCATAGTTTAGGTCAAAGGCATATCCTAGCACAAAGGCCCAACCTTATAAGTAAACAAGGACAAGGGATGAACCGCTACACTATGATAATCCATGACCCTACACTACTAATAGAATAATACAATCATAACCAAGTCCAATTTTTTTATATAAGTCAATCACTTATATTGCTTGTTATTTATGGAGTCTGAAGTTATCTAAAAAATAATGCATATTAGGTATCCTCAGATCAAGCCATTATCGACCATGAGCTAACCGAGCCAAATAAATGATTATATAGGCACTTCACTGATGCACTAGGTCCCCGTGGGGCTACTGCGCTAGATCACAGTATTAGCGGTTCCAGTACTCCTATAGGGAGATAATGGCTCGACATTATTTATAATAGGTCAGATACTGCACACCACTAAGGCGAATGATAAACAGTATCTGTGGTGGCCATCCCATAGCGCACTAGAACGAATCTCTGTGGGAAGGTTTGTTGGCATGATCTCGGGATACCATTTCCTCCACATGTTACTACCATTTTTAGTTACTTAATTATCCCTATATTGTGTTCAAAATCTCACGACATGGTCACATGAGAATTTTTCTTTAGATATCATAAAAAGTACGGGCACACTAGATACGAATCCATGGGATTTCGATCTGGATTCACCCGAGTATGTATACAACATTAAATAAATCAATATCCTAGCCACGCTTTGGTACTTGACTCACATACCATGCTCATGATGTAGGAAAAGTATATTTATAGTATCACTCGTTCAGGAATTTGGAGACATTCTCGATGCATAACCCAAATATAATCACTTAACACGTAACACGGTATGTCGTACCTCAGTGCACATACGATCATATACACTTTTAAGCAATAATTTGTATCCGCACGGATACAGTATTCGAGTCCAACCACCAATTATACATTGGGTCACATGAATCAAGATCTCATTATAACATGAAATTTATGTCATGCACATAGCTGGTTAGTCACTTATCACTTAGTCTAGTTCATACTGAAATCTTAGTTCAACTCATGCCATGTTCATACCCATTCTTAGCTCATGGTCATGTCTAGCATAAGGTTTGGTTACTAAATTCATTTTTCCTTAGAATCAAAACATAAGCAACAATAGTATCAACCACATATATGATGATAAGAAATATTTCAAATAAAATAAGTGAACACATCATGAAAGTACTTCATGCATGCATGGAGTCACTAAGGATAACACGCGCATAAAATTATACGCGTGAAGGTCAGCGCATGAACCAAGCAAGTACATGCTCTGGGTACCGTATGAAGTCAGGGTGCTTAATGTCTCATGAAGTTAGAGGCGCATGAACTAATCGGCCACATACTGTCACTACCATATTTTCTAGGAAAGGGTATTTTAGTAATTTTATATTTAATTAAATATTGTACATGATAAATAATTATTTGTTGTATTATTTAATTGTTGTTAAATTTTAGTTATTTATTTTGGACGTGTGTTAGTGGACCTAACTAGTTTAGTTTAGACTCATGGACTAACATGTATTAATTATAAGATTTGAGCCCATTTAGAAAGCTCATTAATTAGGAGGAGGATTAAAATTAATTAAACCATTAGACTAGAAGCTTTATTCCTTAATTATTTCTTCATGAGAGGCCCCAAGAGATATATTGGACAATTTATAGTGACTTAAGGAAGGGGAAAGGGGGGCCAGCCTATTAAAGAAGGGGGAATTGATTTATCTCTCCTCTTTTCATTTGAAAACAAGATCTAGAATTTTTCTCAACCAAATTCCTTCATTCCCACTTCATTTTCCTACCAAATTGCATCTCAATTCCTTCCCAAATCACCATTAAAGACTAGTGGAATAAGAATCTAGAAGGAGGAAGCAAGGATCTACAAAGAGGAGCAAGGATCTACAAGTTGGAATCCATCTCCCAATAAGTATAATTCAGTTTTTTCCCTTAACTTAGGTTCTAAATATGAGATTTAACCATGAGAAATCAACTCATATACATAGGCTACCCATATGATTGGGTTTTGTGTTCATAGGAGGCCTATTGAGAAAGTTATGGTACTTTTGTGTCAATTTTGGGGAAATTCCGAGATTGATATTTGTTGTGTGTGTCAATTGGTCCTATAGATCAATTTGGCATGTGCTTGTGTACTTGGGGCTAGTGTCCTATCCACAATTGGATACGTGTAGGTCGTATCCCAACAATTTGGTGATACGTGCTGATTTGGGGATTTTTCCTCCGACACGGAACTTTGTGCATGTCACATTTTGATACGGACACGTAGAATTATATTTGACTATTCGTATTATTCATAAATGATATTTTAGACTTGCTCGTATCCTTCGGGGTATGTTTGGATGTGTGGTGGACTCGTGTCATATACGTATCCTTGATTTAGTGGGATACGGGATGATACGATCCATGTGTTTGTGTAATTTAATTATAGATCTATTTCTCTTATATTCTTATTCATGGTGAGATATAATTATATATATGTATATATATATATGTATTGTTGTGTATATATATTTATGTAATATTGTGTCCTAGATCTATGTATCTATGTATATACTATATGTGTATATATTATTATGTTGCTATTCTTCTACATGTAAGGTATATTTATATATTGTAGTATGTATATATATGTATATGTTAAGAGGATATTATATGTTATTATATATATATGATACCATATATGTGTATGTTATGTTAATATGTATTTTTATGTACATATATATGTATATGGAAGAGTATATGTGTTTACATACTTAGTGGTATTATATATAGTGTATTATATATACATATTATATATTATGTATTATATATATTATGTATTATATATATAATAGAGGAGAGCGGAAGCTTTAGCGACAGCAGCGTCGCTAAATAGCACATCAGTAGCAGCGGTGGCAATAGCGACAACAGCCGTAGCAGCAATAGCAACAACAGCAGCGTCGCCAAAGCAGCAGCAATAGCATACAGCAGCAGCGACAGCAGTTTAGCGACAGCAGCAGGAGTTCATCGTGGAAACAACAAAGTATCAGCAGTATCGAAAGTTTCAGCGATAGTGGGCAGGGGCTTTTAATGACAGTTTGGCAGTTTTTAATAGTTATTAGATATTTATATATATAAATATATATGTGTAGTATAGTAATTAATATATACGTACATATGTTCCTAATTGCTAATTATATTTTAGTATACTATATGTATAATAATTAGTTGTAGCATATATTATTTATGGGTAGTTAGTATAAACAAGGTATCGGATATTACCTTGAGATACCAAGGTAGGTACCAAGGTATTGGGAATATCCAAGGTATCGGGTTTGGGTATCAATATTATGGGTTAGTGTTGTGATACCAAGTTGGTTCAAAACCAAGGCATCTATTTAATATTTATAATTAGGATTTTATATAATTAATGCTTGTTGATATGTGTGTGTGATGATTTACCTATTGATTTACGTATTCAGTGATACGGTATCCTAGTATCCTAAGATATAGTTTTTATGACCTAGACTTTAGTATATGAACCCAATATTTTTGTATTAGACTTATGCAACCTAGAAATAGGTATTTGACCATAGTTGACCATAGTTTGACTATAGTTGACCATAGTTGACTTAGAGTTGACGTAGTTTGACTTTTGACTTAGAATTGACTTGTTGACCTAGAAGTTGACTGGCTTAACTTATTTTCTTTTCGGAGCCTTGTATTGATGTTGTATTCCATATTTAGGTCTTTGAGGCACCATATCAGACATTTGTGAGACTATTCTTTGGACTTCATACGAGTACATTCTCTGATAGTTTCTCATTTATGATATCCTCTATGTTCATTGTATCTAGTGTAGATATCCATGTCTTCTTGAGGCGATGGTTATACGGATTGGTATATCCGGATCTCGTCATGAGATGTTATTCCTTGGTATATGGTGTATCTTATGCAATTATTGTTTCATTGGTTATCTTGTACATGTACAAACACTGATTCTCGGGAAGACTAGCTATCTTCTTGGGGAATCTCGTGCCATAGCATACCGTGGTTGGATCTATTATACCAGTCGAGGGTGGGGAGTACTTTAGTGTAGATATGTGATCTTACCCTCATTTTATTTATTGGATAGTGTTAATCATATATCGTACGTATGATTAGCCAGGCCATATATATTGTATCATGTTCTCAAGTCTATCACATGTTAAAGCTAGTACTCACACACTTAGTCATTAGTATTCTTGTTCATTGACATATTGTTCATTATTCTATTCATTCCAGTATTTTCTTATTGTATATCTCTCATATCTATTGTGCATCTTGTATATTCACATATATTTACTGTTACGTAATTTTTATCATTGATTAGAACTTCTGTTAGAGAGGTACTCTGCTCCTTTCCTGACTGGATATATTTTTTTTAGATGATACTGAGGAGTGGTACCCTACACAGTATGGACCTCAGGATGTTGTGGGCTTAGAGTCAGAGACCCTAGCTCAGGAGGGACTTATCTCGACTGAGACAGATGACCCAGGATTAGTACCTTCTTAGTATTTCTTGTACTGGATTTCTCTCCAGCTTTTTTTGTTAGCATTCTTTCAGACTCATTGATGTATTATTTTAGACTCATGAGTTGTATGTGACCATTTCTATTCTTTTATCTGATTCGTACTCATTTCCATCTTAGAGCTGTGATTGAGTATATTGTCATTGTTGGTGGTTCATTATATTACTAGATAGATTACATAGACAGCGTTCTACCGCCGATTCTGTGGAGTAGGCTGGGCGTTATTTCCGACTTGCATCCTTACATCGGGTGCGGGTCGTGACACATGCTCCTCTAGGTCGTATGCTCGGGCAAAAGTTTACTACTTGGGACAAGTGTCGAAAGGAAGGGCAATAAATATAGTGTCAGCGAAGTGACATAAAGGTGACTAATGTGACAAGCCATAAGGTGAGTTAGAGAGAAAATGACAAAATCAATCAAAAGACGTGTTAGGACGGGACTAATTCATGCATCCAAGGAAAAAGTAGTGCATATCTCATGGCCGCATGATGAATTCCATGCGCCTAGAAGAGACAATACAAACGTTATGACACTTAGCTTTTTCAAGCTCGAGTTTTAGGACGCATGTGTTCTTCAGCTATGCGCCTAAGAAAAGGGAGGCATGATGGATACTTGACGCATGGAGCTTCATCCTCTCCACAATAAGTTTTGAGCCTTGGCCGAAAACTCTAAGCCGAAGGTTGAGTTTTCTCCATGGAAACTTTATCTGGGGTCTAAATCTGGCAAGATAAAGTTTTGAACCACTCAAAATTGATTGCTCTACAACATAAAATAACAATTTTTGAAAATGAATAAGTTTTTAAGATCAAAACCAAGAAAAAAAATTAAGAACATCCACAATCATATAAATCTAGATCTACACAATTCCATCTACCAAATTCAAAAATACTAATTTCTAAACATGCTTAAAATTATATAATAAATATAATAGACTAAATAATATCGAGGGTTTCTCGATTTCTCATACAAGATGTACTTGCCTATGGAGGGAGGGAAAAACCTAAGAGAGAGAAGAAAAAGAAAGAATAAAGAGGGAGAGAGAAAGAAGTTGGGTTATATAGCTAGAGTTTGAGCTTTAGACCATGGTGAATTCATGATTAAACCAACCCAGAAAATAAACCATAAACCAAGATAACCAAGGAATGGGTCTAGTTTCATGAAATATACTAAACATGCAACTAAGAAAATAATATGCTCAAATACTTATATTTAGGAACGGGGAGTGACATCTCTATCCACCTTAGAAAAATTACTTCCTCGAAATTCAAATACAAGTAAGCTAGAGAAGTCAGGACAAGCACGATACATATCTACTAGCAGAACTACACATGCAAGATAATTATCACAACATTTAAGTGATCACTTGATCACGGAATCTAGATATGAATGCATAAGGTAGAATATACCATCTATGTCGAAAAGGGGCGGGTACCTAGACCAAATTTTGTTCTCGTGCTCCCACATTGATTCTCTAAAAGTGTAATGTCCCCAGGCAACTCGGACAAAAGAAATAGTCCGGTTCATGAGTATCTTCTCTCTTCGATCCAGAATAGATACGGGTTGCTCATCGTAAGATAAGTCGGTACCAACGACTAATTCAGAGTGGTCAAGGATATGATCAGATTTGGAATATACCAACGCAACTAAGACAAATAAAATACATCGTGCACCTTACGTGGAGAAGGTGGAAGGGCATGACGATAAGCCAAATCGCCTACGAGATCGAGAATGTCAAATGGCCCAACGTATCATGGACTAAGCTTTCCGTGAACCCCTAATCTAATGACCCCACGGATAGGAAAAATTCGTAAGAACACGTGGTCATCGACACAAAACTCTAAAGCCTGTGATGTTGGTCTATCCAGTGACAATGTCGATCCTGTGTAACCCGAATTCGCTCTCTGATATGCCTGACAATTTCTACTGTCTGCGTGATCATTTTAGGGCCTAACATCTTTTGCTCACCAATGACGTCTAATGCCAAAAGTGATCTACACTTCCCGTCTTAAAGTACTTTGAAAGGTGTCATCTGAATACTGGCCTGATAACTATTGTTATACGAGAATTTCACCAAGTGAAGGTGATTCTCCCAATATCCACCAAGGTCTAAGGTACAGGCTCATAACATATCCTCCAAGGTCTGGATGGTCCTCTCTGATTGCCCGTCTATCTGGGGTGGTAAGATGTACTGAATGTTAACTTGGTAACCAACCTCTCATGCAAGATTCTCTAGAAATGAGTAGTGAACCTTGTATCTCGGTCTGATACTATGCTTATTGGCACTCTATGTTGTCTCACAATCTATTGTATATACAAATCTGCCAACTGCTCTATAGACTGTCCCACTCTGAAGGAGAGAAAATATGTCACTTTTGTGAGTCGATCTACTATCACCCAAACAGTATCTCGACCAATCAGTGATCAAGGTAAATCGGTCACAAATTTCATCATGATGTGTTTCCACTTCCACTCTGGAATAAGGAGCGGCTAAAATAATCCTACCAGTCTTTGTTGTTATACCTTCACTTGTTGACATATCAGACATTGCGATATAAAGCGTGTTATTTCTCTCTTTATTTTGTTCCATCAAATGTGTTGCTTGATATCTTGGTACATCTTTGTGCCTCCCGGATTAATGGAATACTTGGAACTATGTACTTCAGTCATAACTTCTTGCTGAATACCCCAGTTTAGTACGCATAGATGGTTCCCAAACCTTAGCGTTCCATCCGCATGTATTGTCAACTCCTTCCAAAGATCGAACACATCCTTCTCATAGCTTTTGAATCTTTGGGTCCTCTGCCTAAGCTAGCTTGATTCTATCTACCAAGGTTGATTGGATCTGTAGACTAGCCTGAACTCATATACTCTTTGGAAGTACTATCCCGATACCCATCTCTCGTAAGACTTCTATAATATGCTTCTGATTAGTCAACATAATTTTCTACCTCTTCTATTAAGTTCATCAGCTAATACATTAGCCTTGTCTGGATGGTATTGAAGTTCCACGTCATAATCTTTTAATAACTCTAGCCACTTCCTCTGCCTCATGTTCAGGTCCTTCTGTGTGAACACATACTTTAAACTCTTATGATCTGTGAATATTTCTACCACCTCACCATATAAGTAGTGCCTCCATAACTTAAGTGCAAACAATAATGATGCTAACTCTAAATCGTGAGTTGGATAGTTTTTCTCGTGATCCTTGAGCTTTCGAGAAGCATACGCTATCACTCTCCCTTGTTGCATCAAAATGCATCCAAGTCCTTTGTCAGATGCATCATAATACACTATGAATCCTCCGGAGCCTGCTAAAAAAGTAAGGATTGGTGTAGAGATTAACTTCTTCTTCAACTCTTCAAAGGCTATCTGGCATTCTGCTGACCACACAAATTTAGCTTTCTTGTGCGTCAACCGAGTCAAAGGTACCAAGATCTTAGCAAAGTCTGACACAAATCTTTTGTAGTATTCTGCCAAGTCTAAGAAACTACGCACCTCTGCCACTGTCTTCGAAACTGGCTAGTTCTCCACTGAATCTACCTTCTTGGGATCAACTAACACTCCTGCTCCAGAAATAATGTGTCCAAGAAAAGATATGTGATCCAGCCAAAACTTACACTTACTAAGCTTCGCATATAACTGGTGCTCCCTCAAAGTCTGCAGTACTATCCTGAGATATTCTTTATGATCCTCCTCATTACAAGAATACACAAGAATGTCGTCTATAAATACTACCACAAATTGGTCTAAGTATGGCATGAAGATACGGTTCATCAAATCCATGAATACCGCTGGAATATTAGTCAGTCCAAATGGCATAACTAAGAATTTGTAATGCCTATATCATGACCTAAATGATGTCTTCGATATATCCTGCTCCCAGACTCGAACCTGATGATATCCTGATCATAAATATATCTTGGAGAAGACTCTTGCTCCACTTAATTGGTTAAACAAGGAATCAATCCTAGGCAATGGGTACTTGTTCTTCACTGTCACTGCATTCTACCGCCTGTAATCCATACACAATCATGTCGATCTATCCTTCTTCTTCACCAATACCACTGGTGCTCCCTACGGTGATCCATTGGTCCGAATAAACTTTTTCGCCTTCAATTCTTCCATGTACCGATATAACTAATCAAACTCTGATGGTGACATTGGGTATACCTTCTGGGATACTAGTTCTGCTCTTGGCATCAACTCTATACAGAACTCTACTTCTCTAACTTGGGGTAATCCGAAAAGCTTGTCGAAAAAGAGGTCTATGAACTCGTCAACTATCTTGGGTATTGAGTCTCCTTCCTTTGCTACTATTACGAATCCTCCCTTGTGCTGGTCTCCTTCTATTATATTTTGCTAAAGATAAACTCTTCTAGACCAGAAATTCTAAACAACACTCTACCCTCTTGACAGTCTATGGTTGCATGATTGTCTTTCAACATTCCATGCCTAAGATAATGTCAGAGTTGTCCATAGGGAACTCGATCAACTTTGTAGATAATAAATGCCTACATACTACGACTAGACGTGATAAGCATACCTTACTAACTTCTACAATCATATTCCCAGTGAGTATATTCATCCTTTCTAGCAATGCCTCAAACTTCAATCCAACAGGTATCGCATATTATGCAGATATAAATGAGTGCGAAGCTCCAGAATCAAAAAAAGCTATGGCAGGAAAGGTTGTAACATAAATGTTACCTGCTACTATATAGTCCGATGCTAAAGCTTCCTCCAAAGACAAGGTAAAAGCCTGTCCTTGGCCTTGTCGACCTCCGTGCTGTTGTCTTTCTTACTGTCATTGTTGTGGTCCCTGTTGATTCTGCTATTGTTGCTGTCTCTAAATTTGGACCTATATCAACAATGGACGCTGAGCTAAGGGTCGTACTGCTGCTGTTGGTCCTCCTTACTACACTGCCCTTGGAGCTGGCAATGCAGAAAAATATTGTACTGGCCCTCCTGGCCTCTGTATCAATGGGCATGTGGCAACCCTATGATTAGGACTCCCATATCTCAAGCACTGTCCATTTTCTACCCGACAAAAATCTAGGGTATGGCCTGCTTTGCCATAATAGGTATAACACGTCGGAGCTTTTTGTCGTTGTTGTTGTTGCTGCTGCTGCTGCTGCCAAGTTAGTGTCGTCACTATTGAGGTCATTGGCCTTCTCTGTGTTACATCATGGATGAGAATGCCAGGGGATGGTGTCGATGTTCGCGGTACTGATCCTCCCTCATTGCTCTGTCTATGAGGCCTCTTTTGATCCACTCTTCTTGATGTCATCCTTTGGGAAGTAAGCTCAACCATATTGGATGTTATCAATACCGCCTCAAAATTTTGGTAGGCATGCACCTCTACCATGTGTAAGATTTCCAAGTAAAGTCTCTGCTGGAACCTCATTTCTCTCTCCAACTCGGTTGCCACCATGTTTAGAGCAAACCTGCTCAGTCGACAAAATTCTGCCGTATAGCCATCTACTATTCTTCCAGCCTGCTTGAGTTTGGTGAACATTTGTTGTAGCTCGCACTGAGCCACAATCCTAAAGTAATTTATCTTGAACCAGATCCAAAAATTGTCCTACGAAATGGGATACCTCAATCCTACCTCCATCGTGGTCCACCAATCTCTTTTAAGATCCTGGAGTTGTAAGCGAACTAGGCCAACCTGTTCTTCAGTCGGAATCTTAGCTGCTGCCAGAATGGTCTCAATATCCTGGAGCCAATCATTTATCGTGATTGCATTCTCCGTGCCATCAAAATATCTGGGGTTCAGTCTGCAAAATCTACTAGATGTCCAGAATCTGTCCTTCCGCCTCGTTCTAGGGCCGTCTATAATCCTTGGTTCAACAGTACTTACTGTTCTTGTTGTTGAAGTTGTTATTATTGATGTTGTTATTGTTGTTGTTGTTGTTGTTGTTGCACCACCATCTGGTGTTGTTGGACAGCCAATAATCTACGGATAATCTCTAGCAAGGTCGGGGTATCCAGTATTGCCGGTACTGGGGGAGGTACGGGAACACCTGGAGTCTGCTGCTATGTCCTATTCATCGTGGGCTCAACTTGGGTCCCTAACTGTGGTCCTGTAGGACCTCATTCTACTAGAAACTCTGCCTCTCTTGTTGCTACAGCATCTGGGGAAGGAGGATCCCTAAAAAAAGAATAAGACACAATTAAGTACATGACGAGAAGGAACAAGGAAGCAACCAATCTGGAAGAATTTAAGCCGAGTGTCAAAGAGGACAAATTCAGAATTTTGAGAAGGATTCATGCTTGATTGAGACTCATATAACCATGACATCCCATAAGTATGTAGAACAGACCTACATGGACTACCACTAAAATCTTGTCACGTCAAATACCAAAATACGAAGACGGACATGGCCATCTACCCCGTACAAGGTACTATATGTAGTACAGAGATCACGATTATAATAAGACAAGGGGTTGTATGCTATAATCAAGTCACTTAGGGTCATACGAACATCTATGTCTCAATCAATCAAACCATAAATAATAAATATACATCATATATGATAAAATAATAAGACGTTCCAAAAGCTTTCTCAAAATATTTTAGAGACCAGCTATGCAAAATAAGAAGCTGGCAGAGTAGCAAAAGTACATGACAGTGATCAGCTGCAGTCTGATTTAATACAATAATATAAAGAGACATGTTCAGACGTGCCGGCTAACAGGTGCCGATGGCTAAACACCCAAAAAGAGAAAATATACAATGACGAGTAGGGAAAAAGAAAACTCACTCGTTATCCTCTGCGATCATATTCATGGTACACGTCATGAGTCAAAAAAAGTATATTGGATCCTCGGTGCAGGCTCAAAACCTGGTCATGCAAAACCAGTGTAGTTAGACCCCAAATAGCAAGTACCACAAAGGAGCACAAAATGGATAAACAAAACCCAAACAACAGATATATGTATACATATGTTCTGTGTCATATTTTAGGTCCACGACATATCCTAACACAAAGGCCTAACCCTACAACCAAACAAGGACAAGGGTTGAACCGCCACACTAGGATAATCCATAATCCTAGACTACTAATAGAATAGTACAATCACAACCAAGTCCAATTTCTTTATATCGGCCAATCACTTGTAAAGGTTGTTATTTATGGAGTTTAAAGTTATCTCAGAAATAATGCATATTAGGTATCCTCAGATCATGTCATTGTCGAACATGAGCTAACCGAGCCAAATAAATGATAATACAGGCACTTTACTGATGCACCATTTCCTGTTAGGGACGCTATGCTAAATTATGGTATTAGCGGTTCCAGTGATCCTAAAGGGAGACAATGGCTTGACGTTATTTATAATAGGTCAGATACTGTACTCCACTAAGGCTAATAATATATAGTATCTGTGATGGCCAGCCCACAACGCACTAGAGCGAATCTCCGTGGGAAGGTTCGTTGGCATGATCTCGGGATACCGTTTCCTCCATATGTTACTACCACTTTTAGTTACTTAATTAGCCCTATATTCTGTTCGAAATGTCACGACGTGGTCACATGAAAATTTTCCTTAAGATGTCGTACAAAGTATGGTTGTCACGCCACAATCCCAAAATATGTAGGACTAGGAACACTTAAGTATGCCAGCCGTATGTATATGACAACTCCAATATATGGATACCATAATACACACGTACGCTGTAATATAAATATAAACTCACATGTCGTATATATAGTGTCACAAGTCAAAGATATACTAATCTCATCCACACAACAAGTCATAGAAAAGAAATAACTAAACTAGAATAATGAGTCTGAATAATCCAAAATAATAGTCGGGTGGAGACAAATCCACTACCAATGACTATATCAATACTAAAATGAGGGAGAAGGGTAAATCTCCAATATAAATAAGATGATGATATAAAGGTATCAGCGAAGCGATCCATCGCTAGAGATAATCAAGGATGCTCAGAAGGTAAGACCTCCTCGGAAGAGATAAGTAGTAAGACCTGATCCGTGCTCCTGCGAATAGTCATGAACATCTATACCTGAAAAGGGACCAGGTCCTCAGAGGGACGTAACAAGATACATAGAAGCATGCCAATTTGAATACAGTAAACATGCATAGTAGGTAGAAAATATGTAAGTACGTTGTACAAGACAATCTATATGAATGCATAATGAGGACAACTTTCTGACGTATGGGCATGGGTAGGCTACTCTATCTAAGCTCACAACTCACACACACGTCAGGAACATCATCAGCTGATATACCGCGGGGGTAGCGACCATCGTGACACCATCAGCCGACATATCGTGGAGGTAGCGACCATCGGATACGACTACCATAGTGCGTGCTAATTACTACAGTTTACCAGAGTGGTTATAGCCCATACGCCTACTGATTGTCCTCCCCTCCCATGATATTATGTGTCAAGTGTGTGTCAACATATATATATATATATATATATATATATACTTATGACTGAAAGAAAACACAAATGCAATGAATATACAGAAATATAATAAGCATGCAAAGTACTGTAAGCAATTTGGCAAGGTATCTTGCCTGGTAAGAAAGCTGCAAAGTGTAACGTCCAGGAGTCAAGCACACAGGATCAGAAACTACGGCCTCAGAATGAACGTCTCTGGATGCTAAAATAAATATCACCAACGTTCTCAGAATAAGCGAGATAGCTAGAAAATACTACCCTTTTTCCAATTTGGACACAGGAGCAAAACGATAATTTCGGGTCAAATTAGGGTCCACATGTGGCCCACTTTGCACCAAAAAGCGTGCCAGGGGTAAAGGTCTTTAAAAGGGACAAATTATAGGTCAAACCAATTCTAAATGTTAATACGAACTCAACGGTACGTCCAATTTTGTATTCCGTGAGCCGAACATGAATTCGCCCAAAAAGTCAACCGTAGGGCCCGTAAATAGGCGGCTTGGTCAGCTATCTCAGAATCACGTGAAACTTGGGTCACAGGACCAGCGTGATACCACGAATCCAATGGCGCAAGTTTTGTCGCGTTCTGACGAGCGTACAATAAATGGTGCGGTATTTTGTAAAAGTTGCGATATGGGGACTTTTTGCGGATATGGGCTGATTTCGACGTCCACACGCGTCTGAACCAGTTTTCACAATATTTTACACATCTGGGTATACCATGTGCGCCTATCGGTGTACTTGGTACACGACGGGTCAGTCCCGTTGGGTAGAGCATGCTCCGTATCGTAAATTTTAAAGTTTCGAAAATAGGTTTTTAGTGATTTTTAACCCAGAATAATTCAGCATACAACATCAAATAAAATAATATAATTGACATAAATTAATATCGGTTAGGTGGTCTTTCCATATTAAGAAGAAAAACTAAGTTCGGATCTCTATGGTGGGAGATATGAGTCCGTAAACATTGATGGTTACAACAGTTTTTCTGAGAATAAACGTGGTCATTTTTCTCCAACTTGGTCTCGGTTTTCACCTAGGGTTACGCACTGTTCGAAGGAAACTAAATTATGAGATTTAGAGAGGGATAAGTGGGGATCATACCGGTGAAGACGGATCTGAATTCGGGCGAGAGACGTGACAGGAAATGGCGAGTGAAGGAGGGTAAGTCGCTGTAGTTTCTGCGCGGCATTTGCGCGCAGGTGACGCTGTTGCGGCCGGCCGACGGTTCTCTGGCGATCTCGCGGTGGCTGGCGATCGGCATCGTGGGTCCAAGCGGTGGCGCGAAGGTGTGGGAGGAGATTTAGGGTTAGGGTTTATATGAATGTTATATATATAGAGAGGCAAGAGTCGGGGGGGTCTTGCGCGGTTTGGCGTCCCTGGGCAGCGAGGGTTTGGAAAATAGCAGCGGGGGATAGTTTTAGTTTGCTGGCTGAGGGTTTTAGGATTATTAAGGGTTAGTTTACTACATAGGGTTTTTAATTAGGATTAAGGTTTTATTTTCTTTCATTTTTCTTTTACTTTGTTTTTCCATTTCTTTTCTATTTCATTTCTTTTCTTTTTCTTTTCTATTTCATTTCTTTTTTTTATTACTACTATTATTATTATTATTATTAATACTATTACACTATTTATTATTATTATTATTATTATTATTATTATTATTATTATTAGTAGTATTATTATTATTATTATTAACTATTATTTATTATTATTATTATTATTTTTTTTTTTATTATTATTATTATTTATTAAGGTATATATAAAATACGTTTGTACCTAAAATAGATTCTTAAAATTCTATCCCTCTTCTGCAAAATATTCCTAAAGTAAAATAATAGGACCTTGTGCAATAATTCTAAATAATTAATTATCTAGGTAATTAAATCAATAATATATATATTATCTAATTAACTATAAAATAATATAGGTAAATTCAATAACTAATTAATTAAATAATATTTAAAAATATGGGGTTTTACAACGGTCACGCTAGATACGAATCCATGGAAGTTCAGTCTGGATTTACCCGAGCTTGTATGCAACATAAATCAATATCCTAGCCACGCTTTGGTACTTGACTCGCATATTATGCCGGTGCTGGGGGAAATTATATTTATAGCATCACACATTCAGAAATTTGGAGACATTCTTGATGCACAACCTAAATATAATCACTTAACACATAACACGGTATATCGTACCTTAGCGCACATCGGATCATATACACTTTCAGGCAATAATTTGTATCAGCATGGATATAGTATTCGAGTCTAACTACCAATTACACATTGGGTCACATGAATCAAGATCTCATTGTAACACGAAGCTTATGTCATGCACATAGCTGGTTAGTCATTTATCACTTAGTCCATGCCATGTTCATAGCTAATCTTAGCTCAAGTAAATTTATTCTTCCTTAGAATCATAACACAAGCAATACTAGGATCAACCATATATAGGATGATAAGAAATATTCTAAATAAAATAAGTGAACACATCATAAAAGTACTTCATGCATGCATGGAGTCACTAAGGATAGCACGCGCATGAAATTGTACACGTGAAGGTCAGGCACATGAACCAAGCAAGCGCATGCTCAGGGTGCCGCATGAAGTCAGGGAGCTTAAAGTCTCATGAAGCCAGGGGCGCATGAACCAATCGTCAGCATGCTCCTCCGGGCCGCTTGCTCGGGCAAAAGTCCACTACTTGGGACAAGTACCGAAAAGACGAGAAATAAATAAAGTGTCAGCAAAGTGACATAAAAGTGACTGATGTGATAAGCCATAAGGTGCGTCAGAGAGAAAAAGAAAAAATTAATCAAAAGACGTGCCAGGGAGGGACTGGGTCATGCATCCAAGGAAAAAGAGGCACATAGCTTAGGGCCGCATGATGACTTCCATGCGCCTAGGAGAGACAATACAAATGTTCTGACACTTAGCTTTTTCAAGCTCGAGTTTCAGGACGCATGTGTTCTTCAACTATGCGCCCAACAAAAGGGAGGCATGCTGGATACTTGACGCATGGAGCTTCATCCTCTCCACAGTAAGTTTTGAGCCATGGCGGAAAACTCCAAACCGAAGGTTGGATTTTCTCTATGGAAACTTCGCCTGGGGTCCAAATCTGGTGATATAAAGTTCTGAACCATTCAAAATTGATTGCTTTACAACATAGAACAACAAATTTTCGAAAATGAATAATTTTCTAAGATCAAAACCAAGAAAAACTCAAGAACACCCACACTAATAAAAATTCAGATCTACAATATTCCATCCACCAAATTCGAAAATACCAATTTCTAAACATGTTTCAAATCATACTTAGATGCTACATAGTTGGTTCTCATCCTTCAGAGACATAATAGACCAAATAATATGGAGGGTTTTTCCATTTCTCATGCAAGGTGTACTTGCCTATGGTGGAGAAAAAAATCTAAGAGAAAGAAGGAAAAAAAAGAATGAAGAGGGAGAGAAAAAGAAGTTGGATTATATAGCTAGGGTTTGAGGTATAGACCATGGTAAACTCATGATTAAACCAACCCAACAATAAACAACGAACCAAGATAACCAAGGAATGAGTCTAGTCTCATGTAATATACTAAACATGCAAGCAAGAAAATAATACGCTACAAATACATATATTTGGGAACGGGGAGTGACAACATGGTAGCTCCGAACATCCATGTGCCTATGGTATATGCGCACGCATGGTCGTATAACACAATGGTTATAAATATCAGGGTGGTATACCCACACACACACACACAACGGAGGGGCACAAGCAGACAGACAAACTAGGGCATAGAGAGAGAAAGTATTTCCCTTCTTCAGTCGGATCATCAACGGAGTAAAGGAGCAACTGCAGCGCTCCATCTCCATCGTCGCACTCTCCAGAATCAAAAAAATTGTACTTCGATTTTTTGTTTAGGATTTCTCTGTATTCTCCTTCGTGAATTAAATACAAAAGTTTATTCAAACTCATTTTTTAAAAATTGTACTTAGATTTTTACTAATTTAGAAATGTGGGTCCATGGCTAAACTTACTCCAGATGCCCGGGTTGTTGAATGGTAAGGAAATAATTGTTTTGCTAATTTTGAAACATTGGCCCATGACCAAACTTACTAACAATTTTTTTTAGGTTATTTAAAGAGAGAAATTCATCTCCTGTGTCCGGCTGCTCAGGAGTTAAAAAAAAAAATTGTTTGTGGCTGGTCATATTAACACAAAGAGAGTTTTAGAACGTTTGATGATTTTGAAGAATTTTCTTACACGATTACAATCAGCCTTCCCTTCCCATTCCACAGGTGACTTTTTATTTTCTTTTTATATATATAATAATATAAATTGTTGTTGAATATATATTTACATTTTATCTGTAATTTGAATCTTCACACAGAAAAAAAAACTTTTTTATATGACATGACAAGTGCATAAATTGCAATAACTTAGGTCGTTGTATAATTATTTTGATGCTCTAATTATTAACTTATAATTAATGGAAAAATGTGTTCTAGCTAATGCCTATAATTATTGAGTTTTTATCGGCGCACTTCAAAATTTACTCAGGGCTAGCGAGAATTGAGGTTTGTCCAGTTTAGAGGAACTCTTACTCGAGAGAGCCATTTTCTTACTAGCCACCCCCCCCCCCCCCCCCCATCCTAAATTTCAAAGCTTCTTCACAATTAATGTACAAATCATATTCCCAATATTTTTACTCTATATTTTTCATCTCTAATTTTAGGGTTTGTATTTTTTATTTTATGTTGTTAAATCTTCTTCTCAATCCTTCTAAATGCCTAAAAGATCATTATATAGTAATATAAAATAGGTTTTAGATTAACTTTGGATAAATTTTTGAACTTTTGAATCCATTTTAGTGATTCGAACTAATAAAATTTGCCACAGTCACGGGTTGGAAGACCAAGGAGTATTGTAGAAATTTTCTACACTCTTGTATGTTCTCAAGACTATAAAGACATCATCAATACAGAATTTGTGAAATAGTGTAAATTTTGATTATCATATGAATTTTAGGACTGTCAAAATATTTGACAGTCATGGCTATAGGCAGGATTGTTAAATTTTTTTTTACAGTCCTAGGTTCCAGTAAGTTTCTATTAGTACTGTCAAATATTTTGACAGTGCTACCTAGAGCCAGGACTGTAAAAATTTTGACAGTCCTACCTATTATCACGTCCCAGAACCAGAATACTAGACAACAAAGGCAAACAAAGTCAGCTACGTATACCAGAGTACTCTACACCCTGAGATACGATCACGACTGTCTAGACATATGAGGGTTTACTCTACCATCCATCAGGCAATCCTAGGTCAAGAATTCTAGGTGTCTCAATCTCAAGCAAGCAATAAGTTACAAGATGTATGATCACCAAACATATAATAGTGAGACGTCTCAAACTAGACATATACAAATGATCATTAAGCTAGTTACAAAATGAAGAACTATCAATAGTACAATATTACATGATCAGCTCTAGCTATAGTATAGAAAATGCTTTACATGTAGCCCCACGGGCTAGAATGTCAAGTTCTAAAACACGAGCTAAACACGTGCTCGGTGGCTAAATACCTCAAAAGTAATAGGTACAAGATCAAGTGGGTGATGAAGAAAAAATCCACTCATGTCCTCGTGTGCTCCTGGTATTTACCATCTTGAGGCAGAAAATATGGGAGATCCTGTGGTCCTGCTCCAAAATTTGGTCATACAAACCAGTAGGGTCAGCCCCCAAAATAGCAAGTACCACAAGGAAGCCAAACTTATGATCTAAAACCAGAATGCAGACAAATAAGTAAAAAAAGCATAATGATCAGTTAAATAAGTGCAATGGATAAAATGACAGTTCAGGAGTAATTAAACAAGGACATCTGGAATCAGTAATTCGGTTACCATTCTGGGTCAACTGTTAATGAATCAAGATAGGACTAGACTAAACTAGAAATCAAGCGATCATGGCCAATCATGCCCTACGACTTATTATCAATAGCTAATTATGGTTATCACAGTCCTAGTTACTAACACATGTTGTTTGAGATTCCTTATAGCCATATGCCCTACAGACTATCTGGATTTTTCAGACAAACAGGTACAAGTATATATTTATCTGATATAATCATTTCTTATTTTTATAGTAGTGTAATACTCGATGGTGTACTGGAAGTGTGTCCCTCACGACGGAGAGCTCCAAATCTATCAGGTGTCGCTAGGATATCGGGATTGCATGTAGCCAAAAAATATCTCTAGATGCTTTCTCGATTATTATTCTAGTTATTAGCCGGGACAATTATCAAGGATTCTCGACCGTGGTGCTCAGGAATCTGCCTAAGACATGATGCAAGACATGACAGTAACTTGACGAGTATAATCAAAATTAACCACTGGGATACAGGTCATGCAGTACAGTTTCTACTAATAGCCTTGATCTGGGCAGTTACAGGAATTCTCAAGTCAGGAGTGCACTACGTCGAGCCACTATCATGATTTACCAGGATCAGAAGTATCAGTACAATATCAAGATCATCAGGATTATCAGTACAATGTCAGGATTTGGGAGTTTATTTTTAATGTACAATTACTAGATCAAGTCAGAAAATCAAGATCAATATCAAGAATGACATGCTCAAGAATAACCAGGATTAACTAAAATAACAGGATAAAAGAGAACCAGGGAATAAACAAGAGTTAAGCATGTTAAAGAGAATGTGGGCATATATGTGCATAGATTAACCATTCAGGGTTAGCGTATAAAATCAGGCAAAAAAATAACATCTGCGCATAATGGGTCAAAACCACTATTGGCGCACAAATAGCAAAAATGGGTATTAGCGCACAAATGACGAAAAGTAGTTTGGGCACACAAATCACTAGTTCAAACAGTTCTGCACACTTTGATACAAAAGTGCTCCGAGCAAGATGGCGAACAATCATACTAAAGCGCACTTCTAGGATCTTGGTGCATAATAATGGAAGTGCGCAAGCCAAGAGCTTGGCGCATAAATCTATCATTGGCGCACAAATAAAAGTACCCAAGTAACGACTTTGGTGCACATTTATTAAGTATGCCAGAAGTGAGGTTTGGCGCATAAACAAGCGCTGGAAGGTCTACTAAAAGACAAACACAAGTTCCAAGACATGGCACAGCAATTGAGACGACTCTGCAGTCGAGAAACACAATTCTCGAGAATGGTCAGAAGTCTTTACTTAGTCATTAAGTAATTACGAAAGAGCTACAAAATATGCCATCTCTGGAGAATGCCACATAGTGCGCCATATAACAAAGTGTGTCATTCTCCAGAAGTGACAAAGTGCATCTGTAAGTAAATTTCACCAAAGTGCGCCAACTCTGCAATATCTGTAAAGTACGTCAATTTGACTTTTCAAGCAGTGGCATATATTCTTGATGACTTACAGACCCATTCAAATGTATGCCAAGTAGGATTGGCATACTTTTGAAGGAATTATCTTAGTACAAAATATATGTAGGAGTAGAGAAGGGTGCCTAGAGTACTTAACATATCTTGGCGCACTTTCTAAGGAATTTATGAAACACACACAAGAGCGCTCACTGGAACTTCGCTTAAGTGACAAGGGTTCTCTGCGTACTTTTGTATATATTTTTAGGGCAACTTTGCATTCTCCGACTTGCTGTTTTCGTGCTCTAAGAGCAATCCAATCCAAGAAAAATAAAATTATAAATGAGACAAGTTTTAAGTGCTACCCAAAAGTAAAATCGATCAATTGATGAAAATAAGCTATATTAAGAATCAAAGCAAGATACAAGGTTGTTCCTTCGGTTGGAAAGATGTACTTGTCTACAGTCAAGTTTTAGCCTAATACCAACACTACCAAGGTCACCCTCGGCCAAGGCCAAGCTTGGCTACTTCTCTCTGCTAGGGAAGAAAGAAAAATAAAAGGGAAAAAAAGTAGAGAAAAGAGAATATGATTGCTTATATAGCCAAGGGATTGATTGTAGCCCATTGGATCACAATCCATGCCTCTCACCCGGGTTCATTACAGCCACCCACCAAGAAAACCAAGGGACCAACGGTCCAAAGCATGCAACTAAGGGAAACTTACAAAAATAACCTAAATAATACATGAATGGCAAGATGTAAGCAACTGAAAAGTAAATAAGTTATACATGTATATTATGCATATACCGGGTATGAATACTAGAATAGTGAGACGGGTCTCACAACTCTCTCCTCCTTAAAAAATTTTGTCCTCGAAATATCAATAAGGCACGGGGTCTAGCAAAAAAACTCTAGGGACATGCAATCAAGGTAAGCAAAAGCATACAGGAATCAAGCACAATCATAGAATAAGACAAGCATGCACCATACAAGATCAGGGTACGAGATATATGAACAAGTATACCTCACGAGTCAAACAAATATGGGTATCGAGGACGGATCTCCCAAGTTGATTCGCCTGGTGAGTGATGCCTCCAAGCAACTCCACTAACTGAATAGTCCAGTTCTTGACAATCTTCTCCCTCTGATCCAAAATGGATACAAGCCTCTCCTCATAAGAAAGGTCCGTCCAATGACCAATTATGAATGATCCAGGACATGGCTTGAATCCGTTATATACTGTCATAATTGTGTTACATGGAAAATGTTATGTATATTGTGAAGCAACAACAAAAGAGCAAGGTGATAAGAAACATCTCCACTCGCTCGAGGATATCGAACAGACCAATATACCGTGGACTAAGCTTTCTCTGTATACCAAATCTTATGACTCCTCGGGTAGGCAAAATTTGAAGGAATACATTATCACCAACAGAGAATACAAGAGGTCACCGATGTGAATTATCCTAATGACGCCCACGATCTTAAGCTACCTTGATATGCTTTCGGACTTACTTGACTACTTCAACTGTCTGAGATATCATTTTGGGACAAAGCAATTGCCTCTCGCTAATATTATTCCAAGCTACATGGGATCTGCACTTCCTGCTATACAGTGCCTCGAAGGGTGTCATCTGGATACTTGGTTAGAAACTATTAAGAATTTGACCAAGTACAAATAATCCTCCCACAAACTACCAAAGTTAAGGGTACATAAACGTAGCATATCTTCTAGAGTCTGGATGATATGTTCTGACTAGCCATCTATCTAGGGATGATAAGTTGTACTAAATTTCAGACGGGTACCCATATTCTACTATAGACTCTGCCAAAAGTGTGATGTAAATCTGAAATCTCTATCTGATACGATACTCATTGGCACTCCATGAAGTCTGACAATCTAATTTATGTACATCCGAGCCAACTGCTCTGTAGATTGTCCTACTTTGAAGGAAAGAAAGTGATCAACCTTTGTGAGTTGATCCACTATTACCCAAATTTTATCTCTGCTAGCTGGTGATCTAGGAATACGTGACATAAAATCCATAGTGATATGTACCAACTTCCAATCAAAAATTGGCAAAGGTTGAAGAAGTCCCGCGGGCCTCTGATGTTCTACTTTAACTCGTTGGCAGACCAAATATCGAGAGACAAACTGAGCTATCTCTCTCTTTATTTTATTCTACCGGAAATGCTGACGAATATCTCTATACATCTTCGTTCCTCCTGGATGAACGAAATACTGAGAACTGTGGGCTTCTGACATGATATCTTGACGAAGGTCTTCGTTAGGTACACAAAGGTGATTCATAAAACAGAGTATTTTGTCACTGTGAATGCTTAGTTCTGATCTACATCCTACCTCACACTCTGTCCTAAGTCGTTGAAGCTTGACATCTGTTGATTGTGCTGCTTTGATCATTTCCACTATATTGGATTAAACTTGCAAACCAGCCATCAATACTTTGTTGCCAGGCAATACTACTTCGATGACCATATCCTGAAGATTTTTTAAAATCTCTCGATGTGCCATGAGAAAATACGCTACTGCTCTCAGGCTCAAAGCATTTGCCACGATATTAGCCTTCCCTGGGTGATATTGAAGATCAAGGTCTTAGTTTGTCATCAACTTTAGCTATCTTTTCTTCCTCATGTTAAGATCCTTCTGAGTAGAGACATACGTCAAACTCTTATGATCAGTATAAATCTTTACTCTATCTCCATATAGGTAATGCCTCCAAAGTTTGAGTGAAAAGGCAATTGTTGTTAACTCCAAGTCGTATGTTGAATAATTCTTCTCATGGTCTCGAAGTTGCCGAGATGCATAATCTATAACCTTACTATGTTGTATAAGAATACACCCTAGTCCATTTCCCGACGTATCATAATATACCGTAAAACTACCTGTCATATCTAAAAGCGTCAAAATTTGTGCCATAATCAACATCTGTTTGAGCTTCTCGAAAAAGGTTTGATATTCAGCTGTCCAATCAAAGCACACATTATTCCATGTTAGCTACATCAAGGGTGCATAAATTCTAGCAAAGTCTGATATGAAGAGCCGATAATATCTTGCTAATCCCAGGACTCTACGAACTTCTTCAACTATTCTAGGTACTGGCTATGTCTCAACTGCTTCTATCTTCTGGGGATCCACTTTAACTTCACCTTTTGCAATAATATGTCCTAAGTATGAAATACAATCAATACAGAACTCGCACTTACTATACTTGGCATATACCTTATGTTCTCTAAGGATTTGAAGAACTGCGCGATGATGCTGCTCATGCTCTGCTTCACTTAGACTGTAAACCAAGATATCATCAATGAACATAATCCCAAACTTGTCTAAGTATGGCATAAAAATATGATTCATGAGATCCATAAATACTGCTAGCATATTGGTTGTTCCAAAGGGCATACTAGAAACTAACATTGTCATATCTTGATCTGAACGTCGTCTTGGGTATATCTTGCTCTCTGACTCTGATCTGATGATATCCCGACCATAAATCAATTTTGGAAAATACTTCTGCTCCACTAAGGTGATCGAACAAGTCATATATCCTTGGAAAGGGATACTTGTTCTTGATGGTTACTGCATTGAGGGTACGATAATCCACACATAATCGTGACGTTCCATCTTTCTTCTTTACAAGTAGCATAGGGGCTCCCCTAGGTGATCCATTAGAATGAATAAATTCATTAGTTCTCAATTCTTCTATCATCCGGTACAAGATTTCTAACTCTAAAGGCGTCATCCTGTAGACTCTCTCTGATACTGGTATTGTTCCTCGAAGTAGATCAATGGTAAACTCAATCTCTCTTTCTGGTGACATATTTGGAAGTTCTTCTGGGAATACATCTGGGAATTCATTAATAACACTGGGAAATTGTACTTCATGTGTCACTGCCATTCTCATGATCACGGTTGAAGACTCCGTCTCATCTCTAAAAAATGAGAATTCCTTCTTACCAGGGATACGAAAGATAACCTTTATCATGCCCTGGTCCCAAAATACATAGAACTATGAATACGTAACACGCCAGCCATATGTATACGAACTCCAATATATGGAAACCATATACACACGTACGTTGTACATGAATATCCAATCCACCAGTGGTAATATACTGTCAACAAGTCACACGCAATCTATATCTCATCCACAGCACAAATAAACAGATAAATGGAAATAAATAACTGAATATCAAGATGAGTGTCAAAGTATGATAGTCGGATGGAGACAAATCCACTGCAAATCGACTATACCAAAACTACTAAAGAGAGAAGATAATTAACTCTAATATAAGAATAAATGTCTCAAAAAGAATAGTAACTAAAATCTCTAAATAGTTGCAATGAATCACAGATAATCCGAAGGTAAGACCTCCTCAGTCTGATAAGTAGCGTCAGGTCTAGGTCCATACTCCTGCGGATACTCCTGCTCATCTATATCTGGAAAGGTACTAGGTCCTTAGAGGGATGTAACAAGATACATATAAACATGCCAATGAAGTACTGAAATGTAAACATCCAAGGGTCGCCTAACCGTCTAAGTGAATGCAGTTTAAGAACAACTTTCCAACAAGTGAGCTATCTGGCTATAAATGGGATTGGCGTGAATCTCTCGGAGAATCAGGGGCCTACAAAGTATGTCATCTTTTGAACGATAGAGGCCGCCTGATAATATATAATATATAAGGGTCATCACCGCCCGTATCTCCAGCGAAGCTTCCGGGTTACAGAAGGAAAAAGTGCAAAGGAGCCCAAACGCCTTACTTGTTGTTCTCCCTACCCCATGCTCTAAGCATGTCATATCCATGACACGATGATACCTCTACATAACTGCCATGTCTTCTAGCATGCAAATTTCTATCAGTAGTTATCCCTATTGTCACTATCACATTTTAGGAAAAAGGGTATTTTAGTAATTTCCTATTTAAATAAATATTGTGCATGGTAAATAATTTTTGTTGTATTATTTAATTATTGTTGGATGTTATTTAATTATTTTGGACTTATTTTAGTAGACCCAACTATTTTAGTTTGGACCCATGGACCAACATGAATTAAATAGTTAGACTTGGCCCATTTAGAAAGCCCATAGTTAAGGAGATGGATTAAATTAATTAAGTGATTAGACTAGAAGCTTCATTCCTTAATTATTTCTTCACGAGAGGCCCCAAGGGGTACATTGGATATTTTACAATTGCTTGGGGAAGGGGGCATGGCCGGCCTATATTAGAGGGGGGAAATTTCTCTCTCCTCTCATTCTCATTCCAAATCTAGATCTAGAATTTTCCACTCCCAAATTCCCTCCATTTCCATTCCAATTCCCCACCAAATTCATTTTAAATTCTTCCCAATTCACCATTAGAAAGTTGAGAAGCAAGAATCTAGAAGGAGGAAGCAAGGATCTACAAAGAGGAGCACGGATCTACAATTTGGAAGCAAGTTCATCTCAATTAGAGGTTTCATTGAGAATCCATCTCCCAATAGGTATAATTCAGTTTTTTCCATTAAAATAGCTTCTAAATCTGAGATTTAATTATGTAAAATCAATCCATATGTATGTACTACCCATAGGACTTTGTTTTATGTTCATAGGAGACCCATGGAGAAAGTTATGGTACTTTTTGTGTCAATTTTGTTGGAATTCCGAATTTATATTTTGTTGTGTGTGTCAATTGATCCTATTGATCAATTGGGCATGTGCTTATGTGTTTGGGGCTTGTGTCGTGTCCATATTTGGGTACATGTGGTTCGTATCCCAACTATTTGGTGATACGTGTCATTTTGGGGGCTTCCTCCAACACGGGGCTTTGTACATGTCGTATTTTGACACGGACACATAGATCTACTTTTGACACTTTGATTTATTCATAAATATTATTTGTGACTTGTTTGTGTCCTTCGGGGTACATTTGGTTGTGTGTTGGACTCGTGTCACATGCGTATCCTAGATCTAGTGGGATACGGTGTGAAACTTTCCAATTTGGTGTGTTTATGTGTAGATCTAATTATTTATGCTTTAAATTCTTCATTTATAATTAGTAAATATATATAGATATTATATATTATTTTAGTGTATTTATTATGGTATTTATTGTAGCATAGATCTATAGATATTTCTATGTGTTCTAATGTGGTGTATAAATATATGTATGTAGCTTTCTTGCATGCAATTATATATGTACTTATGTTAATAACATAAATTAGACATAAATATTTTATAAAATATATTTATGTGTTTAAATGTGTAATTATATTATTTATAATTATTATATAATTATTTGTATATTAATGAATGTATTTTTATGTGTGCTTCTAGCCATGTAAAATATGTACATTAATATGTGCAATGTGTTTTGTAACTATTAGTATTTGATTGTGTAAAGTTTATGTGTATATATATATAAGTATATATATTTATTAAATTATTTTATATATGTATATATATAGGTGTTTTTGTGAGGTATAATACTAATAATAATCTATTATTTTATTTGTATAAATATTGGTTTGTATATACATTATTTAGAGTGTGCATTAATTGTATTATTAGTATACTTTGTGTGGGTACCAATTGGGATCAAGACCTTGATTCCTAATTGTGTATTTTATTCTATATTATTTATATAGATGTCTTGTGAGGTTGACCTTGGTTTGACCATGTTTGACTTTAGTTGACTTTAGAGTTGACCATAGTTGACTTTTGACTTAGAATTGATTTATTGACCTAGAAGTTGACTAGTTTGACTTATTCTCTTTCCGGGACCTTGTTTTAATGTGGTATTCCATATCTAGGTTTTCGAGGCACCGAGTCAGACATCTGTGAGACTATTCGTTGGACTCCAGGCGAGTACATTCTCTGATAGTTTCTCATTTATAATATCCTCTATGTTTGTTGTATCTAGTGTAGATATACATATTTCTCTTGACACTATGGTTACACGGATTGGTATATCCGGATCTCGTCATAAGATATTATTCCTTGGTATATGGTGTATATGGTGCAAGTATTGTTTCATTGGTTATCTTGTACATGTACAGACACCGATTTTCGGGAGGAGTCGCTCTCTTCTTGGGGAATCTAGTGCCATAGCATACGGTGGTTGGATCTATTATACCAGTTGGGGGTGGGGAGTATTAGTATAGATATGTGATCAAATCCCTATTGAATAAAGTATTGGTAAGCGAATATTGTTGATCATGCACCGCACGTATGATTAGCCAGGCCGCATTGTATCTTGCCCAAGCCGATCACATGTTAAGCTAGTACTCACACACTTAGTCATAAGTATTTTTGTTTCATTGGCATATTGTTCATTATTGTATTTCTTTCCAGTATTTACTTATTGTCTATATATCTCTTGTATCTATTGTGCATCTTGTTTATCCACAGCTATTTACTGTTACATAGTTTTTATCATGGATTAGAACTGCTGTTAGAGATGTACTCTGCTCCTTTCCTGACTGGATATATTTTTCCAGATGACACTGAGGAGTACCCTACCTATTATGGACCCCAGGATGTTGTGGTTTAGATTCGGAGACCATGGCTCAAGAGGGACTTATCCCAACTGAGACAGTTGACCCTGGAGTGTAGCTTTGTAGTATGATAGTATTCTTTTGTACTGGATTTGTCTCCAGCTTATTTGTTACTCTTCAGACTCATTGATGTATTATTTTAAACTCATGAGTTGTATGATGACTATTCTATTCTTATCTGATTCATGCTCATTCTATCTTAGTTCTGTGATTGAGTATTCTATCATTATTGGTGGTTCATTACTTTAGATAGACTATCTAAACAGCGTTCTACCGCCGATTCTGCGGCGTAGGCTGGGCGTTGTTTCCGACTAGTATCCTTACATCGGGTACAGGTCGTGACACGTTTTTGGTGGTGGCCCATGCAGGTCTAGCTTCACAAGTATGTGATGTCGTGGTAGTACGACAATTTAGTTGTACTACTGCGAGCCTGCGATAGGATATAGGATATAGGCTGAGATACTCAATCACATCTAGGAAAATTATTTTGATTCAACTATTCTTCTTTGACATTGATACTTGATCCCTTAAATTGTCCTTTCCTTGATGTCTTACATCTTGTGCCATATTGATCCTCATTCAGTCTTTTTATGAGACATACTCGGAGATACTTGCGGAGGCACGCAAGGTTGAGCGGGATCTGGGTTTGAAGACCAAGAGAGACCGTGATTCTTTTCTGGGGGCCAACGGCAGTGCAGTATCTGCCAAACGTCCTCATTTCCAGTCCAGACCTTTCCAGCAGCCACAGCAGAACCAGACTCCAGCTAGAGCGCCTTTTCACCAGGCACCTCAGCAGCAGAGACAGTTACAGCAAGCTCCATGCAACTTCTGCAAGAAGCCTGGTCACATCTGGGAAGTTTGTAGGAGGAGGCTAGGAGTTTGTTTGTATTATGGTATTGAAGGGCATCAATCAAGGGAGTGTCCTCGTCGTGCAGTTCAGAGAGCAGCTCCAGCTCCGAGGACACAGACGAGACCACCTGCAGCACAGCCGAGGGGACCGCTTCCGACACAGCAGCAGCATTTTGTCCAGCATCAACAGCAGGGAGGTGCTCGACAGGGACGAGCGTTTGCTATGACCGTCGAAGAGGAGGAACCCACCGGAGATGTCATCGCAGGTTCTATTCTTCTTGATTCCATTCCAGCTTTAGCTTTGTTTGATAGTGGTGCTTCCCATAGTTTTGTATCTGTTTCTTTTGCTCTAAAGCATGGTTTGGTAGCTGAGCCTTTGCTTAGGACTTGCAAGATCATAACTGGGGGAGGCATTATCCTGGTTAATGATATTTGCAAGGATCGGAGAGTTACTCTAGGAGGCCGGGAGTTGAGTGCGTGTCTACTTGTAATGCCACTTCCGAGCTACGACATTATACTTGGGATGGATTAGTTGAGTAGGCACCGTGCTAGCATAGACTGTAGAGGAGGTAGAGTTTTGTTTGGTTCGCCAGGAGATCCAGAGTTCGAGTTTGCTAGAGGAGCTACGGAGCAGGAAGAAGGCATTATTTGTGGAGCTATGGTGGAAGACAAGGAGTTGCCACATCCGTTGATAGCAGAATTCTTGGATGTGTTTCCTGAGGAATTGCCAGGATTGCCACCAGATCGAGATGTTGAATTTTTTATATACTTGGTGCCAGGTGCAGAACCAATTTCACAGCATGTCTATAAAGTAAACAACAGCGAGCTGGTCGAGTTGAAGAAGCAGGTGGACGAATTGCAGGATAAGGGGTTTATCAGATCGAGTTCTTCACCATGGGGAGCCCCGGTATTGTCTGTACCGAAGAAGGATGGATCGGTGCGTATGTGCATTGATTACAGGGCTTTGAATAATCTCACTATCAAGAATAAGTATCCTTGCCACGGATTGATGATCTGTTTGATCAGTTGAGTGGTGCGAAGGTATTTTCTAAGATAGATTTGAGATCAGGCTACCATCAGGTGAAGGTGAAGCCGGAGGACATACCGAAGACTGCTTTTAGAACTCGGTATGGTCAGTACGAGTTTATGGTGATGCCGTTTGGTTTGACTAATGCACCGGCGATATTTATGAACTTGATGAACAAGGTGTTCCACCAGTACCTTGACAAGTTCGTGGTGGTGTTCATCGACGACATACTCATATACTCGAGGACACCGGAGGAGCATGAGGAGCATTTGAGGATTGTGTTGGATGTGCTGAGGAAGGAGAAGCTTTATGGGAAGTTGTCCAAGTGTGAGTTTTTCCTGGACAAGGTGGAGTTCTTGGGGCATGTTGTGACTGGTGATGGTATTTCAGTGGATCCGAAGAAGATTTCAGCAGTGAAATCTTGGAAGACTCCGAGTTCGGTAGCAGAGATCAGGAGTTTCTTGGGATTGGCAGGCTATTACAGAAAGTTTGTGCAAGATTTTTCGAGGATTGCCGAGCCGATGACCAGACTCACAAGGAAGGATGTGGAGTTTGTTTGGACGGAGGATTGCCAGGTTGCTTTTGAAGAGTTGAAGAAGAGGTTGACGTCTGCTCCTATTTTGACGTTGTCATCAGGGTCCGGAGGTTTCACTATTTATAGTGATGCATCGGGAAAGGGTTTAGGTTGTGTTCTTCAGCAGCATGGGAAAGTGATTGCCTATGCATCCAGGTAATTACGTCCTCATGAAAAGAACTATCCTACCCATGATTTGGAGTTGGCAGCTGTCATATTCGCCCTGAAGTTGTGGAAACATTATTTGTACGGAGAGCGTGTGGAGATCTTTACAGACCACAAAAGCTTGAAGTACGTTTTCACGCAGAAGGAGTTGAACATGAGGCAGCGTCGGTGGTTGGAACTGATGAAGGATTTTGATATCTCTTTGCAATATCATCCTGGGAAAGCCAATGTAGTTGCCGATACTTTGAGCAAGTATCCGGTAGCTATGTTCTTGACACAGGATCGATATTTGTTGGAGGACTTGGAGAGCTTGGGCATTGAGGTGATTGTTCCTGGTGGTACTATGCAGATGTGGGGATTGCAGATACACTCAGATTTGATGGACAGGATTAAGACAGCACAGTATGATGACGTATCTTTGAGGAGTATCAGAGCTCAAGTGAGGGCAGGATTGGAGGATGATTTCACTATTGCAGAGGATGGATCTTTGAGGCATGGAGTTAGATTGTGTGTGCCTAGTGGGGAGTTGCACGAGGAGGTGTTGCAGGAAGCGCATCGCTCTCAGTATTCCATACATCCAGGTGCTAACAAGATATATGGGGATATGCGAGAGAGTGTGTGGTGGTATGGCATGAAGAGGGAAGTGGCACAGTTTGTATCCAGATGCTTAGTGTGCCAGCAGGTGAAAGCCGAGAGGCAGAGGCCAGGAGGGTTACTTCAGCCATTACCCATTCCAGAGTGGAAGTGGGAACACATTACTATGGATTTTGTGTCCGGACTTCCACGATCTCCAGGAGGGAAAGACGCGATTTGGGTCATTGTTGATAGGTTGACCAAGTCGGCCCACTTTTTGCCTTTTAAGGTGGGTTTGTCTACGGAGAAGCTGGCAGAGATGTATGTGAGACAGATCGTTAGGATACATGGAATTCCCGTCAGCATAGTCTCAGATCGGGATAGTCGTTTCACTTCTCATTTCTGGAGGAGTTTACAGGAGAGTTTGGGCACTCAGCTCAAGTTCAGTACTGCATATCATCCCCAGACAGATGGGCAGTCAGAGAGGACTATCCAGACTCTCGAGGATATGTTGCGCACTTGTGTACTAGATTTCGGGGCTTCTTGGGAGGACTATCTCCATTTGGTAGAGTTTGCTTACAACAACAGTTACCAGGCCAGTATAGAGATGTCACCTTTTGAAGCTCTATATGGTCGGAGGTGTCGTACTCCTTTGTTTTAGGACGATGTTGGAGAGAGAGTTTTGCTTGGGCCAGATATGGTTGTGGATGCAGCGGAGAAGGTTCAGTTGATCAGAGACAGACTTCGAGTGACGCAGGACAGACAGCGGCATTGGGCCGATAGCCATCGAAGACCTTTGGAGTTCGAGGTGGGTGGTTTGGTGTTTCTGAGGATTTCTTCGACACGAGGCACGATTCTCTTCGGTGGAGACGGAAAGCTTAGTCCGCGATTCATCGGACCTTTCACTATTCTAGAGAGGGTCGGTGCAGTTGCTTATAGACTAGACTTGCCACCTGCATTGGAGGGAGTGCACAACGTGTTTCATGTGTCGCAGTTGAGACGATACGTGGCAGATCCTAGTCATGTATTGGATCACTCAGAGATAGAGGTGGGCCCTACTGTTTGCTATCCAGAGCAGCCAGTTGAGATTCTGGATCGGAGAGAGAAGGTGCTGAGAAACCAGACTATTCCTTTGGTACGCATCGCATGGAGGCATCACTCTCCGGGGGAGTCTACCTGGGAGAGAGAGGATGACATGCGAGAGCGTTATCCATATTTGTTTGTACCTTGAGGTATGTTATTTTCTAGTTATGTTCTGTTCATTAGTTAATTGTGATTCTTTAGTTCTGTTCTGTGATTTTCTGGGGGTAGTTTTTATCTTTAAATTTCGAGGACGAAATTATTTTAAGGAGGGTAGACTTGTCACTACCACATTTTAGGAAAAAGGGTATTTTAGTAATTTCCTATTTAAATAAATATTGTGCATGGTAAATAATTTTTGTTGTATTATTTAATTGTTGTTGGATGTTATTTAATTATTTTGGACTTATTTTAGTAGACCCAACTATTTTAGTTTGGACCCATGGACCAACATGAATTAAATAGTTAGACTTGGCCCATTTAGAAAGCCCATAGTTAAGGAGATGGATTAAATTAATTAAGTGATTAGACTAGAAGCTTCATTCCTTAATTATTTCTTCATGAGAGGCCCCAAGGGGTACATTGGACATTTTACAATTGCTTGGGGAAGGGGGCATGGCCGGCCTATATTAGAAAGTTTAGAAGCAAGAATCTAGAAGAAGGAAGTAAGGATCTACAAAGAGGAGCACGGATCTACAATTTGGAAGCAAGTTCATCTCAATTGGAGGTTTCATTGAGAATCCATCTCCCAATAGGTATAATTCAGTTTTTTCCATTAAAATAGCTTCTAAATCTGAGATTTAATCATGTAAAATTAACCCATATGTATGTACTACCCATAGGACTTTGTTTTATGTTCATAGGAGACCCATGGAGAAAGTTATGGTACTTTTTGTGTCAATTTTGTTGGAATTTCGAATTTACATTTTGTTGTGTGTGTCAATTGATCCTATAGATCAATTGGGCATATGCTTATGTGTTTGGGGCTTGTGTCGTGTCCATATTTGGGTACATGTGGTTCATATCCCAACTATTTGGTGATACGTGTTATTTTGGGGGCTTCCTCCGACACGGGGCTTTGTACATGTCGTATTTTGACACGGACACATAGATCTACTTTTGACACTTTGATTTATTCATAAATATTATTTGTGACTTGTTTGTGTCCTTCGGGATATATTTGGTTGTGTGTTGGACTCGTATCACATGCGTATCCTAGATCTAGTGGGATACGGTGTGAAACTTTCCAATTTGGTGTGTTTATATGTAGATCTAATTATTTATGCTTTAAATTCTTCATTTATAAATAGTAAATATATATAGATATTATATATTATTTTAGTGTATTTATTATGGTATTTATTGTAGCATAGATCTATAGATATTTCTATGTGTTCTAATGTGGTGTATAAATATATGTATGTAGCTTTCTTGCATGCAATTATATATGTACTTATGTTAATAACATAAATTAGACATAAATGTTTTATAAAATATATTTATGTGTTTAAATGTGTAATTATATTATTTATAATTATTATATAATTATTTGTATATTAATGAATGTATTTTTATGTGTGCTTCTAGCCATGTAAAATATGTACATTAATATGTGCAATGTGTTTTGTAACTATTAGTATTTGATTGTGTAAAGTTTATGTGTATATATATATAAGTATATATATTTATTAAATTATTTTATATATGTATATATATAGGTGTTTTTGTGAGGTATAATACTAATAATAATATATTATTTTATTTGTATAAATATTGGTTTGTATATACATTATTTAGAGTGTGCATTAATTGTATTATTAGTATACTTTGTGTGGGTACCAATTGGGATCAAGACCTTGATTCCTAATTGTGTATTTTATTCTATATTATTTATATAGATGTCTTGTGAGGTTGACCTTGGTTTGACCATGTTTGACTTTAGTTGACTTTAGAGTTGACCATAGTTGACTTTTGACTTAGAATTGATTTATTGACCTAGAAGTTGACTAGTTTGACTTGTTCTCTTTCCGGGACCTTGTTTTAATGTGGTATTCCATATCTAGGTTTTCGAGGCACCGAGTCAGATATCTGTGAAACTATTCGTTGGACTCCAGGCGAGTACATTCTCTGATAGTTTCTCATTTATGATATCCTCTATGTTTGTTGTATCTAGTGTAGATATACATGTTTCTCTTGACACTATGGTTACACGGATTGGTATATCCGGATCTCGTCATGAGATGTTATTCCTTGGTATATGGTGTATATGGTGCAAGTATTGTTTCATTGGTTATCTTGTACATGTACAGACACCGATTTTCGGGAGGAGTCGCTCTCTTCTTGGGGAATCTAGTGCCATAGCATACCGTGGTTGGATCTATTATACCAGTTGGGGGTGGGGAGTATTAGTATAGATATGTGATCAAATCCCTATTGAATAAAGTATTGGTAAGCGAATAGTGTTGATCATGCACCGCACGTATGATTAGCCAGGCCGCATTGTATCTTGCCCAAGCCGATCACATGTTAAGCTAGTACTCACACACTTAGTCATTAGTATTTTTGTTTCATTGGCATATTGTTCATTATTGTATTTCTTTCCAGTATTTACTTATTGTCTATATATCTCTTGTATCTATTGTGCATCTTGTTTATCCACAGCTATTTTCTGTTACATAGTTTTTATCATGGATTAGAACTGCTGTTAGAGATGTACTCTGCTCCTTTCCTGACTGGATATATTTTTTCAGATGACACTGAGGAGTACCCTACCTATTATGGACCCCAGGATGTTGTGGGTTTAGATTCGGAGACCCTGGCTCAAGAGGGACTTATCCCAACTGAGATAGTTGACCCTGGAGTGTAGCTTTGTAGTATGATAGTATTCTTTTGTACTGGATTTGTCTCCAGCTTATTTGTTACTCTTCAGACTCATTGATGTATTATTTTAAACTCATGAGTTGTATGATGACTATTCTATTCTTATCTGATTCGTGCTCATTCTATCTTAGTTCTGTGATTGAGTATTCTATCATTATTGGTGGTTCATTACTTTAGATAGACTATCTAGACAGTGCTCTAACGCCGATTCTGCGGCGTAGGCTGGGCGTTGTTTCTGACTAGTATCCTTACATCGGGTACGGGTCGTGACACCTATCCATCGCACGACCTATACGTACCAGTGGCCAGCCGAGTACGCAAGTCCGTGTCCTACATGAGACTCACACTCGTATAATATCAGTGTCATGGCCAATGAAATATAAGATTGTCTCATGATAATAGGGAAGTCTCATAAACTAGGTCAACATGCATATATATAATAAAAACAGAATACGACGTTATCGTCATTGCACCCAAGTTATTCTTGGACGCGTATTTATATAGCAATTAAAAATATATGAACTAAATAGACAGAAATAAAATACATGCATCATATGAAATATAAATCATAGTACAATGGCAAGGTATACTTGCCTGACAAGAAATCTGTAAAGTGTAAGCGTCTAAAAGTCAAGGACACAGGATCAGGAACTAATGGCTCCAAACAAATGTCTCCAGATGCTGAAATAGACATCACCAATATTTTTGAAATCAGCGAGATAGCTAGAAATCACTACCCTTTCATCTAATTTGGATACAGAGGCAAAACGGTAATTTTGGATCAAAGTGGGGTCCACGTGTGGCCCACTTTGCACCGAAAAGTGTGCCAGGATAACGGTCTCTAAATGGGACAAATTATAGGTCAAAAGAACTCTAAAAGTTAGTATGAACTCAATGGTATGTCCAAATATGGATTCCGGTGAGCCGAACATAATTTTGCCCAAAAAGTCAACCATGGGGTCCGCCAATAGGCGACTTGGTCAACTGTCTCAGAAATGTGTAAAAATTGGGTCACATGACCAGCCCGATACCACGAGTCCAGTGTCGTAAGTTTCGACGCAATCTGACGAGCGTACACTAATTGGCGCGGGATTTTGCAAAAGTTGCAACACGGGAAATTTCCGCGGATACGGGCTGATTCCGACGCGCACACGCGTCCAAATCAGTTTCCGCGAAAGCCCACACGTCTGGGTATACTGTGCGCACCTTTTGGTACACTTGGCATACGATGGGGTGGTCCCGTTTGGCGCGGCACACTCCGTATCATAATTTCTAAAATTTGGGAAAAAACTAGGTTAAGTGGTCTTCGCATACCAAAGAGAAAAACTGAATTCGGATCTTTGTGGTGGGAGATACGAATCTGTGAACATAGGTAGTTACCATAGTTTTCTGCGATCCCAAAAGTTGTCATTTTTTGCCTAGGTTTACGCGTTTTTCGAGGTCAACTAACATACAGATATGGAAGGGGGTTAAGTCGTGAACGTAGCGGCAAAGACGGGGTCCAGTTTGGTCGAGCAGTGGCGCGAAAAACGGAGCGTGAACACAGGTACGCTGTAGTCAAAATCTGTCGCGGGGTTGTGTGCGTCACGCTGCGGCGGTTGCTACTCCGGTGGACGCGGCGCTCAGGGGCTGGAGGCGACGGCTCTAGTCGCAGGGAAGTGGCGCTCCGGTCGAGGGTGAAAGGGATTTAGGTTTAGGGTTTTATGAGTTTACTGTGTATATATATGTATATATATGTAGCAGCGGTTGGAGGGGGCTATACGCGCGGGGGAAGAATAAGGCAGCAACTACTGTTGATGTTTCATTATAACGCGGGTAGGGTCCTTATGGGTTGCAGGTTAGGGTCCATTAAGGGTTTTAGTTTCTTTTTCTTTTTCTTTATCATTTCTTTATTTCTTTTCCTTATTCTTTTTCGTTTCTTTTCTAATTTCTTTTTAATAACTCATTGTATATATATATATATATATATATATATATATATATATATATATATATATATATATATATATATATATATATATATATAATTCTATAAATTTTTATTAGTGCGTACAATTAATCTATCAACTGTCCATAGGATCTCCTACATGGAAAAATTAGGAAAAAATTATAATTGCTCCATAAATCCCCTAAATGCACAAACACCTAAAATAAAAATTAAATAAATTCTATTTCTTCTAATTAGCTCATAATTACTATAATTTAATTAATTAATTAATTAAAAAGGTTAATACTATTTTTAGAATTAGGGTTTTACATTCTACCCAACTTATAAAAATTTTGTTCTCGAAATTAAAACTAAGCCACGATAGAATGTCATGGATGGTATAAGATATAAATTAACAAAGTAATTTCATACCTTGGTCTACTAATAGGTTCAGAAAACGCTTATGCATGTCGTCCTCGCGCTCCCACGTTGATTCTCCTGGGGCACCATGCCTCCATGCTACGCGAACCAAGGGAATAGACTGGTTCCTCAACACTTTCTCTCAGAGATCAAGGATTCCTACGGGTTGCTCTTGGTATGACAAGCTCGGCCCAATGGTGATCTCCGAATGGTCGAGAACATGACTGCTGTCTGCCACATATCGCCTGAGCTGCGACACTTGGAATACGTCATGTACTCCCTCAAGTGAAGGTGGTAGCGCAAGTCGATATGTCACTTCTCCCACTCTCTCTAGCACGTTAAATGGTCCAATATACCTTGAACCCAACTTGTCGCGCCCTCCGAATCGAATGGTGCCTCTGGTAGGTGATATCCTTAAGAAGACATGATCACCCTCTTTAAACTCCAAGGGACGACGATGAAGGTCTGCCCACTGCTTCTGCCTGTCTTGCGCTACTCGCAAGTGTCCTTGTATCTTCTTAACTGTCGCAACGGTGTTGACCACCAACTCTGGTCCCAGAATCTGACGTTCTCCCACGTCACTCCAACACACAGAAGACCTACATTTTCTTCCATACAATGCTTCAAACGGAGCCATCTCGATACTCGCTTGATAGCTATTATTGTAAGAAAACTCTATAAGGTGTAGGTGGTCCTCCCATGATCCTCCGAAGTCTAACATATAAGCCCTCAACATATCCTCCAGTGTCTGAATAGTACGCTCTGACTGCCCATCTGTCTGCGGGTGGTAAGATGTACAGAACTTCAGACGAGTTCCAAGACTCTCTTGCATGCTCCTTCAAAAGTGCAATGTGAAACGTGAATCCCTGTCTGATACAATATTGACTGGTATGCCATAAAATCTCACGATCTGCCTCATGTATAAGTCAGCCAAATCTTCTGTAGACTGGCCAACTCTAAAAGGTAAGAAATGGGCTGACTTTGTGAGTCGGTCCACTATTACCCATACTGCATCTCTCCCACTTGGACGCTTGGGAAAACCCGTGACGAAGTCCATAGTGATGTGTGCTCCCACTTCCACTCTAGAATCAAAAGTGGTTGCAATAATCTTGCTGTTCTCTGATGCTCCGCCTTTACTTGTTGGCATACCAGACATTTAGCTACAAAGTGAGCTATCTCTCTTTTTATTCCATGCCACCAAAAGTGCTATCGTAATTCACGATACATCTTGGTGCCTCCAGGATGAATAGAATATATCAAACTATAAACTTTTGTCATCAGCTCCTGTCGAATCTCTCCATTGGGAACATATAGACGATCACCACATCGTAATGTCCTGTTCTCATGAAAGTGCAATCATGTCTGCTCTCCGGCCTCTGTCATTTCCTTTAGTCTCCTAAATCTGGCGTCTGTAGGCAAAGCTCCTTGATCCTCTCTACTAGTGATGATTGTACTTACAAGTTGGCTAGTGTCCCATCTGCTCTGGGTAATATCACTTCAATGCCAAGCTCTTGCAATTCCTCCAATAATTCCTTCTGTGTTGTCAAGAAGTAAGCTGCTGGTTTCCGGCTTAATATGTCTGCTACGACGTTAGCCTTGCCTGGGTGATAATGTAGCTCTATCTCGAAATCTTTCATCAACTCAAGCCATCGACGTTGCCTCATATTTAACTCCTTCTGCGTGAAGACGTACTTGAGGCTTTTGTGGTCTGTATAGATCTCCACTCGTTCCCTATATAAGTAATGTCTCCAACGCTTTAGAGCAAATACAACGGCTGTAAGTTCCAAGTCATAAGTTGGATAATTCTTATCATGCACTCGTGACTGCCTAGATGCATATACAATCACCTTGCCATGCTGCATCAATATGCATCCTAAGCATTTCCCTGATGCGTCAATGTAGATCACATAACCTCCTGATCCTGATGGAATAGTCAATACTGGTGCTGTAGTCAGTCGCTTCTTCAACTCTTCAAAAGCAGCTTGACACTCGTCGGTCCATATAAATTCTTGATCCTTGCAAGTAAACCGAGTCATAGGTGCTGCTATCCTTGAGAAGTTCTCCATGAACCGTCGGTAATATCCCACAAGTCCAAGGAAACTTCTCACCTCTGATGCTGATTTCGGAACAGGCCATGTCTCGACTGCCGAGATCTTCTTTGGATCAACAGAAATACCATCTCCCGTAACGACATGCCCAAGAAATAAAACTCTGTCCAAGAAGAACTCACATTTACTGAGCATTGTATATAACTGCTCTCTCCTCAAGGTCTCTAGAACAATCTGCAGGTGATTCTCGTGCTCCTCGTGGCTCTTCGAATAGACAAGTATGTCATCTATGAAGATGACCACGAACTGGTCCAAATACTGGTGGAAGACTCGATTCATTAAGTACATAAAGATAGCTGGAGCATTGGTCAATCCAAATGGCATGACCAAAAACTCATAGTGCCCATACCTTGTCCTGAATGCGGTCTTCGGAATATCCTGCTTCCATACCTTCACCTGGTGATATCTCGATCTCAAGTCTATCTTCGTGAATACCTTAGCTCCACTAAGTTGATCAAATAGGTCGTCAATGTGTGGCAATGTGTATTTATTCTTCACAGTCACTGCATTTAAGGCTCTATAGTCAACGCACATACGCACTGACCCATCCTTATTTGGTACAAACAACACTGGTGCTCCCTAGGGTGATGCACTTGGTCGGATGAAACCTTTCTCCTCTAGTTCTTTCAATTGTTCCTTCAGCTCATCCATCTCCTTCTTCGCCAATCTGTAACCATGCGATGCTATGGGTGCTGCTCCCGGTGCTAGTTAAATTGGAAACTCTACGTCTCTGTTTGGGGGTAGTCCTGGCAATTCCTCCGGAAAGACGTCTTGAAATTCTGAAATAATAGGATGGTAGACAACATCGTCCATTGCGAGCTGCATACCATCAAGGATTTATGTGGATCCTCGTGCAAACTCAAGTTCAGGCTGGCCTGGTACCTTAAAAAGAATGCTTCCTCCAAAGCAATCAAAGAAAGCGTGGTACTTGCTTAGCTAGTCCATTCCAAGCACAATATCAAAAGTTGGCATAGGAAGGATTAAGAGTCGGGCGTTAATCTCTCTGCCACGTATCACTATAGGACACGATCTATAAGTCCGACTAATAGGTACAACTCCTCCTCCGGTGAGAATTCTAACACAACTAGGTAAAGGTGTAGAGGCAATGTTGTGTTTGGCAATAAAACTAGTGATATGAATGAGTGGGTGGCTCCCGTATCAAACAATGTCACAGCAGGAAAAGTAAAAGTGAGAGTAATACCTGCTATGACATCAACCTCCTGATCCAAGTCATCCGCTTCCAATGCAAAAGCTTGTACGTTCCTCTGTGGCTGTCCATGGCTGGCCCTCATGTACTGATCCTCTTGGGTAGGTAATGGTGGTCCTCTCTGAAATGCTTCTGCTGCTGGGAGTCGAGGTGCTCTTGGTCTAGTCGTCTGCTGAGCTGGCTTCGATGCTGGAAGCGCTAGCCTCTGTGCTGGCGGTGGTAGTGTCAATGTGTGTTGCCTTGGACAGTCTCTTGCCAAATGCTGTCCGGAACCACATCGTAAACACTGTCCCAAGCGATTCTAAAAATCTCTCAAAATGTGTCTGGTTCTCCCACAATAATTGTATTGAGGTTTCTGTGGAATCTGGTACGGTCCTGCTCTGTGTTGGTATTGTTGTTGCTGAGCTAAAGGACGTCTGATAGGTCCTCCTTGTTGTTTCCTTGCCAGTCCCTGTTATGTCCTTGCTGGTCCTTGTTGTATCCTCAGCTAACCTCCTTTTCCTCTGCTGATGGTCTCTTGCAATCTGGCTTCTGTCAATAGTTCAGCATAAGAGATCCGGGACTGTGAGCTAGGGTAGTGTTGGAGCTCCTAAGTTAGTCCGCGATAAAACCTCTTAGCCTTGGCCAAGTCAGTCGGTATCAGGGCAGTGCCATATTTACTGAGGAGACTAAACTCGGCATCATACTCGTCCACTGTTCTGTTCTCCTGCTCCAAGTGAAGAAACTGATCGTACAATGCATCTCTGACGGTGTCCGGAAAGTACTTCCTTTCAAAGCACTCCAAGAATTGTTCCCAAGTCTAATATGTAACCAACTGGCGCTCCATTGATTCCCACCAGTGATGGACATTACCATTTAGAAGCATCCTTACACCTGTCATCCATAGCTCTGTAGGTAACTGCGATGCTTCTAACAGCTTCTGCGTGTGGGTGATCCAGTTGGTAGTATCCTCTGGGCTCTCAATGCCTTTGTATGGCTTCAGACCCATCTGTATAAAGTCTTTTACAGAACCAACTCTAGCTCAAGGTCTGGAGCTAGTGCTTGAGCTGGTACAGTATCCTGTGCAGCCATCCTCTCAAGTGCTGCCAGAAATTCTTTCCTCTGCTCGGCTGCCTGCTACCTCTGTTCCTGTACCATCATCTGGAAGAATTGGAACAGTTGTGTCTGGCCATCCTACGGTGCTAATAAAGCGGGAAGGTTCCCATTAGGTGAAGCAGGAAGATCAGATGGAACTGGATTATGAGTCTGTCCATCTGGCCCCGGAAGTCAAGGAATCGTTGAGGTCCCTCCTTGAGTCTGACCATTGACTCCAGAAGGTGTGTCGCCATCGGCGGCAGTACATCCATTTTGCATATCCATCTCTCTATAGGTGATGTACGAAACAATTAGAAGAAGTACAGGAGTCAAACAGGATGCAAGCATTTAAATAGGAAGATGAGTCTTAGTCAAGCGTGGATGAGATCCTTATACTCTATTCCTATACGAAGGCTTGTTCGGTACAGTTATGTAACCGAGACAATATATTCTCGACCTGCATGGGCCAGCACAAAACTATGTCACGCCCTAGTCCCAAAATATGTAGGACTAGGAATACGTAACACGTCAGTCGTATGTATACGAACTCCAATATATGGAAACCATAAACACACGTACGCTGTACATGAATATCCAATCCATCAGTGGTAATATACTGTCAACAAGTCACACACAATCTATATCTCATCCATAGCACAAATAAATAGATAAATGGAAATAAATAACTGAATATCAAGATGAGTATGATAGTCGGATGGAAACAAATCCATTGCAGATCGACTATACCAAAACTACTAAAGAGAGAAGAGAATCAACTATAATATAAGAATAAATGTCTTAAAAAGAATAACAACTAAAATCTCTAAACAACTGTAATGAATCACAAATAATCCGATGGTAAGACCTCATCGGTCTGATAAGTAGCGTCAGGTCCAGGTCCATACTCCTGCGGATACTCCTGCTCATCTATATCTGGAAAGGTACCAGGTCCTCAGAGGGACGTAACAAGATACATATAAACATGCCAATGAAGTACTGAAATATAAACATCCAAGGGTCGCCTAACCGTCTAAGTCACTACCAGAAAAAGTTAAATTAGCGACATTTAAAAACGTCGCTAAATGACCAAAAAATGTCGCTAATCACATTTAGCGACGTTTTAAAGAAGTCGGAACCAAGCAAGTCGCTGAAAGAAAAAACGTCGCTAAACGTTGCTATGCCAACATTTTTTAGCAACTTAAATGTGTCGCTAAATTAGCGACGTTTAGCGACGCAGCGTCACGAATTTATGACGTTAATTAACGTCGCTAATTAGCGACTTATATAGCGACGTTACAGCAACGTCTTTAATGACCTGGCAATACTGCCATGTCAGCAATTTGCGACATACAACGATATTTTTAGCAATATATTTAGCGACATCATTAGCGACGTGTATTAACGTCGCTAATTAGCGACGTATTTAGTGACGTGTATACATGTCGCTAAACGTCGCTAAACATCGCTAAAAATGTCGCTAATTTTACAGAAAAAAAAAATACTGAATTGTTTCCAAACTATTATTCTTGCAGTTTATTAAATCATAATCTGTACAAATAGACCCGGAGCAACCCTCCGTTGAATTTCTGGGTTTGCCAACCCCCTTGGGTTGAACACTCAACACCGGTAAAATAGCATATTTAATATGAATAATATAATAAAATTTGAAGAAAAGAAGGCATCTAGCAAATCTCATCGTAAAGAATACGGCAAATATATATCCATACAATCTCATCCTAAATAATACAAAAAATACAAATATCTAGCAACTAGTTATACTACTGTGGATCTGTAGGAGGCTGACCACCGACGCGCATGAAGGATAAGAATAGCTCATACTGCTCCCGTGGAATCGACACCGATGTCGATGGAGAAGGTAGTGACGTCGGTGGATTCTGTGTCGATGTAGGCGCACCAGGAGGCCGTACCCGCTCCAAGTCTGCTAGTCGCTGGTTGTAAGAATCCATGGTAGATAACAGCCTTGTACTGCTATGAACCGTTGAATCCTGCATCATTGTCACCATCTCGTTCATCGATAGCTGTGATGCCTGCAGCTCCGTGATGTTGCGGTCTGTCGAGGCTCTAAGATCATTTGTCAAATCTCGGAGCTCCGTGATGCTGCGGTCGAGCATATCAAATTATGCGATGAGCGTCGGATCGTCCGCCTGCAGCTGGGACTGGGGCTGCTCCTCCATCCTTCGCAGCAACTTATCACAGAGAGACACAATCTGACAATCAACGGCCTCCTGGACTCTGACCGACGACTGCGAGGGCTGTGTGGAATGCGCAGCTGTCGGGGAGGCCCTAGATGACTGCATCGCAACCAGGCCGCCATAGGATCCCATACCGTAGTATGTACCCCTCTGGAGACCATCAGCTGCGGTCACCCATAGGTCATCGAGGAAGTACCAGCCTCTCTAGGTGTAGGTGCACTAGCAGTCGCCCGCTCACGCAGCCTAAGATACTCGGCCTAGAAAGGTTTGGAAACTCGATAATTGCCTAAGTTATATTAAAATTAAAACAAAGTAAAGTAATACTTACATAGGTCTGCGAGGCCCTCTCATCAATGAGATTTTCGTCCTTACAATGGATGGCCAAGAAGACGGTCACCATGTTTGCATCCTCACCCCTTTGTACCTGTTAAAAATATATTATTTAGTACTAAACTTAAACATTTTTTTCTACTACCATTTTATGGTACTTACATTAAAATAATATATTTTAAAAGAAAAAATATACCAAACGACGAAAATGTTCCGTCATCGGAATCGAGCCACCATACCACTTGGCAGCATTTCGCCTAGCCGCCTTGGCTTCTCAGACCTTTCCTTGTAGCTCGGATCATCGAATCTAGCCCTCATCGCAGTCCACTGCTCAGGTGTAAAACCCCCTTCCTAAAAATCGTATATACCCTTTATTTATTATTTATTAATTAAATTATAGTAATTAGGTCTAAATAGGAGAAATAGTTTTTTAATAATTTTTATGTTGGGTGTTCGGGCACTTAGAGGACTTATGGGACCATCAGGAATTTTTCGGAATTTATTCCATGTAGGAGCCCCTTTGAGCAGTTGCTAGCCTAATGTTGTGCATTATCCTAATCCATGAATTTTCTTAAGAGTATATATATAATATATATGTATATACAAATATATATATATATATGTATATATATACTTAGAAAGAAAAAGAAAAGAAAGTAAAAGAAGTATTATTAAATAACTAAATAAGATTAACTAATAAGAATATAATAATAATAATAATAATAATCAACTATTACTACTTAGTTTACTTAAGACTCCTTAGCAACTTGTTCCATACAGCAACTAACTTGCTGTGGACCACCTTTCCGCCCATTTGCTACCAAAGACCCGACCCTTTGCTAGCCCCTTCAATCCAGCGGCTTGCTTCCAAATTGACCCGACCCTTTGGCCGCTCCGTCCGCACCATCCCTCTCTCTTTCCCTATTATATAATATATATATATATATATATATATATATATATATATATATATATATATATATAGTTATCTCTCAAAAATCCTAACCTAAATCTCCAGACCTCCTCTTCCCATCTAGAGCCGTCACCGCAGCCAGAGAGCCCCACCAAGCCATCCAACCATCCCGACGACTCCAACCTCGCGCCCTGCAGAATCCCACTCGAAGCACCTTCGCTCCGGAGTGATTTTCCGTCAACTCGCTCAACCAAACGCCGTTCCGTCTTCACCGGTATGCGCATCCCTTAACCCTCTTCTATATTTGTTTTATAGCCAACCTCGAAAAACGTGTACCCCTAGGTGAAAAACAGCGCCCAAGTTGGCGCGAGCAGATAGAATTCTGGAATCGCAGAATTTCAGAATGACCACCCGTATTGCCGAGTTCGTATCTCCCACCACAGAGATTCGAATTCGGTGATTCTTTTTGATACCTGTAGAATACCTGACCTAGTTTATTTTCTGTTAAATAACCCTATGCTAGTAGTTGCTGTGGACATAATTATATTCGTCACAAAACTGCGCGCACCCACTTTTTCCAGATTTCCAAAAGTTGGAAAACGGAGCGCCCCCGCCAAACGAGACCGCCCCGCCGTGTGCCAAGTGTACCGAATGGTGCACGCAGCGTAACCGGACACGTGAAAATTTGTGGGGAAAATTCGGACGCGTGTGCGCGCCGGAATCAGACCGTATCCGCGGACACACACCGTGTCGTAACTTTTGTGGAACTCGCGCATATTTTATGCACGCTTGTCAGATTGCGACGAAACTTGCGCCACTGGACTCGTGGTAACACGCTGGTCCTGTGACCCAATTTTTACGCATTTCTGAGACGGTTGACCAGATCGCCAATTGGCGGGCCCCACAGTTGACTTTTTGGACAAAATTTTGTTCGGCCCATCGGAATCCACATTTGGACATACCGTTGGGTTCGTATTGATATCTAGAGTTGTTTGACCTATAGTTTGTCCCATTTAGAGACTGTTACCCTTGGTACGCTTTTCGGTGCAAAGTGGGCCACACGTGGATCCCACTTTTGCCCGAAATTACCATTTTTCCCCTGTGTCCAAATTGGACAAAAGGAATGTGCTTTTTAGCTATTTTGCTCATTCCAGAAATGTTGGTGATGTTTATTTCAGCATCCGGAGACGTTTGTTCGGAGTCCTTAGTTCCAGGTTCAGTGTCCTTGACATTTGGGCGCGTACACTTTACAGATTTCTTGCCAGGCAAGTATACCTTGCCATTGTACTGTTTTTATATTCCATATGAGGCATGCATGTTTATTTTCTGTTTATTTAGTTCATTTATTTTAACTGCTATATAAACTGCGCGTCCAAGGAAACTTGGGTGCAACGACAGTGTCGTCGTACTATGTTTTATTTATGTATATGCATTAGACCTACTTTATGAGACTATCCTATCTTCATGAGGCATTTATGTTTCATTGGCCATGACACTATTCTTACACGAGTGTGAGTCACATGTAGGACACAGACTTGCGTACTCGGCTGGCCACTGGTACGTATAGGTCGTACGACGGATAGGGATAACTGCCAATAGAAACTTTGCATGATAGTAGACCTGGCGGTTATTAGAGGTTTATCGTGTCATGGACATGACATACTTAGAGCATTGGGTGGAGAGAACAACAAGTACCGCATTTGAGCTCATTTGTACTTTTTCTGTGACGCCCGGATTCTTCGCTGGAGATACGGGTGGTGATGACCCATATATATACATTGGCGGGCCTCCGCCGTTCAAAAGACGATGTACCTTTGGGCCCCTGGATCTTCAAAAGAGAACCATGCCAAATTCCAGTTTCAGCCAGATAGCTCACTTGTGGGAAAAGGTGTTCTTAACTGCATTCACTTAGACGGTTAGACGACCCAATGGATGTTTATTTTCAGTACTTTATTGGCATGTGCTTTTTGTATCTTGTTACGTCCCTCTGAGGACCTGGTCTCCTTCCAGATATAGGTGAGCAGGAGTACCCGCAGGAGTATGGACCTGGACCTGACGCTTCCTATCAGTCTGAGACGATCTTACCTTCTGATTATATGTGATTCATTGCAGCTGTTTAGAGATTTTAGTTGCTATTCTTTTCGAGACATTTATTCTTATATTAGAGTTTATTCTCTTCTCTCTTTAGTAGTTTATTATAGTCGATTTGCAGTAGATTTGTTTCGACCCGACTATCACACTTTGAGATTACTATTTGAGACTGCTTCTTTGATATTCAGTTATTGATTTCCATTATTCTATTATTTGTGTTGTGGATGAGATATAGAACTGCGTGTGACTTGTGTGACATATATTACCACTGTGGATTGGATATTCATGTACAGCGTACGTGTGTATATGGTTTCCATATATTGGAGTTCGTATACATACGGCTGGCGTGTTACGTATTCCTAGTCCTACGTATTTTGGGACTGGGGCGTGACATGTTTTTGTGGTGGCCCATGCAGGTCAAGAATATATTGTCTCGGTTACGTAACTGTACCGAACAAGCCTGCGTATAGGAATAGAGTATAAGGATCTCATCCACGCCTGATTGAAACTCATCGTTCCTATTTAATACTTGCATCATGTTTGATTCCTGTACTTTTTCTAATCGTTTCGTACATCAACTGCAGAGAGATAGATTTGCAGAATGGATGTACTGCCGCCAACGGCGACACAACTTCTGGAGTCAATGGTCAGACTCAAGGAGGGACCCCAACGATTCCTAGGCTTCCGGGACCAGATGGACAGACTCACACCCCAGTTCCATCTGATCTTCCCTCTTCACCTATTGGGAACCTTCCACCTGTCCCAGTACCGCAAGATGGCCAAGCGCAGATATTCCAATTCTTTCAGATGATGATACAGGAACAGAGGCAGCAGGCAGCCGAGCAGAGGCAGCAGGCAGCTGAGCAGAGGCAAGATTTTTTGGCAGCACTAGAGAGGATGGCTGCACATGCTACTGTACCAGCCCAAGCACTAGCTCCAGTACCTCGAGCTAGGGTTGGATCAGTAAAGGATTCTGTTCAGATGGGTGCAAGGCAGTACAAGGGCACTGAGAGCCCGGAGGAGACTACCAGCTGGATCACTCACACGCAGAAGCTATTGGAGGCATCGCAGTTACCTACGGACCTATGGATGACGGGTGTACGGACGCTTCTAGATGGTAATGCTCATCACTGGTGGGAATCCATGGAGCGCCAGTTGGGTACTTACCAGACTTGGGAGCAGTTCTTGGAGTGCTTTGAGGGAAAGTACTTCCCGGACACTGTCAGGGACACCTTGTATGATCAGTTTCTTCACTTAGAGCAAGGGAACCGAACCGTGGACGAGTATGATGCCGAGTTTAGTTGACTCAGCAAATATGGCACTGCTTTGATACCAAATGACTTGGCTAAGGCTAAGAGATTTCATCGAGGACTGACCCAGGAGCTTCAACATTATACAAGCTCGCAGTCCTGAGTCTCTTATGCTGAACTACTGACAGAGGCCAGATTTCAGAAAACCATTAGCAGAGGAAAAGGAGGTCAGCTAAGGACACAACAAGGATCAGCAAGGATACAGCAGGGACCAGCCAGGACACAACAGGGGGGACCTATCAGACGTCCCTTGGCACAATAGCATCAACAACACCGAGCAGCATCGTACCAGATTCCGGGGAAACCCCAATGTAATTATTGTGGAAGGATCGGACATGTTGCGAGAGATTGTTGGACCCGCTTGGGTCAGTGTAGGAGATGTGGCTCTGGACAGCACATGGTGAAAGACTGCCACATGCAGCAGACACTTCCACCGCCAGTTCAGAGATTAGCGCTTCCAGCACCGAAGCCAACCCAGCAGATGACCGGACCGGGAGCACCTCGACCCCCAGCAGTAGGAGGATTTCAGAGAGGACCACCGCTACCTACTCAGGAGGAGCAGTTTATGAGGACTGGACATGGACAGCCACAGAGGAACAGGCGAGCTTTTGCATTGGAGGTAGATGACATAGATCATGAGGTGGATGTCATAGCAGGTATTACCCTTGCTTTTACTTTTCCTGCTGTGACATTATTTGATACGGGAGCCACCCACTCATTCATATCATCTAGTTTTATTGCCAAACACAACATTGCTTCTACACCATTATCTAGTTGTGTTAGAATTCTTACCGGAGGAGGAGTTGTACCAGTTAGTCGAGTTTATAGATCGGGCCCTATAGTGGTACGTGGCAGAGAGATGAATGCCCAACTCTTAGTCCTTTCTATGCCGTCTTTTGATATTGTGCTTGGAATGGACTGGCTAAGCAAGTACCATGCTTTCTTCGATTGCTTTGGAGGAAGCATTCTTTTTAAGGTACCAGGCCAGCCTGAACTTGAGTTTGCCCGAGGATCCACAGAAATCCTTGATGGTATGCAGCTCGCAATGGACGATGTTGTCTATCACCCTATTATTTCAGAATTTCTAGACGTCTTTCCAGAGGATTTGCCAGGACTACCCCCAGACAGAGACGTAGAGTTTTCAATTGAACTAGCACCCGGAGCAGCACCTATAGCATCGCATGTTTACAGACTGGCGAAGAAGGAGATGGACGAGCTGAAGGCACAGTTAAAAGAGCTAGAGGAGAAAGGTTTCATCCGACCGAGTGCATCACCCTGGGGAGCACCAGTGTTGTTTGTACCGAAGAAGGATGGGTCAGTGCATATGTACAATGACTACAGAGCCTTAAATGCAGTGACAGTGAAGAATAAATATCCACTGCCACGCATTGATGACCTGTTTGATCAACTCAGTGGAGCTAAGGTATTCTCGAAGATAGATTTGAGATCAGGATATCACCAAGTGAAGGTACGGAAGTAAGACATTCCAAAGACCGCATTCAGAACAAGATATGGACACTACGAGTTTTTGGTCATGCCATTTAGATTGACCAATGCTCCAGCGATCTTCATGGACTTGATGAATCGAGTCTTCCACCAGTACTTGGACCAGTTTGTGGTCGTCTTCATAGATGATATACTTGTCTATTCGAAGAGCCACGAGGAGCACGAGGAGCACCTGCGGATTGTTCTAGAGACTTTGAGGAGGGAGCAGTTATATGCTAAACTCAGCAAATGTGAGTTCTTCTTGGACAGAGTTTCATTTCTTGGACATATTGTTACAGGAGATGGTATTTCTGTTGATCCGGAGAAGATATCAGCAGTTGAGAAATGGCCTGTTCCTAAATCAGCAGCAGAGGTGAGGAGTTTCCTTGGACTTACGGGATATTACCGACGGTTCATGGAAAACTTCTCAAGGATAGCGGCACCTATGACTCGTTTGACTTGTAAGGATCAAGAATTTATATGGACTGACGAGTGTCAAGCAGCCTTTGAAGAGTTGAAGAAATGACTGACTACAGCACCAGTATTGACGATTCCGTCAGGATCAGGAGGATATGTGATCTACAGTGACGCATTAGGAAAAGGCTTAGGATGCGTATTGATGCAGCATGGCAAGGTGATTGCATATGCATCTAGGCAGTTACGAGTACATGAGAAGAATTATCCGACTCATGACTTGAAACTTGCAGCCGTTGTATTTGCTCTTAAGCTATAGAGACATTACTTATATGGGGAACGAGTGGAGATCTACACAGACCACAAAAGCCTCAAGTACGTCTTCACGCAGAAGGAGTTAAATATGAGGCAACGTCGATGGCTCGAGTTGATGAAAGATTTTGAGATAGAGCTACATTATCATCCCGGCAAGGCTAACGTGGTAGCAGACGCGTTAAGCCGGAAGCCAACAATTTACTTCTTGACAGTACAGAGGGAACTATTGGAGGACTTGCAAGAGCTTGGCATTGAAGTGATATTACCCGGAGCAGATGGGACACTAGCCAACTTATAAGTTCAATCATCATTGGTAGAGAGGATTAAGGCAGCTTTGCCTACAGATGCCAGATTCCGGATACTAAAGGAAAGGACAGAGGCCGGAGAGCAGACCGGATTGCGCATTCATGAGGATGGGACATTACGATGTGGTGATCGTTTTTATGTTCCAAATGGAGAGATTCGATAGGAGCTGATGACAGAGGCTCATAGTTCGATTTATTCTATTCATCCTGGAGGCACAAAGATGTATCGTGACTTACGACAGCATTTTTGGTGGCATGGGATGAAGAGAGAGATAGCTCGCTTTGTAGCTAAATGTCTGGTATGTCAACAAGTAAAGGCGGAGCACCAGAGGACAGCAGAATTATTGCAACCACTTTCGATTCTAGAGTGGAAGTGGGAGAACATCACTATGGACTTCGTCACGGGTTTTTCCAAGAGTCCAAGTGGGAGAGATGCAGTGTGGGTAATAGTGGACCGACTCACCAAGTCAGCCCATTTTATACCTTTTAGAGTGGGTCAATCTACAGAAGCTTTAGTTGATTTATATATGAGGCAGATCGTGAGATTGCACGGCATACCAGTCAGCATTGTATCGGACAGAGATTCGTGCTTCACATCGCACTTTTGGAGGAGCATGCAAGAGAGTCTTGGTACTCGTCTGAAGTTCAGTACATCTTACCACCCGCAGATAGATGGGCAATCGGAGCGTACTATTCAGACCTTGGAGGACATGTTGAGGGCTTGCATGTTAGACTTCGGAGGATCATGGGAGGACCACCTACATCTTGTAGAGTTTTCTTACAACAATAGCTATCAAGCGAGTATTCAGATGGCTCCGTTTGAAGCATTGTATGGAAGAAAATGTAGGTCTCCTGTGTGTTGGAGCGACATGGGAGAACGTCAGATTCTGGGACCCGAGTTGGTGGTCAACACCGTAGAGACAGTCAAGAAGATTCAGGGACACTTGCGAGCAGCGCAAGACAGGCAGAAGCAGTGGGCAGACCTTCATCGTCGTCCCTTGGAGTTCAAAGAGGGCGATCACGTCTTCTTGAGGATATCACCGACCAGAGGCACCATCCGATTCGGAGGACGCGACAAGTTGAGTCCAAGGTATATTGGACCATTTAACGTACTCGAGAGAGTTGGAGAGGTGGCATATCGACTTGCGCAACCACCTTCACTGGAGGGAGTACATGACGTATTCCATGTGTCGCAGCTCAGGCGATATGTGGCAGACAGCAGTCATGTTCTCGACCATTCGGAGATCACCATTGGGCCGAGCTTGTCTTACCAAGAGCAACCCGTGGGAATCCTTGATCGTCGAGAGAAAGTGTTGAGGAACCAGTCTATTCCCTTGGTTCGCATAGCATGGAGGCATGGCGCACCAGGAGAATCAACTTGGGAGCGCGAAGACGACATGCGCAAGCATTTTTTGAACCTATTCGCAGACCAAGGTATGAAATTACATTGTTAATTTATATCTTATACCATCATTGCATTCTATCATGGCTTAATTTTAATTTCGAGGACGAAATTTTTACAAGTTGGGTAGAATGTAAAACCCCCTTCCTAAAAATCGTATATACCCTTTATTTATTATTTATTAATTAAATTGTAGTAATTAGGTCTAAATAGGAGAAATAGTTTTTAATAATTTTTATGTTGGGTGTTCGGGCACTTAGAGGACTTATGGGACCATCAGGAATTTTTTAGAATTTATTCCATGTAGGAGCCCCTTTGAGCAGTTGCTAGCCTAATGTTGTGCATTATCCTAATCCATAAATTTTCTTATGAGTATATATATAATATATGTGTATATAAAAATAAATATATATGTATATATATACTTAGAAAGTAAAAGAAGTATTATTAAATAACTAAATAAGATTAACTAATAAGAATATAATAATAATAATAATAATAATAATAATCAACTATTACTACTTAGTTTACTTAAGACTCCTTAGCAACTTGTTCCATACAGCAACTAACTTGCTGTGGACCACCCTTCCGCCCATTTGCTACCAAAGACCCGACCCTTTGCTAGCCCCTTCAATCCAGCGGATTGCTTCCAAATTGACCCGACCCTTTGGCCGCTCCGTCCGCACCATCCCTCTCTCTTTCCCTATTATATAATATATATATATATAGTTATCTCTCAAAAACCCTAACCTAAATCTCCATACCTCCTCTTCCCATCTAGAGACATCACCGCAGCCAGAGAGCCCCACCAAGCCATCCAACCATCACGACGACTCCGACCTCGCGCCCTGCAGAATCCCACTCGAAGCACCTTCGCTCCGGAGTGATTTTCTGTCAACTCGCTCAACCAAACGCCATTCCGTCTTCACCGGTATGCGCACCCCTTAACCCTCTTCTATATTTATTTTATAGCCAACCTCGGAAAACGTGTATCCCAAGGTGAAAAATAGCGCCCAAGTTGGCGCGAGCAGACATAATTCTGGAATCGCAGAATTCCAGAATGACCACCCGTATTGCCGAGTTCGTATCTTCCACCACAGAGATCCGAATTCGGTGATTCTTTTTGATACCTGTAGAATACCTGACCTAGTTTATTTTTTGTTAAATAACCCTATGCTAGTAGTTGCTGTGGACATAATTATATTCGTCACAAAACTGCGCGCACCCACTTTTTCTAGATTTCTAAAAGTTGGAAAACGGAGCGCGCCCCACCTAATGGGACCGCCCCGCCGTGTGCCAAGTGTACCGAATGGTGCACGCAGCGTAACCGGACACGTGAAAATTCGTGGAGAATGATTCGGACGCGTGTGCGCGCCGAAATCAGACCGTATCCGCGGACACACACCGTGTCGCAACTTTTGTGGAACTCGCGCGTATTTTGTGCACGCTTGTCAGATTGCGACAAAACATGCACCACTGGACTCGTGGTAACGCGCTGGTCCTGTGACCCAATTTTCACGTATTTCTGAGACGGTTGACCAGATCGCCAATTGGCGGGCCCCACAGTTGACTTTTTGGACAAAATTCTGTTCGGCCCATCGGAATCCACATTTGGACATACCGTTGGGTTAATATTGACATCTAGAGTTTTTTGACCTATAGTTTATCCCATTTAGAGACTATTACCCTTGGTACGCTTTTTGGTGCAAAGTGGGCCACACGTGGACCCCACTTTTGCCCGAAATTACCATTTTTCCCCTGTGTCCAAATTGGACGAAAGGGATGTGCTTTTTAGCTATTTTGCTCATCCAGAAACGTTGGTGATGTTTATTTCAGCATCCGGAGACGTTTGTTCGGAGTCCTTAGTTCCAGGTTCAGTGTCCTTGACATTTGGGCGCGTACACTTTACAGATTTCTTGCCAGGCAAGTATACCTTGCCATTGTACTATTTTTACATTCCATATGAGGCATGCATGTTTATTTTCTGTTTATTTAGTTTATTTATTTTAACTGCTATATAAACTGCGCGTCCAAGGAAACTTGGGTGCAACGACGGTGTCGTCGTACTATGTTTTATTTATGTATATGCATTAGAACTACTTTATGAGACTACCCCATCTTCATGAGGCATTTATGTTTCATTGGCCATGACACTATTCTTACACGAGTGTGAGTCACATGTAGGACAGGGACTTGCGTACTCGGCTGGCCACTGGTACGTATAGGTCGTGCGACGGATAGGGATAACTGCCAATAGAAACTTTACATGCTAGTAGACCTTGCGGTTATTAGAGGTTTATCGTGTCATGGACATGACATACTTAGAGCATTGGGTGGGAAGAACAACAAGTACCGCATTTGAGCTCCTTTGCACTTTTTCTGTGACGCCCGGATTCTCCGCTGGAGATACGGGTGGTGATGACCCATATATATACATTGGCGGGCCTCCGCCGTTCAAAAGACGACGTGCCTTTGGGCCCCTGGATCTTCAAAAGAGAACCATGCCAAATCCCAGTTTTCAGCCAGATAGCTCACTTGTGGGGAAAGGTGTTCTTAACTGCATTCACTTAGACGGTTAGGCGACCCAATGGATGTTTATTTTCAGTACTTTATTGGCATATGCTTTTTGTATCTTGTTACGTCCCTCTGAGGACCTGGTCTCCTTCCAGATATAGGTGAGCAGGAGTACCCGCAGGAGTATGGACCTGGACCTGACGCTTCCTATCAGTCTGAGACGATCTTACCTTCTGATTATATGTGATTCATTGCAGCTATTTAGAGATTTTAGTTGCTATTCTTTTTGAGACATTTATTCTTATATTAGAGTTTATTCTCTTCTCTCTTTAGTAGTTTATTATAGTCGATTTGCAGTGGATTTGTTTTCACCCGACTATCACACTTTGAGATTACTATTTGAGACTGCTTCTTTGATATTCAGTTATTAATTTCCATTATTCTATTATTTGTGTTGTGGATGAGATATAGAACTGCGTGTGACTTGTGTGACATGTATTACCACTGTGGATTGGATATTCATGTATAGCGTACGTGTGTATATGGTTTCCATATATTGGAGTTCGTATACATACGGCTGGCGTGTTACGTATTCCTAGTCCTACGTATTTTGGGACTGGGGCGTGACATCAGGCGTGATCCAACCTTGGATTGGTTTTCTAGCATGATCACGAGCCTTCTGGTCATCCAGAGCATCTCGGATAAGCTTGGCGACAACGGTAGGAAACAGCCGCTCGATCAACTCGGCCCGGTGCGGAGGATAGAAATACGTTTGCTACAATAAATAATTTAGTAAGTGAGCATCATAGATAAGTTATATAATATGCATAAATTAGAGGATTTATTTAATATACTTTTACCTGGAAGTGCGCAAACCAGAATGCCTTCCTCTCCTCCGGGGCCTCATAGTAGTTGATCCAAGGGCTACCGTAGTTGTTCCTCAGAAATTGGCCCCGGCGTCTCTGAACCGACGATGGCCGATATCTATACAGAGATAATTATTTTGATCAAAAAATTTAATATACGATGAATAAAGAAATATACGATATATATTATACTAAACTATCTAATTGACTTATTTTGTACCGTCGGCCCAAATCTCTGTCCTCGTCTCCTCTAGAGGTGCGCATGGAGGATCTTGCTGATGCTGGGACAACGTGGGCACGACCTCCTCGACATGCTCATCTGTCCCCATGGTTCCGTCAGTAGGAGGAACGCTGGACGAGGGAGTACTATCACGCCTGGACTACTCGTCCCAACAGTCGGAGATGTGAGTGATCGATATACTGGAGTACTGAGCGACGACGATCCGGAACCAACAGTAGGCAGTACCGGAGGAGCACGCTGTCTACCTCGTGACTTGCCGAATCCTTCGCGTCGTCCTATCATACCTGATAACAACATATGATGAATATAGAAAAACACAAATATATAGTACATTCTACAGTCAAAATGTGATGCATATCTCAAAGCATTCTACAGTCAAAATATAATACATATATTCGTTAAAATAGTACATTCTACAGTCAAAATTTAGTTACATTCTATAGGCAAAATATTTTATTTTCAATCATCTTCAGAAAATTCATCTTGTTCGCCTTCCTCGTCCTCCTCTCCCTCTTTCTCCTCCTCGTCTTCACTTTCATCTACTTTGTCTTCGTCTTCCTCTTCGAATAATTCTACATCTTCTACATTATTACTCGTGTAATAAGTAACTTTTGTTGAGTCCACATCTACAATATTTGTTACAAGAGGTAGATCATCCTCCTGATAAGCTATTTCGTCAATGTCAAAGGTATTTCTAGCTTTAGTCTTGCATACTGCCCACCAATCCGACCTCATTGTCCCCCGTCTAGGATAAGTTGTGAAGTACACGAGCTGAGCCTGACTTGATAGGACAAATGGTTCGTAGTCTTGATATCTACGCTTGTAGTTTATATCCACAAGGCCATGCTTGTCAATTTTCCAACATTGATCTTGAATCAGATCGAACCATTCACACTTGAATAGCACGATATTAGCAGGTTCTGTGTCATAATTATATGTCAACTCCACAATCTCTCGTAAATACACATCGATGTTCCTCTTCGGATTGTTCGAACCCTGGATAATAACGGTTAGGAACATATATGGAGTCTTTATGCACATCCAAAGCGTTAGATTGTACGGAGTGACGATCACAGGCCAACACGAATACTGGGAGCCCGAAAGTCCGAATGGGGTAAAACTGTCAAAGGAGAGCCCCAATCTGACATTACTCGGATCCGAAGCAAAATGTGGATACTCTAGATCAAAGTGCTTCCATGCTTCTCCATCGGATGGATGATCCAATACTCCTTCGATCTATTTTTGCCTGTGCCAACTCATATTTTCTGCAGTCTCCTTAACCATAAACAACTGCTGCAACCGCGGCGTCAAAGGCAAGTAGTGCATCGAATATGTAGGCTTCCTTGCACCGACAGACTTTTCTCTAACATTGGCCTTGTAGCGATCAGTACCACAGAAGCTGTACGCATCTTCATCCTTGTCGTCTTTGTAGTACAACATGCACCCGTTGCGATATGCATCAATTTTCTCGTATCCCATCCAGAGCGATCTTACCATCCTCTTAGATTGATAGAAGTCTTTAGGCAACTTTGCACTATCGGGCAAGATTTCTATAATCAAATCGATCAGTCGATTATAGCATTCTTGCGATATGTTAAAATCGGACTTAATGCTCAATAATCTTGTAACCACCTTTAACGGCGAATGATCCTCACAACCAGGATATAGTGGAGTCCTTACATTCTCCAGTAACTCCATAAACTTTGTAGCATCGGCATTCGGTGCCTCCTCAGCTGCATCATAATTGTCCGGATTGCAACTAGATCCCGCCGTATCATAATTGTCCGAATTAAAACTAGGCCCCGCCGCATCGTAAACCTTGTTCACCCACCCGTCGTCGTAAGCATCGTGGTCATGGACATCCATATACGGCTCCACATAAGGTTTCGACTCTGATGCTAGAGACACAAGTTCTCCGTGTGCGGTCCACTGATAGTAATTCGGTGTAAAGCCATTCGAGTACAAATGATATGTGACTTTAACTTCTGCATGATATTTTCTGTTGCGACATCTCACACACGGACACTTAATTTTGGTACCGTCTATGTACTGAAGGAACGCCTTGGCGAACTGCAGGAACTGTTGTACACCCTCAATGAATTCATCCCGCACACCGCACATGTTATCAGGATGACGGTTGTACATCTACGAACAATGACGCAGATAGTAATTCATATCCATTTCTAGATACTTCTACAAAAATGATAGTATGTATCATATAAATCATTACATACAATGGTTTATCACCTAACTTCATAACTTAACCGTACTATAAAAATCATAACTGATATAATACATACTTTCATTTATCAAAGACTAAAATAAGCAATATTCAAAACAACTAACCATTTAAACTAACACATATACCTATCAACTAACAGTCATCAAGTATTAACTTACCTACAAACTGAGAACAATACCCAACTAACATGTAACACTAACCACACTTTAACATATAACTTAACATTTACTAACAATTGACACTACATCATGGCCTCTAATTTGAATACCAAACTAAAAGTCATATCTAATTATCATACTCCTACAACTACCTGACACTAACCTTCACCATATACTAATCATCATCAATCATCTAACTACAGACAGTGTGCCACTGAACTAACAGTCATCAACTTCAAGTTCCACAATCAACTTCCTTCCCTGGACTTAAATGTATTCAAATCTGAACACAACACCTACTGAACTACACCTAAACAGCAACCTGATTCCCCAACATTGATGCTTACTGCAGTTCTTCCTACGGTGGACTATCTGACTACCTCTCCCCTATAGCACTATGAAATGCACTATAAGAGTGCAGTCAACACACTACAGATAGTGTGCCATACTACAGAACTGCAGCTGCCCCCAACCATACTCCTAGCTCACTGACTTACCTCAGCATGCTCTAATGCATATTGGGCTAAAATGCCTCAAGTCACCCCCTGCTCACTGCTAGTAAGCAGTGCTCACTGCTGCTGTTACCTCTACTTGCCATGCTTACATGTGTACCTCAATCTATGTGCTTGTGGGCACTCAAACCCGAGCCCCTCATATATTCACCATTGTACATCTAAAACCCAACTTGAGTCACGCTCACTGATACACTTGTATCAGTATACACCATCTCCTCACTCATTTGCTGCTAACATAGGACACCACTATGATACCCTCAACTTTGATATACCCTCCCTGCATACTTCAATAACACTCTCACACACACTCTAACTAATATAAAAGTATCAATACCAACCACACAAATAACACTAACAATACAGACACTATACGTACTGGCATTTGGTGCCAATAGTCACTGCTCCTGTTGCTTTCTCGATGTTTAGTGCACATACATTTTAGTATGCATGTGTGTGTCAAGTATAGTGTCAGGGTGTGATCGTGGGGTATAGGTAGGTATTAGGAAATGTTTACCGCATTATGTATGATTCAAAAAAACATGTGTACCGCATTTTTAACTTCAGATATATAAATGTCTTGTCCACCTGAAAAATTACTTTTATCAATAAAATATTCCCCAAAAGTGTAGGATCCTATAAATGTATGATTCATTTCCCTTGAGTTTCAGAAATGTTTTCCTAGTTTTGTTGGAGTCTGGTGTCGACGTTAGATATGAACTTACAGGCCATGATAAATTGTAGGGTCTGGTAACTATGAAATGTCCTCAATCTCCCACTTACTGGCTGAGTACTTCATCCATCGCCTTGTTTTAAAAAACAAATCCATACTTACGCATCCCCAAGAATCAAAACCCAACCCTAGCCAACTTTATCCCAATCCATAATATGTCCATGTTTAGTCGAAATACGAGAACAATATGGTGAGAACAAACAAACCTGAACAACTGTGATCCAGTTATAATGATCATATTGTTTTACAAGTTTAGGGAAGTGTAAACACAACCAGCACATTCAAGACAAGCCCGATTATACATTTTAGGGGACAATTTTGGTGACCAAAACACCACACATACAACAGAGTTTTAGTTAAAACTACTATGATATTATATTTGAAAAGAGAAATGTTAGACAAGGAATGCAGTCTCCTCAATTGATGAAAAAAGCAGGAGGAAATTAACTATATTACATCAGAATAAGCTGCTATACAGATAGAAGACCAACTTGTTTCTTACTTCTCCCTGATTTTCTTAGGCTTCTTTTGTTTCTTTTTTTCTTTATTCATTCCTTTTCTTCTCTTTCAACAGAAGAGAAAGTATAAAATACTCAGATATGAAAAGGTTAACAGGAAATCCAACTTACATTTATGCTATAAAAAAGTGACAAAATTATTCGTTGTTAGGAATCAATCCTGATCAAAAACCCTAACCCTAACCCCAGGTCAAAAAACCTAACCCTAACCCTAGGTCCTGATCAGTGTGTGTGTGTGTGTGTGTGTGTGTCGTGTCTGTGTGTGTGTATGTGTGTCGTGTCTGTGTGTGTGTGTGTGTTGTGTCTGTGTTAGTGTCACATGTGTGTCCTGTGAGAGAGAGAGAGAGAGAGAGAGAGAGAGAGTTAGGGTTTACCTAGAGCTCGAGAGTTAGGATTTACCTAGAGCTCGAGGAGGAGGAGGGGGAAGCCAGAGTAGCCGCTGTGGAGAGCCGGTCGCCGTAGCGGGGGGGACGAGGGAATTTTTTGGGTTTTTGAAATCGAAATATTTTCGACAGATGGGGAAAAACGAAACCGAGCCCTAATTAACCAAATTTTAGCGACGTTTAACGACGTCAAATAAAAACGTCGCTAAATTAAATTTTAGCGACGTCATAAACTTCGCTAAACACGTTGCTAAATATTTTTAATATAAACGTCGCTATATACGTCGCTAAATTAGACATATTAGCGACGTTTAGCGACCTTAATTGAACTTATAGCGACTAATCTTTTAAAATCTTAATAAAGGTCGCTAAACGTCGCTAAATGTCGCCATTTAGCAATGTCTAGTGATACTTTTACATGGAGTCGCTAATTTATATATTATTAGCGACATTTCCTGTGATGTCGCTAAAATACGTCGCTAATCCCGCTTTTTCTAGTAGTGAGTGAATGCAGTTTAAGAACAACTTTCCAACAAGTGGGCTATCTGGCTAAAAATGGGATTGGCGTGACTCTCTCGGAGAATCAGGGGCCTACAAAGCATGTCGTCTTTTGAACGGCAGAGGCCGCCTGATAATATATAATATATAAGGGTCATCACCGCCCCGTATCTCTAGCGGAGCTTCCGGGTTATAGAAAGAAAAAGTGTAAAGGATCCCAAACGCCTTACTTGTCGTTCTTTCCACCCCATGCTCTAAGCATGTCACATCCATGACACGATGATACCTCTACATAACTGCCATGTCTTCTAGCATGCAAATTTGTATCAGCAGTTATACCTATCCGTCGCACGACCTATACGTACCAGTAGCCAGCCGAGTACGTAAGTCCGTGTCTTATATGAGACTCACACTCGTGTAATATCAGTGTCATGGCCAATGAAATATAAGAATGCCTCATGATAATGGGGCGATCTCATAAACTAGGTCAACATGCATATATATAATAAAAATATAATACGACGTTACCGTCGTTGCACCCAAGTTATTCTTGGACGCGCAGTTTATATAGCAGTTAAAAATATATGAACTAAATAGACAGAAATAAAATACATGCATCATATGAAATGTAAATCATAGTACAATGGTAAGGTATACTTGCCTGGCAAAAAATCTTTAAAGTGTAAGCGTCCAAATGTCAAGGACACGGGATCAGAAACTAATGGCTCCAAACAAACGTCTCCGGATGCTGAAATAGACATCACCAATATTTTTGGAATCAACGAGATATCTAGAAATCACTACCCTTTCTTCCAATTTGGACATAGGGGCAAAACAGTAATTTTGGGTCAAAGTGGGGTCCACATGTGGCCCACTTTGCACCGAAAAGTGTGCCAGGATAACGGTCTCTAAATGGGACAAATTATAGGTCAAACGAACTCTAAAAGTCAGTACGAACTCAACTGTATGTCCAAATGTGGATTTCGGTGAGCCGAACATAATTTTGCCCAAAAAGTCAATCGTGGGGCCCGCCAATAGGCAACTTGGTCAACTATCTCAGAATTATGGGAAAATTGGTTCACAGGACTAGCGCAATACCACGAGTCCAGTGGCACAAGTTTCGTCGCATTCTGACGAGCGTACACTAATTGGTGCGAGATTTTATAAAAGTTGCGACATAGAGAATTTCTGCGGATACGGGCTGATTCTGACGCGCACACGAGTCCAAATCAGTTTTTTCGAAAGCCCACATATCCGGGTATATTGTGCGCACCTTTTGGTACACTTGGTACATGACGGGGCGGTCCCATTTGGCAGGGCGCGCTCCGTATCACAATTTCTGGAATTTGGGAAAAAGCAGGTTTTCGGGATTTTCCATCTAATTTAATTCTACACACAACAACTAATAAATTATTGTATTTGATAAAAAATAAACTAGGTTAAGTATTCTTCGCATACCAAAAAGAAAAACCGAATTCGGATCTTTGTGGTGGGAGATAAGAATCCGTGAAATAGGTAGTTACCGCAGTTTTCTGCGATCCCAAAAGTTATCATTTTTTGCCAACTTGGTCACTATTTTTGCCTAGGTTTACGCGATGTTCGAGATCAACTAACATACAGATATGGAAGGGGGTTAAGTCTTGAACCTACCGGTGAAGACGGGGTCGAGTTTGGTCTAGCAGGGGCGTGGGAAACGGAGCGTGAACACAGGTACACTGTAGTCAAAATCTGTCGTGGGGTTGTGCGCATCACACAGCGGCGGTTGCTACTCCGGCGGACGCGGCGCTCAGGGGCTGGAGGCGGCGACTCTGGTCGCAGGAAAGTCGGTGATCCGGTCGAGGATGGAAGGGATTTAGGTTTAGGGTTTTATAAGTTTACTGTGTATATATATGTATATATATATATAGCGGCGGCGGATGGGGATATACGCGCGGGGGAAGAATAAGGCAGCTGTTGCTGCTGATGTTTCATTATAACACGGGTAGGGTCCTTATGGGTTGCGGGTTAGGGTCCATTAAGGGTTCTAGTTTCTTTTTCTTTTTCTTTTTCTTTCTCATTTCTTTATTTCTTTTCCTTATTCTTTTTCATTTTTTTTCTAATTTCTTTTTAATAACTCATTGCATATATATATATATATATATATATATATATATATATATATATATATATATAGAAAATTCTAGAAATTTGTATTAGTGCGTAGAATTAATCTATCAACTGTCCATAGGGTCTCCTACATGGAATAAATTAGGAAAAAATTATAATTGCTCCATAAATCCCCTAAGTGCACAAACACCTAAAATAAAAATTAAATAAATTTTATTTCCTCTAATTAGCTCATAATTACTATAATTCAATTAATAATTAATTAAAAAGGTTAATATGGTTTTTAGAATTAGGGGTTTTACAACCTTACCATTATGTCAATCTATCATCGCCTATCGGGCAATAAACCAATCTATTCCAAGGATGACGTCATAATCTCCCATATAAAATTCTATCAATCTAGCGAAAAACTCTCGCCCGCACACTATGACTCAACACGAGACATAAACTCTATCGACTCCCACCATACCGTTACCAGTACATATATTGAGTCTTAGGGTTCTAATCCAACTTGTGTCACAAATCGTGTAGACATAAAGGAATATGATGCACCAAAATAAAATAATACTGAAGCTGAATGAGAGTTGACGAGAATGGTACCTGCCACCACTTTCCCCGAAGCTAACTACTCTTTTATAGTAAGTGCCATCTCCTGACTTCGTCCTCTCAGTGGTGGTACTCTCTGCTACGGACCTTCTTGCCTGGCTTGTACTTGATCTTGGGCCTGCGCATATTGTTGTGGCCTCTGTTGCTGGAATACTTGAGATTGGGTCGGCAAAGGCCTCGGAACCTGGTTCCGCTAAACAGGCACTGGAGTCCTATTCTATGGTCCTGCCAGGGATGATGATGAACAAGCTCTGTGTGGGCAAGATCCTACTTTGTGGCCTGGTGCTCCACAGGCTAAGCACAACTTTGTGCTCTACGACACTCTGAGATCACGTGTCCTAGTTTTCCATAATATGAATATCCTATAGAAGCAGATGTCCTTTGCGGCTGAGTTCGAGTTGGTATTGTTTGCTGAAAAAAGATTATTTAAACTGGCCTCCTTGGAGATCTGATAGTTAAAGCCCTAACTGTCGGGGTTGGTGTTGAAGACTGGGTGTAAGAACCACCTGAAGTATGGCTCCTATTACGACCTCAAGTTCTATGCACTATTCTCTCGGAGGTATACTTATGTCTCCTTACTGCTCTTAATATAGCATCAAAAGTCTGAAACTCGTGTTGTTCCACTGCTAATATGATCTCCAGGTGAAGTTCCTACTAGAACCTCCTCCCTCTGTTTAATTCGGTCGTCACCAAGGTGGGAGCAAATCGACTAAGTCTGCAAAATTCTACCGCGTAACCGTCAACAGTCCTGCCCATCTGCTTCAAGTTATTAAATCTTTATTGCAGATTATAACGCAACACCGCAGTAAAGTATCTGACCTAAAACCTTTCTCTAAATACGGCCCAGGGAGAGGCACTGTTAGTGAAACCATCTGTGCTGCCAACCAGTCTCGGGCTAAATATAACAACTGTAACCAAACCACTGAGACTTGCTCTCTAGTCGAAACTCCGTCTGCCTCCAGAATAGTCTCAGTGTCCTGAAGCTAAGGTCTGATGCAATATCATCCTCGGTGCTATAGAAATACGAGGGTTGGAGGCGCTTGAAGTTGCTTGCCGAGTTGTTGGCACGATGTCCGCTTCTTTTCAAAGCTCCTTCTACTGACTGAATGAGTACGTTCTCTCGACATCCATGAGATGCCAATAATTCTCGTAGGATACCAATAAGCACACTGTTGTCCCCTCCTACATCAGGTATTGGTTGCATTGGTAGAATTGCTGCAACTTGAGGTACTGGTTGTATCTAGGGTTAGTTATTTTAAGCTATTATGGAACCAGCCCCGAAATACTGAGGCTGAACCTCAAGTGCTTGCTGGGCATCAGGATGTTGTCCTACTACTAGAGGAACTTGGGCTGGATGATCAAAAGGACTAGGAACAATATCCCTGAAAGATAAAGGATAGAAGGATCATCAAGGGACTAACATGATTGATCAAGAATCAAAGAAGACGTTGAATCAAGATTTTAGGGATATAAATTTGACACTTGGAGGAGATCAAGGAGTAACACGATTGAGACATCTAAAATATCTAGTAAACCCCTCACACTTCTGAATTTTCAGACCTGCATGGGCCACTACTTAAATTGCGTCAAGCCCCAAAACCAGAATACTGGAGAGCGGGGGAAGATAAAGCAAGCTATGTATACCAGAGTATTCTACACCCCAAGATATGGTCACGGATGTCTAGGTATGTGAGGGTTTACTCTATAATCTGTCAGGCAATCCTGAGTCAAGAATCCTTGGTGTCTCAGTCTCAAGCAAGCAATAAGTTACAAGACGTATGATCACCAAATATATAATAGTAAGGCATCCTAAACTATATATACACAGATGATCATGAAGCTAGTTACAAAATAAAGAACTAACAAGAGTATAATATTACATGACCAGCTCTAACTATAGTCTAGAATATGCTTTACATGTAGGTCAGCAGACTAGAATATCAAGTTCCAAAATATGAGCTAAATACGTGCTCGGTGGCTAAACATCTCAAAAGTAATAGGTACAAGATCAAGTAGGTGATAAAGAAGAAACCAATCCATATCCTCAGGTGCTCCTGTGTTCACCCTCTTGAGGAGAGAAATACGGAAGATCCTGTGATCTTGCTCCAAAATTTGGCCAAACAAAACCAGTGGGGTCAGACCCCAAAATAGCAAGTACCACAAGGGAGCCAATATTATGAACTAAAACTAGGATGCTGACAAATCAGTAAGAAATAGCATAAGGATCAGTTAAATAAGTGCAACGAGTAAAATTACAGATCAGGAGTAATTAAATAAAGGCATCTGGAATCAGTACTCCGATTACCATTCTGGGTTAACTGTTAATGAAATCAGGACAGGACTAGACTAGACTGGAAATTAAGCAATCACGACCAATCATGCCCTATGGCTTGCTATCATTAGCTAACTAGGGTTATCACAGACCTAGTTACTAACACATGTAGTTTGATATTCCATACAACTAAATGTCCTACAGACTATCCGGGTTATCCAAACGAACATGTACATAGTATAGATTTAACCGGTATAATTATTTCTTATCTTTTCTGGTGGTACAATAATCGACGGTGTGCTGGAAGTGTGCCCCTCACGACGAATAGCTCCAAATCCATCAGGTGTCAATGGGATACCGAAATTGCATGTAGCCAGAAAATATCTCTAGATGCTTTCTAGATTATTATTTAAGTTATTAGTCTGGACAATTATCCAGAATTCCCGACCGTGGTGCTCAAAAATCTACCTTAAACATAATGCAATACAGGACAGTAACTTGACGAGTACAATCAAAATTAACCACGGGGATACAGGTCATGCAGTACAGGTGCTACTAATAGCCTTACTCAGGACAGTTACAAGAATTCTCAAGTCAGGTGTGTGCTACGTCAAGCCACTATCAAGATTTATCAGGATCAGGGGTATCAGTACAGTATCGGGATCATCAAGATTATCAGTACAGTGTCAAGACTCAAGATTTAGGAGTTTATTTATAATGTATAATTACTAGATCATGTCAGGAAATTAAGATCAATATCAAGAATGCCAAGCTCAGGAATAACCAGGATTAACTAAAATAACGGGATAAAAAAGAACCAGGGATCAACAAGAGTTAAGCATGTTATAGATAATGCTGGCATACAGGTGCATAGATTAACCATTCAAGGTTGGCGCATAAAATCAGGAAAGAAAATAACATCCGCGTACAATGGGTCAAAACCACTATTAGGGAAAAAATGGAAAAAATGGGTATTGGCGTACAAATGGCCAAAATAGTTTTGGCGCACAAATCACTAGTTCAGGCAGTTCTGGCGCACTTTGATACAAAAGTGCTCCGAGCAAGATGGTGCACAATCATACATATGTGCACTTCTAGGATCTTAGCGCACAATCATAGAAGTGTGCGAGCCAGGAGCTTGGCGCATAAATCTATCATTGGCGTACAAATAAAAGTACCCAAGCTACGACTTTGGCGCATAAACAAGCGCAGGAAGGTACTAAAAGACAAACACAAGTTCTAAGATATGGCACAGTAGTCGAGATGACTCTACAGTCGAGAAACATAATTCTCGGGAATGGTCAGAAGTCTTTGCTTAGTCATTAAGTAATTATGAAGAAATACGAAATGCGATATTCTGGACTACAAAATATGCCATCTCTGGAGAATGTCACATAGTGCGCCACACAACAAAGTGTGCCATTTTCCAGAAGAGACAAAGTGCGTCGGTAAGGAAAGTTCACCAAATTGTACCAACTCTTCAATATCTATAAAGTGCGTCAACTTGGCTTTTCAAGTAGTGGAATACATTCTTGATGACTTGCAGACCCATTCAAAAGTACGCCAAGTAGGATTGGCGTACTTTTGAAGGAATTGGCTTAGTACAAAACATACATAGGAGTAGAGAAGTGTGCCTAGAGAACTTAAGATATCTTGGCGCACTTCCTAAGGAATTTGTGAAATGCACACAAGTGCGCTCACTGAAACTTTATTTATGCGACAAGGGTTCCCTACATACTTTTGTATACATTCTCAGGCCAACTTTGTATTCTTCGAATTGCTGTTCTCGGGCTCCAAGAGCAATCTAATCTAAGTGAAATAAAATCATCAATGTGACAAGTTTTAAGTGCTACCCAAAAATAAAATCGATCAATTGATGAAAACAAGCTATACTAAGAATCAAAGTAAGATCCAAGGTTGTTCCTTCGGTTGGAAAGATGTACTTGCCTACTGTCAAGTCCTAATACCAACACTACCAAGGTCACATACGGCCAAAGCCAAGCTCGGCTGCTGCTCTTTGCTGGGGAAGAAAAAGAAATCAAAGAAAAAGAAAAGTGGAGAAAAGAGAATGAGATTGCTTATATAGTCAAAGGATTGATTGTAGGCCATTGGATCACAATCCATGCCTCTCATCGGGTTCATCACAGCTACGCACCAAGAAAACCAAGGGACCAACGGTCCAAAGCATGCAACTAAGAAAAACTTACAAAAATAACCTAAACAATACATGAATGACATAAAGAAAGATGTAAGCAATTAAACAATAAATGAGCTATACATATATAATACACATATACCGTATACGAATACTAAAATAGTGAGACGAGTCTCACACCTATAGCTAGGACTGTCAAAATCTTTGACAGACCATCATCGCCCCCGTCGTGACTGTGGGCTAATTTTTGAAGTTTGAAACCCTAAGATGGGTTGAAACTTCAAAAATCCTTCCAAAATGAATCATAAACCAAATTATTGTTCCTAGAAGATGAAATCTATGCATGAACATGGAACCCTAACATATTTGAAATTTGGGAGAGAAAAGAAGCAAAAGATGAAAAAGGAAAAAAAAATATAAAGTTGGCTTATATACTATGTAGTAGGTTAGCACCGAGTAAGTTTTATGGTGGCAAACTTGTAAATGAAAGCAACTGTTTTGGGAAAGCTTCGAGTAAGTTTTAAAGTACCCTGATAAAAACTCTAGTTATTCTTGCTGAGTCAATTAAGTGGACGAAGTCGAAGTCTACGAGTGGGATTTGTTCCTAAAAGACCTACTAGAATCAGTCCATTTTCATTAGGAAGCTTTATAATTTATTATTTTTAAATTGTTGTTGATTATCTTTATTTGTGGTTGACTAATTTATTGAAAACATATGTTTTTGTCATTTTATTTCATAGTTATTCCAATATTCCTATTGAGATTGAAATCAACTAATACAAAAACTTAGAAAATAATATTTTATATTTTTATTGTTGATTGTTTATTTGTCGTTAATTATTATTATTTATTCAAAAATTATGATAATGTTTGCATAGTGTTCCAATCTAGATTATTTATTTGAAATGTCATGTTATATATTGTTGTAATAAGTTTCTCTTTTTTCCTATGCAATAGCAAAAATAAGAACAAAATTTGTATCTCAAAGTTAATGAAAAATAACAAATAATATATAAAATTATGTCTAAATATATTAAATATTTTTTCAGTCTAAATATTATTTTGGATAATAATTATTTTTTGTATTTCAGTATAACATATATTCTTTTGGATATTAATTTTGTTTATTATTTTAATTTTTTAATTTTGAATTAAAAATATTATTATATTATTGTCGATAAAAAATAATATAATATAAATATTAAATTTTAAGCATATCATTTTTAAATATCGTCTCAGATCTCTAAAATATGACATTAATAACTGTATATTAAATACAAATACATTGAAAAGTTTTGACTATTTTATGAGTTGTATAATGAGTGTTTGACAACTTGGTAGACTTTTATGTTTATATATTCACTCTTCCTGTCAATCATCAATGATAGGCTCAACCATTGAGGAATAAAATAATACATGTTAAAGAAATTGCGCTGTTGTCTCCTCTTGTGGTATATTATGAAGCTTTTGTACAGTGCGTGCCCCTCCAGGAAATGCAATTATTCATAATGCATTATGAAAAGAATATTTTATTGTTAGTTTCTGACACTTTGTCTCCCAGCATACTGAAATACAATCATACAAGTTCAAGAGATCAAGAAGTACACTTCCTGGTTTTGTACTTCCTGATACAACTGCTTGTATCCAGAATTATTTTTGTCAACAGAAATGTTATGTCTACAACCAAATATTTACATCCATTTTACAACCGTCACATTGTGTTCACGTGACGTCCATGTGGCGATCGCACATTAGATGAGAGGGATTTGTGGGATCCGATTTTTTACCACGTGGTCGCCACGTGACATGAGTGCCACGTGGTAGCCGTTCATTCACTACTAGAATAAGCGGGATTAGCGACGTATTTTAGCGACTCCAAGTAAAAACGTCGCTAACTTAGCGACTCCGTAAATATCGTCGCTAGACGTCGCTAAATGGCGACATTTAGCGACGTTTAGCGACTTTTATTAAGATTTTAAATTAATCGTCGCTATAAGTTCAATTAAGGTCGCTAAACGTCGCTAATATATCTTATTTAGCGACGTTTAGCGTCGTAATTAGCGACGTATCTTTCAAAAATATTTAGCAACGTATTTAGCGACGACTTTGGAGTCGCTATTTTTTATTTTAGCGACGTTTTTACCTTGACGTCGCTAAACGTCGCTAAATTTTGATTAATTAGGGCTCAGTTTTCTTTTCTCCATCTGTCGAAAATTTCGAAACGCTTCGATTTCCCCCGCCCCCCCCCCCCTCTCCGGCGACCGGGTCTCCGACCGCTGCGGCTACTCCGGCATCTCCCTCCTCCTCCTCGAGCTCTAGGTAATCTCTCTCTCTCTCTCTCTCTCTCTCTCTCTCTCTCTCTCATGTGACACTGACACAAGACACACGCACACAGACACGACACACGCACACAGACACTGAGGAGTGGTACACGAGACACACGACACACACACACAGACGCAGACACACACACACGACACACATACACGACACACACACAGACACACAGACGCAGACACACACACGACACACACACACACACGCAGACACACACACACACAGACGCATATTAGGGTTAGGGTTAGGTTTAGGGTTAGGGTTAGGGTTAGGTTTTTTGACCTGGGTTAGGGTTAGGGTTAGGGTTAGATTTATGGTTAGGGTTAGGGTTAGGTTTTTTGACCTGGGTTAGGGTTAGGTTTAGGGTTAGGGTCAGATTCATCTTCTCAAAAGCAAGTGGTACACGAGACACACGACACACACACACAGACGCAGACACACGACACACATACACGACACACACACAGACACACAGACGCAGACACACACACGACACACACACACACACGCAAACACACACACACACAGACGCATATTAGGGTTAGGGTTAGGTTTAGGGTTAGGGTTAGGTTTTTTGACCTGGGGTTAGGGTTAGGGTTAGGGTTAGGTTTTTTGACCTGGGGTTAGGGTTAGGTTTAGGGTTAGGGTCAGATTCATCTTCTCAAAAGCAAGTGGTACACGAGACACACGACACACACACACAGACGCAGACACACGACACACATACACGACACACACACAGACACACAGACGCAGACACACACACGACACACACACACACACACGCAGACACACACACACACAGACGCATATTAGGGTTAGGGTTAGGTTTAGGGTTAGGGTTAGGTTTTTTGACCTGGGGTTAGGGTTAGGGTTAGGGTTAGGTTTTTTGACCTGGAGTTAGGGTTAGGGTTAGGTTTAAGGTTAGGGTCAGATTCATCTTCTCAAAAGCAAGTGGTACACGAGACACACGACACACACACACAGACGCAGACACACGACACACATACACGACACACACACAGACACACAGACACACACACACACACGACACACACACACACACGCAGACACACACACACACAGACGCATATTAGGGTTAGGGTTAGGTTTAGGGTTAGGGTTAGGTTTTTTGACCTGGGGTTAGGGTTAGGGTTAGACCTGGTCAAGAGAGAACATATATTTTCTAAAGAGACACACACACACACACACACACAGACACAATCAGAGAGTAGCATTCCTTTTCTTTCTCAAGAGAGAACATATATTTTCTAAAAATATATTGTTAATGTTATGAATCAGAGAGTAGCATTCCTTTTCTTTCTCAATCCTACTGTGCCTTATATTCCTTCGTTTGACTCAACGTGGAATTTAGAGGAAGTTAGTGTTATTTTGGCTTGCAACCTGCTAATTAATGATATGCACACAACCTGCTAGTTAATGATATGAATATGAGTTTGGAACCTCATTGTTATATTCTAAATATGTTAAGGGTGGAGTTAAGTAATACAAAAGCAATTCACTCTATTATTCTAAACTTGATGTTTGAAAAATCTAAAGATGAAAGCCTGTCAGGGTGGTCGCAACATGGTCGAAACGCTACGTGACGATCGTTTATTGGGAGAGAGGTGGAGGTGAAAGGGTTACAAGAAGGTTGTAAGCATTTGATAGTAAACTTAGCATTATTGATATATATAAAAGAAGTAGTGGGAGAATAAAAAAGGGAGAGAAAAGAAAAAGAAAGAACGGTACATACGAGGATTAAAGTATCGATCATTTTATTTTGTGACACGTAGGATATAAATAAGATATTATGGTATCATTATTATACTGCAACAAACAGCTAATTCTTTGTGAGTCATCTAATTATTCCGTTCCGGTCCAATAGCTAATTCTTTGCTAATTCTTTGTTTTCATCTATCTTACCAGATGGCACCCAAGAGAGCGACACCTACTGTTAAGGAGGAAGTGATGCCTCCTACTGTTAAGGAGGAAGAGATACCACCTGCGGGGAGTTCCAGTCACCCAGCACCTATCGCGGCTGTATCTCAGACAGGGAGTTCCAGTCACCCAGCACCCATAGCGGAGCTTGATAACATAAACGCTGTTTATGCGCAGTATTTGAGGGACTGGTATCTGCCCCGTTTTGGAAATCCTCGAGATTGATACTATGATGTTTCATATACTTATATATTATGAATTTTGTGTTACTGTGATACTCTGATACTTATATATTATGTATTTTGTGATGTTGTTTATGCCCATTTTGTGTGACTGTGATACTGTGATACTTTTATGACTGTGATACTTTTATTGTCTGTCTATAATATTTGTGTGTATTAATTGTATGACTGTATACTTTTATTCATATTAAATATTGTTAATCCGGTGTTGAGTGTTCCACCGAAGGGGTCGGCGAACCCATAGAATTCAACGGAGGGTTGCTCCGGGTCTATTTTTAATTAGAAATTTTAAAATTACAGGAACAATAGCTTGGAACAATTCAGGTTTTTTTTTTTACTTTTTTTGTAAATTTAGTGACGTATTTAGCGACGTTTAGCGACGTCTAGCGACGTTTTAATAAGTCGCTAAAAAAGTCGCTACTTAGCGACGTGTCATTAGACGTCGCTAACGACGTCGCCAAACGTCGCTAAATATGTCGCTGTACGTCGCAAATTGGTGACATGGCAGTACTGCCAGGTCATTAAATACGTCGCTGTTACGTCGCTATATAAGTCGCTAATTAGCGACGTTTAGCGACTTTATAGAACGTCGCTATTTAGTGACGCGGCGTCGCTAAACGTCGCTACTTTTAGCGACTCATGGAAGTCGCTAAAAAACGTCGGTATAGCGACGTTTAGCGACGTATTTCGGTTCAGCGACTTGGTTTCTTCCGACTACTTTAAAACGTCGCTAATGACGTCGCTAAACGATTTTAGCGACGTTTTTTTGTCATTTAGCGACGTTTTTGGGCGTCGCTAATTTGACTTTTTTTGGTAGTGATTGGATGAGAGGTAGGATCTGGTGTGGCCCACATAGCAGGTGGCAGGGCCGGCCTTGAGCTCACAGGGGTCCGGGACGAACTTTCAAAATGAGGCCCCATACATGATGTAAAAAAAATAAAATAAAAGTACAATAAAAAATATGCCTCCACCAAGATTTGAACTAGGAACCTCTTATGTGCAATTCTAATGTAATAACCACTACACAACAATTGCTTTGTAATAAGAATGGTCCATGATAAATACTAATTCTATTTTCGGTACAAAATTATTTATATATTTAAATAAAAAAAAAAATTGGGCCCTTCTGGTCCATGGGGCCCTGGGCGGTCGTCCTGCCAGCCCTGGGCCAGGGCCGGCCCTGGCAGGAGGGGGAGAGAGGGTTGTTGTAAACATTCGGTAGTAAACTTAGCATTTTCCTTTTGTCAAATGGAAATGCAAAATTTCAAAGATTTTTTTTTTGTGTGTGTTTGTATGTAATTTCCTACAACAAAAATAAATATTTTATCCAAGCTACGTATTTGATTTTTTTTTTCTTCCACTAAGTTATGTTAGAGTTCTAACAAAAGTCATATCCTCTTAAACATTAATCCATTTTTTCCTATGTGCCTAAATTTTGTCACGTGGCTCTTTTTAATACTATTTCATCCCTTTAACTATAGGTGTGTCTCACATGTTTAAACTAAGCTAAGATAGTTATATAATATTATCTACTTAGCATTTTTATTCAGATTATATATATTTTGTTTTTGGAGATTTATACAACTTGTTATCATGAATTTACACATTTGTATCTAAGTAAAATAATTTTTCATATTTGTGCAGCTTGTTATTGTAAAATTTTAAAATTAACAACTTACTATTATGAACTTTCACGTTTATAAATTAATACTATGAACTATTAACTTCTTGTAAGTTAATACCATGAAACAACGATACTTTATGGTATTATAACTTACAAAGTAAACAATAGTTCATGATATTTACTTGCAAAATAAACAATAGTTAATGGTATTAAATTTAGGGTTTAAGACCTCTCCTCTCTCCCTCTCTCTGACTATGATTCTACGCCAAGTCTATATCTGAAGTCCTAGTCTCGTCCAACCTAGGCTCCAAAGGACCATATATGATATTGTTATTTGGAACCTTTGATTTTCTTGTGATGTTTACATAAATTAAGTTTTTTCTAATAAATTAATTCAATTTTTGGTTGTTTAACAACTTTAAATTATTTGTATATATATTGATATTTAATAATGAATATGCATAGCTATCCTTCTTATTTTAGAAGTTACTCATCTAGCTACTATAGTGATGTGAGTTTAGTGCCTTAGTGCATGAAAGATTAATAAACACTGTCAATATGTGCTTTGTCATACAAATCCATTCCTTTGTTTGCCTGTTATGTGGCTTGATTTTTGTAACATCAGATAATTAAGATAATTTTTTTAAGCCCTCAATGAAAAGATCTCCAGCAGGATCCAATATATTAGGATTATTATTATTATTATTATTTGCAATTCTCTATTTTGTGATCATAGCTCTGACCTTGTGTGGATTCCTCAACATTATATTTTTAAGGATGCGTAGGCTAAGTATATTTTGGCTCTTTTCTTAGACACTGGGGGTTGTGGCAGCTCCAAAGAAGAGAACTACTGCTGAAGCAACATTCAAGTCTGAATGGAAGGTTCTGGTTTCATGGATTTAATTGTCCCCAAAGAATTAACATTTCCATTTTGTTTTGTTTGTCTCATGGATTTTTATTTTTCAAAGTTAAGTACTTTGAGCACAATTTTGTTGGTTTAAATTTGCTAGTAGCTAATACTTTGATCTCAAGCGATACTATTAGTTCACACAGTTAGCATTGGCATTGAGTGAATTTAGATTGCTATATATTGCTATGATTTAATTTAGCAATTGCAATAGTAAAACCTTGTACTTGTAAACCGTATAGTCGTAAAGTTTGATGATGTAATCTTTTGGAGAATATTGAAAATTTTAACTTGTAATTTGTAACTTATACAATTGATATGCCTTCTGAATTTTGTTACCTATTTTCTGACTTTTGTTGATGCTATCATTGATTCATTCTCAGATTATGACGACATTATTATATATATCCATGATTCAAATGCAGCTATTCAGTAATGTATTTTGCAATTCTGATTTTTTTTATATAATTTAATCATAAGCCCAACATTAACACGACCAATTAAGCATAAAACAATCCAACCGAACATACAAAACCAATTATTGGTTCTGTTCGGTATGGTTATGGCTAAATTTGGTCCGGGTTCGGTTTGGTTGTTTCACATTTTTGTTATACTTTTTTGGCAAGTTCAATTCGATTGAAGCCGAAAAGATCAAATGATGTCCTAGTCTAAACTTGTAATCTCGGAAGTTTATGATAGCAAGTTGTTAATTTTGAAAGTTCAAGGTAGCAAGTTGTACAAATAAAAAAGCTTATGGTATTTACATGCAAATGAGCCGATTTCTTAATTGTTAAAAACCATATTCATACATGGTTTCTCTAATAGTAGTCTTAAAGAATATTTCTATCCACCTTAAAGGTATCATGCGACCACAAAGTTCTCAAGCAGCTGTCGTGTCATAGTACCAAAATATGAAGAACGGAGGTATAAATCAACCAACTGCACACTAGGTATACATCAGTATCCTATAATACAGTTACGATTGTACCTAGACAAGAGGGTAATACTACAATACAAGTCTCTATGATCTCACATAATATACTACATCTCAAACAGTCAAACACGAAGTAAGAAATAAAGACACATAAGATAAAATAGTAAGGCGCTTCGATACTCTATCAAAATGATCATGAAGCTAGTTATATAAAAAAAAAATCTACCAAAGTATCAAGTCATACATGTTCACATCACCAGTTACAATATATATATATATATATATATATATATATATATATATATATATATATATATAAAACTGATGATGTGAATGTGTGTGTGTATGTGTGTGTTCATACAAAAAAATGTGTATCTTCTCGAAGAAATTTTTTATAAGACTTATGCAAGTTCAAAGAAATTTATTGCAATGAATACAAAAATTCTAAGCATAAAGTCTTGAGATTCTAAAGAGTGTGGCGATGATGATTGAACCGGCACGTGGTTCCTTTACCTCGTTGAAGATCCTACGATCATGCAAAGGCTTTCGATGTGCACAAATACTTGTGGGAAGAGGGCACTGGCCAAAGGATTCTCTGTAGGCTGATTTCCTACTACATATGCTGTGTGCATATGTCGTATTTGTTGGAAGCCAAAAAATTAAGACTATTTATACCAAAAAGTCTCAAAAACAGTTATTGTTAAAGTCCTACGGGAAGCACTATCCCTTAAAAAAAAATATTATTCGTAGGAAGCACTGTCTTGCGAGCAAGAATTTCATTTAGAATTGGTCAACCCATGTTAATGCGGGGTTAAAGGAGATGGTACCACGTGGCTATATGTTCAGCGACCTGCAAGGAGATGCTGCTATATGGCAGCATTTATGCGAGGACAGAGGCCCGTTCTTATGTAGTCGGTCACGTCCCAGTACCGGAATATGGAGATGGACATGACAAGCTCTTCCGTACAAGGTATAGAACTTCGTACGACGGTCACAGCAGTAAAATGACAAGGGTGTGCATGCTACAATCAAGTCTCCTAGGGTCTTAGAACAACTATGTCTCAATCATTCAAGCAAGTAAAAACAACATAAAACATATGAGATAAAGCCGTAGGCATCCCAAATGCTCCATCGAAATATTCTAGAGATCCAGCCATCAAAATGTTAGGTTAGCAGAAAGTCAATAGTTACACAACCAAGATCAGCTATAGCCGCATTATATTACAGTTATGTAAAAAGAACTGATATCCAGACAAGCCGGCTAACAAGTGCCGGTGGCTAAACGCCCAAAAGAGTAGAATGTACAAGACGAACAGTGACCAAGAAACCTGTAGTGTTCCGCTCCTAGCGGTACACTATATAAGGCTTGTGGCTCGATTGACTCAGTCGAAATTGAGTATGAAGAAACTTTACGGCAGAATCGATCACGGACAATGCAATAAACCTTTTCAATTGATGGATTAACTCCTGTTGGAATGACTTCATTAACTTTCGTTAGATTTTTGGTTGGCTTTCTTGAAATTTTGCTGCTTGGTTTTGATGAATGTATTTTCGTGAATGGTTTTAGATGATTGATTGTTTAGCCCATTTTTATCGATTGCATGCATTTATTCTCGAGAACTCTGAGAGAAATAAAGACGGTAGTCTAACCAAATATTGGTGCCAATGCCGATAGACGCGTGACCAAAGCCTGAGCGAACGAGCGTCTTTTTTCTCTCGACATTCTCTATTTGGTGAGTGGTTCCATCCCTACTTCTCTACTCCTTCACGCCAATAATCAATAATGTTCTCTTGTAACCTTGCCAAGTCCAATGATCGATAAAGCCACTAACGCCACAAGTTTTATTCCACTATTATAAATCAATGTAATTTCACTGATAAGAGAGAAGTTCAATTATGTAACACATGGAAGGATATAATCATTGTGTCATGGTTTGGTGCCATGACTTAGTGGTAAATTGGAGTCTACAGACTACTAATCAAATTAAATGAATAAGTATGCTGAAATGAGAATGAGAAGATATGCATTATTGCTTTGAATATTTTAATACCTTACACTGATATTTATGCTTATCGTAAAGTCATAGATGCATTGTATGGTCATGGACAACTTGTGCACAAGGTAGTAAATTTTTTCGAACGGGACTTGGGGCACTGGGAACTGTTCGGCCCGAAAAAAATAGTAGCGCTTTGGTAGCGTAGGGTATTGGCGAGACATACATTGAGGCTTAGTACCTGCTTTGAATCGTGCATCGCACGTCCATCAAAGTCCTATATGGCATGTCCATCGTGGTGCTACACCACAAATGACCCAGTGAGAATGAGTTGCATACTAATGATGTCTTATACAAGGGCGGTAAGAACAATCATATAAATTATACGGGAACGGCCATTGGCCGGGATAAGGATTCCATATGTGCAAAGCTTATATATTTTTACTGCATGAACTGTTGCTTATAAACTGTTGCCTATTGTAATGTTGTATTTATAATGTTTCCTATTTTACTGCTGTCTTAATTAAGAAGTGTTGGTTTAGGTGAGTGGGCCAGTTCTGCTCACCAGTACAAGTTAAGTACTGACCTACGTCTTTGTGGGCAAACCTGGTGACCGAGATACCGGGGGCGCTCAGGAAAATTAAAATTTTTTTTGCGGTCTTTTCAAGTTTCTTCCTATTTCCAAAGTATTCTAAAGTATTTCAAAGATTTCTAGTAGCTGTTTTCGAGTTTCCAAGAAGTAATAAATGGCATAGTGTATGGGATAAGAACATTATTTCATGTCAGCCTATCAGTCTTTCTTTTATGCAAAGCTATGTAAGCCGTTCAGACATTTCCATTTTGGTGCTGAAAAATTGTACTTTGTTACAATGAATCAATAAAAAATTATTTTTTTTCTATACAAATGTGGATTTTATAATTTGCTACTGTGTTATGGAACTGTTTACAAAAGATATTTGACATAATGTACACATTCTTGCTTATACAAGTGCAACCCCAGACTTGTACGACATCATGTCCAGCGAGGACGATCGGTTCTGCGAAACCGAATGCGAGGACGAATCGGTTCTGCGAAACCGGGACGTGACAAGTTGGTATCAGAGCATGGCTTAAAGTTCCTCGGATTTCAAAAAATGGTTTTCAAGTGAAAGTTTTCAAACAATAACGATTTTCTCAGATGATTTACTTTTCGATAGTGACCGTTGGCACTTATTTCTATGGTTTTATCTTTTCTTCCTAACACACTTTATGGCTTGTCATATCAGTCACATCAGTCACTTTATGTCATATCACTGACCCTTTATTTATTGCCTGTCACTTCCTCACTTGTCCCAAGAAGTAGACCTTAAACCCTGAGCATGCGGCCAAGTGGTTCATGCAGCCTGACTTCATATGCGGCCATGATTGTCATGTGGCCTGACTTTCCATGCGGCCTAGAGATCCATGCGGCCCTGCTTGTTGATTGAATATTTCTTGATTTATGTGACCCAATGTATAATTGGTAATGTGACTCGAATATTGTATCTGTGCTGATACAACTATTTTTTTATTATTGTTTATGATTTAATATGTGCCGAGGTGTGACACATCATGTCACGTGTTGATCGATTATATTTGGGTTGTGCATAAAGAATGCCTCCAAATTCCTGAATGGGTGATATTATAAATATATATATATTATTTTTTCAGCACGGGCATAATAAGCGAGTCAACTACCAAAGCGTGGATATGATATAGATTGTATGAATGTTGCATACATGCTCGGGTGAATCCAGATTTGACTTCCATGGATTCGTATCTAGCGTGCCTGTACTTTCTAAGAAATCTTAAGAAAAATTCTCATGTAACAACGCCTTGGGATTTCAAACACAACTTAGGGCTAATTAGGTAAGTAAAAGTGGTAGTAACATTGGAGGAAACGATATTTTGAGATCATGCCAACGAACCTTTCCACAGAGATTCATTCTAAGTGCGCTGTGGGCTGGCCACCACAGATACTGTATATCATCTGCCTTAGTGGAGTGCAATATCTGACTATTATTATTATGTCGAGCCACTATTTCAATATAGGCACACCGGAACCGCTAATACCGTATTCTTAGAGCAGTGGCCCTACGGAGGACTGGTGCATCCTGCAAGTGCCTGTTTTATTATATTGGTTCGGTTAACTCATGTTCGGCACTGACGTGATCTGAGGGTACTTATTATGCATTATTTCTGAGATAACCTCAGACTCCACAAAAATAGCAAGCCGTACAAATGATTGGTCGATTTTGGAAGAAATGGATTTGGTTGTGATTGTATTATTCAGCTAGTAGTCTAGGGAAGTGGACTATCATAGTGTGATGGTTCAACTCTTGTCCTTGTTTGGTTGTAGGGTTGGACCTTCACGCTAGGATATGCCATGGACCTAAGTTACGAAACTGAACCTATGTATTATTATATGTTTTTCCTTGGATTTTTGTTTTTCCATTTCTTGCTTCTTTTGTAGTACTTGCTATTTGGGGTCTAATCCTACTGGTTTTGCATGGCCAGATTTTGGGCCAGCATCCGAGGATCCAGCGTACATTCTCCCTACTCATGACGCGTACCAGGAACATAGTCGCAGGGGATGGCGAGTGGATTTTTTTTTCCCTGTTCGTCATTGCATATTTACTTTATTTTTATTTTTTTTGTTTAGCCACCGGCGATACCTGTGGCGAACCGATTTAGCCTTATTCATTGCGTGTGTACTATGCTATGCCTGCAGTCAGTCACCATTTGGTTTCCATACAATATTACAATGGAACAATACTGGATCAAATGATAGATATTGACGTGAAAAAAGATGCTGCTTCTTTTTCCAGATGACATATTAACAGAAGCCCGAAAAATTTTCTTAGCTGAAAGCATATGTAGCCATGAAAAGATTTAAGTGGAATAAAATTGATAGAATAGTTGACTCTAGAGAAGTGGAGTAGTGGAGAAGGTGCTTAGTCCTCTCCCCCGCTGGATTTTTTAGGATTTTGCCCCTTGTGTTTATCATCGGTCCTCTGCTCCCGCGAACCCATTATAAGCCCCAATTTTTTCTTTAAATCTCTTCTCAACTTATAATCTAGAACATGATTATGTTATTAAGAGTAAATCTACACATAAATCTTCATGGATTTGAGTATTTTCATATTTTTGTACAATCTTTGTAGAAAATCTCGATTTTCTAAGCCGTTTTTTCCTTTTTCTTACCTATTTTGCTGTTATACTTTGTAGATCTACCATTTACTCTTCATGGATCTTAGTATTTTATGGTTTTCGTCCAATTTTTTTTGTACATAATCTCAAATTTTTAAATAGTTATTGTTTTTTTCTTACCAATTTTGCTATTATAATTTTTTAGATCTACTCTTTACTTGTCTTGGATCTTAGTTAATTCGGATTTTTTTTCTACATATTTTATTGCAGTTTTCTTAATTTTTCTAAGAAGTTTTCATTTCTTCTAACATACTTTGCTGATAATGTGAAAATTTACCCAATACTCTTTTTGATATGAGGTGATTCAGGTTTTCTTAGATAATAAGTGATTCTATAAGCATCAAATTAAAGGATCGTTAGGCAACTCTAGAGGGGAGGGAGGGAGGTGAATAGAGTTTAGCGGAAGATATATCCAATTAAAAATTAAGATCAAGTAAAGACAGTTACCAAGTAACAAATAATATAGCAATATATGTGACCAGTAAATGAGTATAGAAGAACAAACGCAAATACCGAGATTTATACTGGTTTTTCTCGTGGAGGACTAATCCAGTCCTAAGAACTCTTGTTCGGTATTAAATCCACTAGCAGAGAAAACACAAGCTTTGATCTGAAGGGCTTGCAACTTCGTACAGACACGAACTTTGATCCGGAGAGCTCGAAGACTTCAAACACTTTAAAAAGTAGCTTTGAATAGCCAAGCTTGTAGAACTCGAACACTTCTAATCAAAACCGTAATGGCACTTAGAAGAATATGAGTTGTTTGGAGATGAAGAAGGTTAATGTCTCTTAAGAATAGAGAAGATGAAAGAGTGAATGAGTGAATAGAAATGAAAAACTCTTCTCTATTTATAGGTTTTTCTGGAGCAGTCATTACCAAAATATGATGAAATAGCGACGTTTTTAGCGACGTCATCAGTAAACGTCGCTAATATTAAAAAATTTAGCGATTCCATAAATAAATGTCGTTGTACGTCGCTGTTTGCGACGAATAATAACTAGTAACGACTGTATTTGGGTTTTTTGAAAGAATAGTCGTTATATATTTTTTTAACGTCGTTAATGTTTTTGATTTAGCGACGTTTGGCGACGTGTTTACCGACGATGTTAATTTTTTAATTAGCGACATTTATATATGTAGCAAGACGTCGCTAAAATTTTTTAATGGCGACGTTTAGCGACTTCCAATAAGTCGCTAATATTTTAATAATTAGCGACATTTAGCGACTATCTAAATGTTGCTAATAGCGACGATTTACAATGTCAACATAGAGCTATGCAAGGAAACCCAAAAAAAGACTGTATACTTGTGTATGATGTGTGTGTGCTAAGGGGGGAGTGTATCTCAATGCTGCAGCAAGGGGTTATAGGTGCATAGCAGTACACTGCAATGCACTTGGGGAGGAGCTCTGGTGATATCAAGTGAGGTGTTGTGCGGTGCACACTTGTGCATAGTGCAGTGAGGGTGTGTGTGTATTAGTGAGTGTCAACTCTGTGTATGTGATAGTTAAGTAGCATAGAATTTGAGTATGTGTTTTAGTCAAGATATTGTATTTGGGCCTACACTTGACATTTACATTGTCAATATAAATAATATCTACCGGTGTAAATGTCAAGTGGGTAATACCTAGAGTGTCTATGTGTGAAGTATAAATGTAAAGTGTGGATATCCAGGATACAAGTGAGTATCTTTAAGTAAGTGTTGGTATATGGTTATGAATTTTAGGAACTGTTTGGATGTAATTTTTAACTCAACAGACCCTGCAATAGTTTGGGGCATTCTTTTGTGTGTGTAGACAAGTAGGTGTACAACATAATTGGGTATTCCTGAGTATCAATGCTAGGACTAGGAGTATCAATGTATTTCCCTTCCACATCCATTTGGATAATACTTGAACGATCTTTATTCATCTTTGCAGAAGTATCTAAAAATGGATCTGAATTACTTTTTGCGTCATCGTTAATGGATGTACAACCGTCATCCTGATGACATTTTCGGTGTGCGAGATAAATTCATACAGAGGGTGGAGCAGTTCCTGCAGTTCGCTAAGACGTTCCCTCAGTAGATGGGCGACACCAAAATTAAGTGTCCGTGTGTGAGATATCGTAACTAAAAATATCACCAAGAAGTGGATGTGACATATTATTTATACTCGAGGAATTTCACGCCGAATTACTATTAGTGGACCTCATACGGAGAACTTGTGTCTTTAGCATCGAATCCAGAGCCTTATGTGGAGCTGTATATGGATGTTCACGACCATACTGATTACGACGACGGATGCGCGAACATGGTTTTCGATGCTGCAAGGCCTAGTTTTGATCCGGACAATCATGATGTAGCTGAGGAGGCACCGAATGTCGATGCTGCAAAGTTTATGGATTTATCGGAGAATGCAAGGACTCAATTATATCCTGGTTGTTAGGATCTTTCACCGTTGGAGGTGGTTACAAGACTATTTAGTATCAAGTCCGATTTTAACATGTCGCAATAATGCTACAACCGACTGATGGAGTTGATTATAGAGATCTTGCCGACTAGTGCTAAGTTACTTAAAGACTTCTTCCGGTCTAAGAGGATTGTGAGATCGCTCTGGATGGGATATGAGAAAATTGATGCATATCGCAACGGGTTCATGTTGTATTACAAAAACGACACGGATGAAGATGTGTACAGATTTTGTGGTGCTGATCGCTATAATACAACTGGTACATGAAGGTCTACCGATGCAAGGAAGCCGACCGATTCGATGCACTACTTTCCTTTAATGTTGCACTTACAGAGGATATTTATGGCGAAGGAGAATGCCGGAAACATTAGTTGGCACAGGAGAAAAATCGTGCTTCTTTGACAGCCATCGATAACATTTTCCATCGGATCACCCGTTTCGGAGGAACATGAATGCATCTTGTGCCGGTATTATGGAAAAGGCAAATCCACCTCCAAGGTGGCCCAGAGTTACGATATGGGAAGATATTAAAGATTTACCAAGTGCTATCGAAGAGCCTACTAAAGGGTAAAAGTGCGATGGATTTGGTCATACTCATAACTGGACGAAGAGAAGCATATTTTGGAACCTGCCATGTTGGAGCACCAATCTGATCAGACATAACCTTGATGTTATGCATATCGAAAATAATGTGTTTGACAACATAATTAATACTACGATGGACGTAAAGGGAAAGACGGAAGACAATCCCAAGGCCAAGTTGGACTTGGAAGAAATATGCAGACACCCAAATTTGCATTGGATAGAGGAAGGGAGTGGGAAGTATAAGAAGCCTAAGGCAATTTTCTCACTGAAAAAGAAGGAGAAAGGAAGACTTTGTAGGTAGATTCAGGGGCTAAAATTTTCAGACAGATATGTGTCGAATATTAGAAGATGCGTCGACCCGAAGGAGAACAAACTGACGGGTATGAAGAGCCACGACTGTCATGTATTCATGGAGAGATTAATTTCGATTATATTTTAGGAATTCTTATCGCAGGTCGTTTGGGATCCATTGACAGAACTTATCATATTCTTCTGAGTTTTTTGTTCTACTAAGTTGCTCGTCGATCGCCTAGAAAAGCAAGAGAAGGACATTGCGATAAAACTATGCAAGCTCGAGCTGGTATTTCCTCCTGGCTTTTTTGACTCCATGGAGCATTTGTTAATTCATCTTTACTATGATGCCCGTGTCAGTGGACCTGTAGGTTATTTGTGGATGTATCCGTTCGAACGGCAGTTGAACAACCTAAAGAGAAAGGTAAAAAATAAAGCACGGGTCGAGGGTTCTATTTGTGAAGCATATATTCTCGAGGAGATTACAAACTTTTGTTCCATGAATTTTAAGTCTCATGTTGCTACTAATCGAACGAGTGCTCTGAGAAACGACGACGGGTACTGGGAATCTAGTGATGTAAAACTGAAAGTATCCAATACTTTCGGTAACCCTTTGGGCAAAATGAAGAAGAGATATCTGGATAACGACGAGTTAAGGGCTGCTCAGTTGTACATAATACTCAACTGCGAGGAGGATAAAGTAGAGAAGCTCGAGGGTTAAGTAATTAATACATCCACGTTTAAGTCATCTTAATGTAATAGTATACGCTAATATTGTTACATTAATTAGGCTATATTTTGTTATTTTTTATCACATTTAATGATGAGGCAAGGTCGATAAGGCCATAAATAACAGATGAAGAAGTAGAACACAAAATGAGACGTCATTTCCCTTCTTGGTTGAGTTCATATATAAGGAGATCACTAATTTCTTTTTGTATATATACTTTACAAAATAATTAACGGAATGTTGAACTTAATTTCTTATCTTGTGGTATTTAGGTTGATCGTCCAAACGCAACACTTGAGAATGAATCTATTAGAACTCTAGCTAAGGTGCCAATTTATTCCATCAAAATCTAGCCAAGCTATTGTGTAAATATATTTAGGTTCAAGTCAATATCTGCTTCGATCCGAGATAACTTCCTAGATCTCAATTCCACGAAAAATAGTTGTTTGTGTATCAGATCTTCGAACTACAAAAATGTCGATACAGGAAATGATTTCTATTACGTCTTACGGAAGATTATGGAATTGTCATATAATTATGGAATAGAGCCTGCTATGATCGTGTTATTCAGGTGTGATTGGTTCGATCTGATCCAAGATCCAGGTTTGAAAATAGACAAGCATGGTCTTATGGATATATACTATCAGCGTCGATATCAAGGCTATGAACCATTTATCCTATCAAGTCAGGCTCAACTCGTGTACTTCATAACTTATCCTAAACGGGGAACACCGAGGTCGGATTAGTAGGTAGTATTCGAGACCAAAGCTCGAAATACTTTTGACGTTGACGAAATAGCTTATCAGGAGGATGAGCTTCCTCTTGTAACAAATATTATAGATGTTGACTCAATGGAAGCTCCCCATAACTCGTCTAATCGTGTAGAAGATGTTAAATTATCTGAAGAGGAAGGCGAAGTAGATGAAAATAAAAATGAGGAGAAGAGAAAGAGGAGACGAGAAAAACAAAGAAGATAAATTTTCAGAAGATGATTAAAAATAAAATTAAATCTGTTTAGTCTTCTGACATACCCGAATTTGTCTCCGATAGACTTATCGTTGTATTACCTTTCTGGATTGGACTTCTTAGATATATTATCTTTCTGGATGTATTATCTTTCTGGATTAGACTTATGGTTATTATCTAGACTTGTTTACAACTTGAGAAATTGGATTTCCTTCTCTATATATCATATTGTGCTTATCTTACTTAGCATTTGATTTAGTATTATTTTGTGATATTATTGTATTTTAGCTGTAGAATGTAAAATATATTTAGTGACTGTAGTTATGGCTATGTACTATATCTTTCTTCTTCTTTTCATTTAGTGACATGTACTGTGTTTAAATTATTTCCTTGTAACTTTTATTTTGTTTATCATAAGTCAGGTATTCGGTCAGTCTAGATGTAGAGTATCTAGACGACATGCTACTCCAACTATGAGTTCTCTTTCGGGACGTGGTACTGGGTACGGACCCTCGTCTCTCATTACTCCAGTCATTCAACCACTATCTCCTCCTGTAAGTACTCCTAGGATGAGTAGTTCCAGGCCTGAGACTACTCCTACATCCACCGTTCCTCCTACTGACGGTACCATGGGAACCGAGGAGAAGATGGACAAGGCCCAGCCAACTGTGCCTTCGTCTTCTCACATGTTTCAGAGTGATCCTCCGTGTGCTCCTCCGGACGAGACAAGGACTGAGATTTGAGCCGATAGGACTACAAAGTAAGTTAATTAGTTTTAGTTTTCTTACGCATATATAAATATATATTCACTTTTTCTTTAATATAATTATCTATGTATAGATATCGTCCATCATTGGTGCAAAGATCACTGGGGCATTTTTTGAGGTACAACTATGGTGGCCCTTGGATCAACTACTCGGATGCCCCAGACGAGGGAAAGGCATTTTGGTTTGCGCACTTCAAGGTAAAAGTAAATTTAGTTTTAATATCAATCATCTAATTTAATCTTTTTCTATATAACTTTCTACGTTATTTTTTGTAGAAAATGTATTTCTACTACCACAACGGGCTGAGGTGATCGAGCAAAACTTTCCTACCGGCGCCGCCAAACTTATCTGTGATGTGATCTGCGACCAGAAGGATCGTGATCGTTTGGGACAACCAATCCAAGGTTGGATCACGCCTGAGCAGTGGACTGCAATGACGATTAATTTAATGATCCTAGGTATAAGTAAAGGTCGGAGAAGGCGAAGGAGGCCAGGTAGAAGGTTGGAAAGTGGTATGGTGGGTCGATTACGATGACGAAAAAATTTCGTCGTATGGTATGTATTTAATTGTATACATAGTATTTTAATTAAAGTAGGATAAAATATTTAATTTTAGTAACATACAATATTTTTTTTAACAGGTCCAGAGGGGTGAGGATACTAACATGGTGACAGTCTTCCTCGCCACCCATATGAAGGGCAGACAACTCATCGATGAGAGGGCCATGCAGAGCTATGTAAGTATTACTTTATATTTAGTTAATTTTAATATAACTTAGAAAATATACAAATAAATATTCATGTAGTTAGTAATAAGTATCTTAGATATATATTAATAATTATGCATGACGAGTGGATAATAAGTAGTAAGCTAATCAAGATATACGCATTTTTTAGGATGAGTAGCATAGGCTCCGTGAGTGGTCGACCCAACCAACATAGGGAGAGGCCGGTAGTTCCTCGCAGCCCCCCGCCCACCAACTCTGTCTGTTGACGAGCTGTGGTTCACCACAGTTGGTGGTCTGCAAAGGGGTAGGTACTACGGTACAGGATCCTACGGCGCCTATGTTGCATCGCATTCCTCTAGGACCCTATCTGCTAGTGTGTATACCACACATCCCTCCTAGGAGTCGGTGCGAGCCCAGCAGGAGAGGGTTGACCATCAGATTGTGTCTCTACGTGACGAGTTGCTGTAGAGGATTATGTTGCAGCCCATACCGTAGAAGGACGATGTGACGATTGTAGCATGTTTTGATTTGCTTCAGTATAGCATCGCGGAGCTGAGGGATCTGGCCACGTCGACAGAGCGCAACATAACGTCGCTACAGGGGTCGCATGTAGCCATGGGCGATGCACTGGCGAGGCTGCAGGTGTCACAGGTTCAGATGAGCCAGTCAGTGGAGAAGAGTATTGTGAGGATATTATATATCATGGATACTTGCAACACTCGACTGACAGCGTTAGAGAAGATACATCCTCTTGGTCCACCGGTATCGACATCTACATCGAATATACAGACTCCTCCATCGGGTGCCATGATGATTTCACCGAAGCAGTGGCCTCGCTGATATCCTAGATTCGTGGCGGTGATCCTTCTGATCAACAATAGTTGTCCTTTGGACATGCTCATCTCCTAGGCTCACCGCGGTGCTCCTCCTCCTCTGGATCAGCAGTAGTCCTAGTTAGGACATTTTATTTGTTTTCAGACTTTTGGCCCAAGATATTGGGTCATTTATGTATTGACAGTGTTTCAGACTTCATTTTTTCGCATCCAGTACTAGTTGTGATATTAACTAGATATTTTTTTTTAGACTTAGTTTGTATGATGCATGTAAATTTGCTGGATATTTATTTTCATACTTTATTTATTAAGAATATGTCTATTTTTTTAATTTTACTTTATTATTTATATTGAATGCATGAAAATTTATCGGTGTTGAGTGTTTCACCGAAGGGGTCGGCGAACCCAAGAAATTCAACGGAGGGTTGCTCCGGGTCTGTCTTTGTCATGCCCCAGTCCCAAAATACCGAGGGACTGGGCACGTGGCAATGGCCAGCATCACAACTCCAATGGGCAAACCCAATTTAATGGACCCTTTAGAGTGTACTTAAGCTATAATCAACAATAATGGTCTACAATATATGTCATAGTCTATGTATCTAATCTTATCCAATAATTCATAAACAAGAGTCAATATGATAAACCAGTCTCAACCATCAATGACATAAAAGAAACTGTCTATCACAATATAATCAATAAATATTACGGGGAACAACCCGTATCAAAATAATGAGGGAGAAAGTATCTGAATCCATAACTAAGAATCACAGGGCATCAAACATAAGGATAATCCGAGAACTCAAGAGAAGTCCTCCAGTACCACCTCGTCATCGGCTGCTGGTACTGCTCCGATATTAGCTCCTGATCCGTAAACCTCAGGATAAACCTCCTCGTCAATACCTGGGGACATAATCCATATCCAGGTCCTCATGGGACATAGCAAGGTATAATAAAAACTCAAGCCAGAAGTAAACAGTATAGTGTTATAAAAATTGGGAAAAACTACAACAACCAACTATATGATATGCAAATGAGAGTATGGCATCATACCCCGGGCTGGTACTCACGGAAGATCTCAAATGACACTTCCGTAATCTAATAGTACACTCAAGGCTCCGTGTGGGGGAACCAGGAGGAAGCTGTATATATAAATATAATACCTTAGATTCCGTATAGGGAACCTAAAGCCTAATATACATAAATAGTAATAAGTAAAATATGCCCAGAGCACGATGAAGACTCTCCCCTCCCAATGTAACCTCACGTCTCCATCAAGACACGCAAGATCATGACCTCTAACTATCAGCACAAGTCATAGTCAATATGTATAACTATCCGTATCACTATAGCATGCATCATGTAGTCCTATCCAGAGTCCAAGAACCACGAACAAGTCGAGAAAGACTCTGCCACATGAATATCATGTCAAGTGTCCTACGGTCGGATGTGTAAATAATATATGCACAAATCATGGGTTCAAAAGAATGACTCTCTAACTACGATACTCGACTCCGCAAAGGATGTCAGTACCCGAATCTTGTTCGGACAGAAAGTATCGTATAATGGCCCTAGGCACAACAAGTACAACAACCAAGCCACACAATTATAATATCTAATGCATAAATAATATCAAATAAATAATGTATAATTGTAAACATCTTGGCAAGGTACACTTGCCTGGTTCTGTAGTTAGTGATGGTAAAGATGATCCCGCGTCCACTCCTTCGGAATTCAATTGACCTAAACACCAATTAAATACTTAAGGGTCCAAATCATGAATTCTTGTAATTATAACTTAATTTTATAATTACTTTGATGTCATGCAAAACTAAGCCTGTTATTATTCCTAACAACTTTGCTTACTTTTATCGGGTATCGAGACCTAGTTTTTTGGTTTTTGACTTCCAAAATTTTAGTTTAAGTCCCTAATTAAAGGACATATCCTCCCGATCCTGGTGGTCTAGCTCCTCCAATTCCCGCATGTGGTGCTCCTGGTGCTGGATACGCTGGTCTCTGTGGCTGCTGGACTGGCCTCGGTGCTGGTAAAGCGGGTTAGTGTTCCATTGGCGCTCCTCCTTGACGCACTTGGCAATCTCTGGATGTATGCTGGCTAGATCCGCAAATTAGACATAGTCCCAACTTGCGCCTACAATCCCTTGCAAGATGTCATGTCTTGCTACAGTAGTTACAAGTAGGGGTATTCTGGGCTGCTCGCTGTGGTTGAGGCATCGAAGGTCGCTTCACTTGACCTACCCGTGGTACTCGAGATGGGGCTATATATAGGTGCTTCAGGATGGACTCCCTCATGTGGATGCGTTCCATGCATCGAGCTGCAGCAAGGACGTCCGTATAAGAAGTGGGTGCAACGGAGTCAATCTGTTTCTTTAACTCAAATCTCAGTTCGTCAAAGAATTTCTCAGCCTTTTCTTCCTCTATCGGGATCAGCGTCGGGGCGAAGCGGCTCAACCGTATGAACTCCGCATTGTACTCTTCCACTGTCATATTGCCCTGAGTGAGGCGATTAAACTTTTTTCGAAGTTCTGCTCGAGCAATAGATAGAATGTACATCTCCTGGAAGAGTATAGAGAACTCCTCCCAAGTAACTTGGTCTGGCCTAAGTCATTTCTCTTCAGAGAGCCACCAGTGATATGCGTTGTCCGTCAGCTGCATCCTGACGGCAGTCATCCAGCGCTCCCTCGGAAGCTCAGCTGCTTCCAATTGGTGTTGGGTGTTGGTTAGCCACTCATGAACTTCAGTGGGCTCTTCCTTGCCCGAAAAGGTACGTGGCTTCAATTGGCGGAAGTTCGAGATGGATCCCATCGATTGCTGTCTAACTGGTGGTGTTGCCCGCTCTAGTGCTGTCACTATACTCTCCCTCAAGTTCTCTGCCTGGCGTTGTTGGGCCTCTTATTGAATCTGTTGCTGGGCTTGTATCATTGCATAAAACACCTGGAATAACTGATGTCCGTCCATAGTCTGCCCTGGCAGGAAAGCTGGTAGCGGTGGTATCAGGGGAGTGAATTGCGGTGGTGGTAAAATGTAGTCTCTCCAGAATCTCGAAGCGGGCTGATCTGCAGGGTTGCTTTGTAGAGTGGGTGGATCTCCACGCCTTGGTGTTACCCCATCGTCGTAAGTAACCACAACACCTGGTGGTGTACCCGCGGGAGTCTCGTCGCTAGCTCGTGGATCCATTACTCTGCACACAATTAATTATGAGGACCACACAGACGAATCAAAGCATGATGCAAGTCAAGAGATTAAATTTGAATTCGATATAGAGGTCAAGAACGTGTCAATTTGTGAATGAGATCCTATTAGTCTATCCTAATCGCAGGCTTGCTCAGTCCCTTAGTTGGAACCAAAGTAATGTATTTGTAGACCTGCATGGGCCACCACAAAACCCATGTCACGCCCGAGTCCCAAAATACCAAGGGACTAGCCACGTGGCAATAGCCAGCAGCACAACTCCAATGGGCAAACCTAATTTAATGGACCCTTTAGAGTGTACTTATGCTGTAATCAACAATAATGGTCTACAATATATGTCATAGTCTATGTATCTAATCTCATCCAACAATTCATAAACAAGAGTCAATATGATAAACCAGTCTCAACCATCAATGACATAAAAGAAACTGTCTATCATAATATAATCAATAAATATTACGGGGAACAACCCGTATCAAAATAATGAGAGAGAAAGTATCTGAATCCATAACTAAAAATCATAGGGCATCAAACATAATGATAATCCGAAAACTCAAGAGAAGTCCTCTAGTACCACCTCATCCTCGGCTGTTGGTACTGCTCCGATATCAGCTCCTGACCCATAAACCTCAGGATAAACCTCCTCGTCAATACCTGGGGACATAACCCATATCCAGGTCCTCAGGGGAGATAGCAAGGTACAATAAACACTTAAGCCAGAAGTAAACATTATAGCGTTATAAAAATTGGAAAAAACTACAACAACCAACTATGTGATATGCAAATGAGAGTATGGTATCGTACCCTAGGCTGGTACTCACGAAAGATCTCAAGGGACACTTCCGTAATCTAATAGTACACTCAAGACTCCGTGTGGGGGAACCAGGAGGAAGCTGTATATATGTTGGGTTAAAAACATGAATCTCATTCTTTTACAACATAATACAGAGAAGGGAAGAGCTCACCTAGGGTCGTCGGTTCACCGCATGGGTGGTCACGAGCTCGCGATGATTGCGCGGAGCAGAGGCGGAGCTCCAACATTTGGGCGAACGGCTCTGTTGCAGAAGGTTGCACCGAAGCTAGTATGCGCGAGATGGAGGAGGATTAGCGGCGTAGCCAACTCGACGTCCAATGAGGGCGAGCAATCTGTGGCACGGGTCGACAACTTGGCCAGCCAGGTCGGGGAGACATCGGAGGCCGCATGAAAAATGCCGGTGCAGTCGTGCACCGGTTGAGATTCTCGCAGAGAAAGCCCCTAATGACTCAGCATCGAACTACATAGCTGGACATGGCCGGTCTTCTGGCCCAGGGCGGCATGACAAGGGATGGTCGAGATCGGAGGCGGATTGTCCCGGTGTAGTTGCACCAGTTGGGGATGGTAGCTCAGCACGGTTAGGCTTGGTTGGAGGATGTCTGACGCATCCGCTCGCGACTCAAAAAGTTGGACGCAAATCTGACAACACAATGGCTCGTCGATAACGTTGGTGTAGAGGCGAGCGTCGAGCCGGCCGGATAAGGGTGGCTACGACGAGGATGACCGGGATGGGGGTGAATGTAAGACAAGAGGAGTATTTGATTCTTGATCAGAATAATCTATATTATTGTTCAAACTCAACTTGGCCTTTAAATAGCCATTTACAACTCTAACAGAATGCATAAAAGTAGCACCCTCTAACCATATTTTAACTAAGTGATAACAAATCAAAAGAATAGATCAAATAACAACATTCCTAAATACTAGGATTTATTTAAACCCAAATAACAACCTCTTTAACCTCCTCAACATGATTAACTCTAACAAATCATCCCCTAAGCCTGTTGTATGAGATTCACCTCTATGACGCCGAGCTTCTGTCTCATCTCAATGAACTTGACTTGCCTGAGCGCATTTGTAAGAATGTCTGTGAGTTGCTCTTCAGTGTTGATGTACTCGACCTCAACCTTCCCTCTCTCGACGCACTCCCGAATGAAATGATACCTTGTATCAATATGTTTGCTTCGGTCATGGAAGACGGGATTCTTGCTGAGGGAGATGACGGACTTGTTGTCTACCTTGAGCATGACGTTGTCGGCCTCCTTGTTCTTCAAGTCACCAAGGAGTTTTGCAAGCCAAAGCCAAATGCCTTGGCATGCCACCGTTGTCGCGGCAATGTACTCGGCCTCGCAGGATGACAATACCATGACCTTCTGCTTTTGAGATTGCCAGTTAATGAGGCTACGACCGAGGAAGAATAGCACTCCAGTGGTGCTCTTACGGGTGTCGATGTTACCTACCATGTCACTGTCGCTGTAGCCGATCATTTGTGGTTCTTCCACCTTCTTTGCGTAGCGACAGCCAAAGTGACGTGTGCCGACGACGTAGCGAAGGATACACTTGACGACAGCAAGGTGTTCGCTGGTCGGTTTCTCCATGAACCGACTCACGTAGCCCACCACGTACGAGATGTCTAGGCGCGTGTGCACCAAGTACCGGAGGCTCCTAATGATGCTCATGTAGGATGTGGCGTCAGTCGGAGGGGCTGAGCTCACCTTGCTTATGGGACGTGGCACGGGTTGCAATCCACCATGCCACTCTTCTCCAAGATTTTGAGCGCATATGCCTCCTGACTGAGGGTGATGAAGCCATTTGACTGCTGCACCTTGATGCTGAGGTAGAAGGTGAGCAATCCCAAGTCACTCATTTTGACAAGGCCTTTATCTCCTCCTTAAACTTGGCAATCTCTTGTGGGTCCGTCCCGGTGATGATGACATTATCGACGTACACACCCACAAGTATGCGAGCTGGTCCTTTGTCACGTGTATACACAATGTGCTCTTGTGCACTCCGGTGGAAACCAAGTGACAGTAGGCAACTGTCAAGCTTGGTGTTCCAAGCCCTCGGTGCTTACCGCAGCCCGTACAGTGCCTTGTCAAGTTTCAGCACTTTATGCTCCTGTCCTTCGACAACAATGTTGGGAGGTTGGGCGACGTACACCTCCTCCTTGAGGTCGCTGTTGAGGAATGTCGTCTTCACGTCCATGTGGTGCAACGCCTACCCCTCATGCGTGACAAGTGATATCAACAAAGGGATAAACTCGAGGCGAGCAACCGGCGCCAACACTTCCTCGAAGTCTACTCCTTGCCTTTATACATAGCCTTTTGCCACGAGCCGCGTCTTATTCTTGAGGACGACACCGTGATCATCCTTTTTGAGCTTGTAGACCCACCTCAAATAGATCGAACGGTGGCCGGGTGGGAGGTCTACGAGGTGTCATGTACGGTTCTCCTCAATGGAGCTCATCTCCTCGAGCATCGCTTGGCGCCAACATCAGTGTTTCTCGGCTTCAAAGAAAGTGACAGGTTCCTCGTCAACCATGAGGAGCAGCTCGTCGGCATCGAGCTCGCGGACGGTGGTTGTGTCAAGCAATCTCGCCAAGGTCCTGTACCTACACGGCCCGTCATCATCGGCATCGAGCATGGCCGAGGCGTTGGTTGGTGGCGAGACAAATTCCACTCTACTTTGTACCACCGAGTCAGATGTTTCTGCCCCGGATGCCAGCGTCAACGACCCTGGACTGGGTGCCACTGGTGTTGATGGATCGCCACCCCCGTGCACCGGCCTGCCTGCGTGTTCAACATATGGTATGGGAATCATAGTATACTCAACAGTAAATATCTTACCTATGTTGTCTTGCACGCCCCAGTCTCACTTGGCTTTCTCGTCGAAGACAACGTCGCGTGTGACGTGCACGCGCTTGTTGGCGGGGTCGTATATCCGGTACGTCTTGGTGCCGGGCTCGTAGTCGATGAAGACCATATGCTTGCTGCGATCTTCTAGATTCTGTAAATTTGGCTTGACCACTTTGATGTGTACGACACAACCGAAGGTGCGAAGGAAGTGTACGCTCGGCTTGTGTCCATGCCATGCCTCATATGGTGTCTTGCCATGGATGCTCCGTGTCGGCGAGCGATTGAGGATGTAGACAGCCGTCATGATCGCCTCGCCCCAGAACTTCCTGCGTATATCCTTTTACTTCAGAAGGTTGTGCGCCATCATGACGACCGTCTGGTTCTGGCGCTCGACGATGCCATTCTGCTGTAGTGAGTACAGTACTGTGAGTTATCGTTTGATGCCGTGGCCTACGCAATACTCGCCAAATGCTACGGATGTGAACTCACCCCCACGATTTGTACGGAGCATGCGCAGTTTGTGCCTTGTCTCCACCTTGACGTAGGCTTAAAAGTGTTTATGGCTGTCGGTGCTTTATCCTTCGAACCCACTAGCGTTAACCACATGTAGCGGGATGAAATCGTCGACGGGGAGAAAGAAGTAGCACTTACCACCGGGTGTCACCGGTGTGATCGGCCCGCAAATATCATCGTGAACGAGATATAGCAAGTTGTCGACACGGTACTTGGTCCTGCAGAAATGGCGTGCGGCGCTGCTTCCCGGCTAGGCAACTATCGCAAATCTGATTGACGTATTCGATCTGTGGTAGCCCATGCACCATGTTGCGACGAGCTAACTTCCGGAGTGCTTCGAAGTTGAGGTGGCCGAACCGTACATGCCATCGCCATGCGTCGTTATTGAGTCGTGCTGTTAAACACACTGGTTGTACAATATCAAGAGATAGAATGTACAGTCAATTTTGGGCACGTTTTACCTTGGCGAGGAGACATTGCTGACAATCTTGAATCGAGAGCACGCTACCTTCGATCAAGACTTGGCAGCCATTCTCATCGAGCTGTCCAAGGCTGATAATATTGCTTCATAGCTTCGGGATGAAGTTGACGCTGGTGATGGCACGGTGCTCGTCGTTCTGGCACGTAAACATCACCGTGCCACGCCCTCGGATGTCGACGACGGATTCGTCACCAAAATTGATGGAGCCTGTGACTCCAGTTTCCAACTCGGCGAGGCAAAGACCTCTTTGCAGCCCGTCATATGGTTGCTGGCACCGGTGTCGATGTACTATGCTTCACCGTGGTGGTCATCCTTATGGCCCAGATGCACTTGAGCGTGCACCTCGTCGAGTACAACATTGTTAGTCATGCCCACGGTGGTCTCGAGAGCGTATACTCCTGCACCATCAACAGTGCTGGCTCATCGTCGTCGGCTTGCGTCAGATTGGCCCGCTCATCGCACTTCTGCTTGCGTCAGATTGGCCCGCTCATCGCACTTTGGCTTGCGACAGTCCTTCGCCTAGTGGCCGTAGATGCCACAATTGTGGCACTTACCCTTCTTGTCGCGTGTGTCGTCGGACGCGTTGCCATTGTTGTTGTCGTTGTTCGTATCACTGGGCCACGAGCTCTTCGCTTATCACGCCCGCGAACACAGCTTTTGCCACCATCGGAGTAGGCCTCGCCTTGCTTCCTTTGTTTCGTGCGAGCGAGCCACTCCTCTTCGGAGAGGAAAAGGCAGCTACTTGTGTCGCCGGAGTTGCCGCCAAGATCGTACCACTCCTTGAAGGCTAGAAGTCTACCAGTAAGCTCTTCAATTGACAGCGTCTTGAGATCCACTAAAGTCTTAATGGTGATGGCGACTTGCGTATACATGGATGAAATGACTCAAAAGAATTTTTTAACTACCTTCTCGTCATCCATTTTGTCGTCGAGTAGTTGCAGGTCGTTGACGAGTCCTGTAAGCCGTATCGCGAAGTCCTCAACGGACTTGTCATCCTTGAACTTCATTGATTCGAAGTCAGCGCACAAATTATGTGCCTTGACCTCGCGCACACGCTCGACCCCAATTCGTATCATCTTCACAACGTCCCATGCTTCCTTGGCAGTGTCTTTTACTGCCAGTGTCCACAGCATCTCTGGCGGCACGATACGGAGTATGACAGACATGGCCATCTTGTCGTTGCGGTAGTCAACTTTTTCGGGTTCGATCACCTCCCACAGGCATTGCGCCTGCATGTTGACTCTCATTAAGAGAGCCCAATTCGTGTAGTTGGTCCGTGTCAACATAGGGTACTTGAAGGTGAATGAGGTCTCCTTCATAGATGTCGGCGTCGTGGGGCTTTGCTCGTCGTTGGTTGCCATAGTTCTGATACCAAATGTAAGACAAGAGGAGTATTTGATTCTTGATCAGAATAATCTATATTATTGTTCAAACTCAACTTGGCCTTTAAATAGCCATTTACAACTCTAACAGAATGCATAACAGTAGCACCCTCTAACCATATTTTAACTAAGTGATAACAAATCAAAAGAATAGGTCAAATAACAATATTCCTAAAGACTAGGATTTATTTAAACCCAAATAACAACTCTTTAACCTCCTTAACAGGATTAACTCTAACAGTGAAGAGGGTTCCTTAGGGTTCTTTCAAAGGAGGGGAAGGGTCTCGTATCTGTGGAATAGGCGAGGAAGGAAGGCTTCAGGGGAAGAAGCAAGGTGAAAGGAGTTCTAGTATTTGAGGTGGAGGGGGAGATGAGCATGAGCAGAAAAAAAAGGCTTCGACAAAGGAACTACAAAAAAGATGCAAGATAGTCCAAATTTTCATCATTGATAATTACAAGTTTGTCATTTCCAAAAATTACTCACCGGACTGTCCACTTCTAATTAATTTTTTTATAATCAGGACTGTCATAATTTTGACAGTCCTACCAATTGGAAGGACTTTCAAAAATTTGACAGTCCTAACCATTGGAAGGACTGTCAAAATTTTGACAATCCTTCCAATTGGTAGAACTGTCAAAATTTTGACAGTCCGGAGGTGAGGGCTACTCGAGGTGACACGAGGGCGGGGCTGCATAATAGCCGGAAGGGGGGACGAGGCGAAGGAGCGGGAGGAGGAGGAGGCGGCGGCGGCGGCGGGAGACGAGGTTGGAGACGGAGGCGGAGGCCCGCGCACGGGAGGGGGGGCGGCGATGAGGCTTAGGCTACTCGTTCGCCTACGCTGTTGTCGCTTTTGCTGCTGTTGCCGCCACCATCGCCGTCGTCGGCACAAGGCTTAGCCGCAGTCCCCCCCCGAGCGCATGACTCAACCGAGCGCAGCCCCCTGCACGCTTCTTCTTCTTCATCATCGCCTTTGTGACGGAGCCGACTGGAAGGTGCTTGAGGTACGGCTCGACGGCGATAACGCGATCGATGGCGATGTCAACGACGCGGAGAGGCAAAAAATTACGAGAGGAGGGAGGAGGAGAGGCCAGAGGGGGGTAGAGGTAGGGTAGGAGCAGGAGGAAGGAGGTGAAAAGGTTGTACAGTCCTAGTAAAATTTGGGCTAGCCTGAATAAAAATTCTTTCTAACTGAACTAGCACAAATACTGAACTAGTTCTGAGTCATTTTTGTAGTACCTTTATCGAGAGCCAAAAAAAACTAGAGGCGGCAGCTCCTTGTTGTTCTTTGCTTTGCACAGTAGGTTATATAGTATGATGGTGTTAGGGTTTAGGTAAGGAGATGATGCTGGTGTGTCTTGTGTAAGATCTTTTTTGTATGTGAGAGGGATAGGTGGTGTTTGGTGTTGTGTGTTTGGATAGTGTGTGTTGTATATGGACATGCTTTGAGTGTTTGGGTGTGTGTGTGATCTGGGTTGAGAGTTTTGATCGACGGTTCGGCATGATCTGACTCAAGCCCACAAGTGCATTAATACATACATACATACATACATACATATATAATTGCTTAAGGCTCTAACCAGTAAGTACTATATGGGTTGAGCCCCAGCAACCAAATGCTATATTACCATATACGTATATATAAAATATGAGCTTTAAACACAACGACAAATCATCATTAATAATATTAATAATACTACTGCTACCGTAACAATAAACTTATAGATTATCTAACAAAAATTTGATACCAGAATGCTTAAAGAACCGAAATCTAATTTAATAATTACATAAATACAAATAAATTAGGAGAGATCTTATAGAGTTTGTCATATCCATATTATCTCTGAACAAACTCTGATATCGGTCGTGACTATCGACTATCACGTCCATAATATCCTGATATCGGTCATCATCTAAGTTTATCATCCGTACCCAACTCTGAGTACACCTGCGGTGTTAAGTCCACAAAACTTATCACGTCCATATTACCTCTGATAAGGTTTCGTTTCGAACTTATTACTTGTACTTAAGTGTGCAAGAAGTAATAGGTTCATCAAAAAATTTCCAGTGGGATATCCTTAACAACTACGGTATTGTACTACGTGCATATTACTTCTAGTACAATATCCAAATTTCACACATTATTGGAACAAAAAGGAAGCTTTTATTTTTTTTGCATGAAGGAAACAAAAAGTGAACTACATTTACGGTCCACTAACACTCCAATCCAAAGTCTAGCAAGACAAAAAGGAAACTTTTGAGAAAAAGAAAAAAAAAAAGCAAAAGGAAACTACTGACGCTACTGATCAGTACACAATTCTTCTATTCATCCACGAAGCTGGACGATGTTGTTATCAAAGCATGCCCTGGCCCGGCGCTCGACTTATCTAGCCATGACCTCGGGGTCCTCGTAATGGATATATGACTCGTGTTTGTCCCCAGCTTCTGCTAGGTAACTCCGACAGCAGTCGTGCTCTTGGCCACTTGGATCACCTCATCTCGGATGGCCTTCTTCTCTTGCTGGGCTCCCCGGAGATCATTTCCCAGCATATCAAGTCGGACTTGGAGTTTCCTGATCTCCTCTTCCACTTCAGCTACTTCCTGAGTCATGATATTTTGCCTGGCAAGGCAACCCTCCTTAAGACCATCCAGCATGTCATGCTCTTCGTGCAGACCCTGGAGGTCACGCTGCAAGTCCTCCTGCAAGTCCTCCTTTGATGAAGCATAAAAGGTCTTCTCCATCCTTATAGCCTCAAGAGGCTGACCATATTCGTGGGATATCAATCTTCCCATGTTTGTTAGCTGGTACTGCTGTAATTCCGCCATACATTGTTCTACTTCGATCACCTTCTGGCCCAGGAGGTCGGCCGTCTGTTCAAAACAAGGGAGGGTCCTCAGAGAGTTAATCTAGCCCACGACAAAGTGTTTAGCCCAGGTAAATGACTTGTTCCACTCTAATACGCTCTCAACCCCTTGCTTCAGAAACATATAAAGCTCCGTAGGGAGATCCGAATAGTTTCGTCAATCTCCTCAAGGGTAGCTGAAGTCAAAGGAGGCGGGACAGAAGTAGTCACGGGCACGACGGGTTGTATATCAAGATGTCATCAATGAAGACTACCACAAATTTGTCCAAGTATTGGTGGAAGACCTTGTTCATGAGGTTTATTAAGATTATTGGGGCGTTGGTGAGTCCAAAGGGCATTACTAGAAACTCATACTTCCCATATCTGGTGTTGAAGGTTATCTTTGGAATATCCTACTCCTTGACCTTCACTTGATGGTACCCCGATCTTAGATTTATCTTGGAGAATACCTTCACACCACTTAACTGGTCGAAAAGCTCTTATATCCAGGGTAGAAGATACTTATTTTTTATTATGATATTATTCAGGACCCGGTAGTCTATGCACATTCTGATTGTCTCGTCCTTCTTGGATACCATGAGGACTGGTGCTCCTTAGGGTGAAGCAATGGATTAGATGGAGCCCTTGTCTGCTAGCTCATCAATCCGTTCTTTCAATTACTTTGGGTCAACTATATAAAAATTTTGAGATATTGGGGCTGCTCCGGGGACTAAGTCAATGGTAAAATCTATGTCTCTATCAGGTGGAAGACCGGGTAGCTCGTCCGACAAAATATCCATAAATTCTGCAATAATAGGGTGAGATAGTTTATTTTCTTCCTGTATTTCTTCGTAGTTGACTCCCTCGATCTTTGCTTTAGCTCTCCTCTTGACTTCAAACTGAGGCTCTCTTGGTGGACTGAAGATGACACTTCCTTGATGATAATCAATAACCGTAAAGTGCTCACTCAACCAGTCCATCCCAAGGACTACATCGAATCCCGGGAGCTTGGATCTAAATTCTGTCTGTTAGGGTAATAGGGAAATCACAGGTATTACTGACTGGTACTACCCCACCTCCGGTCATGATCCTTGTCATGATCCGCACCCGATGTAAGGGCACGAGAACGTGGGTAGGCCCAGCCTACGTGTAGCATCGGCAGTAGAACGATGTTTGGATAAACTATACTATTTAACAATAATGATCATCAAGATATATAACGTTACCAATGAAATATGAATACTCAATCGCAGAACTATAAGATGGAACAACGCATAAATATGATGTAAAGAACTGAAGAGTCAAAATACAACTCACAAGACAGAAGATAATATCTAATGAGTCTCAAAAGTAAAAGAGTAATAGCTACCAAAGTTGGAGACAAATCCAGTACCAAAATAAACCTATCTACTAAGCTACAGGTAAAGTATCGTCTGTCTCAATCAGGATGAGTCTCATCTGAGCCACAATCTCTAGATCTAAGCTAACTACGTTCTGAGGCCCGTAGTGCGTGGGATACCACTCCTCAGTGTCATCTGAAAAAATATATTCAATCAGGATTAGAGCAAAGTTCAACTCTAACAGCAGTTCTAATAAATAATAAAGACTATGTAACAGTAAATAAAGAGCATATACAAGATGAATATGATATGGCAAAAATATACAGGAATAAGAAAATACGGGAAATACATAGAAGAGATATGAACATCATAAAAAGAACAAAGAAATACATCTAAGTGAGAGAGTACAAGTAACAATATGTGATCGGCTTGGGAACTTGCTCGAGAATCATGGCCTGGTTAATCATACGTGTGGTGTATCATTAATACTATGTAAGAAAGACAAGAACTACGGGGGTATTATCATATATCTACATTAAATACTTCTTGCCTCCAACTGGTATAGTGGATCCAATAATGACATGCTATGACATAGAATTCCATGAGAAGGGAGCTAATCTTCTCTTGAATCAGTGTCCATACATGTACAAGAACAACGGGCTCGCACAAGAAATACGCCAGGAACTACCAGGAATAATATCTCATGACAAGATCCAGGAATACCAAATCCGTGGAACCAAGTGTCAGAAAATCAAGGATATCTACACTAAATACAAGAAACATAAAGGATATCATAAAATAAAAACTGTCAAAGAATATGCTCGCCTGAAATCTGGTGAACAGTATCAAAGATGTCTGGAACGGTGACTCGTAGACCTAAATATGTAATATTATATCAATACAAGATTTTGGAATGAAAACAAGTTAAACTAGCTCAAATCTAGGTCATTAGGCCAAGTCTAAGTCAAAATAGTCAAACTTGGTCCAACTAGCCATTTCTAGGTTGTATGAGTCCATCTCTAGGTTATTTAGTCCATATGCTACTTATCTAGGCTATACTAGCTATATTAGGATACTAGAGTATCAACACTATTCCGTATCATAAGATACATAAAATAGTATTTTAAAAAATACCATATAATATAAAAGTATAATATATATTAGTATCTCCTAGCAAAAACTAACACTAAATGGATACCTTGGCTTTGAGCCAACACGGTATCAAACTTGCTACACCCTCTCTTAACACCAAATACCCAATACATTATCATTACCTTGCATATCACAAGGTAATACTAGAACTAACATTAACTCATACTAATCTATACTAATTAATGTATATATATATATATATATATATATATATATATATATATATATATATATATATATATATATACTAACTCATATATAACTCACTAACTTGTCTATCTAACTTAACATCTAACTTTAACATGTATGCTAACATACTAATAACAACTAACAATTAACAACCACGACTAATAACTAATTATTTACACAATCTAACTAAGAATCATAACATCTACTTCCTAACTTATACTAACATCTATCTATTAACAACTAACAAGCGAATAACTAACAATCTAACAATTAGCACTAAGACAAGCTAACAAACCTGTTGTGCTCCTCTTTGTGCGCACATAATGCACTTCCCGACTGTGCATAGACCCAATCTTCATATTATTGTTGTGCTCACTATTGCACAGTGCACAACAGACCCTGCCCCAATATGTTGCTGCCAGCTCCTACTTCACCTTCATTTCCCTTGCACTGCACACCCACAAATCAAACCCTGTAGACCCTCTCAAATCTGAACCTCAATTCCCTACCTGTACACAGGCAACAGAACTTGTGCACACTCGAGCCTGACCTTGCAGACCCTCTCAAATACATCCTCATCACTTAAAACTCCAACTGCAACCCTTCAACACTGCACACACAACTTACCCTCACATGTACATATCAATGTACCCCTAAAACTGGGGTGAAGTTGCTGCTGCTACTAAAATATGAATCAAAGAACTGATATACACAACCTAATGTACAACTGATACCTATGTATCAGTGCTAATGCTACTGTTCATTATTCCAGTGTACATCAGTGTGCACTTGGCACTGCTGCTATCCCAGCATCACTTCTTGTTGCTAAGCAACACAGCTCAGTATGTGCAAAGCCTCTCCCCAATTATATACATGCTAACTCCCTGCCATATAACACCATCAACAATAATAGCAAGCACACCAAGGTGCTGATGAACTAATCTCTAAAACCCGACACATCTATCTCCTAACAATGTAAAACCCGATCCCCATACTAACATGTGCTACTGTACAATATAAACACAGCACACTGGCAAGAACCTACTGCAGTGCACTCACACCCGACTGTGCACACCCTCACACACACACACACACACACATACACACACTAAGACACTTAGATAATATATATATACACACACAAACACATGCTCTCTAATCACACACTACAATATCTATGATACATAATATAGATACATACATCTATACTCATATATATACATATATATATATATATATCTCATAGCAATCTAAAATAGAAATAAATACCAGTAATTAGAGTATTAGATATTTCATCAAACACGTGGAGTGCATCACACCCGTATCATACTAAATCTATGATACGATTACGATACGACCCCAACACATCACTAAATGAACCACGAAGGATACGAGCAAATCTAGAATCATAATTATGAACAATATAAAGTGCTAGCTACTCAACTATGTATCTGTGTCAAAATATAATATGTATAACCTCCCGGGTCGAAGAAAAAACCCCCAAACAATCCCGTATCACAAAATATCATGATACGGCCTACTCGTATCCAATTATGGACACGACACTCATCTCACACAACCAACACATGTCAATTTGGTCCACTTGACCCATTGACAAACACAAGGTACACTAATCTCAGATTTTCTCCAAATTAGACACAAAACATATAATAACATTCACAATAGGGGTCCCTAGGAGTCAATTCTACTTCCTATAGGTAGCCCTAACACATGAAAGGGTTCATAATGATTAAACTACAGATTTATGGTCTAAATAGAAAGAAAATTCTGAATTGTATCTATTGTAAGATGGATTCCTAATGTAAGTCTCCAATTGGATGCAAAGGACCATCAACTTGTGCACTCTTCACTTTCTTGTAGATCCTTGTCTTTTTCTTGCTCTAATAGCCTCCAATGGTAAAATAGAGAAGAATTGAGAATAGAATTGGTGTAGGGAATGAAGCGATTGGAATAAATTATTCTAGATATAGAATTTTGGATGAAAAAAGAGAGAAGAGAGAAACTCCTCCCCCCTTAAGTAGGCCGGCCACCTTCTTGGCCTCCAAGCAATAGTGCAATATCCATTTTACCCCTATGGGCTTGTCATAAGAAAAATGATTAAGGAAGGAAGGTTCTATTCCTAATGGTTTGACTAATTAAATCACTAACTTAAAGAATTGGGCTACTTATTGGGCTCAAGTCTAACTTAAATAAATGTTGGCCCATGAGTCAAGTATTGTCTAGTTAGGTCCACTAACATAAGTCTAAAATATAATGCAACATCTAAAAAAAATACTATAAATAAATATACAGCATGCATAATAATTAGTTAATTATGAAATGACCAAAATATTCTTTCTTAGAAAATGTGGTAGTGACAATCCTACAGTTCCTTCTAGAGAAGACTGGTGCTATACTGTGTCTATGCATGAACTCGACTGATATGAAACTATGCGATGCACCAGAGTCAAATAATGCAAGGATGGGAAAAGAATAAAGTAGGAGTGAACCTATGGTGACATCTGTCGCACTCTCTAGCTCCTCAACGGCCATAGCAAAGGCTCGCCCCTGAGGTGGTGTGCCACGCTGCTGCTGGTGCATGTCAAACTTCTACTGCTGAGTGGGCAGGGGTGGACCCTTCTGCAGAAGTCCAAGCGGTCCTGCCTAAACTAGAGCTGGTCCTCCTGTTAAGTGAATGAAGGCTGAAGGATAGTCTTTACCTGATGGTCAGCGGACCCACAGATAAGGAACTGTCCATGTCTTTTCCTATAGATCTGCAAAGTGTGGCCCTTCCTCACATAATGGCCACAAGTAGGAACAGTTTGGGTCTGTCTCGGTAGCTGAGGTGACCGAGCTCGAACTGGAGGACGATATGGTAACTGCGGCTGAGGGTGATGGGGTGGAAAAGGTCTCACCTGAGTGTTAGGGCACTTTGTAGGGTTTGAGTGACTGCTAGTGCCTCCAAAATCCTCTCTCTCTCTCTTGGATCTGGGATCCATGTCTCTCTCCACTCCATGAGCAATACTGAGGATCCTCTCATAAGTGCAGGCCCGGCTAGTGGTAACTGCCAAGCAGATCTCGCGGGATAAACCCTTCTTGAACCGACATAATTTATCCTCTGGGGTGCGGACCATGTACTCTGCAAAATAACTAAGGCAGCTGAACTCTATGGTGTACTCGTCAACCGTCATGCTGCCCTACTCTAGCCACACGAACTGACTCTCGAGGGCCTCCCGAGCCACCTCGGGAAAGAACTTTTTTTTGAACAACTCTTTGAAGTCATCCCAAAGAATTCCGAGAGTTGAAAGTTTGGGCTTGTCGCGATACCAAGTATGAGCTATGTCGAATAACTACATGCTAGTGGCCTCGATCTTGAGGTCATCCAAAATCCGAGCGATCTTCAAGAGATGCTCGACATCCTCTATCCACTCATCTGCATAGAGAATGTCCTCGGTGCCAGAAAAAGATAAGGGTCCGAGGTTTTTTAAGTCAGATGCCTTCCCTCTCTTGGAAGGTATGGGTGGTAGAGTCTCTCGGCTGCGGAGAGCATCAACAAGACTATCTCTGAAAAGAGTGGCCTGCTCTCACTAGGCGTCGATAAAACCCTGAAAAACCCCATCAGCTGAGCACCATCCATGGTGACAGTCGGGGTAGCGGGTAGTGGTGGAAGCTCAGAGGCTTCGAACAGAGAAGGCTGCTTAACGGGTTCAGTTTTCCTGGTGAAAATCATCCTAGAACGAAGAAAAGAAGAGTTAATTATCAAATTTTAATGTTGCCTAAAATTTACTAAGTGATAAAAGTGAACTATAATAATTACACTACCGGTCCTATGCTGTGATAAGATTTTCTTAATCTAACAAGTCCCTAAATAGCACTTCAAAGTCCTAAGTGCTATTAAGTTAGACCTGCATGGACCACCACTAAAAATATGTCACGTCTCGCTCCCAAATAATCAGGTACGAGTCGAACACGTCCTACCTACGCTATGGATACAGCGATAGTGAGCTGTCTAAACCTTTTTTATTACCAATTTTAGTTTATCAATTATACTCATTATAGCAATGCTATCATTCCTTGATAGTAACAATCACCACAATTTTACTATTTTTTATTATTACATGTCCTTTTATAATGAATGTCCAAAGACAAATATGATAAATGATAAAGGCAACTAAATCCTCAACTACACAACACGATAGCTATCACAACACATACAACAGTAACAAGTAAATCTATACAATGATGATCCTAAATCTCGGGAATGATCTTCGGGTCCTATATAGCATCTACGTCAGCATATATCACCATGCCATAAGAAGGACCATAGTAACTAGGGTACATCTCATTTTTATCCTCACCTGTCACGGTTATCCAATCAGAAAAGGAGCAAAGTAACACATAACCCAAACCACTCATAATATGATGTAATAAATAATAATAGGTGATAATCAGAAAAATAGACAACTGACCAAAAATGTACCTGGACAATCATGCACTATGCTAAATGAATGACATGCAATCTGATACTAAACACAACATGTAGGGGCTAATGTGAGTAAGGCACCAATGGTGCTAGCAGTCAATCAATAAAATGGACGTAAGGCACAAGTGTTCTAGCTTTAAATCTTCGTCCGGCTAATGGTAAACTACATGCAAGTCTAGTATCACCCTCCCGACCTAATCAATAAAAAAATCAAAAAGCAGTGATAATATGCAATCAATATGAAATGCAAAAAATTTAAATGGAGAGAGTCATGTGTACTTGCCTGGATCCTCAAAAGTAGCTACGTCCAAATCTCCGGTATCTGTGTCAAAATCATAAATATCTCTTTAGTTAGTTACTTCTAGGATTCTTAATTTATTATTTTTTAATTTGGTTTATTAACCAATTTCTTGGATAATCATTTGTTAATTGTTAAGCTATCCTATTAGTTACTAATTTTTAAATATTAATCTTACAACTTAACCTACTATTGGATACTACTCAGTTTCTATTCAACCTTATTTACTAATAATTTATTTCATAACCCTTATAACTATAACTAATTCTTTTAACCTTAATACATCTTACCAATCTATAACTTTGCCTAGACAGAGTCACTTGGACTCAGGCTCCGTATCCTGTAGTTTGTCCCTGCTTTGGCTTGGTCCAGACATTGGGCTCAGCTCGGTCCCGAACCAAGATCTCAGCCCATGGCTTATGGATCTACTTTCAGCCCATTAGCTAAGTACTAGACCCAAGACCCGATCTCAACTTCTAATTCATATGTTTTAACCTAAAGTAACAGTTGAGCTTCTTATTTGAATTCGACTGCCAGATCTTAGAATCTGAGTGTCATCTCAGACATTGTGTCTATACTGTGTCTACTCCGTGTCAGACCTATACGAGCTCTGGGTCGGTATGACACAATCTCATATGTCAGTCCATTAAACATGAGTTGGTGTGTCCCTTAAAGAACCCGATCAGTAATCTAAATTATGTTAGGACACGAATCAAACTAGAATTGAGTAGAGATGATCTCGCATGATAGGATAAGTCTAATCGGATCGGACACCTTCCTGTCGTGTCCAAAGCTAACTTAAAAGCTGGATCAAGCATTTGATCGAATAAGTGATGTGCAAAGAAATAGTGAACACATGCGACAAGATTTGAGATAATCTCGATCCATATTTTCAAAGCAAATGAAATTAAACTAGGGAGAATTCAAGGTAAAGGGTTTTGAACCACTAACTTGCTTGATTTTGTCATAATTCTTGATTACTCAATTGACCGGCCCGATCGTTCCTGGAACGACCAAAAAGGAACATAAAGGAAATCAAGAACAGAACAAGATCAATCGATCCACCCTCAAGATTATTTGGAAAGAATTCTGAATAACTGAATTGGATCAAAGAAATATTCAACTCTTACCTGGACTCGTCTCGTCTAACAAATCTTTGATCGATCAACAAATCTTTGATCGGTCACTGATTCGTCTCAATTCATGATTGTCCCTGATCTAGTTTCATCATTGATCTCTAATGGCGATCTGAGCAGACACAAACTCCAAAACAAAGTTGATCGGTTGATCAAAAATAGAGTTTGATTGGGATCTAATCATCGTCGGTTCAAAGAATTAACAGAGAATCAAAATCTCACTATACCGTCGTATCCATCAGTGTCTCTTGCGGACACGAAGCCAAACCAAGGGCATATAACTCGTCACCAGAGTTTGATGAATCGAAGCAATGATCAGATCACCTGATCGAATCCAAAGGAAGAGATCGATCAATTTGAACTAGAGAAGATAATTCAAAGAAGAATCGAATGTCGCTACCACATTTTTAGGTAAGGATATTTTGATATTTTATATTTATTATATATGGTGCTATGTTTATATAATATATTGTGTTAGTATTTATTGGTTAGTGGACTAGCCTATTTATTTGGACTTGACACTAGTGGACCTAATTAGAACTTGACATGACACATTGAACCCAAATATTGGGCTAGGTCCATTAGAATCACCACTCTCATTAATTAGGTGATTAAATTAATCCTTCATTAGGAATATAAGTTTCCATAGATACCCTCCCTAATTATTTACCTTCATGAGAACTAATGGAGGTAAATTGGGTATTGCATATTGCTTGGGAGAGGGGAAAGGAGGCCGGCCATTATAGGAAGGGGGTTATCTCTCTCTCTTCACTTTATTTCACTCTAATTTAGATCCTCAATTGTGTTCTTCCCTAATTTCACTCACCCCTCAATTAATTTTACCTTAAATAACTCTCAATTCCTTCTATTTTCATCATCTAAGGAGCATTAGAACTTGGATTACAAGGAACAGTTGAGGAGAAAGAATTTGGCTAGCAGCTTGTGTCCTAATTGTGTCCATTTGGCTTTGCATTGGAAATTTATCTCCTAAAAGGTATAATTCTGGAATTTCTCTTCTAATTAGGTTCTAAAAATTATATTTGATCATTAGGAACCCTTTCATGGATAAGGACTACCCATAGAAAGAAGAACTATGTTCATATGACCCATATTATGACTTTTACATTGAGTTTTGTACCCAATTTGGGAGAAATATGAGATTGGTGCTATAGGAACCTGGAGGGGGGGGGGGGTAAATAGGGTCAAGCTAATAAATCAAGTAAAAATGATTAATAATATACAATTTAAAATATTAAGTATGCAAGAAGTAAAGCAATAACAGTACTGACACCTGATGTATCCTGGTATCCTCCTCGAGGCACTCTAGTCCCGGAAACTCTTGTCCGGCTTGAATCCACTATTAGCAAAATAGTTACACCACAAGATTTGATCCGAAGGTCGGTTGACTTCTTACACAAGATCTTTGATCAGAAGGCTCTCTAACTTCACACAAGCTTTGATCCGAAGGCTTGTACACTTTAACCTCTTACAAGATAGTTTTGATCTTCTTACAAAAAATATAAAGATCTAACTTTTACTACTCAAGAACACTCTAAAACAATTTATGGATAGGCAAATAAAAGCTTTGGTGGAGTGTTTGTGGATGGCCTTTTGGTAGATAGGAAATTTTAGACTCAAAGGGAACAACCTTGAAAGAAGGGGTTCAAGGCTTTATATAGGCCAACACAAAGAAAGTACAAAATTGCAACTTTTAGCCCACGAACGATATACCGTCGGTATACTATAGTATACCGGTTTACAGTAGCAATGGCTATAAATAAGACTATTGGGATCATTTAATGCACAAAATCCGATACTGTGATGAACTGATATACCGTCGGTATAGACTAGTATACCGTCGGTATGCCGGTCCAAACGACAGAGAGCAACATTTATATAAATTTGGTATATCGTCAGTATGCCAGTTTTTAGGCCAAAATGATCCTGTGTTATTTTCTACCCTAGCTTTCGATTTTGTCATCCATTACTTGTGTTTACAATAATTTCTAAGACTTATTACAGACTCTAGACAGACTATGGTAGGTGTAAGCTTCTTCAAGGTCTGAAAATGATGATGGCATAGCTTGGATTCTTTCCTTGATAGATGATGGCTTTTTTTTCTTGACGGTAGTTGTCCTGAAATACCCAGATTATGAAATCTGAATACCTTTCGGGGCTTCGCCCCTGGACCCCCATGGGAGGCGCTGGTCTCTCGACCCCCGTCCGCTGACCGGGTAGAGGAACCCCTAAGTGTGTGGCTCCGGAGATATCATAGGCAGTTCAGAGAAATCTTGTAGAATGACGTCTTTTTTGACCCATCATGATTTCTTCATTGCATATGTCCATGTTTGATCTTGCTTATTGCTTTTTTACAAATACAAGTTAGGCAAACAAAGCAATATATATAGTAGCAAGTATGATAACATTTAATGCATATTTGGACTATGCTAAGTTTAAGTATTCAAAGTAGTGATATCATGAATATTAGTGATGTCATAATGTTAAATTGAATAGATTAACCATATTCAAAAATATAGTTAGATTATTGGGCTAACAATCTCCCCCTTTTTTATTATGGCAACTCGGTTCTATTTAAGATGTCTTTAATAGAAGCTCATATCACTAATATGTAAAATAATAAGCATATATCACTAAAGGTGGAAGAAAAATATAAATTATATAGTGATTTCAGGATTGGTTAGTGATATTAAACGACTAAACTTAATCGATTCACCATATTCAAAAATATGATACAATCATTGGGCTAACAATCTTCTCCCTTTTTATTATGACAAATCGATTAAGTTTAAGATGGATACAATAGATGTATATATCACTAATATGTAAAAGATATAATCATACATCACTAAAAGCATATTACTTAAACGACTTTTACCCATTTTTAAACATACTAGCACATACTTAAACTTACTTCTCCCCCATTGACATGATCAAAAATAAGCTCCCCCTATTAGTAGATGCATGAAATTCAATCTCAAGTAAATAAATCAGAGCAGGAGGAAGGCATAGACAATCATGATCAAGATCAGTTATGAAAGCAATAGGAGAAGTGTGTAAAGACAAGTTTGAGAAAATACACAATTAATGTATAATACCAATTGAAATATTGCTTGTCAAAACACAAGATAGTTGACAATATCAATGTGGAAAGATAAAAATAATTCAATAATAGGTTTACCAACTAAAAATCCAAGGAAGAAATCCAAAACATAATATAATATGAAATATTACTCTAGTTTGGAAAGAATGGATTTCTAACAAAAGCCATAAAGATTAGATATTTGCAAATATAATAGATAATATGAGAATAATAGAAGAAACAATAAGAGCTTTTAACAATGATTAAGTAAACAAATATGATTCATAATTTGCCTATACAAATTAGTTGATCAATGTCACAAAAGGAGTATAATCATTAAAAAGAAATCAAATAGATATACATGAATCTTCCTATTTGCAAGATCTATTCACTTATCCAAGTTCATGCATTTGAACTCAATTACCATATCATGCTATAAGAATATCATTTACATAAAAATGAAGGTGAAAGAGAAAAATACTTAAGAAGGAGAGATTCAATCGACTTAAATGCCCCTCCCCTCAAAGTATGACCAATCTAGATAAATCGTGAATATTGGGTAATACCAAGAAATAAAAGCCAAAGCAATTAAATATATACAAGGAAAGCCAAAGCAATGAAAGCTTAATAGAATAATCAATAAGAATAAAGAAGTTATTTTAGGAAAATTCTATCATTTAACCCATAAATGAGAGAGAAACAAGATAATAAAGACAATTGCATACACTCTCATAAACCCTTCATGAATCATGAACACAATAAGTAGATATTAACAAAAAGCAATATGAGTTCATGATGAACTAGTTATACCACATATTAGTGGATGTAAATGAATTGAACCAATTAATTTGCTCCCCCCTAAGAATATGTGTATATAGTTCTAAATCACTTATAGCATAATAATAGATAAATACAAGATCTAGGAGATATATCAACTATAGATTTTCTCCCCCTTACTCAATGCATATAAGGCAGAAGAATCGTCACAAAAATAAAAACTATCATCTTAAGAAAAAAGAGAACAATGAAAAAGGCACTTAAAGATGAGCAACATAAAGAAATATCCATTAAGCATATAAATCAAAAGATAAGAAATATTGACCTAAGTAGGATAAACTCATAAAAAAATAATTTAGGTCAATATATATTATCTTTTGAGAAAAAGTCATCATAGAGCTAAAAGTATAATCAATAAATAAACACAACATGATGAAAGACACAATATAGCTCAAAAATACAAAAAAGAAAAAAAATTATGTCCATGATTAACTTATTAAGAAAGAATCAATCAATTGATTACTTTACATTGACCTAATGGGTTTTAAAATATATATATACCAATAAGAAGGTAAGGACCAAACATTGCTAATACTTAGATAAAAACCAATTAAATTCAAATAACAAAGGCTCATATGTGGTAACCCATGAGTAGTCAAGGTAGAGTAAAATATTTGACATGAAGCTTACATAGTTAGATAATCTTGAACTACCCACTCATTATGACTATTTTTCAAGAGAGACAAATGAAACATGCTTGATCCTAAAAATCTCATCACTAAACTTTAATAGAAATTCTAAGTCCATACTATAATAAAAAGTCATAAATCAATAAAAAAATATGGAAAAGAGTCAATCTCATTTAAAAATTACAAATTTAAACAACATGAGATGAAAATAATGATATGATAAAATCATGACTCAAAAGTGAGAGAAATTCAAGAGATACTTACAAATGACTAATAATAAAGGAGAATAATCATAAAGAATCACAAACCTCAATATGAAAAATAAGATTAAATCAAGAATTTGTCAAACTAATATTATAGAATAAACATATACATCTAATGTAGAAAATAAATCACATCAAGATAATTCATAAAACTTATTTTTACAAATTCACATAAAACATATAGATAGTAAAGAAAAATAATAGCTAGAAGATTAAAAGTGAACTAAGATTATATAGCTTAACACAAAATCATAACAGAGCAAGCTATATAACCAATTAGGATTAATGAAATAAACCATTAACAAGATAAATGTGCTCATTAAAACTTAAGTCACTAATACACATGATACTTGCTTAAGCTTAGAGTATCCAATAAGGTCATACATTTTGAAAGATCAAAATGATTTATAGACTCTTCACTAAGCAATAAAAAGAGCAAGAATTAACACAACATATAGAAAAAAGGCTCTTATCAAATCAAAGGCTAAAAGATTTACAAAAAGATAACAATAATAAAATTTATTTTTTCAAGTATTAAGAACAATCCACGACAATAAAATTATAGATCGATCTAGAGAATGCAAAATATTATTATCATGAAGAAATAAGTATATTCGCTAGAATTGGATAGATCTCAAAACAAGTGCTCAAACATACAGTAGCAAGAGGCATAAGGTATTTGATGTATCAATTACATGTATTCTTTTGTGCTACAACGTCATTGGGTAACAATAGCTACAAACCAAGCATAAAACCCAAGGAATGAGCAAAGAAAGATCATCAAGATCGAGAAAGCTAGATGTTAGAGAGAGCAAAAATATTTTTCAAAAATCTTTCATAGTGCACAATAGAAGTAAGATTTTGAAAGTGTGCACTAATTAAAGAGGAAAATAAGACATTTCAAGTTAAAGCACAAGAACATAAGTTTCTTAAAATAAACATCCATATTTAGTCATAAGAAAAGCATTAATAAATATTTTCTCTCAACATCCTAACTTAAAGAAATAAGTCTAACACAGTTCAAAAGTAAGGAATCATCAATGTATATATAAAGCTATATATATCATAAATAGGCATACACGAAAAAATTTAATCAAATAAAAGAATGTATACACATTGTCAACCAAAAAGCGAAGATAAAACCAAGAAAATGACTTTAAGGAAGAAGCTAATTGATTCAAAGAAACATGCACAAATTTGTCAAAAGAATCAATAGCTAAAATATGAGATAAGCACAAGTTTAAAGATACAAGTATAGAATACTCTTCAAATCAAAGTAAAACTAGAGCTTAACCCATATGCCTATATAAAGATATTTACACAAAAATATATAATAATATAAGAAATACATAAACAACATATGAATATAAGAGATAAATTATATAGTTATGTATCCTTAATAAAAAGATGAAATGCAATCACAAATTCAAACAAGTATAAATAAGCTTTATTAGGCAAAAACATAAATGATTCACAAGATATTTGTCAAAAAGAAGTACAAGAATCAATAGTGAGTATATTATGCAAGCACAAAGTTAAATAAAAGTATAAGTATATACTTTTCAAGTAAAAGGATACTAGTGCTAAACACAGATATTCGCAAGAACGGATTATATTAAATATGACATTAAAAAAATCAGTGAGGAGTAACTATCTCAATGATATAAAGACGAAGAAACAAAAAAAAAGATTTACTCAAGTCAAAATCTCAAGATCCTATAGACTAGAGTAATATGCATGCTTTATAAATAAGGACTAAGAAATTATAACATGTATATATAAATGTGTCACACTAATAGAAAATAAGTGATAGACTACATAGTGTGAATTAATCATTTTAAGTTAACAACTAGTCATGCTAGATAAAAGTGATTACAAGAGAAAAACACAAAGCATGCTAGTGTCATATATCTCACATTAATTTATTTAATAAGCAACTAAAAAAATCAATGAGAGCTAGTAGCAAGACATAAAAATAAAATATGCTAGATTCTATAAATATAAACAATTTAGGAAGAATCGTTTAGCATATTACCAAAGTGGCTCTAATGGGCGCATTTGTGTTGGTGCAATTACTTGGAAGATGACCATTTTAGCTTTACAATTACCAACATACTACACGGTGCTATGTCCTGGCACAAGAAGCTCCACCTATAACATGAGGCAAAGACTTTGGTATCCAAATAAATTTAGATCCACATATGTTAACTTTGGGAACCCATATAACATTTACTCTAGCATTAACAGTAAAACTTCTATGAATAGGACAAGTAAAACTCATGTGTCCAATACGAGAGCAATAGAAGCACCTAATGCTAGTGTGTGCACATGTATCAGAATGAACATGATTATAATCATGTGACATACTAGAATGATGAATATCTCTAGTGTGAGCATGAGAAGATTTGATTTAAAAATATCATGTTCTAACAACAAATCATCATGCATACAAGTAAGAGAATTAAATTTAGCATTTAAAACATTATTCTCTTCTTCAAATAAAGTAATTCTAGAGATAAAAATATTATTTTATTTCTTTAAAGCATCAATAGAAGAATCATGCAATTGTCATAACTCATGTGTTTGTATTTTGAAATCTTCTATGATGAAGAAAGAGTTTTTATTTTCAAAATTAAAGCATCATTCAAACTCTTTAAAGAAACACAAGATGAGTTTTGAGAATCAAGTCTAAATAATAAATCCATGTTTTTATTTCTCATCAACTCATTTGCTTCTTCTAAATGAATAATCTTTTTCTGAAAGTTCTTCATTTGTAGAATGAAGGTCATCAAGAATCTCTAAGGATTGATTGGCCATAGCTTTCCACTTAGAGCATTTCTTGCATTTAGAAGAAACATGATTGTCTATATGCTACTAGAAATAGAACCCTCTTTATCGAAAAAAGAATAGGATGCCATAGATAATAAGGTTCTACTATAAGGATATTAAGCCAAAAGAATTAAAGTCCTTGCTCTGATACTAATTGTAGCTAAAGGGTGGTGAATAGGGTCAAGCTAATAAATCAAGCACAAATAATTAATAATAAATAATTTAAAATATTAAGTGTGCAAGAAGTAAAGCAATAAGAATATTGACACCCGATGTATCCTGGTATCCTCCTCGAGGCACTCCAGTCCCGGAAACTCTTGTCCGACTTGAATCCATTATTAGCAAAATAGTTATACCACGAACTTTGATCCGAAGACCCGTTGACTTCTTACACAAGAGCTTTGATCCGAAGGCTCTCTAACTTCACACAAGCTTTGATCTGAAGGCTTGTATACTTCAACCTCTTACAAGATAGTTTTGATCTTCTTACAATAAATATAAAGATCTAACTTTTATAACTCAAGAACACTCTAACATAATTTGTGAATAGGTAAATAAAAACTTTGGTGGAGTGTTTGTGGATGGCCTTTGGTAGATTAAAAATTTTAGGTTGAAAGAAATCAATCTTGAAAGAAGGGGTTTAAGGCTTTATATAGGCCAACACAAAGAAAGAACAAAATTATAACTTTCAGGCCGCGAACGGTGGACCATCGGTATATCGGTCTGTAGTAGCAAAGACTATAAATATGACTGTTAAGATCATTTAATGCATATAATTTGACTGTTGGATTGCCAATTGTGATGAACCGGTATACTGTCGGTATAGACTAGTATACCGTCGGTATGCCAGTCCAAACGATAAAGAGCAATATTTATACAAAATTGGTATACCATCGGTATACTCCAGTATACCGTCGGTATGCCGGTTTTTAGGCCAAAAATGATCCTGGATTATTTTTTACCCTAGCTTTCGATTTTGCCATCCATTACTTATGTTTAAAATAAATTTCTAAGACTTATTACAGACTCTAGATAGACTATGGCAGGTGTAGACTTCTTCAGAGTATAAAAATGATGATGGCATAGCTTGGCTTATTTCCTTGATAGATGATGGCTTTTTTTCCTCAGCGAAAACTCCGAGTGCGTGACTCCGGAGATATAATAGGCGGTTCAGAGAAATCTTGTAAGATAACGTCGTCTTTGGCCCATCATGATTGCTTTATTTCATATGTCCATGTTTGATCTTGCTTATTACTTTTCTGCAAATACAATTTAGGCAAACAAAGTAATATACATAGTAGAAAGTATAATAATATTTAATGCATAGTTGGACTATGCTAAGTTTAATATTTAAAGTAGTAATAACATGAATATTAGTGATGTCATAATGTTAAATTGAATAGATTAACCATATTTAAAAATATAGTTAGATCATTGGGCTAACAATCTTCCCCTTTTTGAGTATGGCAACTCAATTCTATTTAAGATGGCTTTAATATAAGCTCATATCACTAATATGTAAAACAATAATCATATATCACTAAAGGTGGAAGAAGAATATAAATGATATAGTGATTTCATGATTGGTTAGTAATATTAAACGACTAAACATAATCGATTCACCATATTCAAAAATATGATATAATCATTAAGCTAACAGGTGCACCAAGTGTTTGACTCTATGTCTATTGATGTTAGAGTAGCATTGGAAGTGTGGCTACATGTCCATAATTGGATACGGGGAGTCCATGTCATGAAACCCCCATGACATGGAGGTATAAATCTAGTAATTTCTATGTATAGGTGTCCCCTTGTGTCATTTACTATGTAATTGCATTAGAATAAGTTATTCTATTAGTATTTATATCCTATTTGATATATTTAATGATATTATTTGTTAATTTGGTAGTGTATCATAGTATTAGAGAAGGTAGGTGTTGGTGCCATGAGTAACCATGTGATACATGTGTGCATCAATAGTTAAATTCTCCATATTGTATTAAAATAGCTATTTTAATTATTAGTATAGTCTTAATGACTATTTTATATGTGTTATATATTTATGGGGGTGTATTGTGTTGATAGGAAGGAGTATCAAGTGAGTATCATAGGTGTTGTGGTGTATTCTAGCTGATGCACATAGGGCATTTATTGTATTAACTATAGGTGTGGGGGCTCATTATTTGTCTGTGTGTTTAGATGTGTATTAGTGAGTGGGTTAGATATTAGTGTATGCGTATCATGAGTGATATTAGCTGAGGTTAGTGTGATTGTGAGTGCTCGAGTGTACTAGACTGTGGTGCTCAGATTTGTGCACCTGTGTGTGTGTATTTGTGTGTATATGTGTGTGTATGAGTGTAAGAGGGATATGAAGTGTTGGTGAGTCTCTGTGGCTGATTTTGTGTCTATGCATAACAACTCAGATATGTATTTGGCTATGAGTAATATAAATGTTAAATAGGAGTTAACATCAGCTATTAGTGTGGAGGAAGTTCGGGTGCAGATTAGATGCCACTGCATTCAGTTATAAACATGTAGGTGGTCGGGATTGTTGCCTGCAGACTATGTATTCCTGAATCAGTGAAGGAACAATGCCTGTGAATGTTAGTGAGGGTTCACGAGAGAGATAGGTGTGTATATGTTTAGAAGTAAAGGGTAATGTGTTCATTAATGATTAACTGTGAAGTATGTGAAGGAGTAGGTGTAGTAAGTAGTGTAATGTTAGGATAACAGATGTATAGTGATGAAAAAGGTTCATGGAGTGTTAATTGTAGTTGGAATATTTAAGGTATTGATAGGGTTTAGTGTAAGTGTTAGAGAGTATTAGTGTTTAGAGCTTGAAGGTGCTTTATTGTACATATTTTTATGGTATGGTAATTGTATATGTGTTTTGTGTCGAGTACTTGTGAAAGAGAAGGGGGAATATTCAGGTTGAAGCAATAGGTTGCTGTTATTGTTATTGCTACTGTGGATGTATTGTTGTTTGTTGTAGTTATTTTATAGGTCGAGTGATGGGGATGCAGTGGTGGTGTTCAGTTGATAGCAGTCGGGTAGGCAAGTCTGCTGACACTTGGGATATCTGTGGTTAGGATTAGGTTGGTGGTGCAATCTAAGTTATTGTTGCAGATCAAGAGGTAAAGGAAGATTGGATCAGGAACCATAACAGTATTAGTGATGGGGTTGGTGTTAAGTTAGAATTTGTGTCAAGGTAAGGGTAGAGGAGATATGTTAGATGGGGTGATGTGTGCATGAGGTGTATCAGTAAAGAAAGATTAAGGGTAAGTGAATGTGCCAAGTGGGTATCAAGGTAACCTAGTGTCTTGAGAGTAGGTTAGATGAGGTAATATGTATCAGTGAGTGTAATAAGTGTCAAGTGGAGTTGTGAAGTATGGTATGAGAAGTGGCAGTGAGTGCAAGATGTGTTTGTGCTCTGTGTAGGCTGTGTCAAAGGGAATGCTTGAGGGTGTGTGACTGAGAGAGGAGATTGTGTTAGGGAAGTGTAACAGTGATACATGAGTTTCTACGAGAAGAGGAATTGGGTATTAAGTCAAGGTTTTGGGTTGAGATAGTTAGTATCAAGAAAATTGGTAGTGATTAAATTATGGGGTAGGGGTAAGATATTGGCAAGGTATAGATTATATGCTAGGGTATTAACTATATGTAAAGATATGAGTGCTATGGGTTAGGTAATGAGTTAAGGTATTATAGGTAGGAGTTAGATAGTTATAAGAACACCTAGTATTGATACCTAGTATACCATACCAATAGATTATGACCTATAACACCTAGACCTAACTAGGTATTAGCTAGTATTAGTTAGTTTGACCCTATAGATCAACCATATAGGTATTTATGGACTATAACCTAGGTATTGACTTACTTTTACCTAGTTTGACTAGTATGACCTAAAAATGACCTAAAAATTATATTTTAGCTTATTTTAGTATATTTATCATTCAAATACACCAATTGATATGGCAATTTATATATAGATCTGTGTGACACTAGTTCAGACACTGTTTTATATTTCTTGCTCATGACCAAAGGCGAGTACATTCTCTGATAGTTTATATTATTTGATCATTACTATAATTCAAGTATTTAGAAATATTACTTATGATTCTTGACACGATGGTACACGGATTGGTATTGACATTAGATCTTCAGTCATAAAATGTTACCTTGACTCATCACAATAATATCGAATACTGCTCATCGTTTGGTATTGGATAATATTGGTTAATATTGGATACATTGCCTAGTAACGTGCCATAGTTCGATCCATCGAATCAGTCAGGGCAGAAAAAGTACTAGCTAGATATGTGATCAAGAACTATTGATAATTAGTATAAATCATCGGCTACAAGCTAATAATACACTTTATGTATGGTTGAGCTAGTTTTTCTTAGTGTAAATTATTGAATCTCCCAAGCCGATCACATATCTGGATAGTATTTTAAAATATTTAGTATAGTTGCAATTTTTCATATTCATTTCATAGACTACATTGCCTTGTATCTGATATTGTAGTTCCCTTCTCTTTTATTTTATATATGCACTTGCTATACCCTTTTGCTTGCATTGCCTGTCTCTCTTTTCTATTTGTCATTGCATCAGTTTATTGTTTTCTCATTGTATATAGCATCCTTTATTTACTATTTTATAGTTTTTGTCAATTAATTGAATCTGCTATTGGGTTGTACTCGCTCCATCATGACTGGATATATTTTTTAGACGATAACTTGGAGGACTGGTGTCCTACATACTATGGACCACAGAAGGGATAACAACCATGGGTCCTGACATTCAGGAGTGATTACCGGGAGGACTAGCCGGTGTCACAAGATACCTTAGTTTTATTTGCTTAACTGATGTACTGAATATGTCTCCACCTTAGATATTTAGCATGTTATGTATATTGAGATTCATTGTGCTTTGTTGATAGACTATTTATACTTGGATTTGGTTGTAGTTATGACTTTGTGATTCTATTCTTTTATTTGATTTCGTGCCATTATCTTCCTCTAGTTTTATTGTGATTGAGTATTGATTTTCATATCTTTATCATCATGTCCTCTGTATGGAGTTGAGATATCATTGACATATTTATATATTATTGTGAGAAATAATTAGATAATATTATTGACCTAGACAGCATTCTATCTCCGATGCTGTGGCATAGGCTGGACGTACTCACGTACTCGTACCCTCACTGTAACGCCCCATAACCGCTCGGAGCGTTACGCTGAGTCGGATTGAATAAATCAAATGCTAGTTATATTTGAAATGTTGGATTTTGGGAAGAAGGATTAATCGAGTTGGTTTCAATGTGCAGATGGCTAGCGGGTTCGATGAAAATAAGGTATTTCTTCAGAACAATACTGAATAGCTGGATGGAAACGATAATACCGTCTTCCTTAGTCCGATCGGTCGGATGATTTGGAGAGCACGGCCTGCTCGTACGGTCATACCAGTTGAGTAGATCGCGCTTGCATCGGACCACGGGTTCAAGGGATTGGCCGTATCGGCAGGACAGGATGCCTAACGGGATCAATCATTGTGAGTGGGCTCTTTCCTTTCTCCTCTACTCCTTCATGCCTAATAATATGGAAAATACGTAATATGCTTGAACACTTGGGCTGAAACATTGAGAAACACTACACTGAGGCGTGCATAGAGTGTACGTTATTTGCTTGGATAGGAAATTATGCTTTGATCTGGTTTTCGCGTATGGATAGTTGGAGCTAGAGTTGGATTATACATTTGAGGCAGTCGGTTGGATAATTAGGATTATACTTGGACGGTTGGAATGATACATTGAGGCATTGGGAATATTGTGAATTCGGGCGAGCGAGCGTGCATCAGTGCACGAGTATCACTTGGTCGCTTTGTCTTGCAAAGTGAGCAGTTATGGTTCGAAACCGAACAACTGCATCGGCGAGGGTATTGTGCCGCTGTTGGGGCATTGTGCCATGGGTTTGTTTTGAGTTAGGGTGTTGCACCCAATTTGAAATACTGTGTTGAGAAGAGGCTTTATGCATATGGGCATAACTTGGGCACAACTTGAGAGATTGTGCCTATGAGCATGACTTGATATTTGGATGCCTTGGTTGGATTCTTTGGTTGGATATCCTTGGTTGGATGTGTTGGAAGAATGGTTATGGATATTTTGGTTGGATATCGGTTGAACAAGTCTAGGATCGCTTGATGGGGCGAGAATGTTCGATCCTTTCGTCATACCTACGTGTCTGTATTATCACGGACAACCTGTGTGGCACAGGGTTTGGTTTCCTGGAACGGGATGAGGCACCGGGGCACCGGGACCGTTCTACTATGGAGGAAACAATGGACATCGCGCGATTGGGCCCAGTGTTGGTAGTCCGATACCACCAGGAGAGAGTAGCTGCCCAGCCCTGGATCGGGTAGGATTGCCCTGTTGATCTTGGTCCGATCAATGTCCTTTATGGCTTTTTGCCAGTGACTTCATATAGAATAAATGTTGGCTTGCTTTTCTTTTGTTGGTTTGTCTTTCTTGTAGGCGCGGCCACCTTGCCTCGACAAGAGTGTGCACTCGAGATTGGGATATAAACTTTGGTTGAGGATAGATATTGAGGCGAGACTGTTGGTTCGATATGTTATCGTGCAAGCGATAACATTGAGTAAGACGGGTTGCGTGTTAGTTTTCTTCGGGTTGGATATATAAATGCTTGTCGTTTGGTTTGAGATTGAATGCTTGCATACGTAAACTGCTTTACAGCTTTCCTTAACATGTCATTCATATGACATGAAACGAATCTAGGATTCAACTAGAAAGATCACCATATAACTGTTTGCATTCACTATTTACTTAGTATCGGCTTAGACGAGTGGGTTACCCCGCTCACCAGTACGGCTGTGTACTGACCCACGTTTATGGGCAATATTTCAGGTACGCAGGCGTAGTGGCGCTGCTTGGATATACGAGACATGATGTATGAACTGTAAGTACCTTTGTGGGCTAGAGAAAAGAGCAAGAGTATTTCATCGCCTTCATGGCATCGCCTTTGTGGTATTGTCTTTGATGAGGCATTTCATTTGGACCCTATCGTGAGCTTCGCTGCGTATTACTTTGATGTGTGCTTGGTACACAATACTTGACTTCCGCTGCAACTTGGTTGTTTTGATGATAACTTTGGTGTTTAACAACATCGCCTTGTACGAGCGCAACTCCAGGCTTGTACGACATCACGTCCCGATGAGAACGATTGTCCCGCGGAAGAGCTGCAACATGGTGATTTCACGTTCAGCGGGGACTATTGAGCTTGCGGGAGATTGGGGCATGACATATTGGTATCAGAGCGCCTGGTTCATTTTCTCGGACTTGGTCCTTCGCTTCATCACAAACTCTAAATAGCTTCCGTGTGTCGTCTAGCTCTTGGCTCTACTCGGTGCCGTATTGGATGTTTCATGCAATAAGTCTATATATTGTTGGTTGTGGCTGCATGTTATTCTGGGTTGTGTTGGTTTGGTTGGTTTTCGTAAGATCGCTTAGCCTCGTTAGGCGTTATTGCTTTCGTGCAACAAGTTGGTTGGCGTTGTTGCATTTGTGGAACAAGTTGAGAGCTGTCGTTGGGTTGGCTTGGCCTGTCATTCTGGGAGTTTCTGATTGCATCAGTGGATCAGTTGGTTGGAATACGAGATTTGGTAATGCGGACTATTTTGAGTAGAAACATTCGATGAGAATGAATCGTCGCACGAGTTGCTCGTCTAGCGACTGTGTTGGATAGAAGTTGGAATTTTTGCTGTGGCACATCGGTTGAGCATGTTTGAGTTTGGCTCGGGAATATCAGAATAGCGTTGAACGAGTTGCTCGTACAACAAATATATGAAACCATTGGGTATTGGGTTGGACTACTTGGAAGACAATCGTTGCACGATTGTTCGTGTTACGAAAGTATCGGACGGTTTAAGAAATGGTTGGTAATTCAAGCATTGCCTGAGTTTTGTGTCAAACTCAAATTGGGAAAGGCATGATCACACATAAGGGATGGTTCGAACAGATCTTGGATTTGTGCAAGGAAATCGTAATGCGAGTAGCGACTTGATTCAGAGTGGTATATGGGATACCATGTTTTGAGCAAGGCATTGGAATATTTTGGTTGGACATCAATGGAAAATTGCCTGAACGGACTCGGGTAACGAGAATACAAGTTGGTTGGTGCAAGTCGACTGAGTTGGAAAGAATAAAAATAGAGAAAGCGAATATTGAGTCGAGCAATCGAGAACGGACTTGTGCAAATAGAAGTATTGTTGGTCTTAAGAGATGGACGAGATCGGAATGAACAGTTGGGATACGCTTGAGCAAAGCGATGGGTTAATTGAAAGATAGCGAGCACAGACTACGATTTTGGGCAATACATTTGAGCTGTTGGTGTTGAGTAATGAAACATGACTTGGTTTGGAGGGGCAATGCGATGGTTTCACACAAATTTAAAGGACTTTGGATATTGCTGCTCGAGAAGTTGAATCAGGTTTAGCAGAAATAAAATTTTAGGCAAGATGCAACGATGGTAGACTGATTCTCCGGAAGACGTGAACGGATTATGGCAACAACGGAAGACAAAGAATTATGACGGACGGACTTTCAAAGATAGCTAAATGTGGGAGCAACAATCGAGCAAATCACTATACGGTTTGAGCAAGTTGGATATGCTTTGTGGGACGCGGCAAACAGAGAAGAATTTGAGCAAGTCTTAAGTTTCGAGAATTATTGCAACTAGTAGTGCGAGTAGACGAACATAGCAAATCAGAAATTTGATGGATTCAGGGCAGAACGACGGATTGATGGAAGACGGTTTCATCGAGCGCGGTTCTCGAACTGTGGCTTGGATAGATAGCAAGACTCTAGGTGGTTAAGCGGCGTTTGGTTGACTGATCGTAAGAAGGTAGTGCATGAAGTGCTCAGATTCGGAAGTTCGTTCGGATGGAATGGTTGGAATTTTGATTCGGATTTGTAGATGAGATTAGCATGGTTCATAGTAACTGTCCATCGTGATGACTTATAATTATCGAGCGTAGCTTCGGGACAGCTAACCCTAGCGACTTGTCCGTCGAATCGGATATGAATATGGTAGACCCATAGAACGACCCTTGAGGTGGCGTATTTGGGAATGCATCGAGGGCAGATGTGAGTAATGTGTGTTGGAGATTTGGCTTATCGATTGAGTGTTGGATTTGAGAGACCCTTGGGATAGTCTTCAACTGATGATGCAGCCGGAAGATCGGAGCGATGGTGGAAGTAGCCTAGTCAACTGATGAGATTCAGAGTCGCAGATTTTTGTAGATGGCATCGCCTCTGACTCATCGTGCCCTGGAAGGGAATAACATTCATATGAATTGACGACTGTGAAACTAGCTCGTGAAGTTAAAGCAGCAGTTCGTTCAGATCAAATCTTTACGAATACTGGAAGGGACAGATGTGCCTCAGATTTACAAGATGTATCGGAACTTAGTCTGGGAAGCGTGCTCCTTCAGAAGCAAAGGTGATATCCTATGCTTCGAGGCAGTGGAAGCAGCACGAAGAACTATTCCATACGTAACCTAGGAATTATGGCGAGTGTGTCCATATTGAAATCGTGGCAACACTACCCCTTTGGCGTGGCGGCGAGATCTTCGTGGATCATACGAACCTCAATATAGATGTTCACCCAGCGAGGTATTGAGATGGTAGGAAAATGTGTTGGACTGAGCTGATCTAAGCAAAAGTTGATATTTGGGTAAGTCGCCTAGTTGGGGTAGTATCGGTTGTGTTGATCGTTCGGTGCATAAGATATATTTGGAGATGTTGCTAATGCGGTTTCAGAAATAGTTGGATGGATTGAGTTGGAACACGAACTGATTGAGTCGGTGGGAAATTATCATATTTGAGAATAGTGCTCTAGCGAATATGTTGGAATGGAAATTAGGATTGGTTCGATCAGGAGTAAAGCAAATGGATGCCTCGAACATAAAGATACCCTTGTAACTTGTTCAAATTTGCTATCGCAAAGCTCGGCTGAAATGCATGTATTTTAGGGACGCCTTAAATATATGTACGATCCAAAACTAAGCGATACGAAGAATTCGTATTGAGCTGCAAGGAGGATGTGGGAATTCGTGAAAATTGTACGAGCGTTCAGCAGAACGAGATACGGAGTCAGAATCGTGAATATGTGAGTTGCTTAGAGCAGATCCATGGAATTGGATTGTGGCATACTAGTAAGGAATGAGTACCAGCACGGTTCGTGGACGAACCTGATTCTAAGTGGTATATTATGTAACGCCTCGGATTGAATAAATCAAATGTAGTTACATTTGAAATGTTGGATTTTGGGAAGAACGATTAATCGAGTTGGTTTCAATGTGCAGATGACTAGCGGGTTTGATGGAAATCAGGTGTTCGTTCAGAACAGTACTGAATAGCTGGATGGAAACGATAATGTTGTCTTCCTTAGTCCGATCGGTCGGATGATTTGGAGAGCACGGCCTGCTCGCACGGTCATACCAGTTGAGTAGATAGCGCTTGCATCGGACCACGGGTTCAAGGGATTGGCCTTATCGGCATGACAGGATGCCTAACGGGATCAATCATTGTGAGTGGGCTCTTTCCCTTCTCCTCTACTCCTTCATGCCTAATAATATGGAAAATACGTAATAGGCTTGAACACTTGGGCTGAAACATTGAGAAACACTACACTGAGGCGTGCATAGAGTGTATGTCATTTGCTTGGATAGGAAATTATGGTTTGATCTGGTTTTCGCGTATGGATAGTTGGAGCTAGAGTTGGATTATACATTTGAGACAGTCGGTTGGATAATTGGGATTATACTTGGACGGTTGGAATGATACATTGAGGCATTGGGAATATCGGGAATTCGGGCGAGCGAGCGTGCATCCGTGCACGAGTATCACTTGGTCGCTTTGTCTTGCAAAGCGAGCAGTTGTGGTTCGAAACCGAACAACTGCATCGGCGAGGGTATTGTGCCGCTGTTGGGGCATTGTGCCATGGGTTTGTTTTGAGTTGGGGTGTTGCACCAAATTTGAAACACTGTGTTGAGAAGAGGCTTTATGCATATGGGCATAACTTGGGCACAACTTGAAGGATTGTGCCTATGAGCATGACTTGATATTTGGATGCCTTGGTTGGATTCTTTGGTTGGATGTGTTGGAAGAATGGTTATGGATATTTTGGTTAGATATCGGTTGAACAAGTCTAGGATCGCTTGGTGGGGCGAGAATGTTCGATCCTCTCGTCATACCTACGTGTCTGCATTGTCACGGACAACCTGTGTGGCACCGGGTTTGGTTTCCTGGAACGGGATGAGGCACCGGGGCACCGGGACCGTTCTACCATGGAGGAAACAATGGGCATCGCACGATTGGGCGCAGTGCTGGTAGTCCGATACCACCAGGAGGGAGTAGCTGCCCAGCCCTGGATCGGGTAGGATTGCCCTGTTGATCTTGGTCCGATCAATGTCCTTTATGGCTTTTGGCCAGTGACTTCATATAGAATAAATATTGGTTTGCTTTTCTTTTGTTGGTTTGGCTTTCATGTAGGCGTGGCCACCTTGCCTCTGCAAGAGTGTGCACTCGAGATTGGGATATAAACTTTGGTTGAGGATGGATATTGAGGCAAGACTATTGGTTCGATATGTTATCGTGCAAGCGATGACATTGAGTAAGACGGGTTGCGTGTTAGTTTCCTTTGGGTTGGATATATAAATGCTTGTCGTTTGGTTTGAGATTGAATGCTTGTATGTGTAAACTGCTTTACAGCTTTCCTTAACATGTCATTCATATGCCATGAAACGAATCTAGGATTCAACTAGAAAGATCACCATATAACTGTTTGTATTCACTATTTACTTAGTGTCGGCTTAGACGAGTGGGTTATCCCGCTCACGAGTACGGCTGTATACTAACCCACGTTTGTGGGCAATATTTCAGGTACGCAGGCATAGTGGCGCTGCTTGGATATACGAGACATGATATATGAACTGTAAGTACCTTTGTGGGCTAGAGTAAAGAGCAAGAGTATTTCATCGCCTTCGTGGCATCGCCTTTGTGGCATTGTCTTCGATGAGGCATTTCATTTGGACCCTATCGTGAGCTTCGCTGCGTATTACTCTGATGTGTGCTTGGTACACAATACTTGACTTCCGCTGCAACTTGGTTATTTCGATGATAACTTTGGTGTTTAACAACATCGCCTTGTACGAGCGCAACTCCAGGCTCGTACGGCATCACGTCCCGATGAGAACGATTGTCCCGCGGGAGAGCTGCAACGTGGTGATTTTACGTTCAGCGGAGACTATTGATCTTGCGGAAGATTGGGGTGTGACACTCACACCATGTGCGGGTCGTGACACATTTTTGTGATAGTCCATGCAGGCCTGGCTTTGCAACTAGTACGATGTCGTGGTAGTGCAACGACTTAGTTGTACTACTGCGAGCCTATGATAGGATCTAGGATATATGATACTAGGATGAGATCTAATACTCAATCACAATTAGGAAAATTCTAATATATGATTTTGCTATTCATATTCGTTCTGAATATTTGCTTCTTTGAATATTAATGTCCTTCTTTGATGATATCATATCAGGTGCTTTATTGATTCCTTTATTTCGATCTATCTTCAGGATGCCAGCTTATGTGAGGTTGGTTACTTCTTCATCTCTGATGTGGGCAGCAGCTGATACTGCTCTATCTCCTTTAGTTCAGAGGGCTGCCTTACTAGTTCAGGTGGGGGCCTCAACCGCTTTTTGGGGTAGTTCTCCTCCAGTTTAGAGGGTTGTCCCAGTTGCTTCGGAGGGACTTCCCCCACTACCTCCAGTGCCAGTAGATGTCGCACAGCTGTTTGCACTTTTCAGGGAGATAATGGAGGCCCAGAGGGCCCAGGTCGAGGCACAGAACCGACAGTCGAACATGATGAGATAGGGCATTAAAAATGCCCATCAGGTAGATATTGCAGCAGTAGAGAGAGTGGCTCCTCCGCAGCAACAAGAGGCCCAGCCCAAGCCAGGCAACATATATGACTTCAAGTAAGTTGGTCCCTGCAACTTCAAGGGGACGATGGGCATTATATATGCTGATGATTGGCTTGAAAACATCAAGCCGGTCATGTGCTTATCCCGCCTAGCAGTGGATCTGAAGGTGGATGTAGCAGGATTGCAAATATTGGACATTACTAGTAACTGGTTCTGGAATGAGCCACAGATGACTGACCCAGGATTGACATGGGAAGGCTGCAAGAATCTGTTCAAGAAGAAGTTCTTTTCGCCTACAGAGACTTCACTTGGAGTGACAGTTCCAGAACCTCCAACAGGGGAACATGTCGGTCGAGGAGTATGCCACAGAGTTCAAAATATTGGAAAGATATGCAGATTATATGGTACGGGATTCAGAGATCAGGGTGAGTCATTTTAGAGAGGGCCTAAACTGGGACGTGAAGGCTCTTATTTTCTCGAGCCACGAGACATACGCAGCTATCCTGAAGGAGGCCCGCAAGGTTAAGAGGGACCAGAGTTTGAGGCCCAAGATGTCATGCCCCAATCTCCCGTATATAACCGGCCGTCCCCTCTAGGAGTAAATCACCGTGTCAGTGCTCTCACAGGATGATCTTTTCCATCTGGACGTGATATCGCACGAGCATAAGCTGTGCCCGTATAAGGCCATGATACGAACATGCGGTAAAATATCTAAGCCACAGAGTCGCATAGATAGTCCGAATGCAGCAGAATAAGAAACGAACAGGCGATTGGTAACAAGTTTAACGAGTCATCAATAGCGGAAGCATTGAATAACACAAGTATATAAGTAAAACAAGCACTTTATTGATATTGAACACGTATTAAAAGCAGCACAAGGCCGAGATTATAACTCGCTCAAGCCCTCTCTCTCGAAATAATAAAAGCGTGCCAAGTGGCTATATTTGTGGAATGATACATAGGCGATATTCCAATATTATGTCTTGTATATGTGCTTCAGTTCCGGACGCAATGCTCTAAGGCACCAGAGCGAACTCCAGGCTTAGCTCGTACGATGGGGGTCTCTGCACCGAACGAGGTTCACCCGTACCATGCAAGCAATCTGGTGGATTATCAGTACATGAATGCACTGGTGGGGAGACTTCTCGCCCGCTCGATAAATCCAAATATGTTATATAGGTTTCGTGCACCATCTATTAAGTTATCTTTCTAGTCTTATTTTAGGATCAGTTTTATGGCATAATGTACAAGCCTAACTCGTGTGGCAATGCGTCGTATTATATAAGAGTAACACGGTGAGACTTACCAACTTATCATTCGTCCTTCCCTGTCCAAGACAACCAAGTTAAACCAAGTACGAGTATATACATGATGAAATCAAAGAAAAATGCATAAGCAAACATGAGTGTCATGAGCGAGGTTCTGTTTCAGGTGCACGAGTTACACGGATTATACATGTGTATATGGATTACACAGGTGTGTTACAATGGATTGATCAAGTTATTCAAATTATGTATAGATCTCTTATACTCATAATCGTTTAGGTGTTTCAGATTACTGGATGCGATGCAATAACTCCCACGCGGATTACCGCTAAGTGAGGATAACTTATATAGATGAACATGAGGTCACTGGCTTAGCCATAAAGGATAATGCATAGTCTCAGACGAAGATGAGGCATAACATAAGAGTCATTTGGACATTATCTACTATCCCGACCAAACATGGAGAGACTACCATAGATATTGGAGTCAGACAGGTTATCCAAGTGTAGGATATACTACCAAGGGCCCGACCACTGAATATATTATATCACCCCAAATTGTGGAGCATCCTACCGATTTGGTCACGCAATACCCATATTCCTCCTAGGACGGTCGATCTTGGTGCCCCGATGATCGTCCGAGAAATCCATGTTATTACCTCGTGCAAGAGTTGTCCGTAACCACGCAAGTCTAGGATCTCAGATTCATGGGATTCATGACATGACATATTAATTCTTGATCTTTTTCAGAACTAGTATATTCTACGAGTTGTGATTCTTGCTTTACTTGACATAATTTTCGTTCAGAGTTAAACTTGACATGGTGCAATCCCTTAGTTCGGAGATGCCTTGGTGACCAAACGATCCCGGATACTTTCAGGTTCATACTTGCATGGAACGACTATTAGATAGTCTTTCGGGGAGAACTAGATGAATGCATGACATGGATAGTGTTATTTGATTATGTCATAAATTATGTGATAAGCATTCATATGAGATAACGAGTACAAGTTACAATATAAGCAGGCAAGCATGCATTTATATAAAACATAAGCATTTACGTTAGCACGAGTCTAAGGGGTAGTGATAGGAGTGAAGACGTACAAGAATATATCGAGCGACATAATTCATAAGGTGTGTTTGTAGATAAGTGAAGCAGTGCACAACAAAGAGTATATAATGATCTACTTGAGGCATAGCGGGGTCTACTTGCACGAAGCAACGGTAGCATACGAGGGTCCATGTTATAAGCCAAGTTTCATTTTAATGTTCTAACAGAAGCAATACAAGATAGGATTATTCCCTTAGCTAGATACGTTGTATTCTTTATTAGCATGCAAGGGGTGATTCACCTAGCGACTAGCATTTATCGTCCATATTTTTATGTGTGTAGGATAAGCAAAGACAAGTTCATCATAGCCACCCACCTTAGCGATGATTCACCTCAGTCGAGCGATACTCCGGACGAGCTGTTGAAAGTCTAAGTATAAACTCCTGAAGGGTCAAGTCTGGAATCCTTTGCCTCAAACTAGTTATCTCATTGAGCAAGTCGGGTCGAGTCCTTGCACTTGCGTCATTTGAATCAGATATCCGCTTGAACGAATGGGTCGTTACATTATACACCACTCAGAAAAAGTCTCGTCCTCGAGACTTCCTGAGCGCAAGCCGTTCTATCTCACACTATCGAATCTAACTCAAGCATAGCAATCGATACCACTAGATCCGTTTGAACATAATTTTTTAGTCGTTCCTTATACCATGTTGCGTGTATGTTAGGCCTGTCTCATTGAATAACTCTATCATTCAATACATGGTCTGACTCGGTCTCAAATGTGCCTTAGCACGGAACATATCGCTTAACGCACGGTACATGATAATCCATCTTGAATGATGATCTAAGGTTGAGGCAAACTTATCCAAATTGTTATACTTGTCCATGCGAATCTAACATATTCACTTATACTAGCATTCGAGATCAGCATATTACGAGTCTAGATCGTGCAAATATTCAAAGCGTCCCTCAAATATATGCATGTCAACCAACTTAGCGATAACAAAGTCTTTGCAATCGAGTTTAATATATCATTGAGTCTTGGATCGTGCATACGTTCAAGGCATCCCTCAAACATATGCATTCAACCAAACTTAGCGATAGTGAAGTCGAAAAAACTACTTATGAAAATCTCAAGGGTTCTCGTCTTACAAATTACGATGATACCTCCAACAAAGTTAATAATTTTTTTAGTCATTCTAATCCTACTCAATTCAAGAATTGTCCTACCGTCAAGTACGATCTGTCCAATCTATCCACTAGCATCCATGTCCATTCGTGTCAAATATAGCACACACTCACCATTCCAAGTCTAACTCTAAGTCTTGATGTCCCAGTTCTATGGCTTGCTCAAGCAATACTCCAAAGTCAGTTACACAAGTTCTTTCACTCGATAAAGGGTTATCTGCCTAATTACTAGGTCATCTTACAAGGTCATACGTACAAGTTCAAGCACACGATTCATCGTGCAAATTCGTCGCATGCTCACCCTAATTCCTAAAATCAAACCATCGTTCGTTTGTACGGAATATTCTACCCAAGCTCATTTTACTCAAGTTTCTAAACATCGAGCACAGATCATCCTACTCATATTAACACGTTCGTTTGTAAATGGTCCGAGTCCGTTCAGTCAAATCCATGATATATTTAAGTCGCATGACAAGCATAGCAATTCACATAGTCTATCTCATCAAACATGTTTTGATATGACCCATTTGTCCATCTCTAAGTCCAGAGCACCAAGCTATGATTTAATTCTAAATCTCTGATCATAACTCTAGGTCATCCAACAAGATTCATGTATCCGTTTATGAAACCATCAAGCGTATCTTACTCTAGGTTCTAGGCTACTCATTCAGGAAACGCTTTTGATTTACTTGTATTCTCAAACTCGTTTTATCATATTGAACCACTAGTCAAGATGATCCATTAGTTGTCACACTCTGGTCTTCCACAAGTTTGATCATCCTTGCTAGACGTGGGAATACCGTGCTAATGCTTCCACTGGATAATCATTCTAATTCGGACGTGACACATACACGAGAATAGAGTTACGGTCACACAAGACAAGAACGTCGAACATTATGGTTATCATCAAAATGATCGAGATACCTTATCATTATACTTTGCTCCATCCAAAAAAAAAATATAATCCTTCAAGTCATGTCCGTTAATGCCATAATTATAATTAATCTAGTCAATCATCCAACTTCAATGTTACTGTTCGATAATTCCATAGTCGACTTCTGGCATTCTTCAAACAAATAAGTTCAAATATTCAAGCCAAAGTCTATCCACTTTTGATACGTTCTATTTCATCAAGTTCGTTTGGAATAATCACCGAATATGTTTCTGAGAGTTCGATCATCCCCGCTGGAAGAGAAATCACTATGCCAGCTGTAACATCCCGTTCCGTTCTAGCGGACTGCCGACTCAAACGGCAAAAGTGCAACTGTTTCGACCCGCTTTGCCTCAAACGAGAAGCAAAGGATATCCAGACTTATCCCTATAGGAATTCGGCTTAGGCTTTCAGAGGCTCGCTTGACGTATCGCTCTACCGAGGCGAATCATCGCTCAGGTGGGTGGCTACGGTGAACTTGTCTTTGCTTAGCCAACACACATAAAATCTGGAATGTTCATGCTAGTCGCTAGGTGAATCACCCCTGCATGCTAGTAAATCCAACACACCTAGCTAAGGGAATAATCCCAACTTGTATTGCTTGCTAGAACATGGAAATTGAAATACTGCTTATATTCAGACCCTCGTATGCCAAGTCCCTTACGGTTTCATCTCTCGGCTTACCTTCGGGTCCGAGCAAACGTGTCTGCTTACGTTTCTTAGAAACGCATGCTTGTCTGCTTGTATGTTGCCATGTTTTCATCCAAACCCCGGGAGACTACTAAGTAATCGTTCCGTGCATGGAAGAACCTGAAAGTGTCCGGGATCGTTAGGTCACCAAGGCAATTCCTGAACCAGGGAATTTGCACCCTGAATAAATGAATCACTGAATCATAGCTCGTGGAGCAAACTACTGAATCAACTGGCCTGGCAATCTATACACTACTGTAACTGAATCCTGCCTCAACAAGTTCTGTATATATACTGCCTCGAACTCATTCCATATCGGACTTGTTCAATATATACACATACTGCCTCGAACTTGTTCATGTACCAGACCAGAGACCTACAGTTTACAGACTTGCATGTCGCGGACAACTTGGAAACAAGGTCACTGTGTTCCACGGACGGTTTCTGGGGCACCGGGGCTGATCCGATCCGGATGGAACGTCACATTAGTCTACTGTATCTGGACAGGATATTCTGCAACCACCACTGAATCTTTGTTGCTTTCCATCCTTGTTCAAGACTAAACTGGTCCTTTATGGCTATGCCAGCGACAACTGTTCATATAGATAAGTCATCCTCGCTTAGCGGCTATCCGCATGAGAGTCACTGCATTGCATCAATGAACAACTGAATACCTGAACGATCTTAAAATAACAGTACTCGTGTTTGCATATGCTATGCTCCTGAATGTTTATACTTGCCGTGCTCGAATTAACTATGTTTGCCTTGGATAGGGAAGGCTAAATGGTAAGTCTCGCCGTGTTTTCTCTCATGTTGCACGGCGCACTGCCACACGAGTTAGGCTATTCAATATTTGCATGAAACTGATCCTAAGGCAACTAGAAAGACAACTTAATAGTTGGTGCACGGAACTTATATTACGTGTTTGGATTTGTCGAGCGGGCGAGTAGCTTCCCCACCAGTGCATTCAATGTACTGATAATCCACCAGTTTGTATGCAGGGTACGGGAGAACCTCGTTCGGTGCGGATGCCTCCTTCGTGCGTGCTAAGGTGTGGAGATCACTCCGAAGCAACGGTGCATCCGGAACAGAAGCACATATACAAGACATAATATTATAAACATCGCCTGAACATCGCTTGTGCAATTATTCCATAATTGTAGACACTTGGCACGCTTTTACTGTTTCAGAGAGAGAGGCTTAAGCGAACTTGTAATATCGGCTATATGCCGCCTGTAACACTTATTTATATCAATAAAGAGTTGCTTTACTTCAACTTGTGTTATTCATTGCTTCCGCTATATTTGTCGACTCAGTGAACTTGTTACCAAATCGATATACGTTTATGACTCTGCTGCACTCGGACAATCTGTGCGACTCTGTGGCTTAGAACTCTTACCGCCAGCAAATGGACCACGGCCTTGCACGGGCGTGGCTCATGCTCGTGCGACATCACGCCCGGATGGGTCAAAGCGATCGTTCCGCGGGAGCGCTGGCGAGGGTGATTCCCGTCTAGCGGGGACAGCCGAAATAGCCTGCGGGAGATCGGGGCGTGACACCAGCGCTCCCACAGGATAATCGTTCTCGGTCGGGATTAATTTTGAAAGTTATCTTTTTGAACTAGATTCAAGATCGTTTTTCCAAACTCAAAGTTAAATTCATTATCGTTTACCTCTTTCATCGAACCACAATATCCATACTAAAGTTTTAATCTATTTGATTCAATTTGAAATTGCTCGTACGATCCATCAAGTTTTCACCAAGTTTTCTTGACCAAGATATCGATTTTATTACCTTGAATCCTAATTTAATATAAGCCTTATCATTTGTTCAAGATATTGTCAATCGTTTAAACCAACTATCGCTTGAGATCTCTAAATTCATTTAAACATTTCTAAAATGATCCATACACCACTCAAGAATCGAGTCACCCAATTAAATCCTCAATCGTTTTCGCATCACTAGCTAGAATATTCACCAAGTTATTTCTTAGAATTCATGCACGATACCTAAGCATCGCTTGATAAATCTTAGTCTCATATATATTCCTGTTGATAGTCATCCAAGTAAACCATATTTGATTTGTATCTGCCGACACGAAATATCTTTCAAGCTATTTCTCAAAAGCCAAGCACGATTCTCTATATTCGCCTTAGCAATAAATTTAATAATATTTCTATCGGTTGCCATTCTAAGTATGACTTATCCTTATCTGAATGATATCCTATCTCGCACACTAACCAACTGGGCAATCATGTATAGGTATTCGAGTTCGCTTACAAATTCTAGCACGAGTCTATTCCCACAAAGTCTAACACGGTCGGAACAAGGGTCTTCGCATAACTATCTAGTTCAAGCAATCATACCATTCATATGCACTTTTAAAATTATTTAGACTCATTGTATAGAATATTGTAATGGGTCAACGAGAGAGAGTGTACGTACATAACCTACGAACGAGCTTTTGAAACTAAGAAAATCGATAAGAAGTCAAAAGACGTATAGCCGATGCTCTGATAGCAATATGTCACGATCCGATCTCCCGTATGTAATCGGCCATCTCTGCTAGGTACGAATCACCATGCTAGCACTCCCGCGGGACAATCTTTCCCATCTGGATGTGATGTCGTACGAGTACAAGTTGCGCCTGTGCAAGGCCATGATCTGAATAGGCGATAAAATATATAAGCCACAAGTCCCGCAAATAGTCCGAATGCAGCAAAATAAGAAACGAACATGCGATTGGTAACAAGTTCACAGAGTCATCAATAGCAAAAGTATTGAATAACACAAGTATAGAAGTAAAACAAGCATTTTTTTTATTATTGAACAAGTATTACAAGCAGCACTAGGCCGAGATTATAAATCACTCAAGCCCTCTCTCTCGAAACAATAAAAGTGTGCCAAGTGTCTACATTTATGGAATGATACATAGGCAATGTTCCAATATTATGTCTTGTATATGTGCTTCAGTTTCGGATGCAACGCTCCAAGGTACCAGAGCCAACTCCATGCCTTAGCTCTTACGAAAGCGATTTTTGTACCGAACGAGGTTCTTTCATACCCTGCAAGAAATTTGGTGGGTTATCAGTACATGAATGCACTGGTGGGGAGGCTTCTCGTCTGCTCGATAAATTCAAATATGTTATATAGGTTTCGTGCACCATCTATTGAGTTATCTTTCTAGTCTTGCCTTAGGATCAGTTTCAAGGCATAATGTACAATCCTAACTCGTGTGGCAGTGTGCCGTACGATATAAGAGTAACACGGCAAGACTTACCAACTTACCAACTTACCATTCGTCCTTCCCTGTCTATGGCAACCAAGTTAAACCAAGCACGAGTATAAACATGATAAAATCCAAGAAAAATACATAAGCAAACACGAGTGTTATGAGCGAAGTTCTGTTTTAGGAGCACGAGTTACACGAATTACTCCGGTTTGCAATGGATTGCTCAGGTTGTTTAAATTATGTATAGATATTTTATACTCATAATCGTTCAGGTATTTTAGATTACTGGATGTAATTTAATGACTCGTATACGGATTGTCGCTAAGCGAGGATAACTTATCTATATAAACATGAGGTCACTAGCTTAGCCATAAAGGACGATGCATAGTTTCGGACGGAGATGAGACGTAGCGCAAGAGTTATTAGACGTTACCCACCATTTCGACCAAACATGGAGAGACTACCATAGATATTAGAGTCAGACGGGTTATCCAAGTATAGGATGCACTACCAAGGGCCCGATCACTGAATATATTGCATCGCCATAAACTAGGGAGCATCATACCAATTTGGTCATGCAATACCCATATTTCTCCTAGGATGGTATGATCTTGGTACACCGATGATCGTTCGAGGAATCTATGTTATTAACTCGTGCATGAGTTGTCCGTAACCATGCAAGTCTAGGGCTCAGATTCACGGGATTCATGACATGACATATTAATTCTTGATTCTTGTTCAGAACGAGTATACTCTACGAGCTGTGATTCTTGCTTTACTTGACATGTTTCTCGTTCAGAGTTAAACTTCACATGGTGCAATTCCCTGGTTCGGAGATGGCTTGGCGACCCAACGGTACCGGATACTTTCAGGTTCAAACTTGCACGGAATGACTATTAGATAGTCTTCCGGGGAGAACTAGATAAATGCATAAAATGGATAGTGTTACTTGATTGTGGTATAAATTATGTGACAAGCATTAAAATGAGGCAACGATTATAAGTTACAATGTAAGCAGGCAAGCATACATTTATATGAAACATAAGCATTTATGTTAGCACGGGTCTAAGGGGTAGTATGAGGAGTGAAGCCGTACAGGGACATATTGAGCGACATAATTCATAAGGTGTGCAGTGTAAACAAGTGCAGTAGTACACTACGAAGAGTATATAATGATCTACTCGAGGCATAGCGAGGTCTACTTTCATGAAACAAATGTAGTATGTGAGGGTCCATGTTATAAGCTAAGCTTCATTTCCATGTTCTAACACAAGCAATACAAAATAGGATTATTCCCTTAGCTTGGTGCATTGCATTCTTTATTAGCATACAAGGGGTGATTCACCTAGCGACTAGCATGTATCGTCTATATTTTTAAATGTGCAGGCTAAGCAATGACAAGTTCATCATAGCGACCCACCTTAGAGATGATTCACCACGGTCGAGCGATACTCCGAGCAAGCCTTTGAAAGTCTAAGTCTGAACTCCTGAAGGGCCAAGTCTGGAATCCTTTGCCTCAAATGAATCATCTTGCTTAGTAAGATAGGTCAGGTTATTGCACTTACGTCGTTTGAATCTGCTATCCGCTTGAACAGAATGGGTCATTACATAAGAGGGATCGAAAGATCTATGGTGACAGCAACAGTACGGGTCCAGCTAAGTGACCCCAGTTTCAGCAACAAAGGGTATCTCATCTGCAGCAGTTTCAGACGCTGATTCGTGCCCCAGTTCAAGCTTTGGTACATCAGATGTCACAACAGCCTCAGTATCACGCCCCAGCCCCAAAATACCGAGGGACTAGCCATGTGGCAATGGCCAGCAGCACAACTCCAATGGGCAAACCCAATTTAATGGACCCGTTAGAGTGTACTTAAGTTGTAATAAATATAAATGCAAGTCTGCACCATCTATCTCAGTATAATTCTAATCTTATCCACATAAAGTAAACACAATACAATATTTTAGACCAGTCAAGATATTAGATAACAAAATATAGTCCATCATCAAGTCCACATAAGTAGCATCTCGGGGAACAACCCAACACAATAAAGAAAAGAGAATATCACCAATACATATGTCCATAAGTCCAAATCCAAATATGAAATAACACTAAGCATAAATAACTAAGTAAGTAACTGAGTACTCAGGATAAATTCTCTGGCACAACCTCGTCCTCTGGTGAAAATACTACTTCAGCATCAGCTCTTGTCCCGTATACCTCGGGGTAATCCTCATCTATTGTACCTGAGGACATAATCTGGATCCAGGTCCTCACGTGACATAGCAAGGTACAAGAAACACTCAAGCCAAATAAAATATAGTAAATAAAAATAGATCCTCAGGGCAAGCTATGTAACTAGCTAAGTTAAATGCAAATAAGAGCATCACCAGTACTCAGGCTGAGACCACTACAGGCTCTATGTCGGGGAGCCCATAGCAGCAAGTAGTATCACGTAGGGCCAGTAAATGTGCCAAGCTCTGATATAGAGACTAAAGCACCTCCAGTAGTATAGTATATATATAAATAATCATCCTGTAGTATGTGTGTCTCTTTCCACCCAATGTAACCTCATGTCTCATGTCCACAATGTCTCATATCCATAACATGCATGATCATGACCTCTAGCTAGTACAACGAGTCATAATGATATCTCTATATATGCAAGTCTCAAATCACGAATCCTAAGCCTATACAGAATCACCATGAATAACTCAAGAAAATATTATGTCACATAAAATAGTGTCAAGTGTCCTATGGTATGACGTACTTGGTAAAACAAGCATATAAAAATAGGATCTTAGAATCAACTATCTAAATGACGTTACACGACTCCGTGTACAGCGTCGACACTCGAATCTTGTTCGGACGCTAAACAATCTCTCACAATCCTAGGTTGAATAGGTATATCACAAGAATATATATGTATAAAAAGAACACAAGTAGATAATATAACAGGATCTACTGTAAGTTTGTCAAGGTACACTTGTCTGGGCTCTGAACTCCGTCAACTGCTTTTATAAAAGTAGAATCTGCAAGTACGCTTTCGGATGATGTAAAAAATATTACTAATGCTTTCAGAATACGTAAAATAGCTAGGATTGACTACCCATAAATCCAATTTGGACACAGGGGCAAAATTGATAATTTTGGTTCAAAGCGGGATCCACATGTGGCCAAGTTTGCACTGTAAACTATGCCAGAGATAAAGTTTTTTAAATTCATCAAACTTAGTGTCTACCAGTCCAAAATAATGATACAAACTCAACGGAACATCTAGATCTGAATTTCGATGAGCCGATCACGAAATCGCCCGTCAAGTAGAGCCGTGGGGCTTGCAAAACGGTGTTTCATCAACGTTCTTAGAATCGAACCAAATTTGGATTATAGGACCAGCATAATGCTGCAAATCCGATGGCACAAGTTTTATTGTGAAATGATAAGCACACATAAAGTTATGACAAGTGTCGGAACAAGTCGATACGATATTTTTTGACAGATACGCGTTAATTTCGGTGTGCACGCATATCCAAATCAAGTTTCATAAAATCTCACACGTCCGTATTGACGATACAAGTCGTTTGATAAAATCCTCATATGACGAAGTTGTCTCGTTTGGCGGGACGTACCCCGTATCAAGAAATTTTGGGTTTACAAATCAAGTTTTTAACAGATTTAAGCATCAAATTATTCACAGAATACATCGAATTAAAAAGAAGGTGTTTAAAAAGATTAATACTAGGTTATGCTGTCAAGAAGTCTGTTCAAGTAGAATTTTAATATCGTATGCCGTTTTGGAGATAAGGTAACTCAAATACGCGTACCTGGAATAGTTTTTGCTCCTAAAACTAAGTTATTTTTTTCCTGCTTTGTGTCATAATTTATGATCGACATAGGACACGATAAATAAACCATTTAAACAAGATTCATGAGGGTAAAATGGTCTTCACATAGGATTCGATGGTTCACTGTTTGGTTTACTGTGCAGAGAGAAACAGAGGTAGAAAGAAGGGTATCTTATTTTTGCTCTACTGCTCGTCACTTCGGGGCTGTTATTCGCGGAGGCATGCAGTGGCGGTCGAAGGCGGGGTTGGCGGTGGTCGTCTAGATGCAGGGGAGATGTCTGAGGGTGTGGTCTGGTCTGATGGTATATATATTGGGAGTGAAGGAGGTTTCTGAATGGGAACGGAGAAGTCAGGGTGCGGTTTCAAAATTCGAACAGAGGGGTGCAGTTTTAGAATTTGAACGGAGGGGGTACTGTTTCAACAGCTAAAGGGGTTTCGGGTTTTGTTTGGGTTTTGGGTTTGTTCGGATTTGGGTTTAGGATTTAGGGTTTAGTTTACTATAATAATAATTATTATTATTATCCCATATATATGTATAAATATATAGCCATAATAAATAGGTTTGAACCTTAAATAATTTTCAGAAAAATCTACAATACTTTAATAATAGTTATACACCCAAAAATATATTTTCTGTATAATATTATTAATTAATTAAATATACATAATTATCTGTCCATGAATTTATATTTTTCTAATCAGCTAAAAATAATAAAAAATTCTCCCTTAACCTCAATAATTACATAATAGCAATAATAATAAAATAAATTCTAAAATCTAAAAAAATAGGGGATTTACAATCTACCAAACTTAAAAGAATTGCGTCTTCGTAATTAAGAAAATAAAATATAACCGGTCAGGAAAGGTTTGCTCCAAAAGAGATTACGCGGTTGTATGATATTTATTGAAGTACGACACAAAGGATAAGAAACCATAAACAAGGGAAAAACTGAGAGGTAGGGTGAGGGTTTTGTTCAAGCATAATACGTAGGGAAGCAATAAAAACTTTTTCCTAGGCAATGAGAGATAAGTAACTCAAGAGTAAAGGAGTCTGATTAGAGCGAGGATCAACTACAGTTTCTGAAAACTTGGGTACCACTTACATATTACTTCTCTATACCAACAAGTTTATGCTAACATAATACTAGGTATGGGATAGGGAATGGAACTAACAGGCATATGCTAAAGTATTACTAGAAATATTTGTTACTATAGCTAGCTATGATAAACCTAAATATTACCCATATTCGTTACTCCTCGAGTTTGTACCTCCTCCATTGTCATCGCAAAATCCTGTCCATGTCCCTATGGTGGTACCCTCTGCTGTTGCTAGGCCTGCTGGAAGAGTGATGTTTGTTTTGCCAAGGGTGGTCTCGGCTGATATCCTCCTGGTGCTAGTGGTCTGAATCATCTATCTTCTTCTTGTGATGCTCCTGGTGCTGGATAAGCTGGTCGATGTGGCTACAGGACAGGCCCCGGTGCTGGTAAAGCGGTTCGATGAACTATCGGTGTTCGTCGGTGAACCATCAGTACTCTTCCTCGATGCTCCGTATAATCTCTGGCTGAATGTGGGTCTGAACCGCAATCCCAATCTGCGTCAACATTTCTTGGCGAGATGACCTACCTTGCCATAATAATGACAAGTAGGGAGTCCTGCTGGTGCTGGTTGGGCTGGTCGATGAATTATCAGTGCTCCTCTCCGCTGTTCCATACAATCCTGTTCCGAGTGTTGTCCCGATCCGTAAATCAAGCATAGTCCTAACTTGTATCTACACTCGCTCGCATGGTGGCCTTGCTTGCCATAGTATTAACATATAGGCAGTTTCGGTGGGGTTGCTCTGGGTGGCTTGTGTATGTGAGGTCTCTTTACAGCTCCTCCCTGTTCTACTCAGTCTGGTGCTAGTGCATACGGCCGCTTCTAGCTGTACTCTCTCTTGTTGACGCATTCCATGCGTCGAGTTGCTACAAGGATGTTCGTATGAGAAGTAGGTACAACTGTGCCAATCCATCTTTGTAACTCAAAGCTCTGTCCGTCAAAGAATTTCTTCACCTTCTCTTCTTTTATCGGGATCAGTGTAGGGTCGAACAGTTGAATCAAGCATGATACAAGTCAAGAAATTTATTTGATTCTGATATAGAGGTCAAGAACGTGTCAATATGTGGATGAGATCCTATAAATTTATTCTTATCCTAATCGCAGGATTGCTCGTTCCCTTAGTTGAAACCAAAGCAGTATATTAGTAGACCTACATGGGCCACCACAAAAACTATGTTACACCCTAGTCCCAAAATACAGAGGTACTAGCCACGTAGCAATGGCTAGCAGCACAAGTCCAATGGGCAAACCCAATTTAATGGACCCCTTATAGTATACTTAAGCTGTAATAAATAAAAATGCAAGTCTACACCATCTATCCCAGTATAATTATAATCTCATCCACAGAAAGTAAACACAATATAATACGATAGACCAGTCAAAATAATAGATAACAAAATATAGTCCATCATCAAGTCCACATAAGTAGTGCCTCGGGGAATAACCCGACACAATAAAGAAAAAATAATATCACTAATACATATGTCCATAAGTCCAAGTCCAAATATGAAATAACACCATAAAAACTAAGTAAGTAACTGAGTACTCAGGAGAAATCCTCTAGCACAACCTCGTCCTCTGGTGCCAATACTGCTCCAGTATCAGCTCATCTCCTGTATACCTGGGGGTAATCCTCCTCTACTGTACCTGGGGACATAATCTGGATCCAGGTCCTCAGGGGACATAGCAAGGTACAAGAAACGCTTAAGCCTAATAAAATATAGTAAATAAAAATAGATCCTCAGGGCAAGCTATATAACTAGCTAAGTAAAATAAAAATGAGAGCATCACTAGTACTCAGGCTAAGACCACTACAGGTCCGTGTCAGGGAGCCCATAGCAGCAAGTAGTATCACGTAAGACCAGTAAATGTGCCAAGATTTGATACAAAGACTAAAGCACCTCCAGTAGTATAGTATATATAAATAATCAGCCTGTAGCATGTGTGTCTCTCCCCATCCAATGTAACCTCATGTCTCATCTCCACAATTGTCTCATGTCCATAACACGCAAGATCATGATCTCTAGCTAGTAAGACGAGTCATAATGATATCTCTATATATGCAAGTCTCAAATCATGAATCATGTAAGCCTATACATAATCACCATAAATAACTCAAGAAAAAACTCTATCACATAAAATAATGTCAAGTGTCCTACGGTATGACGTACTTGGTAAAGCAAGCACGCAAAAATAGTATAGTAGAATCAACTCTCTAAGTGACGTTACTTGACTCCTCGTACGACGTCGACATCCAAATCTTGTTCGGACTCTAAGCAACGTCTCACGGTCCTAGGTTGAACAGGTACATCACAAGAATATATATATATATATATATATATATATATATATATATATATATATATATATAAAGAACACAAGCAGATAATATAATAGGATCTACTACAAGTTTGGCAAGGTACACTTGCCTGGGCTCTGAACTCCGTCAACTGCTTCTGTAAAAGTAGAATCTGCAAGTACACCTCCGAATGTTGTAACAAACATCACCAATGCTTTTAAAACACTTAAAATAGGTAGGATTGACTATCCATAAGTCCAATTTGGACACAGGGGCAAAATTGACAGTTTTGGATCAAAGTGGGGTCCACATGTGGCCCACTTTGTACCATAAAATGTGCCAAAGATAAAGTTCTCCAAATTGTCAAACTTAGTGTCTACGAGTCCAGTGTTTCTTCAACGTTCTCAGAATTGAACCAAACTTGGTTCACAGGACCAGCATAACGTTGCGAATTCGATGGCACAAGTTTTGTTGTGAAACGACAAGCACACACGAAGTTATGACAAGTGTCAGAATATACCGATATGGTATTTTTCGATGGATACGCGTTGATTCGGTTGTGCACGCACATCCAAATTAAGTTATGCGAAATATCATATGTTCGCGTTGGCGATACACACCTTTTGATGAAATCCTCACACGAAAAAGTTGTCTCGTTTGGCAAGACGCATCCCGTATCAAAAACTTTTGGGTATACGAATTCTAGTTTTTGACAGATTTGAGCATCAAATAATTCACAGAATACATTGAATTAAAAGAAGGTGTTTAAAGGGATTAAAACTAGGTTATGCTGTCAAGAAGTCTTTTCAAGTAGAATTTTAACATCGCATGCCATTTTGTAGATAATGGGACTCAAACACGCGTACCTGAAAAAGTTTCTGTTCCTAGAACTAAGTCATTTTTTCCTGCTTTGTGTCACGATTTATGATCAACACAGGATACGATAAACTAAACTATTTAAACAGGATTCATGGGGGTCATGTGGTCTTCACATAGGATTCGACGGTTCGGTGTTTGGTTTACTGTGTAGGGAGAAACAGAGGTGGTAAGAAGGGTACCTCATTTTTGCTCTGCTGCTCGTGACTTCGGGACGGCTATTCGCTGCGGCGGTCGACGGTGGTCGGCGGTGGTTGTCTAGATGCAGGGGATATGTCTGAGGGTATGGTCTGGTTTGATGGTATATATATAGGGAGTGAAGGTGGTTTCAGAATGGGAACGGAGGAGTCGGGGTGCGGTTTCAGAATTTGAACGGAGGGGGTACAGTTTCAGCAGCTAAAGGGGTTTCGAGTTTTGTTTGGGTTTTGGGTTTGAATCGGGTTTGGGTTTAGGGTTTAGTTTATTATAATAATAATTATTATTATTATTATCCCATATATATGTATATAGCCATTATAAATAGGTTTGAACCTCAAATAATTTCCAAAAAAATCTATAATACTTTAATAATAGTTGTACACCCAAAAATATATTTTTGTATAATATTAGTAATTAATTAAATATACATAATTATCTGTCCATAGATTTATATTTTCTAATTAGCTAAAAATAATAAAAAAATTCTCCCTTAACCTTAATAATTACATAATACCAATAATAATAAAATAAAATCTAAAATCTAAAAAATCAGGGGGGTTACACTCAGAGGCAGGTACAGCAGGCTCCTCAATGAACCTATTACAAGAGGACTGGGATACTTGGGAGGTGTACAGGAAGAGGCTCGGAGCGTGCTTACATTGTGGATCAACAGAGCATCTGGTGAAGGATTGTCTCTTAACCCTTCATCGTCCAGGCCAGTGTGCAGACCTAGGGCAGAAAGGTAGAGTTAGGCCACCAATGGCACCACAAATTGCTCAACACCCGCATAGGGAGCCATCCTAGCAGGGCAAAATATTTGCGATGACGGTCGAGGAGATCGATGCTACATGTGATGTGTTAGCAAGTTTTGTTCTTCCTTTCGATCATTTTCCTATCTATTTGATTTGATTGTTTTCTTAGTACCTTATTGTTGCTTGTGTTATATAGTTAGTGTGTTAGTAATATAATCTTGATTGATACTGCAATATCATGACAAACAGAGACCATAACTATGCATATGACAATAATTAGTGATTTCTTTAATTGCATGCTTGTATGATTTAGTTTGGATTGGGGGTTCAACGCAGAAGGAGTACGACCATCCTTAAATTTTGAGGACAAAAATTTTCTAAGGGGGTAAGATTGTCACTACCACATTTCTAGGTAAGAGTATTTTTGATATTTTGCATTTATTATATATGGTGCTATATTTATATAATATACTATGGTAGAATATATTGGTTAGTGGACTAGCCTATTTATTTGGACTTGATACTAGTGGAACTAATTAGAACTTGACATGATACATTGAACCCAACTATTGGACTAGGCCTATTAGACTCATCCCTCTCATTAATTAGATGATTAAATTAATCCTTCATTAGGAATAAAAGTTTTCATATATACCCTCCCTAATTATTTACCTTCATGAGAACTAATGGGGGCAAATTGGGCATTGTATATTGCTTGGGAGAGGGGAAAGGATGTCACGAACCACACCCGGTGTAGGGATGCGAGTAGTGAACAACACCCAGCCTATGCTGTAGCATCGGCGGTAGAACATTGTTTGGGTAAACTATCTATATAGCAATCAAGAGATAATAATTCCACCAATGAAATATGAATATTCAATCACAGATCTATAAGATGGAACAATCGTACGATATGATATAAAGAACTGAAGAGTCAAATACAACTCACAAGACAAAATAATATCTAATGAGTCAGATAAAGAAATACAAATAACAAAATGCTGGAGACTAATCCAGTACAAAATAGATCTACCTACTGAGCTACGAGTACTGGGTCATCTGTCTCAATCGGGATGAGACCCTCCTGAGCCAAAGTTTCTGGCTCTAAGCCAACTATGTCCTGAGGCCCGTAGTGAGTGGGGTACCACTCCTCAGTGTCATCTGAGAAAAATATATCTAGTCAGAAAAGGAGCAAAGTACATATCTAATAGCAGTTCCAATAAATGATATAAACTATGTAATAGTAAATAGAAAATATACAAGATATAATATACAGGTACAAGAGATATGCATAATTCGAATACTGAAAATAAATACAAGAATGAGCATCATAAAAATGAGCAAAAATACTACTACTAAGTGAGTGAGTACCATCTTCAACATGTGATCGGCTTGGAAACTTGCACAAGGATTATGGCCTGGTTAATAATGCGTACGGTATATGATTAATACTATTCAAGGAACAAGACATGTACAAGGAGGGTAAGATCACATATCTACACTAAATACTCTCTGCCTCCGACTGGTATAGAGGATCCAACCATGGTACGTTATGACATGGGATTCATTGGGTAGGTAGCTAGTCTCCCCAAGAATCAATGCATAAACATGTACAAAAAGAACAAGGAACAAGGGTTGCTCAAGATACACCATAAATACCAAGGAATAATATCTTAAGACAAGATCCAGATATACCAATCCGGGTAACCATCGTGTCAAGAAGTCAAGGATATCTACACTAAATACAAGAGACATAGAGTATATCATAAATGAGAAACTATCAGAGAATGTACTTGCCTGAAATTCGGTGAACAATATCAAAGATATCTCGTACGATACCTCAGAGACCTAAACATGGAATATTACATCAATACAAGATTTTGGAATAAAAAATAAGTTAAACTAGTCAAATTCTAGGTCATAAAGCCATTTCTAGGTCAAAATAGTCAAACTAGGTCAAACTAGCTATTTCTAGGTGGTATGAGTCTATCTCTAGGATATTGGGTCCATATACTATGTATCAAGGCTATACTAGCTATATTTAGGATACTAGGATACTAACACAATATCGTATCATAAGATACGTAAGTTATTAGATATGAAAATAACATAATATATATACAAGACAAAAATATATAGTACTCCTAGCTAACTAATGCTAAGTGGATACCTTGACTTTGAGCCAAATACGGTATCACACCATCTACATACCCCTCTTGCTACACAAATCCAATACCTTGAGTATAAACCAATACCTTGACATTACCTTGGTATCATAAGGTAATACAATATCTAGCCATACACACCTCACTATAGACTAACATGCATTTATACTCATAACTTATAACAATACTATACCAAACTAACATATCCATCGGATATTCAATACCCATACCCAGGATACCTCAACTCTCATTACCTTGGTGTAACTCAAGATAAACTAGAAATAATATTACCCAATGTTAATGCTAACTAGTGCTTATATATATATAACCTCATATATATATATATATATATATATATATATATATATATATATATATATATATATATATATATATATATATATATCAACTAAAAATATTAACTAACCTAGTTTATACGTATAACTAAATCTCTAATGCACTTGTGCTATACACTATTTCTACTGCTGCAGCTTACGGCTTCTACATGCTGCAGCTGCTGCTGCAGCTTACTGCTTTTGCTGCTGCAGCTTGCTGCTTCTTGCTGCTGCTTATTGACCTCCCCCCTAGCACACAAACACACACCTACACTGTCACGCCCCATTCCAAAAAATATGTAGGACCAGGAATACGTGACACGCCAGCTACGCATTCGACCAGACTCTGGTCTGACTCGAATACGTATAAGCTGTAATATAAAGGACACTATCTAGATATTCCATAAATGTAAACCTCTATGTCTCAATCCACGATGTACATCAGTATACAAGAAAGAGCTATATGTGCTAAGGTCGGCCGCCCAATAACACACTAACTCGAATAGACTCGAGAAGAAGTATGAGTCTACAAAACTAGGCTACAACAGCAGATGAATAATCAATGTAAATAACCATAATGCCGGTAGATATAATGTGAGTACCTGGTACCATGCTCGCAAGATATGCCACTCTATCAGTATCTCCAGGTGCTCTGTAATCGTCTATGCTGCAAAACTGGCAGGGAACCAGGTTCTCAGAGGGACGTAACAAGGTACAGAAATATAGCAAGCCAAGTAAACAGAAAGTACAAGTGCACGACAGGGTACTCTATCATGACCATCTAGTGTGACACAATTTAAAGACAACGTTCGACGCGTGGGCTTTCTAAAATAAAACCGTAGCTCTGGACACAGAAACACACGGCACGTACCGCAGCTTCGGGCAAAGAGTCACACGGGTGAAACAGCTACACTAGAAACAGGTATCACTAGAAACAGGTATCACTAGAAAATACTACATATATATAAGCGCGTGCAGAGTAGCCCAAACGTCTAGTAACTGTCTTCCCCTTCCCAAGCGGTCAACGATTGTGCGTTGAACCTGACCCTCTAACTACAGTCTCGACTCACAGATATAACTCAACAGACGCGACCCTAAGGTCGTCCCAGTCTCTGGTCATGATGTCGGTATCAGGATACAGGAATCTGGCACGATCACAGTGTATGAGTGTGTCCTGGGGTATCGATGTACTCAGGTACGTGCATCGAGGTGCTATGAAGCATCTAGTATTTATTCTAAGACGTTAAGTCGAATGTCAACACCGGTTGCGATCCGGACGCGGAGTATCGAACGTCAACATAACTACGTGCACAATGTACATAATGGAACAATAAATATCTGTAAACTGAAATACAGGGTGGCAAGGTACACTTGCCTGCGTGCGACTGCTGATGACGGGGATCGGGTACCGCGTCCAAGTCCTCAGGTCCCGCAGTACCTAGTGAAAGGATACAAACCAGAATCAATAATCTACTTAAGACAGACAGGTGTGCTACACACAGCTACATCTAGACTCAGTCTCAATAGTTAACTACTAATTTTACAGTCCTCAATCTCTGATCCTTGATCCGAATAATACCTATCCCTAAATCAATCACCTGTATAACATTATCAGACCCAATCCTCAATCCCCAATATTCATCATGATGCTTTTCAGTAGTTCAAGTCATGATGTCCTCAGATTTTACCCTGGTATTCACCGACATTAATATGCACGTTTAAATATATCATTCTTGAATAAATAAAATATTAATCAATTAAACCCTCGATTACACAAACCATTAATTTAATATTTGAATGCCGCTTTCCAATAACCTAGCTACTACTCACTTAAATTCATTATCAAATATTTGCTCTCCAAATAACCAATGTTTTGTTATCACCGTATCATTTCACTACCATTTAACCTGCCCCTCAATTAACCATCGATTGCGTGGAACAATCATATCAAACCCTAATACTCAATGCAGTCATAAGCCCTAAAATTTTTATGCATATCTTTTAATCCCATTTTAATTACTGATGACGAATAAACCCCAAGTTCACCATTAAACACCTTCTCCTCAATGTCCATCAATGTTCCAATATCATAATATCATTTCTCAATAATTTAAAAACTGCTCACCAATCAATAATTAATAGTATATAATAATTAAACAAAAATATAAGGTCTCGTAGTACCTAAAACTCTGGGAAACCATGGAAGGGTCCTTGTTGGCAAGTGCAAGGATAAGATTTGCATATCCAATCCTTAAAGTGTCTGGCAGATGCTTTACTTGCCCATAATCAAGCAAGGCAATTGCTTAGCCACTGTTGCAACCTTACTATCAGGATCTAAGCCCCTTCGAGCCATCTCATTGCCAAGATTTATTATTGGAATTCCATTGATAAACTCCTTTACTAAGACCTTCCTGCTGACCATGCTCTGCATCACACGTGGGATCAAAACAGGAGCCTTTTTGTAGTTTACATGGAAAAATTGCTGGAGTTTTTCCATGGCCTCGGCCTCACGCAGAAAATCAAATTCGTAACCAATCTGCTTCTCGACTTCCTTAACAGCAACATCATTCTTTGCAGATCTCTATCTTGCCCGATGGACCTTAAGGAAGAGGCCGGAGCAATGGGTGATGCACGCCGGATGAGGGTGGCCGCACGGTGGAGTCGGGTGCAGCAGTAGGCGGGGGGAGGGTGGTCTGAAGTCGGACGGGGTGCTCGAACTGGCCGGAGCCGGAGGGAAGGCTGCTGCGTTGGCTCGAGCGGCGGAGTCGGGGTCACTGGCCGGAGACTGCACAGCGCCGGAGTGGCTGCGGGAGGCTCGCATGGCTGGGTCAGAGAGCAGCAAAGTCGGGGGGAGAACGTCGTCGGTCCAGCGGCTCGTCGTAATCGGGTCGCAGGAAGCTGCAATGTCCATAGGAGTCGTCGGGGACAGCCGAGATATGGTGAAATGTCCAGTCGGCCGGCTCTTGGCTGATCTTCCATCGTCTACAGTCGAGCTCCTCGACTGATGTCTTACTCGCGGAGGAGGGATCCACGAGCTCGCCTACGGGCTCCGAGTCTGCCATGGCCGAGATCTCCACCAGAACAGTTAGGGCTTCATGGTGAGAGGTTGAAGAAGAAGAGAAGAAGAAGAAAAGAAGAAGAGGAGGAGAAGAGGAGCTTGCACTCGGCTGTGAGTGCATGGAGGGAGGAGAGAGAGAGGGGGTGGGGTTTCCCAAATGTGGGTATTAGGGCCTGCTTGGTATGTGTGCAAGAAGAGGCATTAAATAGGAGAGTGTGGGTAGAGATGTGTGGTGATGATGCTCTCTTTTAAATGAAGGGTCAGGATTGATCATGGAGAAATAGGTTTCTTCATAAAAATATGGGGAGGAGATGGGTTGACTACGGTCAAAGAAGGGTAGCCTCTCCATTTGGCTTTGGCCAATGAGGTGAGGGCACCTAAAATTAATAAATTACAACTTAGCCCCTTAAATTCGGGAAATTGCACGAACACATAAAATGATGCAAAAATTGTGGAGAAAAATTGTGTTTAGTAATTTTCATGGTGAAAGGGTGTTGTGCGTTAGGCACGGGTTTAATTAGAAAGGCATTGGGATTAATTTAGGATTAAAATTAGGATTTACAAAGTTGGTAATCCCGAATTAAATAGAAATAAGCGTTCCGCGAATTTAATTTAATTTGGGGCACTTGGGGTCAAAATCCGAAAATGGCGCAAAAGCCAAAAATGGTGGGGGCTTGGAGTCAGTCTTGGACCCTTTTGTTGGTCCGGCTCAACGGGTTAAGTTGGTATCCCAAAATTTAGAGTAACGACACAGGAGTCCGACACCGAATTAAATATGAATTTCGGATTCGAAAAATTGTGCAATTAATTTAGAGCACAACGGAATCTGACTTTTTGTGACGGAAAAGTCCAGTGCCTAATTTGGCGGGTCTAGTCAGAAGTACAATATTTGTATGAAATTTATGGGCTCAAAATGGGCTCCGAATAATTAGACAAAGATAGTGCGCGCCAAGGATTTTAATTAATTGGATTAAAATTCCAGATAAATATACTCTACTATAAACCTCAATATTTTTTATAAAAAATTTTCCTGGTCCACTCTAACTATCCACAGAATAAATTTGAGGGGGTTTACACACACACACACACACACACACACACACACACACACACACACACATATATATATATATATATATATATATATATAACCACACTAATGATGCACATGAACTCTCCTACTCTCCAATGACCACCAACATATCATAAATGAAAATAGAATATACATATAACTATATATATATATCTATATCATATAGCAACTATAATTATAATATTCTAATAGATATAACCAAGGTAAATTGAATCATAATGCAAATTATCAAACACGTGGAGTGCACGACACTCATATCACACTCAATCTATGATACACTTGTGATATGACTCCACCACACCACCAAACGTATCACAAGGGACACAAGCAAGTCTAGAATTATAATTAGAATCAATACGAAGTGTTAGCTACTCATCTACGTGCCCGTGTCAAAATATGACATGCTCAAATCCCTATGTCGAAAGAAAATTCCCAAATCAACCTGTATCACAAAATTATCGGGATACGGCCTACACGTATCCAATTATGGACACAACAATAGTCACACACAACCAAATATATTTTAATTCAGTCTAATTGATCTATTGACAAATACATGATGTGCCAATCTCGAATTTCTCCCAAAATTGATACAAATACCATATAACTTTCTCCATAGGCTTCCTATGAACCTAATTCTAATTCCTATGCGTAGCCTTAGTACATAAAATGGTTTCTAATGATTAAATTATAGATTTAGGGTTTAATTAGAGAGAAAAAAACTGAATTATACCTATTGGAAGATAGATTTCCATTAAAATTTCTAAATTGAGTGTCAAGGGCCTGCAACTTGTGCTCCTTCCCCCTCCTTGCAGATCATTGCTTCCTTCTTGTTCTAATAGCCTCCAATGATGAGTAGAGAAGAATTGGAAAGGAATTTGGATAAGAATTGGTGTAGGAATGAAGGAATTTGGAAGAGAAAAATTTTAGATCTAGATTTGGAATAAAAATAAAGAGAGAGAGTCTCTCTCTCCTCTCCCTATGTGGCCGGCCACTAACCCCTCCACCAAGATACTATAAAATATCCATAATAGCCCTTGGGCTTGTCATGAAGGAATTAATTAAGGAGGGAAGGTCATAGTCCAATTGGTTTAACTAATTAATTCATCCTCCTAATGAATGAGCTTACTATTGGGCTCAATTCTAACTAAAATTAAATATTGGTCCATGGATCTAATCTAAACTAGTTAGGTCCACTAACACAAGTCTAAAATAAAATCAAAAATCTAACAATAAATAAATAATATAATAAATAAATATTCAATATGCACAATATTTAATTAATTATGAAATGACCAAAATACCCTTTTCTAGAAAATATGGTAGTGACAAATCTATCCCCCTAAAAATAATTTTGTCCTCAAAATTCAAACATGAAACTACCCCCAAAAAATAAAATAGAACAAAATCAGGAAAGAACATACCTCAAGGTACAAACAAATATGTGTAACGCTCTCGCATTTCATCCTCCCTCTTCAAGGTAAACTCACCCGGAGAGTGATACCTCCATGCGATGCATACCAAGGGAATGGTCTGGTTCCTCAGCACCTTCTCTCTCCGATCCAGAATCTCAACTGGCTGCTCTGGATAGCTAAAAGTAGGGCCCACCTCTATTCCTGAGTGATCAAATACGTAACTAGGATCTGTCACGTACCGTCTCAAATATGATACGTGAAACACGCTGTGCACTACTTCCAATGCAGGTGACAAGTCTAGTCTGTAAGCAACTGCGCCGACCCTCTCAAGAATACTGAAAGGTCCGATAAATTGTAGACTAAGCTTCCCGCCTCCACTGAAACGAATCATGCCTCGTGTCCGAGAAATTCTCAAAAATACCAGACCACCAATCTCAAATTCCAAAGGTCTCCGGTGGCTATCGGCCCAATGCCGCTGTCTGTCCTGCGCCACTCGAAGTCTGTCTCTAATCAACTTATCCTTCTTCACTGCATCCATAATAATCTCTGGCCCTAGCAAAGCTCTCTCTCCAACATCGTCCCATGACAAAGGAGTACGACATCTCCGATCGTACAGAGCCTCAAATGGTGATATCTCTATACTAGCCTGGTAGCTGTTGTTGTAAGCAAACTCTACAAATGGAGATGGTCCTCCCAAGATCCCCTAAAATCTAGTATACAGGGGCACAACATATCCTCGAGAGTCTGAATAGTCCTCTCTGACTGCTCATCCATCTGGGGGTGATATGCAGTACTAAACTTGAGCTGGGTGCCCAAACTCGCCTGCAAACACCTCCAGAAATAAGAAGTAAAATAACTATCCTGATTCGAGACTATGCTGACGGAAACCCCATATATCCTGATGATCTTCCTCACATACATCTCTACCATCTTCTCCAAAGACAAACCCACCTTGAAAGGCAAAAATTGGCAAAACTAGGACTATCACCTCAATGCCCAGGCTTTCCAGATCCTCCAACAAATATCGGTCCTGCGTCAAAAACATAGCTACCGGATACCAGCTCAAGGCATCGACAATTATATTGGTTTTCCCTGGATGATACTGTAAGGATATATCAAAATCCTTCATCAGTTCCAGCTACCGACGCTGCCTCATATTCAACTACTTCTGAGTGAAAATGTATTTCAAGCTCTTGTGGTCTATAAAGATCTCCACACGCTCTCTGTACAAATAGTATTTCTATAACTTTAAGGCAAAGATGACTGCTGCCAACTCCAAATCATGGGTAGAATATTTCTTCTCATGAGGACGCAATTGCTTGGATGCATAGGCAATCACTTTCCCATTCTTCTAAAGAATATAATCCAACCATTTTTCTGATGCATCACTATAAATAGTGAAATCTCCAGACCCTGATGGCAACGTTAAAATAGGAGCAGACGTCAACCTTGTCTTCAATTCCTCAAAAGTAACCTGGCACTCCTCTTTCCAAACAAACTCTGTATTCTTCCTGTGAGTCAAGTCATCGGCTCGATAATCCTTGAAATATCTTGCACAAACTTTCTGTAGTAGCCTGCTAGACCCAAGAAACTTCTGATCTCTGCCACTGAACTCGGTGTCTTCCAAGATTCTACTGCTGCGATCTTCTTCGGATCTACTGAAATTCTATCACCAGTCAAAATATGTCATAAGATCTCTACCTTGTCCAGGAAGAACTCACACTTGGATAGCTTTTCTTATAGCTTCTTCTTCCTTAGTACTTCCAACATAATCCACAGATGCTCATCGTGCTCCTCTGGTGTCTTTGAGTATATGAGTATGTCATCGATGAACACCACCAAGAACTTGTTAAGGTACTGGTGGAACACCTTGTTCATCAAATTCATAAATACCGTCGGGGTATTAGTCAACCTAAACGGCATCACCAAGAACTCATACTAGCCATACCGAGTCCTAAAAGCAGTCTTCGGAATGTCCTCCAGCTTTACTTTCACCTTGTGGTAGCCTGATCTCAAGTCTATCTTCAAAAATACCCCGGCGTCACTCAATTGATCAAATAGATCATCAATCCGTGGCAACGAATATTTATTCTTGATAGTGAGATTAGTCAATACCTTGTAATCGATGCACATGGCACTGATCTATCCTTCTTCGGTACAAACAATACCGGGGCTCCCCAAGGTAAAGAACTGGATCTAATAAACCTCTTATCCTATAATTCATCCACTTGATTCTTTAGCTCGACCAGCTCGCTGTTTTCACTCTATAGACACGCTGTGAAATTGGTTCTGCACCTAGCACCAAGTCTATAGAGAATTCAACATCTTAATCTGTCGACAATCCTGGCAATTCCTCAGAAAACACATCCAAGAACTCTGCTATCAAAGGATGCGGCAACTCCTTGTCTTCCACCATAACTCCACAAATAATGCCTTCTCTCTACTCTACAGCTCCTCTAGCAAACTCAAACTCTCTCTCTCCCGGTAGGCTAAACAAAACTCTACCTCTTCTATAATCTATACTAGCATGGCGCTTACTCAACCAATCCATCCCGAGTACAATATTGTAGCTCAAAAGTAGCATTACAAGTAGACACACACTCAGCTCCCGGCCTCCCAGAGTAACTATTTGATTCTTACAAATATCACTAGCCAGGATAATGCCTCCCCCGGTCATGATCTTGCAAGTCCTAAGCAAAGACTCAGCTACCAAATTATGTTTTATAGCAAAAGAAATAGATACAAAACTATAGGAAGTACCACTATCAAACAAAGCTAAAGCTGGAATAGAATCGAGAAGAACAGAACCTGCGATGACATCTCTGGTGGGCTCGGCCTTCTCGACCGTCATAGCAAACGCTCGTCCCTGAGGTGCACCTCCCTGATGCTGGTGATAGGCATAACGCTGCTGCTGGGTCGAAAGCGGCGGTCCTCTCGGCTGTACTGCAAGTGGCCTCGCCTGTGTCCTCAGAGCTGGAGCTTCTCCTAGAACTGTACGACGAGGGTTGGAAGGATAATCTCTCAGCTGATGCCCCTCTCGGCACCACAATACAGACAAAGTCCTAACCTCTTCCTACAAACTTTCCAGATGTGGCTGGGCTTCTTGCAGTAGTGGCAGAAAGCTTGCTGTGACTGTCTCTACTACTGTGGTGCCTGGTGAAATGGCGTCCTAGCTGGAGTCTGGTGCTGTTGCGGCTGCCGAAAAGGCCTAGACTGGAAATGAGGACGCTTAGCAGTCCCTGTGCTGCTACTAGTCCCCAGAAAAGAATCATAATCTCTCTTGGGTTTCAAGCCCAACTCCCGCTCAACCTTTCGTGCCTCTGCAAGTATATCAAAATATGTCTCATAGAAAGACGAAATAAAGATCTTCACTTCCCAGTTCAGAACCTCACGGAAGCAGATAGCCTAAACCTCTGGCTCCATCACCAAATACTCCGTAAATCAGCTCAGCCTACCCAACTCTGCGACATACTCCTCCACTGACATGCTCCCCTGAGTAAGGCCTTCAAACTGCCTCCATAAGTCCAATCTGCCCTCTCGAGCCAAGAACTTTCTCTTGAAGAGGCACTTGAACACCTTCCAAGACTGCCTTGCATCAGCAAGAAGTGGCTCATTCCTGAACCAAGTGCGGGCGATGTCGAACAGCTGAAGTCCTACTAACTCAACCTTCAGATCCTTAGCAAGGCAGGACACCCTCATGAGATGCTCAATATCCTCAAGCCAGTCATCAGCGTAGACGATGTCCTCTGTCCCCTTGAAGACCCGAGGTTCCAACTTCTTAAAGTCCTGAATATTATTCGACCGAAGCTGGGCAACCTGCGGAGCAATCTGCTGGTGGACTAGAGATCCTCTCTCTACTATAGCAAGGGAAAGTTGATGAGCACTCTCAATACCCTATCGTAATATGTCGGTCTGCCTCTGGTGACTCTTATTGGGCATTCTGAGCCTCCAATATCTTGTGAAATAATTCGAACACCTGAGTCGCATCTGTCAGCATGGAAGGTGGAGGTGGAAGTCCCTCAAACACAGCCAGAATAGTCATCTGATCTAGAGGTGGACCCCTGAACGTAGCTGATACGCCAATCACTAGAGAAGTGATTGGTGCAGGTACTCGGGAAGTCGTAGATCTCTCAGAAACTGTTCCCCTCTGCTGGGATTGAGTCTTAGGCGGCATCCTGAGGCAAAGTGAAAGGAAATAATCAATATGGCACATGATATAATGCATTCAAAGAATGACAGTTAAAGATCAAATATCAAAATTAAGGAAGAATAGTTAAAATAAATAATAGGGTTTTTTCTATATGTGATTGAGTATTCTCACCCTCCTATATCCTGAAAAAGGCTCATAATAGCACTCAAGTCAGAGCACCACTACGAATCGCACTAATTGCAACCTCGAAGACCTATATGGGCCACCACTAAAAATGTGTCACGACCCACACCCGGTGTAGGAACGCGAGTAGTGAACAATGCCCAACCTACGCCGCAGCATCGACGATAGAACGTTGTTTGGGTAAGAGATAATAATGCCACCAATGAAATATGAATACTCAATCATAGATCTATAAGATGGAACAATCGTACGAATATGATAAAAAGAACTGAAGAGTCAAATACAACTCACAAAACAAAATAATATTCAATGAGTCAGATAAAGAAATAGTAATAACAAAATGTTGGAGACAAATCCAGTATAAAATAGAACTATCTACTGAGCTATAAGTCCTGGGTCATCTGTCTCAATTGGGATGAGACCCTCTTGAGCCAAAGTCTTTATCTCTAAGCCAACTACGTCCTGAGGCCCATAGTGAGTGGGGTACCACTCCTTAGTGTCATCTGGAAAAAATATATCCAGTCAGGAAATGAGCAAAGTACATCTCTAATAGCAGTTCCAATAAATGATATAAACTATGTAATAGTAAATAGAGTGAATATACAAGATACAATATACAAGTACAATATATTTGCATAATAGGAATACTGGAAATAAATACAAGAATGAGGATCAGAGAAATAAGCAAAAATACTACTACTAAGTGAGTGAGTACCGGCTTCAACATGTGATCGACTTGCGAACTTACACAAGGATTATGGCCTGGTTAATCATACATGCAGTGTATGATTAATACTATTCAAGGAACAAGACATGCACAAGGAGGATATGATCACATATCTATACTAAACTCCCCGTCTCCGGCTGGTATAGTGGATCCAACCATGGTACGTTATGATATAGGATTCACTGGGTAGGTAGCTAGTCTCCCCAAGAATCAATGTATGTACATATACAAGAAGAACAAGGAACAAGGCTGGCACAAGATACACTATAAATACCAAGGAATAACATCTTATGACGAGATTCGGATATACCAATCCGTGTAACTATCTTGTTAAGAAGTCAAGGATATTTATACTAAATCTAAGAGACAGAGGATATCATAACTGAGAAACTATCAGAGAATGTACTTGCCTAAAATTTGATGAAAAGTATCAACGATATTCAGTATGGTACCTCAAAGACCTAAATATGGGATATTACATCAATATAATATTTTGGAATAAAAATAAGTTAAACTAGTCAAATTCTAGATCATAAAGCCATTTCTAGGTCAAAATAGTCAAACTAGGTCAACTCTAGGTCAAACTAGTCAAACTTGGTCAAACTAGCTATTTCTAGGTGGTATGAGTCCATCTCTAGGATATTGGGTCCATACCTTATGTATCTAGGCTATACTAGCTATATTTAGGATACTAGGATACCAACACAATACCGTATCATAAGATACGTAAGTTATTAGATATGAAAATACCATAATATATATAGAAGATGGAAATATATAGTACTCCTAGCTAACTAATGCTAAGTGGATACCTTGGCTTTGAGCCAAATATGGTATCACACCACCTACACCCCCCTCTTAATACATAAATCCAATACCTTGAGTATAAACCAATATCTTGACATTACCTTGGTATCACAAGATAATACAATATCTAGTCATACATACCTCACTATACACTAACATGCATTTATACTCATAACTTATAACAATAATATATCAAGCTAACATACTAACATACCCATCGGATATTTAATACCCATACCCAGGATACCTCAACTCTCATTACCTTGGTGTAACTGAAGATAAACTAGAAATAATAGTATCCAATGCTAATTCTAACTAGTGCTTATATATATATATATATATATATATATATATATATATATATATATATATATATATATATATATATATATATATATATATATATATATATATATATATATTAACTAACCTAGTTTATACATACAACTAAATCTCTAATGCACTTGTGCTACACACTATTTCTACTGCGGCTTTTTTCTGCTGCTTCTGCTTATTGTTGCTGCTGCAGCTTACTGCTTCTGCTTGCTGCTGCTGCTGCTACAGCTTACTGCTTCTGTTGCTGCTTCTTGTTGTTTCTGCTGCTGCTTATTGACCTCCCCCTAGCACACACACACACACACACACACCTACATATACACACACACACACACACACACACACACACACACACACACACACACATATATATATATATATATATATATATATATGCTAACATATAACAACACTAATGATGCACATGAACTCTCCTACTCTCCAATGACCTGTATGGGCCACCACTAAAAATGTATCATGATCCGCACCCGGAGTAGGGACGCGAGTAGTGAACAACGCCCAGCCTATACCGCAGCATCGGCGATAGAACGCTGTTTAGGTAAACTATCTATCTAGCAATCAAGATATAATAATGCCACCAAAAAATATGAATACTCAATCACAGATCTATAAGATAAAATAATCGCATGAATATGATATAAAGAACTAAAGAGTCAAATACAACTCTCAAGATAAATAATATCCAATGAGGCATATAAAGGAATACTAATAACAAATATCGGAGACAAATCCAGTACAAAATAGATCTATCTACTGAGCTACGAGTCCTGGGTCGTCTGTCTAAATTTGGATGAGGCCCTCCTGAGCCAATGTCTCTGGCTCTAAGCCAACTACGTCCTGAGGCCCGTAATGAGTGGGGTACCACTCCTCAGTGTTATCTAAAAAAAATATATCCAGTCAGAAAAGGAGAAAAGTACATCTCTAACAGCATTTCCAATAAATAATATAAACTATGTAATAGTAAATAAAGCAAACTTTACAAGATACAATATACAGGTACAAGAGATATGCATAAAAGGAATACTGAAAATAAATACAAGAATGAGCATCATAGAAATGAGCAAGAAATACTACTACTAAGTAAGTGAGTACCAGCTTCAACATGTGATCGGCTTGGGAACTTGCACAAGGATAATGGCCTGGTTAATCATACGTGCGGTGTATAATTAATACTATGCAAGGAAAAAGACTTGTACAAGGAGGATATGATCACATATCTATACTAAATACTCTCCGCCCTCGACTGGTATAGTAGATCCAACCATGGTACGTTATGACACAGGATTCACTGGGTAGGAAGCTAGTCTTCCCAAGAATCAATGTCTGTACATGTACAAGAAAAATAAGGAACAAGGCTTGCAAAAGATATACCGTAAATACCAAGGAATAACATGTCATGACCAGATCCGGATATACCAATCTGTGTAACCATCGTGTCAAGGATATCTACACTAAATACAAGAGAAATAGAGGATATCATAAATGAGAAACTATCAGAGAATATACTTGCCTGAAATCTGGTGAACAGTATCAAAGATATCCAGTACGGTGCCTCGGAGACCTAAATATGGAATATTACATCAATACAAGGTTTTGGAATAAAAATAAGTTAAATTAGTCAAATTCTATGTCATAAAGTCATTTCTAAGTCAAAATAGTCAAACTAGGTCAACTCTAGGTCAAAGTAGTCAAACTTGGTCAAACTAGCTATTTATAGGTTATATGTGTCTATCTCTAGGATATTGGGTCCATACACTATGTATCTAGGCTATACTAGCTATATCTAGGATACTAGGATACCAACACAATACCGTATCATAAGATTCGTAAAATACTCGATATAAAAATACCATAATATATATACAAGATAAAAAATATATAGTACTCCTAGCTAACTAATGCTGACTGGATACCTTGGCTTTGAGCCAAATACAGTATCACACCACTTACATACCCCTCTTGATACATAAACCCAATACCTTGAGTATAAACCAATATCTTGACATTACCTTGGTATCATAAGGTAATACAATCTAGCCATACAATCCTCACTATACACTATATGCATTTATACTCATAACTTATAATAATACTATACCAACTAACATAACTAACATACCCATTTGATATTCAATACCCACACCCTAGGATATCTCAACTCTCATTACCTTGGTGTAACTCAATGTAAACTAGAAATAATATTAACCAATGCTAATGCTAACTAGTGCTTATATATATATATATAACCTCATATATATATACTAACTAACATATATACATATCAACTAACAATATTAAATAATCTTATATTTGGTCTAATTGACCTATTGACAAACACAAAATATGTCGATCTCGGAATTCCCCCAAAATTGACCCAAAATATCACATAACTTTCTCCATAGGCCTCATATGAACCTAATTCTAATTCATATGGGTAGTCTTAGTACATGGGAGGGTTCTTAATAATTAAATTACATATTTAGAGTCTAATTAGAAAGAAAAAATAAATTATACCTATTGGGAGATGGATTCCTAATAAAATCTCCAAATTGAGTATCAAGAGCCTTCAACTTGTAGATCCTTCCTCCTCCTTGTAGATCATTGCTTCCTTCTTGTTCCAATAGCCTCCAATGATGAGTAAAGAAGGAATTAGGAAGGAATTTGGATAGAAATTGGTGTATAAATGAAGAAATTTGGAAGAAAAAAAATTTAGATCTAGATTTGGAATAAAAAATGAAGATAGAGTCCCACTCCCTATGTGGCCGGCTACTAACCCCTCATCTAAGCTACTATAAAATATTTATAATATCCTTTTGGGGCTTGTCATGAAGGAATTAATTAAGGAATGAAGGTTCTAATCCAATTGGTTTAGCTAATTAATTCATCCTCCTAATGAATGGGCTTACTATTGGGCTCAATTCTAAATAGAATTAAATATTGGTCCATGGATCTAATCTAAACTAGTTAGGTCCACTAACACAAGTCCAAAATAAAATCTAACATCTAACCATAAATAAATAATATAATAAATAAATATTCAATATACACAATATTTAATTAAAATATAAAATGACCAAAATACCCTTTTCTAGAAAATATGATAGTGACAAGTCTACCCCCCTTAAAATAATTTTATCCTTGAAATTCAAAGATGAAACTATCCCCAAAAAATAAAACAGAACAGAATCAGGAAAGAACATACCTCAAGATATAAACAAATATGGGTACGCTCTCGTATTTCATCCTCCCTCTCCCAAGTAGACTCACCCGGAGAGTGATGCCTCCATGCGATACGTACCAAGGAAATGGTCTGGTTCCTCTGTACCTTCTCTCTCCGATCCAGAATCTCAACTGGCTGCTCTGATAGCTAAGAGTAGGGCCCACCTCTATCTCCGAGTGATCCAACATATTACTATGATCCGCCATATACCATCTCAACTACGACACGTAAAACATGTTGTGCACTCCTTCCAATGCGGGTGACAAGTCTAGTCTGTTAGCAACTGCACCGACCCTCTCGAGAATACTAAAAGGTCCGATGAATCGCGGGCTAAGTTTTCTGCCTCCACCGAAATGAATCGTGCCTCGTGTCGAAGAAATCCTCAGAAATACCAGACCACCAACCTAGAACAAAATACAACCTTAAGAACTTAATCTATAACAAACAACCAACATCAAGCACAAAACAAAATCTAAAACTATATCTCAAACTCCAAAGTCTCCAGTGGCTATCGGCCCAATGCCGCTATCTATCATGCGCCACTCGAAGTCTGTCTCTGATCAACTTAACATTCTCCGCAGCATCCACAACCATCTCTGGTCCTAGCAAAGCTCTCTCTCCAACATCATCCCTTGACAAGGGAGTACGACATCTCTGACCGTATAGAGGCTCAAATGGTGACATCTCTATACTAGCCTGGTAGCTATTATTGTAAGCAAACTCTACCAAATAGAGATTAACCTCCTAAGATATCTTAAAATCTAGTATACAGGTGCACAATATATCCTCGAGAGTCTGAATGGTCCTCTCTGACTGCCCATCTAGGGGTGATATGTAGTACTGAACTTGAGCTGGATGCCCAAACTCGCCTGCAAACTCCTCCAAAAATAAGAAGTAAAATAACTATCCCGATCCGAGACTATGATGATAGGAACCCCATGTATCCTGACGATCTGCCTCACATACATCTCTGCCAGCTTCTCCGTAGACAAACCAATCTTGGAAGGCAAAAAGTGGGCTGACTTGATCAACCTGTCAACGATGACCCAAATCGCGTCTTTCCCTCCTGAAAATCGTGAAAATTCGGACACAAAATCTATAGTAATCTGCTCCCACTTCCACTCTGGAATGGGTAATGGCTGAAGTAAACCACCCAGCCTCTGCCTCTCGGCTTTCACCAGCTGGCACACTAAGCATCTAGATACAAACTGTTCCACTTTCCTCTTCATGCCATACCACCACACACACTCTCGCATATCCCAATACATCTTGTTTGTACCTGGATGCATAGAATACTGAAAGCGATGTGCTTTCTACAATTCCTTCTTATGTAGCTCCCTACTAGGCACACATAATCTAGCACCATGCCGCAAAGAACCATCCTCAGCAATGCTGAAATCATCCTCAAATCATGCTATCACCTGAGCTCTAATGCTCCTCAAAGATACATTCTCATACTGGGCTTCCTTGATCCTGTCCATTAACTCTGAGTATATCTGCAACCCCCACATCTGCATGGCAAAACTAGGGACTATCACCTCAATGCCCAGGCTTTCCAGATCCTCCAACAAATATCGGTCCTGCGTCAAAAATATAGCTACCGGATACCAGCTCATGGCATCGGCAACTACATTGGTTTTTCCTGGATGATATTGTAAGGATATGTCAAAATCCTTCATCAGTTCCAGCTACCGATGCTGCCTCATGTTCAACTCCTTCTGAGTAAAAATGTACTTCAAGCTCTTGTGGTCTGTGAAGATCTCCACAAGCTTTCCATACAAATAGTATTTCTATAACTTCAAGGCAAAGACGACTGCTGCCAACTCCAAATCATTAGTAGGATAGTTCTTCTCAAGAGGATGCAATTGCTTGGATGCATAGGCAATTACTTTCCCATTCTGCTAAAGAAAATAACCCAACCCTTTTTTTAATGCATCACTATAAATAGTAAAACCTCCAGACCCTAAGGGCAACATCAAAATAGGAGCAGACGTCAACCTTGTCTTCAATTCCTCAAAAGCAACCTAGCACTCCTCTGTCCAAACAAACCCTGCATTCTTCCTGGTGAGTCTAGTCATCGGCTAGGCAATCCTTGAAAAATCTTGCATAAACTTTTTGTAGTAGCCTGCTAGACCCAAGAAACTTCTGATCTCTATCACTGAACTCAGGGTTTTCCAAGATTCTACTGCTGCGATCTTCTTCGGTTTCACTAAAATTCTATCACCAGTCACAATATGTCCTAAGATTTCCACCTTGTCCAGGAAGAACTCACACTTGGATATCTTTCCATATAGCTTCTCCTTTCTCAGTACATCTAATACAATCCATAGATGCTCCTCTGGTGTCTTCGAGTATACGAGTATGTCCTCAATGAACACCACCATGAACTTATCAAGGTACTGGTGGAACACCTTGTTTATTAAATTTATAAATATCGCCGGGGCATTAGTCAACCCAAACGGTATCACTATGAACTCATACTGGCTATACCGAGTCCTAAAAGTAGTCTTCGGAATGTTCTTCGGTTTTACTTTCACCTGGTAGTAGCCTGATCTCAAGTCTATCTTGGGAAATACCTTGGTACCACTCAACTGATCGAACAGGGCATCAATCCGTGGCAATAGGTATTTAATTTTGATAGTAAGATCATTCAATACCTTGTAATCAATGTACATGTGCACCGATCCATCCTTCTTCGGTACAAACAATACTGGGGCTCCCCACGGTAAAGAACTATATCTGATAAACCCCTTATCCTATAATTCATCCACTTGCTTCTTCAGCTCGACCAACTCACTATTGTTTACTCTATAGACATGTTATAAAATTGGTTCTGCACCTGGCACCAAGTCTATAGAGAATTCAATATCTCGATCTGGCGGTAATCCTGGCAATTTCTCAGGAAACACATCCAAGAACTCTCTTATCAAAGGATGCGGCAACTCCTTGTCTTCCACCATAGCTCCAAAGATAATGCCTTCTCTCTGCTCTGTAGTTTCTCTAGCAAACTCAAACTCTGGCTCTCCCGGCGGGCTAAATAAAACTCTACCTCCTCTGCAATCTATACTAGCATGGTGCCTACTCAACCAATCCATCTCAAGTATAATGTCATAGCTCAGAAGTGGCATTACAAGTAGACACGCACTCAGCTCCCGACCTCCCAGAGTAACTCTCCGATCCTTACAAATATCACTAACCAGGATAATGGCTCCCCGGTCATAATCTTACAAGTCCTAAGCAAAGACTCAGCTACCAAATGATGCTTCAGAGCAAAAGAAACAGATACAAAACTATGGGAAGTACCACTATCAAACAAAGCTAAAGCTGAAATAGAATCAAGAAGAACAAAACCTGCGATGACATCTCCGGTGGGCTCGGCCTCCTCGACCGTCATAGCAAACGCTCGTCCCTGACGTGCACCTCCCTGGTACTGGTGCTGGGCATAACGCTGCTACTGGGTCAGAAGCGACGGTCCCCTTGGCTGTACTGCAGGTAGCCTTGTATGTGTCCTCGGAGCTGGAGCTGCTCCCTGAACTGCACAACGAGGGTTGGAAGGACAATCCCTCAGTTGATGCTCCTTGGGACCATAATACAGACAAACTCCCAACCTCTTCCTGCAAACTTCCCAGAAGTGGTCGGGGTTCTTACAGTAGTGGCAGGAAGCTTGCTGTGACTGTCTCTGCTGCTACTGGAGTGCCTGGTGAAATGGTGTCCTAGCTGGAGTCTGGTGTTGTTGCGGCTGCTGAAAAGGCCTAGATTGGAAATAAGGACGCTTAGCAGTCCCTGTGCTGCTACTAGCCCCCAGAAAAGAATTGCGGTCTCTCTTGGGTTTCAAGCCCAACACCCGCTCAACCTTGCATGCCTCCGCAAGTATCTCTGAATACATCTCATAGAAAGACCTACATGGGCCACCACACAAAAATGTGTCATGACCCGTACCCGATGAAGGGGCACGAGTACGTGGGTACGTCCAGCCTACGCCGCAGCATCGACGGTAGAACGCTGTCTAGGTTAACTATACTATCTAATCATCTCACACTTATGTATAATCTGCCAATAATATCTCAACTCTAAGAAGGAAGGCAATATACTTAATATAACATAATACTCAATCACAAATCTATAGTACAATAAGATATCAAAGAAATCTAACATAACTATGCAGTCTAAATATAACAACAACAAATAAAAATAATATCCAAGTCTCAAATATATGTCAAAAACAAATCCGATACCAAAATGCTAAAGAAAACTAACTATGATAACTAGTGATTCCGGCTAGATCTTTCGGCAGTCACTCCAGAACTAGTGGGTCTATGACTGCACCATCTATAGATCGAGGTCCGTAGTACGTCGGACAATAATCTCCTAGATCCTCTAAAAAATATTATCCAGTCAGGAATGGAGCGAAGTACAATCCAATAGCAGTTCCAATTAATTGACAAAAATTACAAAACAGTAAAATAGGGGATGTTATATACGATGAGAATATAACTGATGATCTGAGAACAATGAAGGAACAAGCAATACTAGCAACAGAAATATAAATCAATGCATATAAGAATGAAGAAGATGAACTATAATGTCAGAAATAGAATAGGGTAATCTATGAACTGAATATGGAATCTATAATATACCATGTGTTTGAGATACTAACTTAATATGTGATCAGCTTGGGATATTCAATAATTACACTAAGGAGCTAACTCAACCATACGTGAAGTGTATGATTAGTTAGTAACCAATGATTACACTACTAGCTAATAGTTCTTGATCACATACTTAATTACTATTTTCTACTCCCCGACTGATACGATGGATCTAATCATGATACGTTACTAGCCAATGTATCCAATATTCAACCTATAATATCCAATGTTATCCAATACCAACAAGGAGCAATATTCGATACCATCTCGATAATCAAAGTAATATCTCACGATTGACGATCCAATAACAATATCAATCCGTGTACCAAAGTGTCAAAGAATCATAAGTAACATTTCTAAATACTTGAATTATAGTAGTAATCCAATAATAAAAACTATCAGAGAATGTACTCGTCTGTGGTCCAGAGCAAATGATGTAAAACGGTATCCGAACAAGTATCACACAGACCTATATATAGAATATTGCATTAATACAAGGTTTTGGAATAAAAATAAGTTAAACTAGTTCAATTCTATGTCATAATGTCATTTCTAAGTCAAAATAGTCAAACTTGCTTAATTTTAAGTCAAACTAATCAAACTTGGTCAAACTAGCTATTTTTAGGTTGTATGAGTCTATCTCTAGGATATTGGGTCCATACACTATGTATCTAGGCTATACTAGCTATGTTGGAATACTAGAGTATCGACACTATACCGTATCATAAGATACGTAAATTGTTATATATAAAAATACAATAATATATATACAAGATAAAAATATATAGTATCCCTACCTAAACTAATGCTAAGTGGATACCTTGGATTTGAGCCAAATACGGTATTACACCACCTACACACCCCTCTTGATACACAAACCCAATACCTTACCCATAATCCAATATCTCATCCCGTATTTTAGTATCTTGGGATACCTATACTATATACAATTACTTTACCCTTGTAACTATTCTGATATATACTAATACCTTAGTTTATAGTTAATACCTTAACCATTACCCTTATATAAACACTAGTATCTTAGTCTATGAGCATTACCTATTACCTTAATATATAAATTATAACTTAGCTCTACTAGGTATCTATCATAACCTTAAGTCATATTTAGCATCTTAGCTCATCTAGACTACTAGCTCATAACCTAGTATAATACCTTGATACCAATATCCTAATCTACAACTTACCTAATCTCCGAGATACTATCCAATCTTAACACTAGGACACACACTTAGTATCCTAAACTCATAACTCTAATTATTCTAACCAAATTACCTTGAAACTAACCCACACTAATCTACTTATTAATTTCACACCCTCACTGCTACTTCTGCTTACTACTTTTCAAAGCTGCTACTGCTGCTGCTGCTGCTGCTTATTGCTGCTGCTTATCACTGCTGCTGCTGCTGCTGCTTACTGCTGCTACTTCTTGCTGATGTTGCAGCTTGCGGCTTCTGCTGCTGCTGTAGCTTGCTGTTTCTGCTGTCGCCGTAGCTTGCTGCTTTTGTTGCTGCTTCTTGTTGCTTCTGCTATTGCTTCTTGATGCTTCTGCTGCAGCTTTTTACTATTTTTGCTACTGCTTCTTGCTGCTTCTGGTGCTACTTATCACTGCTGCTGCTGCTGCTTCTTCTTGTTGCTTATGATGATCCTTATTGCTCGGCTTCTCACTGCTTCTCGACACCCCCCAACACACATACACACACCTATACATATACACTCACATATATATATATATATATATATATATATATATATATATATATATATATATATATATATAATTTATTTATGGTGTGTTGGTGGTCATTGGAGAGTAGAAAAGTTCATGGTGTGTTGATTTTTAAGCATATATATATATATATATATATATATATATATATATATATAATTATAATACTCTAATAGCTATAACTAAGATAAATTAAATTAGAATACAAAGTATCAAACACGTGGAGTGCACCGCACCCGTATCACACTCAATCTATGATACGCTTACGATACGGCTCCACCACATCATCAAACGTATCCCGAAGGACACGAGCAAGTTTAGAATTATAATTAGAAGCAACATAAAGTGTTAGCTACTAATCTACGTGCCCGTATCAAAATATGATATGCTCAAACCTCCGTGTCGGAAGAAAACCCCCAAATAAATTCGTATCGCCAAATTATCGTGATACGGCCTTCACGTATCTAATTGTGGACACGATACTATTCTCACACAACCAAACACATATCAATTTAGTTTAATTGACCTATTGATAAATATATGATATGCCAATCTCGGAATTTCCCCAAAATTGACACAAAATACCACATAACTTTCTCCATAGGCCTCCTATGAACCAAATTCTACTTCCTATGGGTAGCCTTAGTACATGGAAGAGTTCTTAATGATTAAATTACAGATTTAGAGTCTAATTAAAGAGGAAAAACTAAATTGTACCTATTAGGAGATGGATTTCTAATACAATTCTCCAAATTGAGTGTCAAGAGCCTTTAACTTGTGCTTCTTCCTCCTCCTTGGCTATCCTCCAATAGTGAGTAGAGAAGAAATTGGAAAGAAAATTGGGTAAAAATTGGCATAGGAATGAAAGAATTTGGATGAGAAATTTTTTAGATCTAGAATTGGAATAAAATAAATGAAGAGAGAGAGAGAGAGATAGAGAGAGAGAGAGAGAGAGTCTCTCTACTTCCCTATGTGGCCGGCCTTGCCCCCTACTCCAAATTACTATAAAAAGTCCACAATACCCCTTGGGGCTTGTCATGAAAGAATTAATTAAGGAAGGATGGTTCTAATCCAATTGGTTTAACTAATTAATTTATTTTCTTAATGAATTGGCTTGTGGTTGGGCTCAAGTCTAACTTAACTAATGTTGGTCCATGACAAGTCTAGTTGGGACCAATATGTCCACTAACAACTAATCTAATTAATGGCTATTACTAAACATTAACTAAATACAATACATAAACATATGCAACCATATCAATATTGAAATAATATAAGCTAAAAATATCCATACTAGTTATAGTAAAATAAGATATCAATCAAACAATAATTTTTAAAATACCAATATTCACAATATTATCAAAGGCAAAAATACCCTATCCGAAAAAGTGGTAGGGACAAGTCTACCCCCTTGGAAAAAAAATTTCCTCAAAATTTAAGGGTGATCGTACTCCTTCTAGGTCAAACCCCCAGCAATCATAGTCCAAGAAGGTCATATCTAAAATCACACAAAGAACAGTCCTATGCAAAGAACAACATACATGGTCATGATCTTCACCTATCTTATTACTGTTGTCTCTGTTAGGGTATTCTATTAGCTATACTAACTATAAAACTGTCATGACCAGCACCCGGAATTTGGGCATAAGTCGTGGGTACGTCCAGCCTACGCCGCAACATCGGCGGTAGAACGCTGTCTAGGTCTCAATAATATACTAACATAACTCACAACCTGTCAATGATATCAACTACAATAAGGAGGACAATGGAATAACATCTCACAATAGCTCATAATGTAAACTCAATCACAATAACTATAAGAGTATAAAGGCACGATAAAAGATAAGAAGAATGACATAGTTAAACACAATGTCTCAAATAGAGATAAACTACAGTCTAGCTGTCCAACATAATAAGTTTCCACAAGTCTCAAATTAAACTCCACATAAGTCTCTAAAATAAACCTCAAAATAAGTCTCAATGCATAAAATAAATGCTGTCCAGATAACTGTAGGTAGTGTCTCCTCTAAAGGAATAGACTCCTCTAAGATCTCTGGTATGTAGTCTGCGTCTATACCTAGTCCATAATGTGTGGGACAGAAATTCTCAAGATGTCACGACCCGCACCCGGTTTAGGGGCACAAGTACGTGGGTACGTCCAGCCTACGCCGCAGCATCGGCGGTAGAACGCTGTCAAGGTCTTGATACTATCTAACTAATGTCACGCCGGCATCCAATCCCCATTAGGAGGCACGGATGACACAAATAAGATGAACACATACTCAATCACAGGATTACAGCACGATAGGATTTCGAATAAAAAAACTAAAATTAAACACAACACAAGTCCACAAGAAATAACTTAACTTAACAATATCCAAGAATCATCAAAATGCCGGAGACAAATCCGGTACCAAATAGTCTACTTAAGAACTAACAATGAATAATAATTCCGACTAGACCTTCCAGAATCAACTACTACCAAGTCTGCAGCTACTCACTATAATTGTCGGACAGCGGTCCTCTAAGACATAGTCTGGAAAAATATTTCCAGTCAGGAAGGAGCAAAGCACAATCTCAAATAACAGTTCCATTAATTGATAATGTCTATAATACAATAAAACATGTCATGCTAGCTACTGAGAAGACAGTGAAATAAATGAAATGGCAATTTTTAAGAGAGACAGGCAATATGATATAGTCAGTGCATGTATGGAAATAAAAAGAACAAGGAACAGTATCATATGTGGGTGATGTAGTATATGATCTAAAATAGAGAACTGTAACTATTCTAAGTGTTTGAAATTGTAGTTTCGAAATATGATCGGCTTGGGACTTGTACGATTGCTACATGGCCTGGCTAATCATGCGTGAGGCGAATGATTAACACCAATAATATAAACTTGTACGATAGGTATTTGATCACATTTCTCACTAGCAATTTCCCCGCCCCCAACTAGCACTGTGGATCCAATCATGACACGTCACGATACACGAGCAAGTCAAGTCTATCATGTACGATGTCTAAATATACATGTCGTGTACAATGTCAATACGATAATCAAGGTAACATCTCATGACTGCAGATCCAAGCTATACTAGTCCGTGTAACACAGTGTCAAAGATTCAGTTGTAACATTTCAAGATCATTGAACTTATAGCAATTATCAAGAATTGGAAATTATCAGAGAATGTACTTGCCTTGGTCCTTAGCTGGTATTTATGGATGTCCTGTTCCAGAGTATCCCCTGGGTGAACCAACAGTCCTATAGACATAACACAATATGACATTTGTATCAGAAGCTACGCTAACACACAGTCTATAAACACTGGCCTCAGGGCCATGCCAGACAGGGCACTTAGTCAACTAGGGTCATCTAGTAGGACTACATATTTAAATAATCATCTTATTAATTAATTACATATAATTTCCATCAATATCAATAATAGATATATGTATAACTATATACTTTAAAAATAAATAATACTTGCATATAAACATAATAAAATAATACTTGTATGTATATATATATATATACATAATTCATGAAATATATCTAAAATATATACCAATATAAATTACTTGCTATAGTTGCACATTTTTACCAAAATACGTTCATTTATATATATTTGTTCATTTATACCAAAATACGTTTTTATTATATACTAGTACCAAATTAATTATATATATAGGTATATATATACGTACATATCAATGTAACACAGATATATATACTACTGTTTAAACATTTATTTAAAATACATAATTACATATACAGTTAATTAATACATACCTGTACTTATACAATTAAATATTTACAAAAGAAATAATATACATATCTGTAATTAACATTACTAATACATTGTGTATTTAACTATTAAATAAATAAATGCTACGCATATTCATGCATTTAAAGCATCAATTAAATACATACGTAATTATATAATTTAATTACCTACTATACTCATATAATTGATTACTAATAAATAATATAATATACATTTACATATTTATACATTTATTGGAAAAATATACCAAAATAAATTCATACTAGCATATATTTTTATTAAATAATGTCATAAGATAAACCTATGTATATATATACATATATATACAATTTAAATTAAAATACATATACTAATTTCCACATTAATTAAATATATAAACAAAACATTTATATGTATATACATTAATCAATATATACACAAAGACATATACTAGTTATATATTTATATTAGTATATTTTACAAGTTATTTACATACAATTAATTAAAATAATTACTATACATATTTATTTTAAATACATATATTTACAAAATATACATTTATTCATGTATTTCCATTTTACATTTAAATATATTAAGTATATACGAAATATATATCTATACGTATACCAATATTATATGTACTATTTAACAATAAATAAAATAATACTATATACACATTAATATACATAATAATTAGATATATATACATACATTAATTATACTATACATTAGGTGTTTAAATATTAATTAATAATTGCTATACTAATTTACGTATTTAAAACATTAATTAGCTAATACTATTTATATACATATACGTATATATGTACGTATATAAATATATACATCCATATATATATATATATATATATATATATATATAAAACAGAGGAAGAGGGAGATGAAGAAAGAGGGCTCACAGTTTGCTCGTTGGCCGGCCGGAGCTCGGCAGTCGCCGCCGGCTGGAGTCGACCAGAGGGAGCAGGCCGCCGGAGCAAGGGGTCGCCGGACTGGGCTAGGCCGGCTGGAGCAGCGGGGTCCGGCCGGAGCGCCGGCTGGACGGGAAGGAAGGCAGAGGAGCAGCGCCGGGCTGTCGCCGCGGGGAGCCGCCGGCTGGACGCTCGGGAGGAGGAGCCGCCGGCTGGATGGACCGCCGGCGTTGAAGAGGCCGCCGGGCTCGGAGCTCACTGCGGGTCGCCGGGGAATGAACAGTAGGGGGGAGATGGGTGAACAGTGTTCCCCCCTATTGAATTCAAAAAAAACAATAAGGAAGAAGGAAGGAAGAAGGAGAAGAAAAGAAGAAGAGAAGAAGAAGAAGAAAAAGAAAAAGAAAAGAAGAAGAGAAGAAAGGAATCCTACGGTTTGGAGGCTTGAGGTGGGGGAAAACCTAGGTTTCTAGGGATTAGGGTGATGGTGACAATATATTAAATAGAGAGAGAGAGGGTGTGATGGAGGGTTGTGATGGGCCAAATGCAAATGAATGGCTAGGATTGAACATGAGGAAATAATTCATGGGGGATGAGGGTTCTTAATTAAAATTAATAGGCTCCCTCATTGATTAAAATAATTAGGTGTTGGCACCTATAATTGAATAATTGCAACTTAGCCCCTTAAATTTGGGAAATTGCACAAACACATGAAATGACGAAAATTGGGCGGACGATTCGGGGCCCGATGTTTTGTAGGGTCAGGGGACGCTGTAAGATGGGTATGGGCTGAATTTGCAGGGCACTGGAATTAATTTGGGATTTTAAAATCAGATAAAATGGTATCCTCAAATTAAATAGAAATAAATGCAAGTTGTGTTCAACAATTAATTAGGAGTACTTGGAGTCAAAATCAGATCAAGTCATCAATACCAATATTGAAGAAGACTCAGAACAGAATATTACCCTAATTTGGGTCGCACGAAAAATAGGTCAAGATGGCCTCCAATTTTCGATTGGAACGCACAACGATACAAAAATAGGAAATTAAAAAATAAACGTCCGCGACGATTTTTGTGCGGCTAGAAATAATGCACAGGGAGTAAAATTATGAGTTGCAAAAATAGCAGAATTGAAGGCGGGCATGTCTAGGACAAGATTGTGAAATTTGTTGGAAGGCAAAAGTCTGGATAGTGCTCCAAATATCGAAGCAAAGGCAATAGCGCAAAATATTAAATAAAATACAGTAATTAATTACAATCTCCAAATATTAAATTCTAAATAAAATAAGGAAATCCAGAATTCTATAATTCGGACAGGGGTTCGTCTACTGGGCTTCTAGGTCTAGTCTGCTAGCTAAAATAAAATAATTAACATTGCATATAATTATGTATTGAATTACACATCGCACAAAATTATTTAAATCAAATACACTATCATGCAATTAATTAATTGTAAATAACATAATATTAAATATTGAAAAAAATTTAAAAAAATACCCCTGTTTTCAGAATGTGGTAGTGACAAGTCTACCCACCTTAAAAGAATTTCGTCCTCGAAATTTAAAATCCTCATACTAGTGTTTAAATCATACACACTTATTATTCCCTCAATTAAATTCATCAACCACGAATAATCCACAAGGTCTTTTCACAATTTCAAAAATCTGAAAATATTTGTATTCCTGTAAAAATCCTCGACATAGAATCAAAAATTTCCTGAAAGTTTTGAGTTAATAATCCAATGTCCGAAATTTAATATCCACTCCTCAAAGTACTCTACAATATGATATTTAAGGATTCTCCAAATGTCACATTCAAATATAAAGTTCTAAAATTCATAACTTGCAATTAAATAAATACATTGATAAATCTCCCAAAATTTCCAAATTAATAACCAATTTTAAACATGTCAAAATCTTTCCTGGAATTAATAAACCACTTAACCATTTATTTAAATCAATAATTATCCTCAAATTTTATCATCTTGTTCCTCCTGTCAAGTCATAACTCCTTCATGAATCTTCACTACAGTCAACACCAATAATCACGGTCTAAGAAAATTCTACCTATAGTCATACCACACACAATCTAGGGGGAACATACATGGTTATGATCTCATTGTTATGGTGTTGCAGTCTATGTATCAGGGTGTACTACTAACATTATAACAAGAATCATGCATACAAGCTACGGTACTAAGCAATAAATCAATCAATCAAATAGAGAGGAACAGAATGGAGAAAAGAACAGAACCTACAAACACATTACCTGCAATATCGGTCCCTCGACCGTCACCGCAAATGCCCGTCCTGCTGGGGTGGTTCCCTTCGCGGGTACTGAGCAATATACGGTTCCACAGGTAGCCTAACTGGATCTCTAAAATCTGAAGTTGTGCGCTGGCCGGGAAGATAAGAGGTTAGAAGACAATCCCTTACTCGATGTCCCGCAGCGCCGCAGTGCAAACAAAGTCCCAGCCTCGTTCTACAGCTCTCCCAAAGGTGACCTGGCTTCTTACAGAAGTGACAAGTCCGTTGTGTCTCTCTTGGAGGCTGCTGTTGATCCTGCTGAATACGAATTGGCGTCTGGTACTGTTGTTGATACTGATACGCCCAAGGTTGTCGCTGGATAGGAACTGGTGCTAGGTACTGCGGTGGATGCTGAAAAGTCCATGGTTGTTGCTGACTATGAAATGGTACTTGGTACTGCTGTTGGTGCTGAGTACGGGGATGCTTGGCTGGTCCTGCTCTATCATTCGTATCTCCAAAAGTATCGTAACTCCTCTTAGGCCTGAGATCCAGATCCTCTTCTGCAATCTGAGCATCCATCAAGATAGCCTCAAAGGTAGCGGTACGGCGACCAGAAGTGCGCGACTTAATCTCTCTCGTCAGTCCCTTTCTAAATTTCCGGGCTCGATCTCCAGGGTCTCGAATCATAGACGATGCAAAACGGCTCAATCTACAGAATTCTGCAGCGTACTCGTCGACTGACATGTTTCCTTGAACTAAGTCATGAAACTGACTTTCCAAGGTTCCCAATGCCACGTCGGGAAAGAACTTTTCCTTGAAGAGCTCCTTGAAGGTCTCCCAAGTAAGTCCTTGTGCAGTAATTCTCGGCTCCGTGCGATACCACGTGAGTGCGATATCGAACATCTGACTGCCAGCGGCTTCTATCTTTAAGTTCTCCAGAATCTGGGTCAATCGCAGACTTCTCTCTATATCTTCTAGCCAGTCGTCAGCGTAAAGTATCCCTTCGGTACCTTTAAACTCTCGAGGCATCATTCTTTTGAAATCCACTATAGTGCCTGATCTCTGCTGTTGCTGGCCAGGAAACTGCTGGTACTGTGCTACTTTCTCCAAAGCTTGGAGAGTCACTTGATGAGCATTCTCCATGTTTTCTTTCATCAGCTCGGTTTGTGCCTGGTGCGCTTCTGCTTGCATCCTCTGAGCCTCAGCTTGAACTCGCTGAGCATCTGCCGTCACTCTCTGGGCATCTACCATGCCTTGGATCAAGGTAAACATCTGCGTTCCGTCAATAGGCAAACTTCCGGGAATCAGAGTCGGTGGAGGAGGAAGGTTGTCCGTCACAGCTGCGACAATCTTCTGAACAGGTGGAGAAGGAAGATCACCTACGTGCATCGGAGATGTAGGAGGAATTACTGCTGTCTGTCCCTCAGGTGGAGAGGTGGCAGACCCCTCTAAAGCTGATGTTCCCGCTCTCATTGACCTTGTCTGCGGCGACATCCTGAAGACAGATCCCAAAGAATCAATTAAGGCAAGATGCGATATCATCAAGGAAGGACAGTACAGTTCTAAGGAACAACATTCAAGATAAAGATTTGAATAATCCTAGTTGATTGCACAGATCAAAGATGCATCCATGGTCTGATACCTCTATCCTTATAGGTACCACAGTTCTATCACAAGCACTCTCACTGCTAGCTTCCTTACCTACTGCAATCGCTAATACTAGTTAATCTTATCACTCAATGCATATCAATTTCAATACACTATACTAAGTACTGCACTTTCAGGTACAACCCTTGATGATCACCCAAGTCAGTTTGCAGTGAATTCTCAATCATACTCAAGCCAACAAATCCTTACACATGCACCTCATCTACTTATATACTAATGTCTCTCTCACTATAAGATTTTATCCTCAATTAAAATACCTCAAAATAACTCCTCGAATAAATTTTAAAGTAGAAATGCATACACTTTCCTCAAGGTTAATTATTTAAATACTAAAATGAAACTTAATCACACAAAATCCTTACAGACTTGTCTAGGTTCATTGAATTGAATCTGAATTCCTCAAAATAAAATTTTAATAACCATATTTCAACTCTTCAATTTCAAAATTTGCAATTCATTGAAATCTTCAAAATAAGATTTTATTAACATAATATCTCAACCTCTCAAAATTCTTAAAATTTGAAATTCATTTTCAATCCTCAAAAATTAAAATTAAAATCCACCTTTCGTAGTCCAATAGCCCTAATGTTAATCATTTTCACTGTCCTCATCGACATGTGTTATCAGATAATATCATAATTCAGTCTGCAAATTCTCTCTTTTTTTTTTTTTTTGAAATCAACTCTATAATGAAGCAAAAATCCTAATTTAATACCCAATTAACAACAATCAAAGCAATATCAACAAGGGAGAATGGACAGAACAAGGGAATGATTGTAAATTGGAAGTTTTAACAAGATTCTCAGGGGTCATCCCAGGAATCTCTCAAGGAATTGTGATTGAGTGTTTGCTCTCGTCCTAGTATCCTATGTCCTAGATTCTATCGCAGGCACGCAGTAGTATAACAAGGATGTCACACTACTACGACATCGCACAACTCGCGAAGTCTGACCTGCATGGGCCACCACTAAAACGTGTCACGACCCGCACCCGGTTTAGGGGCACAAGTGCGTGGGTACGTCCAGCCTACGCCGCAGCATCGGCGGTAGAACGCTGTCAAGGTCTTGATACTATCTAACTAATGTCACGCCGGCATCCAATCCCCATTAGGAGGCACGGATGACACAAATAAGATGAACACATACTCAATCACAGGATTACAACACGATAGGATTTCGAATAAAAAAACTAAAATTAAACACAACACAAGTCCACAAGAAATAACTTAACTTAACAATATCCAAGAATCATCAAAATGCCGGAGACAAATCCGGTACCAAATAGTCTACTTAAGAACTAACAATGAATAATAATTCCGACTAGACCTTCCAGAATCAACTACTACCAAGTCTGCAGCTACTCACCATAATTGTCGGACAGCGGTCCTCTAAGGCATAGTCTGGAAAAATATTTCCAGTCAGGAAGGAGCAAAGCACAATCTCAAATAACAGTTCCATTAATTGATAATGTCTATAATACAATAAAACATGTCATGCTAGCTACTGAGAAGACAGTAAAATAAATGAAATGGCAATTTTTAAGAGAGACAGGCAATATGATATAGTCAGTGCATGTATGGAAATAAAAAGAACAAGGAACAGTATCATATGTGGGTGATGTAGTATATGATCTAAAATAGAGAACTGTAACTATTCTAAGTGTTTGAAATTGTAGTTTCGAAATGTGATCGGCTTGGGACTTGTACGATTGCTACATGGCCTGGCTAATCATGCGTGAGGCGAATGATTAACACCAATAATATAAACTTGTACGATAGGTATTTGATCACATTTCTCACTAGCAATTTCCCCGCCCCCAACTAGCACTGTGGATCCAATCATGACACGTCACGATACACGAGCAAGTCAAGTCTATCATGTACGATGTCTAAATATACATGTCGTGTACAATGTCAATACGATAATCAAGGTAACATCTCATGACTGCAGATCCAAGCTATACTAGTCCGTGTAACACAGTGTCAAAGATTCAGTTGTAACATTTCAAGATCATTGAACTTATAGCAATTATCAAGAATTGGAAATTATCAGAGAATGTACTTGCCTTGGTCCTTAGCTGGTATTTATGGATGTCCTGTTCCAGAGTATCCCCTGGGTGAACCAACAGTCCTATAGACATAACACAATATGACATTTGTATCAGAAGCTACGCTAACACACAGTCTATAAACACTGGCCTCAAGGCCATGCCAGACAGGGCACTTAGTCAACTAGGGTCATCTAGTAGGACTACATATTTAAATAATCATCTTATTAATTAATTACATATAATTTCCATCAATATCAATAATAGATATATGTATAACTATATACTTTAAAAATAAATAATACTTGCATATAAACATAATAAAATAATACTTGTATGTATATATATATATATACATAATTCATGAAATATATCTAAAATATATACCAATATAAATTACTTGCTATAGTTGCACATTTTTACCAAAATACGTTCATTTATATATATTTGTTCATTTATACCAAAATACGTTTTTATTATATACTAGTACCAAATTAATTATATATATAGGTATATATATACGTACATATCAATGTAACACAGATATATATACTACTGTTTAAACATTTATTTAAAATACATAATTACATATACAGTTAATTAATACATACCTGTACTTATACAATTAAATATTTACAAAAGAAATAATATACATATCTGTAATTAACATTACTAATACATTGTGTATTTAACTATTAAATAAATAAATGCTACGCATATTCATGCATTTAAAGCATCAATTAAATACATACGTAATTATATAATTTAATTACCTACTATACTCATATAATTGATTACTAATAAATAATATAATATACATTTACATATTTATACATTTATTGGAAAAATATACCAAAATAAATTCATACTAGCATATATTTTTATTAAATAATGTCATAAGATAAACCTATGTATATATATACATATATATACAATTTAAATTAAAATACATATACTAATTTCCACATTAATTAAATATACAAACAAAACATTTATATGTATATACATTAATCAATATATACACAAAGACATATACTAGTTATATATTTATATTAGTATATTTTACAAGTTATTTACATACAATTAATTAAAATAATTACTATACATATTTATTTTAAATACATATATTTATAAAATATACATTTATTCATGTATTTCCATTTTACATTTAAATATATTAAGTATATACGAAATATATATCTATACGTATACCAATATTATATGTACTATTTAACAATAAATAAAATAATACTATATACACATTAATATACATAATAATTAGATATATATACATACATTAATTATACTATACATTAGGTGTTTAAATATTAATTAATAATTGCTATACTAATTTACGTATTTAAAACATTAATTAGCTAATACTATTTATATACATATACGTATATATGTACGTATATAAATATATACATCCATATATATATATATATATATATATATATATATATATATATATATATATATATATATATATATATATATATATATATATATATATATAAAACAGAGGAAGAGGGAGATGAAGAAAGAGGGCTCACAGTTTGCTCGTTGGCCGGCCGGAGCTCGGCAGGTCGCCGCCGGCTGGAGTCGACCAGAGGGAGCAGGCCGCCGGAGCAAGGGGGTCGCCGGACTGGGCTAGGCCGGCTGGAGCAGCGGGGTCCGGCCGGAGCGCCGGCTGGACGGGAAGGAAGGCAGAGGAGCAGCGCCGGGCTGTCGCCGCGGGGAGCCGCCGGCTGGACGCTCGGGAGGAGGAGCCGCCGGCTGGATGGACCGCCGGCGTTGAAGAGGCTGCCGGGCTCGGAGCTCACTGCGGGTCGCCGGGGAATGAACAGTAGGGGGGGAGATGGGTGAACAGTGTTCCCCCCTATTGAATTCAAAAAAAACAATAAGGAAGAAGGAAGGAAGAAGGAGAAGAAAAGAAGAAGAGAAGAAGAAGAAAAAGAAAAGAAGAAGAGAAGAAAGGAATCCTACGGTTTGGAGGCTTGAGGTGGGGGAAAACCTAGGTTTCTAGGGATTAGGGTGATGGTGACAATATATTAAATAGGGAGAGAGAGGGTGTGATGGAGGGTTGTGATGGGCCAAATGCAAATGAATGGCTAGGATTGAACATGAGGAAATAATTCATGGGGGATGAGGGTTCTTAATTAAAATTAATAGGCTCCCTCATTGATTAAAATAATTAGGTGTTGGCACCTATAATTGAATAATTGCAACTTAGCCCCTTAAATTTGGTTGGGAAATTGCACAAACACATGAAATGACGAAAATTGGGCGGACGATTCGGGGCCGGATGTTTTGTAGGGTCAGGGGACGCTGTAAGATGGGTATGGGCTGAATTTGCAGGGCACTGGAATTAATTTGGGATTTTAAAATCAGATAAAATGGTATCCTCAAATTAAATAGAAATAAATGCAAGTTGTGTTCAACAATTAATTAGGAGTACTTGGAGTCAAAATCAGATCAAGTCATCAATACCAATATTGAAGAAGACTCAGAACAGAATATTACCCTAATTTGGGTCGCACGAAAAATAGGTCAAGATGGCCTCCAATTTTCGATTGGAACGCACAACGATACAAAAATAGGAAATTAAAAAATAAACGTCCGCGACGACGTTTTTGTGCGGCTAGAAATAATGCACAGGGGAGCAAAAATTAATGAGTTGCAAAAATAGCAGAATTGAAGGCGGGCATGTCTAGGACAAGATTGGTGAAATTTGTTGGAAGGCAAAAGTCTGGATAGTGCTCCAAATATCGAAGCAAAGGCAATAGCGCAAAATATTAAATAAAAATACAGTAATTAATTACAATCTCCAAATATTAAATTCTAAATAAAATAAGGAAATCCAGAATTCTATAATTCGGACAGGGGTTCGTCTACTGGGCTTCTAGGTCTAGTCTGCTAGCTAAAATAAAATAATTAACATTGCATATAATTATGTATTGAATTACACATCGCACAAAATTATTTAAATCAAATACACTATCATGCAATTAATTAATTATAAATAACATAATATTAAATATTGAAAAAAATTTGAAAAAATACCCCTGTTTTCAGAATGTGGTAGTGACACAAGATCCTCTGGAAAAAATATCCAGTCAGGATTTGGAGCGAAGTACAAGCACTAACAGTAGTTCCACATATATTGACAAAAACTATAATACAGTGTAAAAAAATACAAGATAGATATGAATACTGGCAATAGCAATACTGGAATAATGAAGTACTGGAAATAAGAAATACTGGAGCATCTCATCATCAATGGTACATCTAGCAATGAAATAGAAATACAAGTGCATGCTAGAATAATGAACTAGAATATAAGTGAATACTAGAACTATAACTAGAACATAAGGAATGCTAGATCAATAAACTAGAGATACATGTCAAGAACATCTAGCTAAGTGTATAAAACATCAACATATCATGTGATTGGCTTGGGACTGATCAGGATTATTACATATGATTAGCTATGATTCATGTAAGGTTAGACTAACCATCCGGATAGCTATGATGCGACCAATAGTCAGGCTAATCACATGTAACAGGCTATGAGGCATGTAATGGTCAGGCTGCACCAACGTGAGGTATGGGTGAGCTATGATGCATGTAGAGTTGGGTATGATCACATAAGCTACTAATATTTCTCCATCTCCAGCTAGCACGATGGATCCCAATCACGACTCCTCGTGACAAGTCTCGGTGATGCCAACTCGTGTATATAACAGTGTCAGAATCATGTATGCTATACAACTAGTATCATAGAGATAATCAACATAATAAAAACTGTCAGAGAATGTACTCGCTTGTGGTCCTCTGCTGGAAATACCAAGTTTCTAAAGTATCATCTGAATAATCCAACAGTCCTATAGACATCTTTTAATAATAATACAAAATTAGTCGATACACTAACATACACACCATCAAAAATATAATGAACTTAGAGACTACGCTAGGGGTAACACAATCAATAGTACATGATCAAATAGGCGTCTAGTTGCACGGGTGTTACGTCTGTAATTGCTGTGCAAGATCAGACAGTCAAAATAATACGATCTTGCCAGTACGTCAGTGTACATAAGGAAGTCTACTAACAATTTATAGGGCCACAGGGTCAAAGCAATTACGGAATATCCGTAATTAACACTAGGGTCTTATAGTACATATATAAATATAAATATAAATATAAATATAAATATAAATATAAATATAAATATAAATAAATAAATAAATAAATAAATAAATAAATAAATATATATATATATATATATATATATATATATAGTCTTAACTAGCATAGTATTTAATTACTTACAATATATATACATACCATATATTTATATATGTATATAACAACCAATAATTATATACATACCAATTGAATACAATACTAAATATATATATAAATATATATATACCAATGAATAATATATATATATATATATATATATATATATATATATATATATATATATATATATATATATATATATATATATGCGTACGTATACGCATACGAGATTGGGTTCATTCGCATAGCCAAAAAATCAACAACCAACGAACATGTTATGAAAATACGCTAGATCTATCGTCATTCACACATACGTATACGCGTACACAACATAAGGGTACAATTCGAACCTGCTCGTACGCGTGAACGGGGTGTTCGATGTCGAGGTGGAGTGCTGTCGAGGTGTGGGAACGCTGACAGGCGGTTGGCGAGGTGTTCAGTCGAAGGGAGTCGACGGGATGGGCTCGGTGCAGTCGAGATCAACGAGTCGTCGTTGAGGGGAGTGTTCAGCGAATGGCAGTGACTTCAGGCGGCTTCTGCAGGGTGAGAACGGCTCAGGTCATGACGAGGATGGCAGAGGCGACTGGCAGCAACGTTAAGACGAAGTACACGGTCAGGTTGGCAGCGACTTTAGTCATTCGGCGGGAAGTCGACTCCGGTGTGGTGAAGGAGAGGCGGGGTGGTGGGTCGTGCTTAGGTGTTGTCGAGAGCGGCTCAAGCGGCGGGATGGCGGGAATCAGTCGACTCCGGTGAGTGCAGGTGGCTGCGGGCGGTTGAGCAGCGGGTCGAGGCTGCTCGAATCAGGCGGAGAGGGTCGGGACAGGGGGTTCAGCGGGAAATAGTGAGGCGGGTTGAGTGCCGGGTTCACGGTGGATGCGGGCTAAGGTGCAGACGTCGACACGGTTGCTCTGGAGAGTCTCGGCTGGGATCGGTGGGAAGAAGAAGAAGATGGTAAAGAACAGGAAAGGGGTGAAGGTCGTCTGGGAATTAGCAAGGTTTAGGAATAGAAAGGAAAAATAAAGAAAGGAAATATATATATATATATATATATATATATATATATATATATATATATATATATATATATATATATATATATATATATATATATATATATATACATGTAAAGGTGTTGGGTTGACATAGAAAATTGGTCCACATACTTCTTGAAAAAATGGCTTGGCTTGTAATGTAGCAATTTGGAGGGCTAAGATTGTATTGATTCAAAAATGGAGGGCTATGGTTTGATGAGGGTAATGTTGAGTGTTACACACTCCAACAATTAGAGAAAATTCACATGAAGGAAGAAAGGGTTTTCTTTATGTGTTGTGTCCAATGGTGTGGACACCTCAATGCACTTTTGTATAAAAGTGCCCAAAAATTAGAAAATTGCACAAAGTTGGGTTTTTGGTTTAATTTAATTAAAATTAATATCATTGGTATTCTAAAATTAATTAGAAGTACATGAGATTGAAATTAGGTGGGACACAAGTGTCATGAATGAAGAAGACTCAAAGTAGAATATTATTATAATTTGGGTTACACAAAATGGGTCGAGATTGTGTCTCCAATTTTGATTGGAACGTACAACGATGCAAAGTTAGATTTATAGAGAATTAAATATAATTATTTGCGATGAATGTTGTGCGACTAAAATAAAGTACAATATGGCATGGTTATGAGTCACACAAAGATCAAAATAGAAAGCTGGCACGTCTAGGACAAGGGTATAAAATTTGTAGGAAGGCAATGGCTAGGGTAGTGCTCAAATTATCGAAGCAACGATAAAGTGCAACAATCAAATAAAATTACAGCAATTAAATATAATTAAATATCATGTAATCATTAACACATTAAATTAAATAAATAAAAAGACAAAAATACTCATATTCTGAAATATTGTAGTGACAAGTCTACCCTCCTTAAAAGAATTTCGTCCTCAAAATTAAAATAAACTAGCACAAGAACAAACAATCAAACAAGGAATTATACCTCAAGTCTCGAAGAGATACAGACACTGCTCGCGTATTTCATCCTCTCTCTCCCAGGTTGACTCACCTGGAGAGTGATGTCTCCATGCAATATGAACCAAAAGAATAGTCTGGTTCTGCAATACCTTCTCTCTACGATCCAAGATCTCCACGGGCTGTTCAGGATAGCTGAGTGTCGTTCCAACCTCGATCTTTGAGTGATCTAGTACATGACTAGGATCTGTTATGTACCGTCTCAGCTACGACACGTGGAACTCGTCATGCACTCCATCTAGAGCAGGCAACAAGTCCAGTCTATAGGCCAGTGCACCGACCCTTGCAAGAATACCGAAAGGTTCGATGTAACGTGGACTAAGCTTTCCACCTCTACCAAAACAAATCGTGTCCCGTGTCAGAGAAATCTGTAGGAACACCAAATCACCGAACTAAAACAAACAGTCTTAACATGCAATCTAAAACAAACAATCACAAACCAAAAATAACAAAACCTATACCTGAAACTCTAGGGGTCTACGATGGCTATCGGCCCAATGCCGCTGTCTGTCCTGCACCACTCGCAGTTTGTCTCTGATGAGTTTTACTTTTCTGCTGCATCCACGATCATTTCTGGTCCTAACAAAGCTCTCTCTCCAACATCGTCCCAAGATAACGGTGTACGATACCTCCGCCCATATAAAGCCTCGAATGGTGACATCTCAATGCTGGCCTGGTAGCTGTTGTTGTAAGCAAACTCTACTAGGTATAGATAATCCTCCCAAGAACCTTCGAGATTCAAAACGCAAGTGCGTAGCATATCTTCAAGAGTCTGAATAGTCCTTTCAGACTGCCCATCTGTCTGGGGGTGATACGCGGTACTGAACTTAAGTTGAGTGCCCAAGCTAGCCTGCAAACTCTTTCAGAAGTGGGAAGTAAAATGACTATCCCGATCTGAAATAATACTCATAGGAACTCCATGTAATCTGACAATCTGTCGCACGTACATCTCTGCTAACTTCTCTGTCGATGTACCTACTTTGAATGGTAAAAAGTGGGCTGATTTGGTCAACCTATCCACGATGACCCAAATTACGTTATTTTTTCCTGGAGAACATGGAAGTCCTGAAACGAAGTCCATAGTCACATGCTCCCACTTCCATTCGGGGATGAGTATAGGTTGAAGTAATCCTCCTGGCCTCTGTCGATCTGCTTTTACCTGCTGTCACACTAAACATCGGGATACAAAGCGTGCTACTTCGTGCTTTATACTATACCACCATACGTGTTCCCTCAGATCTCGATACATCTTGTTGGCACCGGGATGCATCGAGTACTGAGATCGATGTGCCTCCTGTAAAACCTCTTTGCACAGATCTTCACTTGGTACACACATTCTCGTGCCATATCGCAAAGATCCATCATCCGCAATAGTGAAGTCATCTGTCAATCATGTCCGAACTTGTGCCCTGATACTACTCAGAGTCTCATCATCATACTGTGCAGCTCTAATTCTGTCCATTAGCTCTAATTGTATCTGTAATCCCCATATCTGAATCTCAACACCTGGAACTAGCACTTTAATTCCCAAGCTCTCAAGATCAGCCAATAAATATCTATCTGTAGTCAAGTACATAGCCATCGGATACCTGCTCAAGGCATCAGCGACTACGTTAGCCTTTCCTGGGTGGTACTACAATAAGATATCAAAGTCTTTCATCAACTCTAACCACCTCCTCTGCCTCATATTCAGGTTCTTCTGTATAAATACGTACTTCAAGCTCTTGTGGTTCTTGAAGATCTCTACACGATCTCCGTACATATAGTATTTCTACAACTTTAGAGCGAAGATAACTGCTGCTAGCTCCAAATCGTGAGTGGGATAGTTCTTTTCATGAAGGCGTAATTACCTTGAAGCATAGGCAATTACTTTCCCGTGCTGCTGAAGAACGCAACCCAAACCTTTTTCTGAAGCCTCACTGTAGATAGTGAAACCTTATGTCCCTGATGGCAACGTCAAAACTAGCGCTGTCGTCAATCTCTTCTTCAGCTCATCAAACGCGGCTTAACATTCCTCTGTCCAGACAAAATCCACATCTTTCTTGGTCAGCCTATTAATTGGTTTTGCAATCTTGGAGAAGTCTTGTACGAATCTCCTGTAGTATCCTGCTAGTCCGAGAAAGCTCCTGATTTCAGCTACCATACTGGGGGTAGCCCATGACTCCACTGCCTCTATCTTCTTTGGGTTAACTAAAATTCTATCACCCATTACCATATATCCAAGAAATTCAACCTCGTCAAAGAAGAATTCACACTTGGAAAGCTTCCCGTACAACTCCTCTTTCCTAAAAATCTCCAAGACCATCCTCAGGTGCTCTTCGTGCTCTACTGGGGTCTTCGAATACACAAGAATATCGTCAATGAACACCACTACGAACTTATCAAGGTACTGGTGGAATACCTTGTTTATCAAGTTCATGAATACTGTGGATGCATTTGTTAAACCAAACGACATTAATATAAATTCAAACTGGCCATATATGGTCTAAAAAGTTGTCTTTGGTATGTCTTCTCTCTTCACCTTTACCTGGTGATAGCCTGACCTCAAGTATATCTTTGAAAATACCTTTGCTCTGCTCAATTGATCAAAAAGATCATCTATCTTTGGCAACAGATATGTATTCTTGAAAGTGAGGTTGTTTAGAGCTCTATAATCGATACACATGCGTACCGTGCCGTCCTTCTTCAGTATGAACAATAACGAAGCTCCCCATGGCAAGGAACTGGATCTAATGAAACCTTTGTCCTGTAGTTCCTCAACTTGCTTCTTTAGTTCTACCAGCTCGCTGTTGTTGACTCTATAGACATGTTGTGAAATAGGCTCCGCACCTGGTATCAAGTCTGTAAAGAATTCAATATCTTTGTCTGGCGGCAAACCTGGCAACTCCTCTGGAAATACATCCAGGAATTCCGCTATCAGAGGATATGGTAACTCCTCTTCTTCCTTCCTAGCTCCGCAAAAAGTGCCTCTGCTCTGCTTTGCTGCTCCTCTGGCAACCTCAAACTCTAGCTCTCCTGGTGGTCAAAATACTACTCTGCCTCCGTGATAATCTATAGTAGCATGATGTCTACTCAACCAGTCCATTTCGAGTATAATATTATATCCCGAAAGTGGCATGACGAGTAAACTCACGCTCAACTCGCGGCCTCTCAATGATACTCTCCGATCCTTGCAATAATCACTGACTAGGATAATGCCTCCTCCTGTTGTGATCTTGTAAGTCCTATCTAACGGTTCTATTTCTAAATGATGCTCAAGGACAAAAGATACAGATACAAAACTATGGGAAGCGCCAGAATTAAATAATGCAAGTGCTGGAATAGAATCGAGAGAAACTGAACCTGAAATTACGTCTCCAGCTGGCTCGACCTCCTAAATCGTCATGGCATAAGCGCATCCCTGTGGTGCTCCTCTCTGCTGCTGCTGGTGCTGAGCAAACCTCAGCTGCTGTGGTGGAAGTGAAGGTCCCCTCTGCAGGGCTCCTGGTACTGTAAGTACTCTGGCTGGTCCTCTCTGAGCGGTTGTTCTACCCTGATGAGTCAGAATAGATGGGTAGTCCCTAAGCTGGTGTGCTAATGATCCATATGACAAGCATGTACCCAACCTCTTCTTGCATATGTCTCTAGTATGTCCCATCTTCCCATAATACGTACACTGGGCAATAGGCTGATTTTGTCTTAGTGGCTGCTGCTGCTGGATGTGTCCTCGAACTGGTGTTTGGTGCTGCTGATGTTGCTGCTGGTACAGCCTCTGTTGTTGTTAAAAGTGTGGGAACTTGGCCGGTCCTGTGTTACCACATGTTCTTTCAAAAGTGTCACGTCCTCTCTTGGGCCTGAGGTCCAAGTCATCTTCAGCAATCTGGGCATCCATCAGAATACCCTTAAATATTGCATTACGTCATCCCGAAGTATGAGACTTGATCTCTCTATTCAACCCCTTCCTGAATTTTTGTGCCCTGTCGCCTGGGTCTCGAATCATCGATGGCGCGAATGGACTCAAACGGCAAAACTCCATGGCGTATTCGTCAACTGACATGCTCCCTTGGACTAAGTCATGGAACTGACTTTCCAATGCTCCTAAAGCTACGTCATGAAAGAACTTCTCCTTGAATAGCTCCTTGAAGGCCTCCCAAGTAAGTCCTTTGTTAGTGAGCCTTGGCTCTGTATGATACCATGTCAGCGCGATATCAAACATCTGACTGCCAGCGGCCTCGATATGAAGAATCTTTAGAATCTGCGCCAAACGCAAGTTTCTCTCTATATCCTCTAGCCAGTCATCAGCATAGAGTATTCCTTCGGTGCCTTTGAACTCTCGAGGCATCATCCTCTTGAAGTCCACTATAGTACCTGGCCTCTGGTGCTGCTGGCCAGGATGCTGTTGTTGTCGTGCTACTCTCTCCACAGCCTGGAGAGCCACCTGATGAGCATTCTCCATGCTCTCTCTCATCAGCTCTGTCTGTGCCTAGTGCGCCTCTGCTTGCACCCTCTGAGCCTCAGCTTAACATGCTGAGCTTCTGTTGTCACTCCCTGGGCCTCTAACATGCCCTGGATAAGTGCGAACATCTGTGCCCCGTCAGTGGGCATACCTTCGAGAATCGGAGCCGGTGGTGGTGGAAGGTTGTCCGTCATAGCTGGGGCAATCCTCTGAATAAGTGGAGAGGAATCCCATTAGCTGTAGATACTCCCACATGAACAGGAGATGTAGGAGGAACTCCAGATGTTTGTTCGTCAGGTCAAGAGGTGGCAGACCTCTCCGAAGCTGCTGCTCCCATTCTCAAGGACCTAGTCTTCGGCGGCATCCTAAAGATAGATCGGAAAGAATCGATTAAGGTAATAGATATGATATCATCAAGGAAGGACAGCAAAATTCTAAAGGAAGCAATCATTAAAAATAGTATTGTAAGATCAAAATTTCCTAGTTGTGATTGAGCATACTCTCATCCTAAATCATATTTCCTATATCCTATTGCAGGCTCGCAGTAGTACAACTAAGTTGTCGCACTACCATGACATCGCACAACTTGCGAAGCTAGACCAGCATAGGCCACCACAAAAAAATGTGTCACGACCCATACCCGGAATTTGGGCATGAGTCGTAGGTACGTCTAGCCTACGCCGCAGCATCGGCGGTAGAACACTGTCTAGGTCTCAATAATATACTAACATAACTCACAACCTGTCAATGATACAACACCAATAAAGAGGACAATGGAATAATATCTCATAATAGCTCATAATGTAAACTCAATCATAATAACTATAAGAGTATAAAGGCACGATAAAAGATAAGAAGAATGACATAGTCAAACACAATATCTCAAATAGAGATAAACTACAGTCTAGCTGTCCAACATAATAAGTTTCCACAAGTCTCAAATTAAACTCCACATAAGCCTCTAAAATAAATCTCAAAATAAGTCTCAAAGCATAAAATAAATGTTGTCTAGATAACTGCAGGTAGTATCTCCTCTAAAGGAATAGACTCCTTTAAGATCTCTGGTATGTAGTCTGCGTCTATACCTGATCCATAATGTGTGGGACAAAAATCCTCATGATCCTCTGGAAAAAATATTCAGTCAGGATTGGAGCAAAGTATAAGCACTAACAGCAGTTCCACATATATTGACAAAAACTATAATACAGTGTAAAGAAATACAAGATAGATATAAATACTAGCAATAGCAATACTGGAATAATGAAGTACTGGAAATAAGAAATACTGGAGCATCTCATCATCAATGGTACATCTTGCAATAAAATAGAAATACAAGTGCATGATAGAACAATAAACTAGAATATAAGTGAATACTAGAACTATAACTAGAACATAAGAAATGCTAGATCAATAAACTAGAGATACATGTCAAGAATATCTAGCTAAGTATGTGAAACATCAGCATATCATGTGATCGGCTTGGGACTGATCAGGCTTGTTACATATTATTAGCTATGATTCATGTAAGATCAGGCTAACCATCCAGATAGCTATGATACGAGCAATAGTCAGGATAATCATATATAACAGGCTATGAGGCATGTAATGGTCAGGCTACACCGACGTGAGGTGTGGGTGAGCTATGATGCATGTAGAGTTGGGTATGATCACATAAGCTACTAATATTTTCTCGTCCCCAGCTAGCACGATGGATCCCAATCACGACTCCTCGTGACAGGTCTCGATGATGCCAACTCGTATATACAACAGTGTCAGAATCATGTACACTATACAACTAGAATCATAGAGATAATCAACATAATAAAAACTGTCAGAGAATGTACTCGCATGTGGTCCTCTGCTGAAAATACCAATGTCCTGTTTCTAAAGTATCGTCTGAATAATCCAACAGTCCTATAGACATTATTTAATGATAATATAAAATCAGTCGATACACTAACATACACACCATCAAAAATACAATGAACTTAGAGACTACGCTAGGGATGACACAATCAACAGTACAGGGTCAAATGTTCGTCTAGTTGGACGGGTGTTATGTCTGTAATTGCTGTGCGAGATCAGACAGTCAAAATAACACGGTCTTGCCAGTACGTCAGTGTACATAAGGCAGTCTACTAACAATTTACAGGGCCACAGGGTCAAAGCAATTACGGAATATCCGTAATTAACACTAGGGTCTCATATTACATATATAAATATATATATAGTCTTAACTAGCATAGTATTTAATTACTTACAATATATATACATAGCATATACAACCAATAATTATATATATACCAATTGACTACATATACTAAATATATATATACTAATAAATAATATACATATACTAAATGTATACATACTAAACATATATACATATACATATACGCGTACGTATACGCATACGAGATTGGGTTCATTCGCATAGCCTAGAAATCAACAACCAACGAACATGTTATGAAAATACGCTAGATCTATCGTCATTCACACATACGTATACGCGTACACAACATAAGGGTACAATTCGCACCTGCTCGCGCGCGTGAACTGGGTGTTCGACGTCGAGGTGGGCTGCTGTCGAGGTATGGGAACGCTGACAGGCGGTCGGCGAGGTGTTCAGTCGAAGGGAGTCGACGGGATGGGCTCGGTGCAGTCGGGATCAGCGAGTCATCGTCGAGGGGAGTGCTCAGTGAATGGCAGCAGCTTCAGGCAGCTTCAGCGGGGTGAGAACGGCTCCGATCGTGACGAGGAGGGCGGAGGCGACTGACAACGGCGTTTAGACGAAGTATACGGTCGGGTTGGCAGCGGCTTCAGTCGTTCGAAGGGAAGTCAACTCCGGTGTGGTGAAGGAGAGTCGGGGTGGTGGGTCGTGCTTAGGTGTTGTCGAGAGCGGCTCAGGCGGCGGGATGGCAGGAATCAGTCTTCTCCGGCGAGTGCAGGCAGCTGCGGGCGATTGAGCAGTGAGTCGAGGCTGCTCGGATCAGGCGGAGAGGGTTGGGACAGCGGGTTCAGCGGGAGATGGCGAGGCGGGTTGAGTGCTGGGTTCACGATGGATGCGGGCTGGGGTACAGACGTCGACGGGGTTGCTTCGACGAGTCTTGGCTGGGATCGGCGGGAAGAAGAAGAAGATGGTAAAGAACAGGAAATGGGTGAAGGTCGGCTGGGAATTAACTTGGTTTAGGAATAGAAAGAAAAAATAAAGAAAGGAAAAGAATATATATATATATACATATAAAGGTGTTGGGTTGACCTAGAAAATTGGTCCACATACTCCTTAGAAAAAGGGCTTGGCTTGTCATGTAGCAATTTGGAGGGCTAGGATTGCATTGATTCAAAATTGGAGGGCTCTGGTTTGATGAGGGTGATGTTGAGTGTTACACACTCAAAAAATTAGAGAAAATTCACATGAAGGAAGAAAAGGGTTTTCTTTATGTGTTGTGTCCAATGGAGTAGACACCTCAATGCACTTTTGCATAAAAGTATCCAAAAATTAGAAAATTGCACAAAGTTGGGCTTTTGGTTTAATTTAATTAAAATTAATATCATTGGTGTTCTAAAATTAATTAGAAGTACATGGAATTGAAATTAGGTGCGACACAAGTATCATGAATGAAGAAGACTCAAAGTAGAATATTATCATAATTTGGGTTACACAAAATAGGTCAAGATTGTGTCTCCAATTTTAATTGGAATGCACAATAATGCAAAGTTGGATTTATAGAGAATTAAATATAATTGTTTGTGACAAATATTGTGCGACTAAAATGAAGCACAACATGGCATGGTTATTAGTCACACAAAGATCAAAATAGAAGGCTGGCACGTCTAGGACAAGGATATGAAATTTATAGGAAGGTAATGGCTAGGGTAGTGCTTAAATTATCGAAGCAACAGTAAAGTGCAACAATCAAATAAAATTATAGAAATTAAATATAATTAAATATCATGTAATCATTAACACATTAAATTAAATAAATAAAAAGATAAAAATACCCCTATTCTGAAATATGGTAGTGATAATAACACAAGCATCCAAAAAGGTACTAAAGAAGCAATCAATCAAAATAGATGGAAGGAACAAAAAGAAAGAATAGAACTCGCTAACCCATCACCTGTAGTATCGGTCTTCTCGACCGTTATCACAAATGCTCTGCCCTACCGAGGTAGCTCCCTCTGCGGGTGATGAACAATCTGTGGTGCTACATGTGGCCTAGCTCCACCTCTCTGCCCTCGATCTGTACCCTGGACTGGACGATAAAGGGTCCAGAGATAATCCTTTACCAAATGCTCCGTTAATCTACAATGTAAGAACGCTCCAAGTCTCTTTTGGCACATCTCCCAAGTGTGCCTAGTTCTCTTATAATAGGTGCATTGAGGAGCCTGTTGCACCCGTCTATGAGGCTATTATGGCATCCGCTGTACTGGAGCTCATACTGGAGAAACAATTGGCTCTTGTATTTGATATTGCTGCTGATAAGCTCTTAACTGTATGGAAAACTGTTGTTGCTGGAGATGATAAGGCCCCTGATACTGTTACTGGAACTGCGGCCTCTTCTCCAGTCCCGCACTGCTATTGGCACCCCAAACATATCACGGTCCCTCTTTGGCTACAAGTTCCACTTTCGCTCGACCTTGCGTACCTCCGCAAGTATCTCAGAATACATCTCATAGAAAGATGGAATGAGGATCTTCACTTTCCAATTCAGACCCTCATAAAAACGAATAGCCCAAACTTCTGGCTCCCTCATCAAGTACTCCGCAAACTGTCTTAGCCTTCCAAACTCTGTGGCGTACTCCTCTACGGACATGCTCCCCTGTGTAAGGCTGTCAAACTGCCTTTCTAAGTCCAATCTGTCCGTTCGAGCAAAGAACTTCTTCTTGAAGAGGTCCTTGAATACCTCCCAAGATCGCTATTACGAGCCACTATAGGAAGGGGGTTCTCTCTCTCTCTCTCTCTCCACTTTATTTTACTCCAATTTAGATCTCCAATTTTTTTTTTTCAATTATACTCATCCCTCTATCAATTTCATCTCAAATAACTCTCAATCCCTTCTATTTTTATTATCTAATGAGCATTGGAGCTTGGATTGCAAGGAGCACTTGAGGAAGAAGGATTTGCCTAGGAGCTTGTGTCCTAATTGTGTCTATTTGGCTTTATATTGGGAATCCATCTCCCAATAGGTATAATTCTAGAATTTCTCTTCTAATTAGGTTCTAAATATTATATTTGACTATTATGAACCCTTCTATGGCTAAGGACTACCTATTAGAAGAAGAACTAGGTTCATATGACCCATATTGTCACTTTTACATTGAGTTTTATGCCTAATTTGGGAAAAATCTGAGATTAGAGCAACAAGTGTTTGATTCTATTTCTATTGTGTCTATTAATATTAGAGTAGCATTGGGTGTATCTACGTGTCTAAATTGGATACGGGGAGTCTGTGTCATGAAACTCCCATGATATGGAGGTGTAAATCTAGTAATTTCTATGTATAGGTGTCCCCTAGTATCATTTCCTATGTAATTGCATTAGAATAAGTTGTTCTAGTAGTATTTATATTATATTTGATATATTTAATGATATTATGTATTAATTTGGTTGTGTATCATAGTATTAGAGAAGGGGGGTGTTGGTGTCATAAGTAACCATGTGATACATGTGTGTATTAATAGTCAAATTCTCCATATTGCATTAAAATGGCTATTTTGATTATTAGTGATACTCTAATTACTATTTTAGATGTGTTTTATATTTATGGGGGTGTATTGTGTTGATGGAAAGGAGTATCATAGGTGTTATGGTGTATTCTAGCTGATGCACATAGGACGTTTGTTGTGTTGACTATAGGTGTGGGGGACTCATTATTTGTGTGTGTTTAGATGTGTATTAGTGAGTGGGCCAAGTTAGATATTAGTGTATGTGTATCATGAGTGATATTAGGTGAGGTTAGTGTGACTGTGAGTGCTCGAGTGCACTAGACTGTGGTACTCAAATTTGTGCACCTGTGTGTGTGTGAGTGTGAGAGGGAGATGAGGTATTGGTGAGTGTCTCGGTAGCTGATTTTGTGTTTATGCATATCAACTCAGATATGTATTAGGCTATGAGTAGTATGGATGTTAAACATGAGTTAACAGCAGCTATTAGTGTGGAGGGAGTTCTAGGTGCAGATTAGTTGCCACTGCATTCAGTTGCAAACATGTAGGTGGTCGAGATTGTTGCCTGCAGACATGTGTGTTCCTAAATCAGTGAAGGAATAATGCCTAGGAATGTTAGTGAGGGTTCAAGGGAGAGATATGTATGTATGTGTTTAGACGTAAAGGTTAATGTGTTCATTAATGATTAACTGTGATGTGTGTGAGGGAGTAGGTGTAGTAACTAGTGTAATGTTAGGATAACACATCTATCCATGATGAGAAAGGTTCATGGAATATTAATTGTAGTTGGAATGTCTAAGGTATTGATAGTGTTTAGTGTAGTTGTTAGAGAGTATTAATATTTAGAGCTTGAAAGTGCTTTAGTGTACATATTTTTATGGTAATGTGATTGCATATATGTGTTTTGTGTCAAGTACTTGTGAAAAAGATAGAGGAATATTTAGGTTGAAGCAGCAGATTGATGTTATTGTTGTTGTTGTGGATGTATTGTTATCTGTTGTAGTTATTTTTTAGGTCGAGTGATGAGGGTGCAGTGGTGGTGTTCAGTTGATAGCGGTTGGGTAGGCAAGCCAGCTGCCATTTGGGATATCTGTGGTTGGGCTCAGGTTGGTGGTGCAATCTAAGTTATTATTGCAGATCAAAAGGTAAAGGAATATAGGATCAGAAACCATAGCAGTAATTAGTGATGGGGTTAGTATTAAGGTAGAATTTATGTCGAGGTAAGGGTAGAGGAGATATGTTAGATGGGGTAATGTGTGCATGAGGTGTATCAGTGAAGGAAGACTAGGGGTTAGTGAATGTGCCAAGAGGGTATCAAGGTAACCTAGTATCTTGCGAGTAGGTTAGATGAGGTAATATGTATTAGTAAGTGTAATGAGTGTCAGGTGGAGTTGTGAAGTGTGGTATGAGAAGTGGCAGTGAGTACAAGATGTGTTTGTGCTCTGTGTGGGCTGTATCAAAAGGAATATTTGTGGGTGTGTGACTGAGAGAGGAGGTTGTGTCAGGGAAGTGTAACAGTGATACATGAGTATCTAGGAGAAGAGGAATTGGGTATTAAGTAAAGGTTTTGGGTTGAGATAGTTAGTATCAAGGAAATTGGTGGTGATTAAATTATGGGGTGGGGGTAAGATATTGGCAAGGTATAGATTATATGCTAGGGTATTAACTATATGCTAAGATATGAGTGCTATGGGTCAGGTAATGAGTTAAGGTATTATAGGTAGGAGTTAGATAGTTATAAGAACACCTAGTATTGATACCTAGTATACCATACCAATAGATTATGACCTCGAACACCTAGAACTAACTAGGTATTAGCTAGTATTAGTTAGTTTGACCCTATAGATCAACCATATAGGTATTTATGGACTCTAACATAGGTATTGACTTAGTTTGACCTAGTTTGACTAGTATGACCTAGAAATGATCTAAAAATCATATTTTAGCTTATTTTAGTATATTTCATTCTAATACACCAATTGATATGGCAATTCATATATAGGTCTGTGTGACGCAAGTTCGGATACTGTTTCGTATCTCTTGTTCAGGACCACAGATGAGTATATTTTTTAATAGTTTTCATTATTTGATCATTATTATAATTCAAGTATTTAGAAATGTTACTTATGATTTTTGATATGAGGGTACATGGATTGGTATTGACATTGGATCTTCAGTCATGAGATATTACCTTGACTAATCGCAAGGATATTGAATATTGTTCATCGTTTGTTATTGGATAACATTGGATAATATTGGTTAACATTGGATACATTGGCTTGTAATGTATCATGGTTGGATCTATTGTATCAGTCAGAGCGGAGAAAGTACTAGCTAGATACGTAATTAAGAACTATTGGCAAGTAGTATAAATTATCGGCTACTAGCTAATCATACACTTCATGTATGGTTGAGCTAGTTTTTTCTTAGTGTATATCATTGAATCTCCTAACCCGATCACATATCTGGATACTATTTCAAAATTCTTAGTATAGTTGTTATTTTTTATATTCAGTTCATAGACTATATTGTCTTGTATCCGATATTGTAGTTTTATTCTCTTTTATTTTATGTATGCACTGGCTGTACCCTATTGCTTATATTGTATGTCTCTTTTTTCTATTTGCCATTGTGTAAACCCCCTCACCCAAAAATAGGTATTTCGTGTGTATTTGTATTTCTTGTAATTGTTTTAGATTATTTTTTAAAACAAATTAAAACCCAATAATTTTATTAGGACACTTCACCATGGTTTGGACATTAATAATATAGGATGGCCCCAAAATATGTATCGTCCTTCATAGGAAGTAGCCTACACAGGAGACACTACTTGTAGGATCTTTCGTGGCACGAAAATTCGGTCCCTTGGTGTTAGTATGACATTAGTGTAACGACCATAGATTAATGGTTAAATATTTAGATATTATATATAATTTATTTATGGTTATTTTTTAATCCCAACTTCCTACAATTAGCATCCCAAAATTTTCCCTGCCAAGTTAGTCAATTTTCCTTTTTATAGATTTTATATTATTTACTATTACCTATTTTGTGGGAGAACCATTTAATTAATTACTTAGTTAATTAGATAATATAATTATTCGATTTATTGTAACTAGATAAATATATAATTATTAGTTATAAAATATTCATAAAATATTTTGGGTGTAGTATTTTGTTAAAGCTGTACAAAGTAATTTTCTAGAATTTATTTGGTGTGCAAATATTATTTTTGGATTTTTAGCCTCATCCTTATAAATAAATATATGGTTATTAAATAATAATAATAATAATAATAATAATAATAATAATAATAATAATAATAATAATAAAAGAAAAGAAAAATAAAATAAAAGAAAAAGAAAAAGAAAAGCTAAAATGAAAAAAAAACCCTAAGGAAACTAAACCCTACCCACAACGTTTCTTCCCCCACAGCCCAGTACCAGCGCCTATCACCCAGTATCTCTCCCCCCCCTCTCTACCTATATATATATATATATATATATATATATATATATATATATATATATATATATACACACATCAATAATAAAACCCTAACCCAAACCCTAACCCTCCAGCCCCGGCGACTGGCGACCGCCGACCCCCGCCGACCTCAGCCCCACGCCAGCGTCGACCGTCGCCCCCCTGCACCGCCTCTGCCGCCGTCGCCGTTCGTTTGCGCACCGCGCGCGTGAACAGCAGCACCATTTTTCTCCCATCTTCACGGTGATGTATCTCCTTCATTTTTGATTATTTTTACATACGGTTTGTTCGTGTATGTTTACAACCTAACCCTCTAGGATTTTCATTAAAGCGGGACAAGTTTTCTTTTCCTAGATTGGTCGAAAAATCGACCGAAAAATGACCGAAAAACTGACCAAAAATAGTTCAGAAACTTCAACCCGAACCCTCATGTTCACACCCAATTTGCCGTCAACCTATTTAATATTTGCAAAAACTAATTAAAGAGTTTTTTTTCTCTATATAACCAAGAATTTTTTTGTTCTTTTAATTTTTGTTAATTTATTCTATGTACAAAATTATTCGGCCTCTAAATTGACCAAAAACTTGACTTTTTAAAATTGGAAAAATTATGATACGGAGCACGTCCCGCCACCGCCTTGTCGTGTATCAATTGCACCAAAAGGCGCGTATGGTATATCCTGACGTGTGGGCTTTCGCGAAAGCTGATTCGGACGTGTGTGCGCGTCAGAATCAACCCATATCCGTAAAAAGTCCCCATATAACGACTTTGGTAAAATACTATACCATTTAGTGTACGCTCGTCGGAATGCGATAAAAATTGTGTCATTGGATTCGTTGTATCACGCTGGTCCTGTGACCCAAGTTTCACGTGATTCCGAGACAATTGACCAAGCCGCTTATTTGCGTGCCCTACGGTTGACTTTTAGGGCAAATTTGTGTTCGTCTCACCGGAATCCAAAATTGGATATACCGTTGAGTTCGTATTGATGTTTAGAATTTATTTGAAAAATAATTTGTCCCATTTAGAGACCTTTACCCCTAGCACGTATTTCGGTGCAAAGTGGACCACATGTGGATCCCGCTTTGACCCAAAATTACTGTTTTTGCCCTGTGTTCAAATTGGACAAAAGGGTAGTATTTTCTGACTATCTTGCTTATTCTGGAAACGTTGGTGATATTTATTTTAGCATCCGGAGATGTTTATTCGGAGGCCATAGTTTCTGATCCTATGTACTTGACACCTGGACGTTTATATTACGCAGCTTTCTTGCTAGGCAAGTATACCTTGCCATTATACTGTGATTTATATCCCATATGATGCATATAGTTTATTTTTTATTTAGTTTATTTGTTTTAACTGCTATATAAACTGTACGTCCAAGAATAATTGGGTACAACGACGGTAGCGTCGTATTTTATCTTTATTATATATTATACATGTTGACCTAGTTTTACGAGACCACCACATGATCATGAGACATTCTTATATTTTATTTGGTTGTGACATATTTTTTACACGAGTTATGAGTCTCATATAGATCACGGACTTGCGTGACGGGTTTAGCCACCTGTACGTATGAGACGTGCGATAGAAAATAACTGCTGTTAGAATTTATATGCTAAAAGACTTGGCAGTTATTAGAGGTATCATCGTGTCATGGATATGACATGCTTAGAGCATGGGGTGGAAAGAACAACAAGTAAGGCATTTGGGCTCCTTTGTACTTTCCTTGTGTAACCCGTACACTCCGCCGGAGATATGCGGTCATGATGACCCCTATATATTACCTGACAACCTTTGGCGTTCAAAAGACGACATGCTTTGTAAGCCCCTGATTCTCCGAGAGAATCAGGCCAATCCTATTTTATCCAGATAGCCCACTTGTTGAAAGTTGTTCTCAAAGTGTATCTGTTTACGTCCCTTAGAGGACCTGGTCTCTTTCTAGGTGAAGACGATCATGACTATTTGCAGGAGCATGGATCATGACTTACTACTTATCTCTCCTTCGAGGAGGTCTTCTCTTCGAGCTTCATTGTTTATTAGATGTACTTATTGTGTTTACTTTTATATTCTAGTTGGTAGTGGATTTGTCTCCATCCAACTATTAGTCCTTCTCGACTAGTTCATATTTGGTTTATTGACATATATGATCATTTATTTCTTTATGATTCCTGTGGATGAGATTTAGTTATGCCCTGTGACTTGTGACATATATTTACCACTTGTGAATTGTTATTCATAATACAGCGTACGTATGCGTATGGTTTCCATATATTGGAGTCGCCATATACATACGGCTGGCAGGTTGCGTATTCGTAGTCCTACGTATTTTGGGACTGGGGTGTGACATGTTTTTAGTGGTGGCCCATACAGGTCAAGAGTATATTGTCTCGGTTACGTTACTATACCGAGCAAGCCTGCACCTAGGATTATAGTATAGGATCTCATCCACATTTGACTATGACCCACCTTTCTTCCATCTGTTCTATTTAAATAATTGCATCCTGCTTGATTCATGTGCTTCCCTAATAGTTCCTTGAGTATAACCTTCTGCGAGAATATAGAAATTCTTGTTGTTAGGATGATAATTAGGGTAACACTCCTACTAAGAATACAACTAAAATATTGCTACATCACTAAGTTTAGAATACCTAATGAACCCTAACATCCCTTACCTATAAATTGATTGACCAATATCCCTTGATATATTTATGAAGGACTTGAGAGTAGTATAGACACTACTAGGGTTAGTTAGAAATTTGGCCATATTGTTTGACCCTAGTATTGAGGAACCAATAGAAATCCAAGGTTGATATTAGGACTAAACCTAACATTCATAGTGAGATAATATTAGAACTATAAATTTAGATTTTTGTCTTGATATTAGCAGAACAGTACCTTAGGAAGCCAAGAGGAATGAATACAACACTTTTTCCTTGATCATACCTCGAATACAGAGATTAGCCTACCACATTCCCCTTAGGAAACCATGATATTATCAAGAGTCTCTCTATCTAATTTTATATCTTATTCCTCCGAAACCTTAATGCTCGCTATTTGTGCGACGACTAAAATTTTCTTTCATCTTTTAATTCGTGCCACATAACCCTTCTGATTGTAGGCCAAGTAATTTTTTTTATGTTAGGATATATAGTTTGCTAGGATTATAGTTGTTAATCTTGAATTTTGAAATTATGTGCTTAGTAGTTAGAACTTTATAGTTTGAGTTGCTCATTTATATTATAATTTTATGATTATCCTTTAGTTTCAAATCAAGTAATCTGTTCCACATATCTCCATATAGGTTATATCCTACTTCATTTGAGAACCAGTAACTTCTCTATTCTTAATATTAACGCTTTGTTCTATAAGTACTATGATTAAAACTTAAGATGGCCATTACCTATATAATGCAATAGGATACCCTAATAAGTACCAAGATCTTTTTTCGTATACCCTAACAAGAGTTTCTACTTTATTTACAAGAACAAGGTTATTTTGTAGATTTTTCTTAAGGTAGTTACAGTATTAGTTTATTTTTTTATGTTGGGTAGTATGCCTCACAACCTAGTATCTCGTAGTCCTTTTGACCAATTAATGAAGTGTAATTGAATGACACTAACTATAGGCTTCCATAAGAAGATAGTGTTTATCCAGACTGTAGAACTTAGAGGTCCATATCTCAATTTGGTCGACTAGAGACTTAGACAAGGAGTTGTATGCCACCTGTAGAGGCACAACACCAGACGAGTCCTATCTTCTTGGTGAACTTGAATTATTTTATACTTTTCCTTCATCATAATCCAGCGTACTTATATTTTCTGGACTACCTCGACTGATGCTGCTATTATATCCTAGTTTTGCAAGCTTATTCTTTTATCGAGCTTGTTCATGACATATATGTTATTGGATGCATACACTAATACAATTGTCTATTTAGAATCAGTGTATTATGGTCTGATCAACCTTAGTGCGCTTGGTTCGCTCTTCGTATAAACTACCTTACGTGGATTGAGATATATAGTTGACTCAACTTGTTAGACGAATATACTTGCCCTTAGACATCTTCGGGCACGCCTCATCGGTTACATAATTGTACTGATATGAGCATGCGAATACGAATTTACCAAAATAAGATTTTAATCCATAATTTCCTTGACAATTTTCTTTTGAATTCTTTAATCGCCTTGAACCCCGTATTTGTATTCTATCACCTCCTCCTTGAATTCTTTATTGTTGTTTTCCGTCTTTTCCTATTTTGGAAAGATGAACGCTCGTGCTTGGTATAAGTTTGATACACGAAGAGTACTAGATATACCCCATAGGCCAATCACATTATCTTGTGACTATCTTTTGTAATTAAGGGCATATCATATGTAATATATTTGGTGTTAAAAACTTTTGAGGATTGAATAACACGATTAAATAATTTGAGGAATATTTTTCTTAGATGTATAGCCTTATGTGATAGATGGATAAATTCTAAGTTGGGCAGAAATTACATTGTCAACTTGAGGTAAATTTCTTTTAGATTATGATCAAGTAAGATTAGATTGAGAGATTTAAGTCATTTTAATTTTGAGAATTTTTTTTGAAGAATGATTAAGACGATGAGGATTTAATAAATTTTAAAATCTTGATATTGCGGACCAAACATTTATACCTTGAGCACATGATTTGCACCAAAATTTTAAATATTGAAGGTTGAATCATCGATTTGAATTTTGAGGATAAATATAGAATTCTAGACTTTAACAATTGGTGAATTTGATTTAAAATTTTATAATTTGATGATTTGAATTAAAAGTTAAAATTCGATTTTGGATCACCTATTTAAAATATTGAGGATAAAAATTGAATTTAAAATTTGAAGAGTACAAAATTCATAAGTTGAAAATAGGAATAATATTTGATTAGAATTATTTTCTAGAGGAGATTATGATAGTTAGAAATTATGGTATAAATCTTGATGTGGGATGTCATATAGATTTGAATTAAATTTGGATGTGGATGATTTAAAAATTTAGGAGAGATTACGATAGGTTAAACTTTGATTTAAGCAGTAGTTATTTTAATTTTGGAGTAATTACGATGTATTTGAATAAATTCTGTTATTTAAATTTTGGAAGAGGTTGCGATTGACTTGTTTTATATGCGAATGTGAAGGATTTAGCCAATCATGTCTTATTTTAATTTCAAGGACAAAATTCTTTTAAGTTGGGTAGATTGTAAACCCCCTCACCCAAAAATAGGCATTTTGTGTATATTTGTATTTCTTATAATTATTTTAGATTATTTTTTAAAACAAATTTAAACCCAATAATTTTATTAGTACACTTCACCATGGTTTGGACATTAATAATATAGGATGGTCCCAAAATCTGTATCGCCCTTCATAGAAAGTAGCCTACACAGGAGACACTACTTGTAGGATCTTTTCGTGGCACGAAAATTTGATCCCTTGGTGTTAGTATGATATTAGTGTAACGACCATAGATTAATGGTTAAATATTTAGATATTATATATATATATAATTTATTTATAGTTATTTTCCAACCCCAACTTCCTATAATTAGCATCCCAAAATTTCTCCTACCAAGTTAGTCATTTTTCCTTTTTATAGATTTCATATTATTTACTATTACCTATTTTGTGGGATAACCATTTAATTAATTACTTAGTTAATTAGATAATATAATTATTTGATTTGTTGTAACTAGATAAATATATAATTATTAGTTATAAAATATTCATAAAATATTTTGGGTGTAGTATTTTGTTAAAGCTGTACAAAGTAATTTTCTAGAATTTATTTGGCGTGCAAATATTATTTTTGGATTTTTAGCCTCATCCATATAAATAAATATATGGTTATTAAATAATAATAATAATAATAATAATAATAATAATAATAATATTAGTGATAATAATAATACTAATACTACTAATAATAATAATAAAAGAAAAGAAAAGAAAAGAAAAGCTAAAAAGAAAAAAAATATAAGGAAACTAAACCCTACCCACAACGTTTCTCCCCCCGCAGGCCAGTACCAGCGCCTATCACCCAGTATCTCTCCCCCTCTCTCTCTACCTATATATATACATAAATATATATCAAACATAAAACCCTAACCCTAACCCTTCAGCCCCGGCGACTGGCGACCGCCGACCCCCGGCGACCTCAGTCCCATGCCAGCGCCGACCGCGCGCGTGCACAGCAGCACAGTTTTTCTCCCATCTTCACGGTGATGTATCTCCTACATTTGTGATTATTTTTGCGTGCAGTTTATTCGTGTACGTTCACAACCTAACCCTCTAGGATTTTCATTCAAGCGGGACAAGTTTTCGTTCCCTAGATTGGTCAAAAAATTGACCGAAAAATGACCGGAAAACTGACCAAAAATAGTTCAGAAACTTCAACCCGAACCCCCATGTTCACACCCAATTTGCCGCCAACCTGTTCAATATTTGCAAAAACTAATTAAAGGATTTTTCTTCTCCATATAACCAAAAAAAAATTTGTTCTTTTAGTTTTTGTTAATTTGTTCTATGTACAAAATTATTCGGCCTCTAAATTGACCAAAAACTTAACTTTTTAAAATTGAAAAAATTATGATACGGAGTGTGCCCCGCCAAACGGGACCGCCTCATCGAGTACCAATTGTACCGAAAGGCATGTATGGTATATCCTGACGTGTGGACTTTCGTGAAAGCTGATTCGGATATGTGTGCGCGTCGGAATCAACCCGTATCCGTAAAAAGTCCCCATATCACCACTTTTGTAAAATACTGCACCATTTAGTGTACGCTCGTCAGAATATGAAAAACTTGTGCCATTGGATTCGGGGTATCACACTGGTCCTGTGACCCAAGTTTTACGCAATTCCGAGATAGTTGACCAAACCGCCTATTTGTGGGCCCTACGGTTGACTTTTAGGGTAGATTTGTGTTCGGCTCACCGGAATCCAAAATTGGACATACCATTGAGTTTGTATTGACGTTTAGAAATTTTTTGACCTATAATTTGTCCCATTTGGAGACCTTTACCCCTGGCACGTATTTTGGTACAAAGTGGACCACATGTGGACCCCACTTTGATCCAAAATTATAGTTTTGCTCCTGTGTCTAAATTGGACGAAAGGATAGTATTTTCTGACTATCTCGCTTATTCTGGAAACGTTGGTAATATTTATTTCAGCATCCGAAGACATTTATTCGGAGGCCATAGTTTCTGATCCTGTGTACTTGACACCTGGACGTTTATATTATGCAGCTTTCTTGCCAGGCAAGTATACCTTGCCATTGTACTATAATTTATATCCCATATGATGCATGTAGTTTATTTCTTTTATTTAGTTTATTTATTTTAACTGCTATATAAATTGCGCGTCCAAGAATAACTTAGGTGCAACGACGGTAGCGTATTTTATCTTTATTATATATTATGCATGTTGACCTAGTTTTATGAGACCACCACATGATCATGAGGCATTCTTATATTTTATTTGGCTGTGACACATTTTTTAACGAGTTGTGAGTCTCATATAGATCACGGACTTGCGTGACGGGTTTGGCCACCTGTACATATGGGACGTACGATAGGGAATAACTGCTGTTAGAATTTGTATGCTAGAAGACTTAGCAGTTATTAGAGGTATCATCGTGTCATGGATATGATATGCTTAGAGCATGGGGTGGGGAGAACAACAAGTAAGGCGTTTGGGCTCCTTTGTACTTTTCTTGTGTAACCCGTACGCTCCGCCGGAGATGCGCGGTCATGATGACCCCTATATATTACCTGACGGCCTCTGGCGTTCAAAAGACGACATGCTTTGTAGGCCCCTGATTCTCCGAGAGAATCATGCCAATCCCATTTTAGCCAGATAGTCCACTTGTTGGAAAGTTGTTCTCAAAGTGCATTCACATAGATGGTTAGGCGACCCTTGGATGTTTATTTTTAGTACTTTATTGGCATGCTTCTATGTATCTTGTTACGTTTCTCTGAGGACCTGGTCCCTTTCCAGGTGTAGACGATCATGACTATTTATAGGAGCATGGATCAGGACTTGCTACTTATCTCTCCTTTGAGGAGGTCTTCTCTTCGAGCTTCATTGTTCATTAGATGTACTTATTGTGTTTACTTTTATATTCTAGTTGGTAGTAGATTTGTCTCCATCCAACTATTAGCCTTCTCGACTAGTTCATATTTGGTTTATTGACATATATGATCATTTATTTCTTTATGATTCCTGTGGATGAGATTTAGTTATGCCCTGTGACTTGTGACATATATTTACCACTTGTGAATTGTTATTCATAATACAGCGTACGTATGTGTATAGTTTCTACATATTGGAGTCGCCATATACATACGGCTGTCAGGTTGCGTATTCTTAGTCCTACGTATTTTGGGACTGGGGCGTGACACATTGCATCAGTTTATTATTTTTTTTATTGTATATAGCATCCTTTATTTACTGTTTTATAGTCTCTGTCAATTAATTGGAACTGCTATTGGGTTGTACTCATTCTATCCTGACTGGATATATTTTTCAGACGATGACTTAGAGGACTGGTGTCCTACGTACTACGGACCACGGGAGAGGATAACAACCTTTAGCCCTGACATTAAGGAGTGATTACCGGAAGGACTAGCCGGTGTCACTAGACACCTTAGTTTTATTTGCTTAGCTATTGTACTGGATATATCTCCAGCTTAGACATTTAGCATGTTATGTATATATCTTGAGATTCATTATGCTTTGTTGATAGACTATTTAGACTTGGATTTGATTGTAGTTGTGACTTTGTGATTACATTCTTTTATTTGATATCGTGTCATTATCTTTCTCTAGTTTTACTGTGATTGACTATTAATTTTTATATCATTATCATCATGTCCTTCGTATGGAGTTGGGATATCAGTGACATGTTTATATATTATTATGAGAAATAATTAGATAGTATTGTTGACCTAGATAGCTTTCTACCGCCGATGTTGTGGCGTAGGCTGGACGTACCCACGTACCCATGCCCTCACACCGGGCGCGGGTCATGACATCGAAGAAACGAGAAATCCTTACTGAAGAATAGCGCTCGCGTCCGCACCCTGGTTCAACTGATCCGATCCGACGGAAAGGTGAACTCGCCGATGAACTCGCTGTGTTACGGCAGAGCTATGCCACCGACAAGCTCAAAGCAGCCGATCACCATTGCTAGGGTTTCTAGGAGGGTAAAGTGAGAAAGGAGAACGGAACAGGGAAGAATTCGCAGACTGTTAGGTCATTATGGTTTTCTTAAGCTTTCTAGAAGAATGGTAGAAGAAGAGGAAGGGGAAAGAGGTCGGTTGCTGCCTGCTGTTGGTCTGTCCCCCATTCGCTGTTGGTTACAGGTCGGTGAACATAGAGGGGAATAAAGGGTATATACAATTATCCTTATTGCAAAATAAACTGCTATATTTACAAATTAATTTTATTAGTTAAAAGTGCTAGTTGATATCATCTATTTTTACTACTAATATTAGTACAATTATTACTATTGAACTAGGGAAATTATCTAAAAATTTATTTATTGATTACTTTTATAATAGAGGAGTTACAACGCTGGCGGATGGTTAGGGTTTAGAGGGATCGGAGAGGTTGCCGATGGCCGAAGGGATGGGACTTATGGTGAAGTTTCTCTCTCCCGTTATCAAGAGCACGGTGACACGTTCGTTGGCATCGCAGCAGATCAGCGATGTACCAGCTATAGCAGTTGGCAGTCTGGTCCCGGGGTTGATATTGAAGGCAGATTTGATGGAGAGGAGAGCATCCATGTCGGCTTCGTCACAACTAGAGGAGACGTTGATTGAATAGAAGAGAATAACCTGAAATAGAAGGAGAAGATAGAAGAAGCCATTTATGTTCTTCTTTGCTTTGGTTAGTGGATGGAGAAGACAAAAGAGCCTCTGTAATACAGCGGATAAAATTGGTGATGGTTTTGGTTGTGGTAGTGTTGGTGGTGGTGGAGTAAAATATTGGACTGAGAAGTAAGTACTCTCATACATGATTTTAATTAGTATGCATGAGAAGAATTAAAAATGGTTGTAATTAGGAATACCAAAAGGCACCTAAAAGCTGTTGTAATTAAGAATAACAAAAAACATATTTTATATTTACTTAGATATCCCTATTACTTTTTAATTAATATTTTAATCAGTAATTATATTGAAGGGTACTTTTTGGAAGAAAAATTACACGGTGCAGCCAACTTTTGGCATTATATAGTAGAATAGATATATAGATTCCTATGTATATGTTTTGATATGCATATCTAGAGTATTATATTATCATCTTCCATAATATAATGAGGCTTCAAAATGGCTTAAAAGTGAGCAGTCTAAGCCACATGTATATCATTAATTAATTATTTTAAAATAACATTACATAAAAAAATTATGAAAATAAATAAATTTGTTATAATAACACTACAAGGATTCAAACTCAGCCACCCAGGAAGAATACCTTCCATCTTAACCACATGAGTTAGAAGAGATATTTGTTTATAATTAGATAATATTACATAGCTAACCGAAATATATCTATAACTAATTATACTTAAAATATAATCAAATATATAACATATTTAAATATAAATATAAAAATATATATAATAAACCTTAATTTAAATATATTTAAATATTTAAACAATTTTATACTAATATGATAAGAAAAAAATTATTTTACGTGTAACGCATGCGAATTTACTAGTTTTGATAAAGAGTCAAATTTGATTTTAATCATGAAAGATAATTTAGGAAAGGAGACAATTTGTATATTTTTGTATATGAGGGTAGTATTTAAAGAGGAATCAATAAAAGAGAGCTAGTTGTATTATTCATTAATTACCTATTGGTTTATTTCTTAATATGCTTGGGATACATGACATACTTATATATGGTACATATTTAAAGATGAGCAGGAAAACTTAATCATGAAGATTTAAGATATTTGACTGCTATATATGGTTGGGATCATGATCCATCCCTTTTTTGTCCACCCCAAATATTTTCCTTGTTAACACCGTTGGATGGGCTTTAAGTCATCTAATCTTAACCGTTGATATAAATCAACGGTTAAGATTAGATGACTTAAAACCCATCAAATGATGTGACTATGGAGGATGCTTGGGATGGACAAATATATATATATATATATATATATATATATATATATATATATATATATATATATATATATATATATATATGAAAGTTTAATTACCGCTAGGTTAATATAGGATAGGCTTGAATCTATGGTTTTGTTTTGAATATAAATTTATATGGTTGGAATCCTATTTGTATAAAGAATTTCCATCTCCTAATAAATGGCATGTAACCATGGATTTGATTTGTTAACCAGGATTCAGATTACATCATATATATATAGCTTATTTTAAATATACTTGTAATTTATAGTAGAAATGAATTTAGTATATATTTATATATTTCTATTATAGGAAATAAATTAATAGTAAGACTATATTTAAATATTCCTTTCCTTACTTATCTTTATTAACTATTAGGTAATCAAGCTATATTCAATATTTTATTAATAATTTATTTATATCCATTACTAGAAAATAAAATAAAAACTAACCTATATTCTCATTTCTATTTATTTGCTTAACAAATGGAAGTGTTAGTATTACCTTATTCTAATTATATCACTACTTATTCAAGTACACTAGTAAATGCATGTGGGTTGCACGTAAAATAAATTTTTCTGATATTATTCTAAAATATTTGTACGTATATTCTCACGTAATTACAAATAAAAAAAACTAATGTAATATTATAACTAAAATATCTCTTCTAGCTCGTTTTGACACGTATGTATTTTAAAATTGACGAAAGATAAGATAGTAATTTTTTTAATTCATTTTTGAACCAAAACTATTTTAAAATGAATGAAAAAGTTTGTTTTAGGATTATTTTTTTATTTTTTATTTTTTGCTCCCGTAAGTATTTTAAAATTGACCGAAGATAGGAAAGGAATTTTTAAATTTTTTTTAACTGGAACTATTTTAAAATGAATGATAAAGTTTGTTTTATGATTTATTTTTGCTTTCGTATATATATTAAAATTGAGGGAAGATAAGATAGATTTTTTTTTTTTTGCTTATGTGAGTATTTTAAAATTTATCGGAAGATAAGATAGGAAATTATTTAATTATTTGATTCCATCTCGATAATCAAGGTAACATCTCATGACTGACGATCCAATAACAATACCAATCCGTGTATCAAAGTGTCAAAGAATCATAAGTAACATTTCTAAATACTTGAATTATAGTAGTAATCAAATAATGGAAACTATCAGAGAAAATACTCACCTGTGGTCCAGAGCAAATAATGCAAAACAGTATCCAAACTGGTGTCACACAGACTTATATATATGGAATATTACATTAATACAAGATTTTAGAATAAAAATAAGTTAAACTATTTCAATTCTATATCATAAAGCCATTTCTAAGTCAAAACAGTCAAATTAGGTCAACTATAGGTCAAACTAGTCAAACTTGGTCAAACTAGCTATTTCTAGGTTGTATGAGTCCATCTCTAGGATATTGGGTCCATACACTATGTATCTAGGCTATACTAGCTATGTTAGGATACTAGAGTATCGACACTATACCGTATCATAAGATACGAAAATATTAGATATAAAAATACAATAATATATATATACAAGATAAAAATATATAGTATCCCTATCTAAACTAATGCTAAGTGAATACCTTGGCTTTGAGCCAAATATGGTATCACACCACCTACACACTCCTCTTGATACACAAACCCAATACCTTACCCATAATCCAATATCTCATCTCGTATCTTAGTATCTTGGGATACCTATACTATATACAATTACTTTACCCTTGTAACTATTCTGATATATACTAATACCTTAGTTTATAATTAATACCTTAAACATTACCCTTATATAAACACTAGTATCTTAGTCTATGAGTATTACCTATTACCTTAACATATAGATTATAATTTAGCTCTATTAGGTATCAATCATTACCTTAAGTCATATTTAACATCTTAGCTCATCTAGACTACTAGCTCATAACCTAGTATAATACCTTTATACCAATATCCTAATCTACAACTTACCTAATTTCGAGATACTATCCAATCTTAACACTAGGATACACACTTAGTATCCTAAACTCACAACTCTAATAATTCTAACCAAATTACCTTGATACTAACCCATACTAATCTACTTATTAATTCCACACCCTCATTGTTGCTTCTGCTTACTGCTTCTCACTGCTGCTGTTGCTTATCACTGTTGCTGCTTACTGCTGCTGCTGCAGCTTGCGGCTTCTACTGCTGTTATAGCTTGCTGCTTCTTACTGCTTCTGCTACAGCTTCTTACTATTTCTGTTGCTGCTTCTTGCTTCTTCTGCTGCTGCTTACCACTGTTGCTGCTGCTGCTTCTGATATTGCTTCTTGTTGCTTATGCTGCGGCTTCTCACTGCTTCTCGACACCCGCAGCACATATACACACACATATACATATACACTCACACACACACACACACACACACACACACACACACACACACATATATATATATATATGCTTACAAATCAACACTAAAAGTGCACATGAACTTTCCTACTCTCCAATGAGCACCAACACACACACACACACACACACACACACACACACATATATATATATATATATATATATATATATATATATATATATATATATGCTTACAAATCAACACTAAAAGTGCACATGAACTTTCCTACTCTCCAATGAGCACCAACACACACACCAACACACACACACACACACACACACACACACATATATATATATATATATATATATATATATATATATATATATATATATATATATATATATATATATATATATATATATATAACTACTATAATTATAATACTCTAATAGCTATAACCAAGGTAAACTAAATTAGAATGCAAAATATCAAATACGCGGAGTGCACCGCACCCGTATCACACTTAATCTATGATACGCTTTCGATATGGCTCTACCACATCACCAAACGTATCCCGAAGGACACGAACAAGTCTAGAATCATAATTAGAAGTAACACGAAGTATTAACTACTCATCTATGTGCCCGTGTCAAAATATAACATGCTCAAACCCCCGTATCGGAAAAAATTCCCAAATCAACCCGTATCGTCAAATTGTCGTGATACGACCTACACGTATCTAATTGTGGACATGACATTAGTCTCACACAACCAAACACATATCAATTTGGTCTAATTGACCTATTGACAAACACATGATGTGCTAATCTCGGAATTTTCCCAAAATTGACACAAAATACCACATAAATTTCTGCATAGGCCTCATATGAACCTAATTCCACTTCCTATGGGTAGACTTAGTACATGAGAGGGTTCTTAATGATTAAAGTACAGATTTAGAGTCTAATTAGAGAGAAAAAAACTAAATTTTACCTATTGGGAGATGGATTCCTAATACAATTCTCCAAATTTAGTGTCAAGAGCCTTTAACTTGTGCTTCATCCTCCTCCTTGTAGATTCTTGCCTCCTCCTTGTTCCAATAGCCTTCAATGGTGAGTAGAGAAGAAATTGGAAAGGAATTTGGGTAGGAATTAGTGTAGGGATGAAAAAATTTGGATGAGGGAAATTCTAGATCTATAATTGGAATGAAATGAATGAAGAGAGAGAGAGAGAGAGAGAGAGAGAGAGAGAGAGAGAGAGAGTCTCTCTCCTCCCCTATGTGACCGGCCTTGCCCCCTACTCCAAGTTACTATGAAAAGTCCACAATACCCCTTGAGGTTTGTCATAAAGGAATTAATTAAGGAAGGATAGTTCTAATCCAATTGGTTTGACTAATTAATTCATTCTCTTAATGAATTAGCTTGTAGTTGGGCTCAAGTTTAACTTAACTAATGTTGGTCCATGACAAGTCTAGTTGGGTCCAATAGGTCCACTAACAACTAATCTAACTAATGGCTAATACTAAACATTAACTAAATACAATACATAAACATATGCAACCATATCAATATTAAAATAATATAAGCTAAAAATATCCATACTAGTTATAGTAAAATAAGATATCAATCAAACAATAATTTTTAAAATACCAATATTCACAATATACCAAAGGCAAAAATATTCCTCTCCGAAAAAGTGGTAGTGACAAGTCTACCCCCCTTGAAAAAAATTGTCCTCAAAATTTAAGGGTGATCGTACTCCTTCTAGGTCAAACCCCCCACAATCATAGTCCAAGAAGGCCTTATCTAAAATCACTCAAAGAACAGTCCTATGCAAAGAACAACATACATGGTCATGGTCTCCGCCTGTCTTATTTCTATTGTCTCTGTCAGGGTATTCTATTAGTTATACTAACTATATAACACAAGCAACAAAAAAGGTACTAAAGAAGTAATCAATCAAAATAGATGGAAGGAACAGAAAGAAAGAACAACACTTGCTAACCCATCACCTGTAGTATCGGTCTCCTCGACCGTTATCACAAATGCTCCGCCTTGCCGAGGTAGCTCCCTCTGCAGGTGATGAACAATTTGCGGTGCTACAGGTGGCCTAGATCCACCTCTCTGCCCTCGATCTGTACCCTGGCCTGGACGATAAAGGGTCCATAGATAATCCTTCACCATATGCTTCGTTGATCCACAATGTAAGCACGCTCCATGTCTTTTTCGACACATCTCCCAAGTGTGCCCAATCCTCTTACAAAATGTGCATTGAGGAGCCTGTTGCACCCGTCTATGATACTGCTGTGGCATCCGCTGTACTGGAGCTTGTACTGGGGAAACAATTGGCTCATGTATTTGATATTACTGCTGATAAGCTCCGAACTGTACGGGAAACTGCTGTTGTTGGAGCTGATAAGCCCCTGATACGGTTGCTGGAACAACGGCCTTTTCGTCGGTCCTGCAATGCTACTGGCACCCCTAAACATATCACGGTCCCTCTTCGGCTTCAAGTTCCACTCCCGCTCGACCTTGCGTGCCTCCGCAAGTATCTCAGATTACGTCTCATAGAAAGACGGAATGAGGATCTTCGCTTCCCAATTCAGACCCTCGCAAAAATGGATAGCCCAAATTTCTGGCTCCCTCACCAAGTACTCCACAAATCGGCTCAGCCTCCCAAACTCTGCGACGTACTCCTCTACGGACATGCTCCCCTGTGTAAGGCTCTCAAACAGCCTTCCTAAGTCTAATCTGTCTGTCCGAGCAAAGAACTTCTTCTTGAAGAGGTCTTTGAACACCTTCTAAGACCGCTATTACGAGCTATTATAGGAAGGGGGTTCTCTCTCTCTCTCTCTCCACTTTATTTTACTCCAATTTAGATCCCCAATTATTTTCTTCTTTAATTATACTCATCCTTCCATCAATTTTACCTCAAATAACTCTCAATCCCTTCCATTTTCATCATCTAATGAGCATTGGAGCTTGGATTGCAAGGAGCACTTGAGGAAGAAGTATTTGGCTAGGAGCTTGTGTCCTAATTGTGTCCATTTGGCTTTGTATTGGAAATCCATCTCCCAATAGAAATAATTCTGGAATTTTTCTTCTAATTAGATTTTAAATATTGTATTTGACTATTATGAACCCTTCAATGGTTAAGGACTACCTATAGGAAGAAGAACTAGGTTCATATGACCCATATTATGACTTTTATATTGAATTTTGTGCTCAATTTGGAAAAAATCTGAGATTAGAGCAACAAGTGTTTGATTCTATTTCTATTATATCTATTAATACTAGAGTAGCATTGTGGGTGTGTCTACGTGTCCAAATTGGATACGGGGAGTCCGTGTCATGAAACCCCCATGATACAGAGGTGTAAATCTAGTAATTTCTATGTATATGTGTCCCTTTGTGTCATTTCCTATGTAATTGCATTAGAATAAATTGTTCTAGTAGTATTTATATCATATTTAATATATTTAATAATATTATATATTAATTTGGTTATGTATCATAGTATTATAAAAGGTGGGTGTTGGTGTCATGAGTAACCATGTGATACATGCGTGTATCAATAGTCAAATTCTCTATATTGTATTAAAATGGCTATTTTAGATGTGTTCTATATTTATGGGGGTGTATTGTGTTGATGGAAAGGAGTATTAAGAGAGTATCATAGGTGTTGTGGTATATTCTAGCTGATGCACATAGGACGTTTGTTGTATTGACTATAGGTGTGGGAGGCTCATTATTTGTGTGTGTGTTTAGATGTGTATTAGTGAGTGGGCTGGGTTAGATATTAGTATATGTGTATCATGAGTGATATTAGGTGAGGTTAGTGTGACTGTGAGTGCTCGAGTGCACTGGACTGTGGTAGTCAACACATGTGTGTGTGTGTGTGTGTGTGTGAGAGAGAGAGAGAGAGAGAGAGAGAGAGAGAGAGAGGGAGATGAAGTATTGGTAAGTGTCCTTGTAGCTGATTTTGTGTTTATGCATATCAACTCATATATGTATTAGGCTATGAGTAGTATGGATATTAAATAGGAGTTAACAGCAGCTATTAGTGTGGAGGGAGTTCTAGGTGCAGATTAGTTGCCACTGCATTCGGTTGCAAACATGTAGGTAGTCGGGATTATTGCCTGCAGAAATGTGTATTCCTGAATCGGTGAAGGAACAATGCTTAGGAGTGTTCATGAGGGTTCAAGGGAGAGATAGGTGTGTATATCTTTAGAAGTGAAGGTTAATGTATTCATTAATGGTTAACTGTGAAGTGTGTGAGGGAGTAGGTGTAGTAACTAGTGTAATATTAGGATAACACATGTATCCATGATAAGAAAGGTTCATGGAGTGTTAATTGTAGTTGGAATGTCTAAGGTATTGATATTGCTTAGTATAAGTGTTAAAGAGTATTAGTGTTTAGAGCTTGAAGGTGCTTTAGTGTACATATTTTATGGTAATGTGATTGCATATATGTGTTTTGTGTTGAGTACTTATGAAAAAGATGGGGGATTATTCAGGTTGAAGCAGCAGGTTTATGTTATTGTTGTTGTTGTTGTGGATGTATTGTTATCTGTTGTAGTTATTTTTCAAGTCGAGTGATGAGGGTGCAGTGATGGTGTTCAGTTGATAGCATTCGGGTAGACAAGTCAGCTGCCACTTGGGATATCTGTGGTTGGGCTCAGGTTGGTGGTGCAGTCTAAGTTATTGTTGCAGATCAAGAGGTAAGGGATATAGGATCAGGAACCACATCAGTAATTAGTGATGGGGTTGGTGTTAAGGTAGAATTTGTGTCGAGGTAAGGGTAAAGGAGATATGTTAGATGGGGTGATGTGTGCATGAGGTGTATCAGTGAAGGAAGACTAGGGGTAAGTGAATGTTCCAAGAGGGTATCAAGGTAACCTAGTGTCTTGAGAGTAGGTTAGATGAGATAATGTGTATTAGTAGTGTAATGAGTGTTAGGTGGAGTTGTGAAGTGTGGTATGAGAAGTGGCAGTGAGTATAAGATGTGTTTGTGCTCTGTGTGGGTTGTGTCAAAAGGAATGCTTGAGGGTGTATGACTGAGAGAGGAGGTTATGTCAGGGAAGTGTAACAGTGATACATGAGTATCTAGGAGAAGAGGAATTGGGTATTAAGTCAAGGTTTTGGTTTGAGATAGTTAGTATCAAGAAAATTGGTAGTGATTAAATTATGGGGTAGGGGTAAGATATTGGCAACGTATAGATTATATGCTATGGTATTAACTATATGTTAAGATATGAGTGCTATGGGTAAGGTAATGAGTTAAGGTATTGTAGATAGGAGTTATATAGTTATAAGAACACCTAGTATTGATACCTAGTATACCATACCAATAGATTATGACCTCGAACACCTAGAACTAACTAGGTATTAGCTAATATTAGTTAGTTTGACCCTATAGATCAACCATATAGGTATTTATGGACTCCAACCTAGGTATTGACTTAGTTTGACCTATTTTGACTAGTATGACCTAGAAATGACCTAGAAATCATATTTTAGCTTATTTTAATATATTTATCATTCCAATATACTAATTGACATGGCAATTCATATATAGGTCTGTGTGACACAAGTTCGGACACTGTTTTGCATCTCTTGCTCAGGACCACAAGCGAGTATATTCTCTAATAGTTTTTATTATTTGATCATTACTATAATTCAAGTATTTAGAAATGTTACTTATGATTCTTGACACGATGGTACACAGATTAGTATTGACATTGGATCTTCAGTCATGAGATGTTACCTTGACTCATCGCAAGGATATTGAATATTGTTCATCGTTTGGTATTGGATAATATTGGTTAACATTGGATACATTGGCTAGTAACGTATCATGGTTGGATCCATCGTATCATTCGGGGCTGAGAAAGTACTAGCTAGATATGTAATCAAGAACTATTGACAAGTAGTATAAATCATCGGCTACTAGCTAATCATGTACTTCATGAATGGTTGAGCTAGTTTTTTCTTAGTGTAAATCATTGAATCTCCCAAGCCGATCACATATCTGGATAGTATTTTAAAATATTTAGTATAGTTATTGTTTTTCATATTCAGTTCGTAGACTACATTGTCTTGTATCTGATATTGTAGTTCCCTTCTCTTTTATTTGCCATTGTATTAGTTTATTATTTTCTTATTGTATATAGCATCCTATATTTACTGTTTTATAGTCTCTGTCAATTAATTGGAACTGTTATTGGGTTGTACTCGTTCTATCCTGACTGGATATATTTTTCAGACGATGATTTAGAGGACTGGTATCCTACGTACTACGGACCTCGGGAGGGGATAGCAACCAGGGGCCCTAACATTAAGAAGTGATTACCGGAAGGACTAGCCGGTGTCACTAGACATCTTAGTTTCATTTGCTTAGCTGTCGTACTGGATATATCTCCAGCTTAGACATTTGGCATGTTATGTATATATATTGAGATTCATTATGCTTTGTTGGTAGACTATTTAGACTTGGATTTGGTTGTAGTTATGATTTTGTGATTCCATTCTTTTATTTGATATCGTGTCATTATCTTCCTCTAGTTTTATTGTGATTGAGTATTAATTTTTATATCATTATCATCTTGTCCTCCGTATGGAGTTGGGATATCATTGACAGATTTATATATTATTGTGAGAAATGATTTGATAGTATTGTTGACCTAGATAGCTTTTTACCGTCGATGCTGCGATGTAGGCTGGACATACCCACGTACCCATGCCCTCACACCGGGTGTGGGTCATGACATCGAAGAAAGGAGAAATCCTTACTGAAGAACAGCGCTCGCGTCCGCACCCGGGTTCAACTGATCCGATCCGACGGGAAGGTAAACTCGCCGATGAACTCGCCGTGTTACGGCGAAGCTATGCCACCGACGAGCTCAAAGCAGCCGATCACCATGGCTAGGATTTCTAGGAGGGTAGAGTGAGGAAGGAGAACGGAACAGGGAAGAATTCGGCAGGGCTTCGCCAGTTGGAGGTGGGTTGGAGAACAGGGGAGGGTTGGGACTTTATTTATAGGGATAGGGGAAGCTCCAGGAACCTTCTAGGTTCGGCAGACCGTTAGGTCGATTAGGGTTTTCTTAAGCTTTCTAGAAGAATGGTAGAAGATGAGGAAGGGAAAAGAGGTCAGTTGCCGCCTGTTGTTGGTCTGTCCCCCATTCGCTGTTGGTTACATGTCGATGAACATAGAGGGGAATAAAGGGTATATGCAATTATCCTTATTGCAAAATAAATTGTTTATTTACAAATTAATTCTATTAGTTAAATGTGCGAGTTGATATCATCTATTTTCCCTACTAATATTAGTACAATTATTACTATTGAACTAGGGAAATTATCTAGAAATTTATTTATTGAATACTTCCATAATAGAGGAGTTACAGCGCTGGCGGATGGTTAGGGTTCAGAGGGATCAGAGAGGTTGCCGATGGCCGAAGGGATGGGACTTGTGGTGAAGTTGCTCTCTCCCGTTATCAAGAGCACGGTGCCACGTTCATTGGCATCACAGAAGATCGGCGTTGTACCAGCTATAGCAGTCGGCAGTCTGGTCCCGGGGGTGATATTGAAGGTAGATTTGAAGGAGAGGAGAGCATCCATGTCAGCTTCGTCACAACTAGAGGATATGTTGATTGAATAGAAGAGAATGACATGAAATAGAAAGAGAAGATAGAAGAAGCCATTTATGTTCTTCTTGGCTTTGGTTAGTGGGTGGAGAAGACAAAAGAGTCTCTGTAATGCCGCGGATGAAATTGGTGATGGTTTTGGTTCTGGTGGTGTTGGTGGTGGTGGAGTGAAATATTGGACTGAGAAGTAAGTACTCTTATACATGATTTTAATTAGTATGCATGAGAAGAATTAAAAACGGTTGTATTAGGAATACCAAAAGGCACCTAAAAGTTGTTGTATTAGGAATAACAAAAAATATATTTTATATTTACTTAGATACCACAATTAATTTTTAATTAATATTTTAATTAGTAAATATATTGAAGGGTACTTTTGGGAAGAAAAATTACACGGTGCAGCCAACTTTTGGCATTATATAGTAGAATAGATATATAGATTCCTACGTATATGTTTTGATATGCATATCTAGATTATTATATTATCATCTTCCATAATATAATGAGCTTCAAAACGGCTTAAAAGTGAGCTGTCTAAGTCGTTTGTATATCATCAATTAATTATTTTAAAAAAATATTACATAAAAAAAATATTAAAAAAATTAAATTTGTTATAATAACACTACAAGGATTCAAACTCAGCTACCCAGAAAGAATACTTTCCATCTTAACCACATGAGTTAAAAGAGATGTTTGTTTATAATTAGATAATATTACATAGCTAACCGTTTTCAAGACTCTTTATGAAATGTAGAAATATATCCATAACTAATTATACTTAAAATTTAAAAAAATATATAACAAATTCAAATAAAAATATAAAATATATATAATAAATCTTAATTTAATATATTTAAATATTTAAATAATTTTATATTAATATCATAAAGAAAAAATTATTTTACGTGCAACGCATGTGAATTTACTAGTTTTGATAAAGAGTTTCAAATTTGATTTTAATCATGAAAGATAATTTAGGAAAGGAGACAATTTGTATAATTTTGTGCATGAGGGCAGTATTTAAAGACATTTAAAGGGGAATCAATAAAAGAGAGCTGGTTGTATTATTCATTAATTACCTATTGGTTTATTTCTTAATATGCTTGGGATACATGACACACTTATATATGGTTCATATTTAAAGATGAGCAGGAAAACTTAATCATGAAGATTTAAGATATTTGACAGCTATATCTTTTATAATAAATAACCATCTTAATCATGATACATTTTACCTTATATATATATATATATATATATATATATATATATATATATATATATATATATATATATATATATATCATGATCCATCCCTTTTTTGTCCATCCCAAATAAATCAACAGTTGATATAAATCAACAGTTAAGATTATATCCCGTTGGATGAATCAACGGTTAAGATTAGATGATTTAAAGCCCATCCAATAGTGTGAATATGGAGGATGCTTGGGATGGACTATATATATATATATATATATATATATATATATATATATATATATATATATATATATATATATGAAAGTTTAATTACCGCTAGGTTAATATAGGATAGGCTTGAACCTATGGATTTGTTTTGAATATAAATTTATATGGTTGGAATCCTATCTGTATAAAGAATTTCCATCTCCTAATAAATGGCATGTAACCATGGATTTGATTTGTTAACCAGGATTCAGATTACATCATATATGTATAGCTTATTTTAAATATACGTGTAATTTATAGTAGAAATAAATTTAGTATATATTTATATATTTCTATTATAGGAAATAAATTATTAGTAAGACTATATTTAAATATTCCTTTCCTTACTTATCTTTATTAACTATTAGGTAATCAAGCTATATTCAATATTTTATTAATAATTTATTTATATCCATTACTAGAAAATAAAATAAAAACTAACATATACTCTCATTTCTATTTATTTGCTTAACAAATGGAAGTGTTAGTATTACCTTATTCTAATTATATCACTACTTATTCAAGTACACTAGAAAATGCATGTGAGTTGCACGTAAAATAAATTTTTCTGATATTATTCTAAAATATTTGTACGTATATTCTCACGTAATTACAAATTAAAAAAATTAACTAATGTAATATTATAACTATAGCAAAATATCTCTTCTAGCTCGTTTTGACACGTATGTATTTTAAAATTGACGAAAGATAAGATAGTAATTTTTTTAATTCATTTTTGAACCAAAACTATTTTAAAATGAATGATAAAGTTTTTTTTAGGATTTTTTCTTTGCTTCCGTATGTATATTAAAATTGACGGAAGATAAGATAGAAAAAAATTTTAAATTTATTTTTGAACCGAAATATTTTAAAATGAATGAAAAAGTTTGTTTTAGGAAATTTTTTGTTTCTTATGTGAGTATTTTAAAATTGATCAGAAGATAAGATAGGAAATTATTTAATTATTTTTTCACAGAAACTATTGTAAAATGAATGAGAAAGTTTGTTTTAGGAATCTATTTTAAAATTGATGGAAAATAAGATAGAAATTTTTTTTAATTAATTTTTGAACTGAATATTTTAAAATGAATGATAAAGTTTGTTTTAGGAATTTTTTTTTGATTCGTTAAGTATTTTAAAATTGACGGAAGATTAAAAAAGGAAAATATTTAATTTTTTTAAAGCGGAAATATTTTAAGATAAGTAAAGAAGAATTTGAGATATATTCCCATATTTAGAATATATATTGTTAATTACAGTTATTTTTGAAAAAATTGGACACCGATTTTTTTTTTTAACATAGGATTGTAATAATACCTATATATACCTGCCTGAGCTATCTTTATTATGATTAATATATAAAAAGAAGAAAACATCGTCTTGTTGCTCATGACCATGTTTTCTCACTCTTCCTCTTTTTTGCTACGGAAGAACAAAAGAGAGAAAACGATGAGGAAGAAGCAGCACAGCCATGGCCCCAGATCTCTTGCACAAATTTTTTGTCGAAGACGACGTCAACTACTGACGGTACATGTACGCAATTATTCTTGATTATGATCGTATCGGTCAATATATACATATAACTTCGTTACTAGATTATTGTCATCGGTGATTAGTTGCTATAACTTTTGCTTAATGCAGGATCCCGAAGTGAAATGGAGCACACGGGCTTCAAAAGTTGCAGATTCAAAAGTTGCAGAAAGACATGGTCTATCTGCTGATATTATTGGTAACATACTATCTTGGCTTCCCGTAAAATCACTGGTAAGGTTCAGATCCGTCTCCAAGTTATGGTACTCTTTGACCAATGATCCATATTTTCAAGAAGAACAACACAAGAGAGCTTCTTCTAGGGGCAAAAATATTATTTTTCTGAAACATTATTTCGGGTCTTATAAGACGATGATGTTAAGTGAAGGCGACACGAACACAAAGATGAAAGAGATTATGATGATGTACAGTGAAGGTGGCACCAGCAAATACAAGATTGAATATTGCTCGTTCCCGGAAGAGATCGAGAATTGTGAAAAAAAGTTCTGTGCAGATACATATACCTTATCGAATTCTGTCAACGGATTAATATGCGCTAGATGTTCTTGTAACCAAAGCAGCAGTCATTATTTATTGAACCTCTCAACTAGAGAGGTCCAGAAGCTTCCGGAACACGTCCGACAAACTAATATATACACCATGTTTCTTGGATTAGGATTTGATGCCTCTACTGGAAAGTACAAAGTTGTCAGATTATTGATGTCTTGTCGTAATGAGTTGCTCAGTTTTCATTATAAGATTCTCACAATAGGAGGCTCTAATCAAGAATGGAGATATATTGGAGAAATTCCGTGCAAGGTATATGATCGATTTTTTCCACGGAGCTCGGTTTTCCTAAATGGAAAACTCCATTGGCTAGCAGACAACAATGAAGGTGAAGGATTCATATTTACGATCGATATGAAAGACGAGACGCATGGGACTATATCACCCCCTGTCCGCCTAAGTAGCATCATTAGTAACAGCACAAACAAAGTAGAAATTCAGGAGAATGAAGGACGATATCTTATGCTACTCAAGAGTTCGGGTCATGAATCGATCAGAATATGGATAATGAGGGATTATACTACCCACCAATGGACCAACACCAACAATATCGACTTAGATGTATCGCTACTACCCCGAAGGGTACTTCTCAACAGCAATCCATATTATTACAAGGACATCTCAAAGTTATTTTTGGGCATTGCATATAACAAGGTTGTGTTCCGTGTTAATTCCTCGAATTTGAAGATGGACGAAATAATTTGTAGTTTTGATCTTCAGACCAAAAGTTTTCAAGAAGACTGCCTAGAGATTGATTCTTGGATGAACAATATTTTTTACTCGGAAAGTCTCCTATCACCAAGAAAACTTTTATGCAAGGACAATATTGGCAACAACAACAACAAGAAGAACATGATAGAGTAGACGTTTATTTGAGAAAAAGCAATTAAAACAATTTCAACTTTTTTATTCTTTTGCTTTTACCAGTTTAACTCTATGCATGCTATTGCAGTCAAACACATAAATCTGCTCAAATTTTTTTTTATTCATTTGCTTTTACTTGAAATTTCCTATCCCAAACACGTAAGCTAGCTCTCCATATCTGTCATTTTGAAGTTCTAAGAGAAATTTCTTGGTCTCATGTAATAGGCCAAGATCATCAGTGGCTAGCAACAGGGGCGGAGCCAGGATTTTGGAATAGGGTGGGCTAGCTAGTAGTTACTATAAGATTCTAAAAATTTATGCCAAAAATTCGACAGACTTTTCTTTGTAAATTCGATGATTCGACAGAATTTTCTTTGTAAATTTATGTCTAAATTTTGGTAATGTTTACTAATTGATAATTTTTCACCAAATAAAATTGCTTCCATCTATTCCAAAGATATACTATGCATTTCAAAAAAGAATACTAGGAAGCAAGAATCTGAATGAAAGCCAAATACCAAATATTTGGGGGTTAGGATTTTACAAAAATTTAATTCAAAGGAGGATGGTGATGATGATAGTGTTTTACCAGAGGAGGTGAAGAAGGAGAATGGGAGAGTCAAGAGCGGGCGGGGGCCGAGGGGCTGCAGCGTCCTGGTCGTCGGTCGCCGGTTGGGCTAGAGTGTGGAGAAGGGGAGCACCCGGAGCGTCTCGGTCGTGGTTGCGGCCTCGCGGGTCTCCGGTCATCAGTCGCGGGTCATTGTGTAATAAATCCTAGACTATGAGACAGAGAGTGAGAGAGTCGGGATCTAAGATCTCTGGACTCAAATGATTTACTCTTCACATCTGTTGATTGATATAATAGGTGAGCTTTATAGAGTATTTGGTGGGATATAAGTCTATACTAGCATATATATAAAAAAAATTTGCTATTGTTTTTTTCCACTGAGCTGTACCTATACTAGTATATATATAAAAAAAATTACTTTTTTTTTTTTGCACTGGGCTGTATTTACTATTTTTTTTTTTTGCACTGGGCTTGCCTCCGCCCCTGGCTAGCAAGATATCATCAAGATACAGAATCAGAAATATAAACCTACTCCCACTGATCTTCAGCCGATCAACAAGGTCCCAAATTAACTTCATTATGCTTCATAGATTGCAACTCATCTTTCTTTCATATCATTTACCCATTTGGTAGAATTATTATCACTCTTAATGGCTTGTCAAAACGAAACTGGATCTTCATCAATTCCTAAGTCAAATTCTGACTCTTGTAAATGTCTTTAAGATCTTCTTAATTCTATTTCATGTGCTTCATCTACTATAGGTTCATTAACATTATCTTTCATTGTGGGTTGTTTGATCATTCAGTTGTTGTTCTTGCCTTTTGTTTAACCGTTGAACAATTGGAACAACAAATAATTTAGAAAAAATGAGAGAAAAGAAATTTGTACCATTATTTCTTGAATTTCCCGAATTTTCACTTTTCATTTCTAATTTCAACAATTCTTATAATATGGCTAGGAGAATAAATTCTATACCCTTTAAATTTTTTTGGACCAATAAAGAAACCACTGATTATTCATGAATCTAATTTCTTTTCATTCAGGTGTCTTAAAGTGGGTTTCCTACCAATCCACAGTCCAAAGGGAGGTTTAGGAATTGCCTTACTGTGAACCCTATTTAACAAATACATGGTAGTTTTTAATGCATCATCCACAAGAGTAAAGATGAATTGCTTAACATATTCCTAATCGTATCCAATAAGATACAACTACGTTTTTCAACTACACCATTTTGTTGTGGTGTACTTGTCATAGTGTATTGGGTACATATGCCATGCTTTTCTAGGAATTTAGCATATGGGCCGGACATTACCCAATTTTACCATATTTTCTATAATATTCACCACTTCTGTTTGATCTCACAACTTTCACCTTTATGTCTAATTGTCTTTCAACCTCATTAATAATACCTCTAATGCATCTAGTGATTCAGATTTCTTATGCAACAAATAGACATAACCATAACATAAAAAATCATCAATAAAGGTGATAGAATATTTTTCCAACCAAAAAAGTGGAACATCAAAAGCCCCACAAATATTAGTGTGTATTACTTCAAGGAGCTACACATTTCTTTGTGTGTTTTGGTTGTTTTCCTTTAATACAATCCACACAAATACCAAGATAGGTAAAATACAAATCCAAGTCTAGAAGGATTTCATTCTTTACCAATCGTTCGAATCTTTGTTTGAAAATGTGACCCATACATTTATGCCACAAATAAGGTCAACATTCATTCATTAAACCACGTTTAGTTCTAATATTGTAATGCACGATTAAAAGAATCTCAACAAAAAGATTGTCAAGTTTCAATTTGTATAAACCATCACAAAGAATTGTAGAACCAATAACATGATTTTGTTTAAACAAACTTAAACATCCATTACCAAATTTAAAAGAGTATCCAGTTGGATCTAATTTAGAGAGAAACGAAATTGCGAGAAATAAAGGCACATAAAGAGTTTGAAATAAATCTAAATGATATCCAGTGTCTAAAATCAAACGATACATTCCAATAGCTTCAACCGGATCTTTGACTCGATTCCCCATGAAAACAAACTTTTCATTTCGTTTTGCGGTTTGGGTCATAAGGAATCCCTGCATCGTATTTGAAACATGAGTGGTACAACTAGAAGCAATCCACAAAGTATTATAAGGAAAATCAACTAAATTTGATTCGAAATATACGAAAACACTAGACGTACCTTTCTTTTCGAACCATACCTTACGTTTCCATACAATCTTTCTGAAAATGTCCAGGTTTCCTACAAAACCGACACTTATCATCCTTGTGTTGCTTCTTGTGAATTTAGGACGAAGACCCATTCACCTTAACTGGTCCTTGCTTACCCTTTCCTTGCTTTCTTCCAGCTTTCTTTCCAGCTCCTTGATTATTAAGTCTCATTTCCTCCTGAACAAGCATGCTGTGAAGAAAAAGAAAACAAGTACATAGTATATCGATCAAGTAAAATCTTAACCCAACTTCATCCGAACGCATCAAATTTATTGATTTAAGACTCGAGTATGGTTGGGTTTGACAATGTCTAACTAAAACTAGGGTTAGGTTGGCATGGGCTGGAGTTTGTAGAGGCTGTCTTAGGCTTTTGTACGCTCTTAACCCTACCACTCGACTTAAAGACACCCCTAATAAGCATCCAACTTTAACAAAAATCTACCTAAGTACAACTTTGACAATATTAAATTAGGCCACTGTTAGATAGGCAAAAATGAGTCACATAAGCACGGACACTCCAAAAATATGGATTGTTTCGTGCCGGACACTTATGATAAGACATGTATAGGACACAATCCGTAAAATTCAAAATACATTAGGGGACACAAAAATATGTGCAGTGTCACCGTGTCCTTACCATGTCGTATCTGTCCGTGCAACACTTAGTAACCTAGGTTCCTGTCTAGTGCTTAGATGGACCTAAGGGTACAGTATGCTTTATATATGAAGTAAATCAGAAAAAAGAATAGGAACTAGGAAAGGTGTGCATGCCGTACCATGTCGTATCCGTGCAACATAGATAGTCGCCTAGGTTCTTGTTTAGTGCTTAGATGGACCTAATGTATATTATGCTTCAAATGTGAAGGAAATCAGGAAAGAGAGAATAAGAAGTAGGTAGGTGCGCAAGAGAAAAGTACAATAACAAGAAAAAGATACTTCCGGACAGAATTTATTTAGAATAAAGTATAACCGTAGTTTTAATGTTTTGCCTTGAAGCAATAAACCTAGCAAAACTCAAGAAAATTGATTTATGATGAATCAAGAATCTCAAAGTAATAAAAAATTATTTCTGTTATTTCATGAAAATGTGAAAAACTAAAAAACATTCTTTCATGGAGAATACAAATAAGTCTTAACAGCTATTTTGTTGCTGAGATAGACCCATCTCAGAATAAAAAATGAGAAATATAAATATGAAAATAAATTGTTATTCTCTAAGATCAAAGTCATGTTTCTTTGGGAAATAATACCAGTAACAAGATAATAATTTGGAACATACCTTAGGTAAAAGTCCAACATCTTTAAATGAAGGTACATTTGGAACCCCGCCATCAGGAGGTTGTTCTACAGTAGTGAAGCAGGTATTGAACTCCTGTTAGGAAGTTGAGATCAGAGTAAATACAGGAGTATAGATAGTTTATTTTAATGTGGTAGTGAAGTAGATAGTTTATTTTAAAATGGCAGACTGGTAGTAAAGTAGCTGTGGAGCTAAAATGATGGTCTCTTAGGGACTTATTCAACTAATTTAGTAAAGTTTACTAGTAGTTTATAATTACAGGTTATCTTTTTATGGAACCTTGCAAAATTTAATTACATGATGTATCTTTTTATGAAACATGTTTAAATATATTTATTTTAATAGTCATATTTCCGTATCCGTATCCAAAATTTGAATCATTTTTAGCCAAGCCCGTGTGTCCTTCAATTATGAATTTGAAGGGTCTGACTCTTGGATATGTATCCGTACCCAACATCCGTACCTGAGTCCAGATAAGATAGATTTTCATGTCTTTTGACAAAAATATAAAGTCAAACAGACTATCCATGAATCCTAATGCACTACAGCCACACTACCCTGAATTAGTTAAGGTTTTCCCATGGAAGTGATCCACTATTCACCAATATTTTAGTAGTCCTATATCTAATATTTTTTTCATTGTGACTTGTTTTTGTCGCCATCTTCTACTATTAGTGTTTTTTATGGTTGCCTTCATGTGCTTTGAAGGACATATATAGCAAATGGCATATACATCTTATATGTTACTTTTACTGAAGTGAATTGCAGGATATTTCCCATGAATTATAGCAAGCATTCATCTTTTACATGAACCAACTATTGCCTCTGGCCGAAATATCCCCAAATAACCCAATAGTAAAGATTATTTCAAACTAACTTAAGAAATAAACTGACTAATAGTCTAGCAATTATGCAAACAGTTAGCTAATAGATGGAAGAGAAGCCTACATGTTGGAGTAGTGTTTCTGATACAAGGAAGAGGACATGGATATCATGTGGAAGAATTTCCATTTTTGTTTTTGTTCAGCTGTGTCTTTGCAAGTGTGTTAAAGGACAACTATCCTGAAATGGGTATATTAGATGATGTTAGATACGATTAAGTTTTGCATATAGTAGATACTATGCAAGTAAAAAAAAAATCCACTTTACGTCTCTCAAGAGGTCTCAAACACAAATAGTTAAAGGATGACTATCCTGAAATGGGTATATTAGATGATGTTAGATACGATTAAGTTTTGCATACAGTAGATACTATGCAAGTAAAAAAAATCCACTTTACCTCTCTCAAGAGGTCTCAAAAACACAAATAGGTATCACATTAAAGCCGACCTACAATGCAACACATTATCCCTAGACTAGCTCCAGACCCGTAAAGTAAACTATTTCTGGTAAGCTTTGGGATCACTGAACGCTACAAAATTTTGGACCACATGCTACTAGGAACCTTGCAAGCATGTGTTAAGTAAAAACAAATGGGGTCAAGAGAAGATAAAATAAAAGAAGTGGAAGAAAATTCAGTAATTAGAATCCAATATTGAGGAAGACATATTTTAGTAAAGTAGGGAGAAGATGGATTAGCATATCCACAATTTGAACTTTGAAAAGTGATTTAGGATTGGATTTTAATGTCAAACATTTACTGTCCTACTACTTTATAATGCTTCAGAAAGGAGTTGAGTACAAATCAAATTTGCAACCAAAACTGGCAACTTTGTGGATGAAATGCTTTACGGATGAAATAATTATCTTTTGCAAGATGCAAAGATGAGAACAGTGGAGAAGAACATCAAGATCAAGCCTGGAAACATTGTCCAACAAGAATATCACAATCTAGTTTGTGCAGTTCAATCATCAAGCGATTTAATAATGTCATCTCGCCTGTAGGATATGTGACACTAGTTTAAAGGAATTGAAAACCAGCAGCACAGATGATAATCTTTCAATAGAGACATGCCAAAACAAGAGTGAAGATTTACCTGCTTTCAGGTGCTAAAACATTTGAGCCAGCCTTGAAGCTTCTGATGGCAACTTCTTTCCATGGTTTGCAGTATCGACCGATACCAATATGGTTTGGCATGTCCCGATCAGATACCAACCACTACCGAAACGAACGAATACTAACAGTGGGGGTCTCTTTCCCAGTCAATTCATCAGAGAAAATTGTAAGAAAAAGACCAACCAATAAGGGTGTAAAAGCATGTAAACAAAAAAAACTTATTTATCGTCGGTAAACCAATCAGCAATGTTAACTGTTATTTCATTCAATTTCAAAAATACTAAAAAAATAACACAAAAAATACTTAAAATTATGTTTAGATATATAAACTATTTTTTCTAAACTTTCAATAATTTGTTAATAATTATTGGTTTTCTGATACCAAAAAATTCGATAGTCCGATCCAAAATTACCGATACTGCCGATATCGATACTCACAAGAACGACCCGATACCGATACTGCGAACCTTACTTCTTTCACTAGACCCAAAGGAAATATTCCTCTATCAAGCTTGCGGATAACAGTAAAATGGCTAAGTACTCCCTTTCTCTTCCACTCTGATGTTATCATAGGACTATCATCTGGTATGTTATATGACAAGTATATCAAATCAGCTATCTGGTTGAATACATTAACCAGATAATGAATCTAGGGATATGTACAGGAATTGGAACTTCAATTTGCTACTATCATAATGTGGAGCAACTCAATAATCATAAAACCAAGTGAAAAAACTAAACATCAAATGATCATTAATGGAACATGAAGGGAATTTATCCAACTATTTAGAATTTTCCAAGATCAGAAAAAAGGTAAAGGCAAAAACTTTTAAATACCTTTGCCTTGTAACAGCAGATGACCGAAGCAGCCACAATCTAATTTGTATTATGCTTCTCACTGATGATTGTTTTCAAATTTATTGCAGCAATAATCACCTGAGGAACTTCAGGCGGAGTCAATCGTTGTTCTATGAACATCATTGTGTTGGAGGATGTTAAAAAATGATAAGCAATTAGTTAAAGAACATATTAGTGCAACTGTAGCAGTTCTATGAACAACAACAATAAACATAAAAGTGGCAACAACAGAAACATACCAATCCATTGGTTCAAGTGATTTTAAAGAACAGAGCAAAAGGTCAAAGGCAGCAACAAGGAAAATAAGACAAATATAGCAGGATATGAGAAACATTAAATTGTATTCGGCTACGGAATTTATAGAATGGAACACTGCATTATACCAGACGTTCAGGATTTGGGATGGCAACTCGGTTCTTGTTGTTGTATGTAGTTATTGTTGGGAACGAAAGTGCGGATATCGTTCTCCAAACCAGAGAGTACCTGCGAGAGAATCGAGCAAAACGTACAAACCAAAAATACTAAACACAAATCGCAGACACAGAGATTTTTGACGTGGAAAACCCTCGCGGGAAAAACCACGAGACGATCGGAGTCCAACCCAGAAAAGCCTCCACTATTGGAATAAGAAATACACCGACTCCTTACAAACTTCTCACCGATCCAAACGGATCACCACAACTCTTCTGGAACAAAAAATAGATTATAACCACGAAGAAGAAAGACAACGAGAAATACCCAAAACTGATCTCCTTCTTCGAAACGGCCTCCAATCCTTCTTTTTTCTCTCCAATGTTGCAATGACACTCTTGCCTCCTTTTCTCTCCTTGTTGCTATGTTTTTATTTATTTTTAGAGAGAGTGATTTATTTTAGGGCCATGAGACACCTATATATAGCATCAAACCCACAACTATAATTCCTATTATAGATAGGATTACTCAATCCAAATCCAAATTCATTGACATATTCCTATTATATGTAGGAATATCCAATCCAAATTCATTGAGATATTCCTATTATATTTAGGAATATCCAATCCAAATAAATTGAGCTATTCCTATTATTTGTAGAAATACGCAATCCTACTCCGGAGTATTTTTCACATAGGTCGAGAACCCCACCCACTCCAACAAATCTCCCTCTTCACAACTATGTGGAGGGGGGCGTCATCCCGATGATCTGCCTGCAGTACTCAAACTTTTCCCTTGGTAGAACATTTTTGAACATATATGCTCCGTTGTCATCTATATGAACATTCTCAAGCGCCGCTTCCTTCTTGTCAACCACATCCCGTATCCAATGATACCGGGTATCAATGTGCTTGGACCGACTATGAAATGTCTGGTTTTTCACAAGGTGAATAACACTCTGACTATCGCAAAGCAAGGAATACTGCTTCTGCTTTAGCCTAATTTTTTACAGCAGCTTCTTCATCCACAACAAGTCCTTGTAAGCCTCCGTCGCCGCAATGTATTCTGCCTCTGTCGTCGATAAGGCAACACACTTCTGTAAATGCGATTGCCACGATACTGCTCCACCAGTAAACATCATCACATAGTCCGAAGTCGATCGCCTCGTCTCTACATCTCCAGCCATATCAGCGTCAGTATATCTAACCAGCTTCGGCTCGTCACCACCAAATGAAAGTTTCCAATCAACAGTACCCTGAAGATATCATAGAATCTACTTGACCCCACTCCAATGTACCCTTCCAGGATTGGAAGTGTACCTACTAATTTTGCCGACTGCGTGAGCAATGTCTGGCCTCGTATATACCATAGCATACATAAGATTTCCTACGACAGAGGCATATGGAACTCGCTCCATATCTTCCTTCTAGTCCTCGCTAGATGGACACTGCTCCTCAGTAAACTTAAAGTCAGCCACAAAGGGGTTACTCACTTTCTTTGACTCGTCCATTCCGAAACGCTGAAGTTCCCAGTGAATGTACTTCTTTTGGGACAAGTGTAGCAGCTTGGACTCTCTCTCTCTCTCTCTCTCTCTCGGCTGATCTACATCCCAAGAATAGTCTTCGTTGCGTCCAAATCCTTCATAGAGAAGGCCGTGCCCTGTTGGCGCTTCAACTCTGCTATCCTGGTGGCATTCCGACTTACCAACAGCATGTCATCAATATAAAGCAACAAAATGATGAAATCATCCTCGACGAAGTACCTTACAAAAATACAATGATCCGACGTCGTTCGTGCATAGTAATGCTCCCCCATAAATGACTCAAACTTCCTATACTACTGCCTCGGAGCCTGTTTTGGACCATACAAGCTCTTCCTCAACCGGCAGACCAAATATGACTTGCCCTTCTCATAAAATCCCTCTGGCTACACCATATACAACTCCTCCAAAAGATCACCATGGAGGAATGTCGTCTTCACGTCCATTTGCTTGACCTCTAAGTCAAAACTGGCTGCCAATGCTAGTACCACCCGTATAGATGACTTCTTGAGGACTAACAAAAAGATCTCATCATAATCTACGCCTTTCCGCTGACCATAGCCTTTAACTACCAGCCTCGCTTTGTATCGAGGGCGAGTAACATCATCTGTCTGCTTTACTCTGAACACCCATTGATTCTTCAAAGCCTTCTTGCCCTTTAGCAACCATACCAGATCATAAGTAGAGTTGGCCTCCAAGGAACTCATCTCCTCCTGCATGGCCTCCATCCACTCCTGCCTGTGTTCATCTTCCATAGCCTCTGCGAAACTTTAGGGTTCTCTCCCGTCAGTCAGTAGCACATACTCACTCGGTAAGAATCTCGTAGATGGTCGACGTTCTCTATTGCTCCTTCTCAATGGAACCACTGGTACTAGATGTATATCTACAGCCTCCTCCCTTGTAGGAACTGACTCATCGGCATGCTCATCCTCCTGAAGGTTACCCTGACCACCATCAGCTGGCTGAGGATCAAGGTTAGGAGCAACTCCATGTACTGGCTCCCCCATAACTGGATCCTCTGCGATGTCCTCTGGAAACTGCTCGAAGCGAAATAACTCTAACTCAAGCAATTTTTTAGCCTCAAAAGGCATCTCGGAATCCTGAGTGTTGGCCAAGGTCTGATCCTCGACGAATACCATGTTTCTGCTTCTGTAGAGCTTTTTTTCCACTGGATCGTAGAGTCTATAGCCAAACTCATCCCGACCATAGCCGACAAAGATGCACCGCCTCTTCTTTGGCTCAAGTTTGGATCTCTCGTCCTTCGGTACATGCACGAAGGCCTTACAATCAAACACTCACAGGTGATTGTATGATGGCTCTTTGTCGTACCATACTTTGTCAGGCACATCACCCTGCAAAGGAGTACTAGAAGATAAATTAATAACATAAGCAGCTGTATAAAGTGCCTCACCCCAAAAGCTGCCTGGCAAGTTTGCTTCTGACAGCAAACACTTCACCCTCTCCCTCAGTGTTATGTTCATCCGCTCCGCTACACCGTTGAGCTGCTGGGTCTTTGGTGGAGTCTTCTGGTGTCGTATCCCCTGCTCTCTGCAATAAACATCAAAGTGACCGATATACTCGTCGCCATTGTTCGACCGAACACATAGCAACTTCTTGCCCGTCTTTCTTTCAATAGAGGCCTGAAACTCCTTGAAAGTGGGCAGCATCTAATCCTTGGTCTTTAAGGCATAGATGTCACGACCCGCACCCGGAAATTCGGGCACGAGTGCGTGGGTACGTCCAACCTACGCCGCAGAATCGGCGGTAGTACGCTGTCTAGGTCAAATCCATATTTACTAACTAGCTCATTCACAAATAACATAAGCAAGATAATAATGAGAATTGAAACTAAAGATTGCAACTGAAAATAAATGTGACAACAGATTCAAATGTTTTAGTACAGGAATTCAGAATTCAAACCGGAGACAAACCCGATAAATAAAATAAGAATATAAATGAAAGATAGCTACTACTAGCTACTCAGCAGCAGGGGTCTCCTGGGTGGGTTCTGGCTCCTCATAGGTATCATCAGTCCCCTCATAGGGACCATAATAAGTAGGGGCAAGATCCTCATCATCGCCTAAATCAACAGATCCAGTCAGGAAAGGAGCAAAGTACACAGTGCACAACAAGGTTAAACTAAATATTTATGACAATTAAATATTTGATATCATGTTGAGAAATAGCATAACAGAACATTATTATCTCAGAGTTAAACCGTAAACAGGAATATGAGAAACAGAAATAAATGAAACAGGAAATGAAACTACAACAGCCAGCAAGAAATATAACATGACCAGAAACTATCTGTGTGAACTTGTGTTTGTTTTTAGAATACATAGTTGGCATGTAGGGGTTTATAAGGCTAATCCGGCCGTCATGAACGGCTATTAAACAGGGGAAATCGAGATCCGGCTGAGGTACAGTCGTGTACCAACAGCTATTAAACATGACAAGGGGAAGGGTAAACTACATGGCTTCTAGGTATTCTCCTACCCGACATGAAAACAAGACAGGAACTCCAATATTCAAGACATAAAATCCAGCATTTCTAACACTAGGTATAATCATCAAGGGTACATGTAAGGCAGGGAATTAATTATCACAATATAAAAAGATTAACTTGAAGTGCAGGTACTTGCCTGTTGTTTAGATCTGATTAATTTTGGCTCTCGGGAAAAAATTCCAGAGATGAGTCCAAAAGCTGAAATAGACATTACCATCACGCTCAGAAGATGTCAAATAGCTAGAAACGCCTGTCCTTGGGTCCAATTTGGAGACAAGGGCAAAAACGGCAGTTTCGGGTCAAAACGGGGTCCGCCGGTGGGCCCGCTTTGCACCGAAAAATGTGTCCGGATCAAAGGTCTCCAAATTCACTAAACTTAGTGTCAACAGGTCAGGAACGCTGATACGAACCCAACGGAACTTACAGATTTGGATTCCGATGAGCCGAACACAAAATCGCCCGTCGAGCGGGGCTTGTGGGGCCCACGACACGCGATTTCGTCAACGTTCTCAGAATCGAACCAAACTTGACCCACAGGACCAGCGTATCGCTACGAGTCCGATGGCGCAAGTTTCGTCTCGATCTGACGTGTGTGCACGAAGTTAGGGTGAATTGCAGAAAAGGCAGATACGGGGCGATGTCCGCGGATACGCGTTGATTCCGGTGTGCACGCACACCCGAATCAGCTTCCACGAAAACTCACACGTCCGTATCGACGATGCACACGTATCTGTGAAGACCGCACGCGACCAAGTCGTCCCGTTTGGCGGGGCGTACTCAGTTCCGGGGTGAAACAGGGTCTGGTTTTTCCTGTTTTTGGATCGCGGTGTGCGATCACCACAGGACGCGATGCCCCGAACAGTTTGTCCGGACACCGAGAGGGTCATACAGGCTTAACAACGCAATTTGCAGAATTAGAAACAGAGCTACGAGGCGAAAGTTACACGCACCTGAAGGGGACCCGAAAATCAGGGTCGAGTCGTGTCCGACTCGTGTCGGACACGCGAAGGGGAATTAGGGCTAGGGTTAGGGTTCCTGGAGGATTTTCGGCCGTGGACGGCGGGGACTGGCCGGAGATGCGTAGGTGAGGGCGGGGGACGGTTCGCCGAGGGGCGGCACGGCGTCCACGGGGCGGCGGTGGCTCAGGGCGGCCGGCAGCGGCGGTGGGGATGACTGCTGCTGCTGTTGCTGCTGGCCGGACGTCGAGGAGGGCGGAGGAGGAGCAGAGGAGGGGCGGCTGTGCAGGGCGGAGCTGGCGAGGCGGTCGGCGAGGAGAGGAAGGCGGCGGCGCTAGGCGGTGGTCGGAGGAGGAGCAGAGGAGGGGCGGCTGTGCAGGGCGGAGCTGGCGAGGCGGTCGACGAGGAGAGGACGGCGGCGGCGCTAGGCGGTGGTCGGAGGAGGAGGCTGGAGGGGTGTAGCCGCGAGGGGGGGGGTTTATAAAGGAGGAGGAGGAGGCGTCGAGGGCCGGGGAGGGCGGCGCTGAAGACGGGGTCGGCCGAGGGGTGCGGGCGACGTGGGGGCGAGGTGGCCGGCCGGTGCGGCGGGCGGTGCGGCGCCGGACGCGGGCACGAAGGCTGGGTCGGGGAGACTGGGCTGGCGGGTCGGGCTGACGGCGGGTCGGGTTCGGTTGAACCCGACCCGACCCGATAGGGTAGGGTCTGGGCCGGTTAGCGGGCTGGGCCGCGGCCCAATGGGCCAGGAAAAATAAAAGAAAATAAAAAATAAAATAAATAATAAATAATTAAATAAATAGATAATTAATTAATTAATTAATTAAATAGTTTTCAGGCATTTAAAAATAGGTCTGAGGTCCAGAAAAATTACCCTAAGTCCAATTTTCCATTTTACACCCAAAAATGTTATTTTTATGATATTTTAATATTATTTATTGCCAATTAAAAATTATTTATTAATTGAAAATCTTGATTTTAATTACAAAAAATTCCCAGAAAATTCCAGAAAATTGGGAAAACTCCAAGATTTAATAATTTGAAAAAAATTCAGGGGGTTTACAACCTACCCAACTTACAAAAATTTTGTCCTCAAAATTTAAGAATAACAAGGCACGAAAAGAAAGGCCGAGAAATAACATATACCTCAGGGTTCAAAAAGATAGGGGTATCGCTCTCTAATCTCGTCTTCTCGCTCCCAGGTGGATTCGCCGGGAGAATGGTGCTTCCAAGCTACGCGAACCAGGGAGATAACCTGGTTCCGTAGGACTTTCTCCGAGCGATCCAGTATCTCCACGGGTTGCTCTTGGTAAGTCAAACTTGGGCCTACTTCGAGCTCTGAGTGATCCAAAATGTGGCTGGGGTCTGACACGTACTTCCTCAGCTGCGACACGTGGAAGACGTTATGTACTCCATCCAGAGAGGGTGGCAATGCCAGTCGGTATGCCACTTCTCCGATTTTCTCCTGTATGCCAAAAGGTCCAATAAATCTTGGGCTGAGTTTTCCACTCCTTCCGAACCTAATGGTGCCACGTGTCGGGGAAATCTTTAAGAATACCAGCTCTCCAACCTTTAATAAAGTCATAATCAAGCTTTAGTTCCATAATCAAAAATGTTTTAATTGACTTGAATTTCATAAATTTAATTACCTCAAATTCCAAGGGCCTTCGGTGGCTATTTGCCCAATGTCGTTGCCTGTCTTGAGCCACTCGAAGTCTGTCCCTTATTTGCTTTACCTTCTCAGCTGAATCGATCACCATCTCTGGTCCCAGCAGGGCTCTTTCTCCAACGTCGCCCCATGATAGCGGGGTACGACATCTTCGTCCATACAGAGCTTCAAATGGAGTCATCTCAATACTTGCTTGGTAACTGTTATTATAAGAGAACTCCACCAGATGTAGATAGTCTTCCCAGGATCCTCCAAAATCCAGAACACATGTACGGAGCATATCTTCAAGTGTCTGGATTGTACGTTCTGATTGTCCATCGATTTGGGGATGATAAGCTGTGCTGAATTTGAGTTGCGTCCCCAAGCTGGCTTGTAAGCTCTTCCAGAAGTGAGAGGTGAATCTTGAATCTCGGTCGGAGACAATACTTACTGGGACTCCATGCAGCCTGACAATGTGTCTGATATATAAATCTGCCAGCTTCTCTGTAGATAGTCCTACTTTGAAGGGTAGAAAATGTGCAGACTTGGTCAGTCTATCTACTATCACCCAGATTGCATCCTTTACACTCGGTGTCTGTCACGCCCCAGTCCCAAAATACCGTGGGACCAGACGCGTGTCAACGGCCAGCAGTACGCACCGATGGACCAACTCACTATAAAGGATCCATCAGGGCATACTTAAGCTGTAAAACAAGTCTACGACAATCATGGTACAAATAATCTCATCCACACAAGACATAAACATGATCCACAGAATAGTTAAGGAATGTAAATCAACAGCAAGTCTCACATAGTACTTCGGGGAACAACCCGATAAATATCTAGTACAATGGTTCAACAGACCAGAAAGTAAAAGACTGAAATAAATAATAAAAGCTGAGCATAAACAAGGGTGCTCAAGAGAAGTCTTCAGCTAAGACCTCGTCCTCGGATGGTGGTACAACTCCTGGGTCAGCTCCTGCTCCGGTCCCGTAAACCTCGGGATAAACCTCGTCTGCAAAATCTGGGGACAAAAATCCGGATCCAGGTCCTCAGGGGACATAGCAAGGTACAAGAAAGCTCATGCCAAAAATACAGATAAGCAGTGCAGCAATATATAACTAAATGAAACAAAGGGGTAAATATGTAACCATCTAAGTGTAAATGCAAGTGAGAGCATCACTAGTCTCAGGCTGAGCCACTACAAGCTCTGTGTCGGGGAGCCGGTAGCGGTAATAACCGGTAGTGGGTCTAGCTCTGCTACGAGAGTCTACGACCTCTCAATAATAGAAGATATACATAAATACAGCCTGTAGCCTGTGTGTCTCTCCCCACCCAATGTAACCACGCATATCATGACCACAACGTCTCATGCCCATGTCAAGCGCGATCATAGCTAAATGCAACCAGTCATAAAGTATCTAATAGTATAATGTCCATGTCCTGTATCCTATACAGAATCACCACGAATATCTCGGGAAAATCCTGTCTCATGAATAGTGTCAAGTGTCCTGGGTCATATGGTACTTGATAAGACAAGTACGAGAATATAAAATGTCACGGATATCCATCTCTAAATGACCGTACCCAACACTGCGTACAGTGTCGGCACCCGACTGATAATCGGACGCTAAGTACGTCACACGGTCCTAGGTTGAGCATGCACAGCAATATATATAAAGCAAGGAAAATAAATAACTAAGCTGCATAGATTGGCAAGGTACACTTGCCTGATGTCCGAAAACCAACGACTGTCCCTGTTTCAGTGGATCCGGTAGGTACTACTCCAAAAGCTGTAATAAACATCACCAACAGTCTCAGAAGATGTCAAATAGCTGGAAATGCCTGTCCTTACGTCCAATTTGGACACAGGGGCAAAAAGGTCATTTTCGGGCCAAAGCGGGTTCCACATGTGGGCCCACTTTGCACCGAAAAGCGCGTCTGGGTCAAAGGTCTCCAAATTCCGCAAACTCAGTGTCTACAAGTCAGGAACGATGATACGAACCCAACGGAACTTCCAGAATTGGATTCCGATGAGCCGATCTCAAAATCACCCGTCAAGTGGAGCCTGTGGGGCCCACGATACGTGATTTTGTCAACGTTCTCAGAATCGAACCAAACTTGGCTCACAGGACCAGCGTATTACTACGGATCCGATGGCGCAAGTTTCGTCTCGATCTGACGTGTGTACACGAAGTTACAGCGTGTTTCAGAATCGACGGATACGGGGTGTCGTCGGCGGATACGCGTTGATTCCGGGGTGCACGCACCTCCGAATCGACTTCTGCGAAATCCTACACGACCGTATCAACGTCGCGCACAGTTTGGTAAAGACCACGTGCGACCAAGTCGTCCCGTTTGGCGGGGCGGACTCAGTTCCGGGGTGAAACAGGGCGTTGTTTTTTCCTGTTTTGGATCGCGGTGTACGACCACTACAAGACGCGATGCACCGAGCGAATTGCACGGGCACCGAGAGGGGTATACAGTCTACGCATAGCAATCGACGGAATTGAAAACGGAGTCGCGAGTAGGGAGAAAACAGTACCTGTGCAGGGCTCCGTGGATTCTATTTTCCAAGTGACCGAGAGTCCAATCTGTATCCTGGTCGTGTCCTCGCGCGCTGCTGCTCGTGTCTCGTGTCTGCGGAGACGCTGTGAGGCGGAGGAGTCGCACTCGGGGTCGCGGCGGAGGGGTGAGGCCGCGCTCGGGGTTGCTGTGCGACTCGGCGGCGGGGTGAAGCCGCGCTCGGGTCGCTGTGCTCGCGGCGGAGGTCGACGAGCGGGTGGGGGTCTCTGTCGAACGGCTGATCGAAGGGTCGGGGCTTGCTGTGAAGCGGCGGCGGGATCTTAAGAGGGAGTCGGCGTCGAGCGAACTGCGGCTAGGAAGGTTGATCCGGCGGCGGCGGCGACGTCTCAAGCAGGGGGGTTGATGGGAGGCGTCGGAGTTCGGCTTGGAGTCGACAGCGGGGCTGGGATTCGGCGGTGTCGGGGTCGAGGGGAGTCGCGGGCGATGGGGATGAGCGGCTAGGGTTCAGGGTACGACGGCGATGGGGATGAGCGGCTAGGGTTCAGGGTACGACGGCGATGGGGATGAGCGGCTAGGGTTCAGGGCTGAGCACGGAAAACGAGGAGGGTTTTATAGGCTGCTACAGTGTTGGCGGCCGCCTAGGGTTTGCAGCGGGTCGGGTTTGGTCTGGGTTGGTTCGAATTTGGGTTTGGTTCCCAATCCAACAGCTTAAGGTCCTCGATACATTGCTCCGGTGTCCAATAAATTCACCGAAAAATGCCATGCGTCCGGCTTTCTATTTTACCCAATAAATTTCTATTTCCAGGATATTTTAACTCCATTTGGTCACTCTTAAAATTATTTAACCCAAAATCACCTTAGCTTTTAAATTCCAGAAGAACACCAAAAATACGGGAAAAATTGTATTAAATTTTTATTTCCAAAATTTAGGGTGTTTACAATCTTCCCTCCTTAAAAGGATTGCGTCCTCGCAATCGAAGAATAAGCTACCAAAAGAATTATGGAAATACAAGGTGGCTTAGTTTACAACTGCCTCCTCGAACAAGTGGGGGTATCGCTGACGCATACTATCTTCTCGTTTCCAAGTCGATTCGCCTGGTGAATGATGTTTCCATGCTACTCGGACCAGTCTGATTGTCTGTCCCCGCAATGTCTTCTCACTGACGTCGAGGATGCCAACTGGTTGCTCTTCATACCTCAAGCTCGGGCCTACCGCGATCTCTGAATGATCGACTACGTGACTTGGGTCGGTCACGTACCTTCGCAGCTGTGAGACGTGGAATACGTCGTGCACTCCCTCTAAGGATGGAGGTAATGCAAGCCGGTAAGCCACCTCACCAACGCGCTCTAGAATGTCAAATGGCCCAATATACCTTGGGCTCAGCTTGCCTCTGCTCCCGAATCTGATAGTACCACGAGTGGGCGAAATCCTCAAGAACACATGATCTCCTTCCTTGAACTCTAGGGGACGCCTGTGTGTATCTGCCCAATGCTTCTGTCTGTCCTGAGCTGCTCGTAGATGATTCTGTATCTGCTTTACTTTCTCCACTGTCTGCGTTACCACTTCTGGTCCCAGTATCTGACGTTCACCAACGTCACTCCAACACACAGGTGACCTGCACTTCCGTCCGTATAAAGCTTCAAATGGCGCCATCTGGATGCTGGCCTGATAACTGTTATTGTAGGAAAACTCTACTAAGTGCAAATGATCTTCCCAAGATCCTCCAAAATCTAGCATACATGATCTCAACATGTCCTCTAAGATCTGAATGGTGCGTTCCGATTGTCCATCTGTCTGCGGGTGGTATGCCGTGCTGAATTTGAGTCTGGTGCCTAGACTCTCTTGCATGCTTCTCCAGAAATGAGATGTAAATCTCGAATCTCGATCCGATACAATACTAACAGGTACTCCATGTAATTTGACGATTTGTCGCATATACATGTCGGCTAGTACCTCTGTGGACTGTCCAACTCTAAATGGCAAGAAGTGTGCCGATTTAGTGAGTCTATCCACGATAACCCAAACTGCATCTCTTCCGCTGGGGCTCTTCGGAAATCCTGTGACAAAGTCCATCGTGATATGCTCCCACTTCCATTCCGGTATCGGGAGCGGTTGTAACATACCTGCAGTTCTCTGATGCTCCGCCTTCACTTGTTGACATACTAAACATTTGGCCACAAATCTCGCGATCTCTCTCTTTATTCCATGCCACCAGTAATACTGTCTCAAGTCCCGATACATCTTGGTTCCTCCTGGGTGAACAGAGTACATAGAGCTATGTGCTTCAGTCATTAACTCCTGTCTCAATTCTCCATTTGGAACATACAAGCGGTGTCCAAATCTTAATGTCCCGTCTTCATGGATGCGTAGTCCTGTCTGAATGCCAGCTTCTGTCCTTTCCTTGAGTCTTCGGAATCTAGCATCGGTGGGCAATGCCTCCTTGATCTTCTCTACGAGTGATGACTGAATCTCAAGGTTAGCCATCAATCCATTCTGTCCTGGTAAGACAACCTCTATCTGAAGCTCCTGTAAGTCCTTCAATAACTCGGGCTGCATTGTCAAGAAATAAGCCGTAGGCTTCCTGCTGAGTGCATCTGCAACAACATTCGCCTTTCCCGGATGATACTGCAGATCGATGTCAAAATCTACCATCAGTTCCAGCCAGCGTCTCTGTCTCATGTTAAGCTCCTTCTGAGTATACACATACTTCAGACTCTTGTGATCAGTAAAGATTTCTACCCTCTCTCCATAAAGATAGTGCCTCCATATCTTCAGTGCAAATATAACAGCTGCTAGCTCCAGATCATGTGTGGGGTAGTTCTTCTCGTGGTCCTTCAACTGTCTCGACGCATAAGCAATGACCTTGCCATGTTGCATCAAAACATATCCTAGTCCACTGCCTGATGCATCACTGTAAACAACAAAACCTCCTGACCCTGAAGGAAGAGTCAAGACAGGTGCTGTTGTTAATCTTCTCTTCAGTTCTTCAAAAGCCTTCTGGCAGTCTTCTGTCCATACAAACTCCTGATCCTTTCGTGTCAGCTTCGTCATCGGTTCTGCAATCCTTGAAAAATTTTCTACGAACCTTCGGTAATATCCCGCAAGTCCTAGAAAACTTCTCACCTCTGCGACTGATGTGGGTGTAGGCCAAGTCTCAATTGCTGCAACCTTCTCTGGATCCACTGAGAGTCCTTCTCCTGATATGATGTGTCCCAAGAAAGACACTCTGTCCATACAGAACTCACACTTACTGAGCTTGGCATATAACTTCTCCTGTCTCAAGGTCTCTAACACGATTCTAAGATGCTCCTCGTGCTCTTCAGGGCTCTTGGAATATATGAGAATGTCATCAATGAACACCACTACGAATTTATCCAAGAACTGATGAAAGACCCTGTTCATTAAGCTCATAAACACTGCTGGCGCGTTGGTTAAACCAAACGGCATCACCAAGAACTCATAATGCCCATACTTCGTCCTGAAAGCTGTCTTCGGGATGTCTTCCTTCCTCACCTTGATCTGATGATAGCCGGATCTAAGGTCAATCTTCGAGAATACCCTTGCACCACTCAATTGATCGAATAGATCATCAATGCGTGGTAAGGGATACCTGTTCTTGATGGTGACAGCATTCAGTGCCCTGTAATCAATGCACAACCGTACTGTCCCATCCTTCTTCGGCACAAATAAGATGGGTGCTCCCCAAGGTGAAACACTGGGGCGAATGAAACCCTTCTCCAACAGATCATCTACCTGTTCCTTCAACTCCACTAACTCCTTAGGTGCTAGACGATAAACTGATGAAGTGATTGGCTCTGCTCCTGGAGTTAAGTCTATTGTGAATTCTATTTCCCGATCAGGCGGTAAACCTGGAAGGTCATCAGGAAATACATCCACAAATTCTGATATGACTCTTGGGTATCCGGTCTCCTCTTCTACAGATAATACCCTAAGAGTAGGCTGAACTCCTTGCTCTACTGCTCCTCGGAGAAACTCAAATTCTGGATGTCCTGGCGGTCTAAATATAACCCGCCCAAGTCGACAATCAAGAGTCGCATGGTACTGACTCAACCAGTCCATACCAAGTACAACGTCATAGTCAGGCATAGAAAAAATTAAGCTCGCATTTCTCGGCCACAAATTACTACAGAACATGATCTACAGACGTCACTAACCGGAATAATACCACTCCCGTAAGAATCCTCTTCATCTTCGGGAGGGGTGCGGTAGCTACTCTATGGGTGGCTACAAAGCTAGCTGCTATAAATGAATGCGATGCTCCAGAATCAAATAATGCTACAGCTGGTAATGAAGCTACTAAAATAGTACCTGCGATGACCTCGCCTGCTGTAGCCTCCTCCTCAACAGCTAATGGGAATGCCTGTCCCCGTCCCTGTGCTGGACCTCTCTGTTGCTGCTGAGCCTGCTGGAATAAAGCTGCCTGTGGTGCCAGGGGTGGTCTCTGCTGGTTCCCTCCTGGGGCTGGTGGCCTGACGCCTCCAACTCCTGTCTGCTGGGCTCCTGCTGCTGGATAAGCTGGTCGTGGTGCAGGCAATGCTAGTCTTGGTGCTCCGTCTCGGCGTTCGGAACAGTCCCTGGAAAAGTGCTGGCTGGATCCGCAGCTCAAACATAGTCCCAACTTACGCCTGCATTCCTTCTCAATGTGTCCTACCTTGCCGCAGTGGTGACAAGTAGGAAGAGGTCTGTCTCTAGGTGCTGCTCTATCTGGCATACCCCTCTGGGCTCGCTTTGCGGAATCCCCATGTGCTGGCCTGGATGGTGCTGATGTGATAGGCCTCTTCAGGTTAGACTCCCTTCTAGTGACACGCTCCAAGCGTCGGGCTGCTGCATGGACATCGGTATAAGATGTTGGTGCTACCGATCCAATCAATCTCTGAAGCTCGAACTTCAAGCCGTCAAAGAACTTCTCTGCTTTTTCTTCCTCCGTCGAAATCAATGTCGGGGCAAAGCGGCTCAGGCAAATAAATTCCGCATTATATTCCTCCACTGACATGCTGCCTTGGATAAGGCGGTTGAACCTATCTCTGAGCTCTGACCGTGCGACTGCCGGGATGTACATCTCTTGGAAGAGTCTAGAGAACTCTTCCCATGTGACTCTGTCCTGTCCAAGTCTCCTCTCTTCTGCTAGCCACCAGTGATGCGCATTATCAGTTAACTGCATTCTAACTGCAGTCATCCACTTCTCTCTCGGAAGTTCAGCGGCTTCCAACTGATGCTGAATGTTTGTGAGCCACTCATGAACTTCCGTCGGCCCTTCTTTACCAGAAAATGTGCGAGGTTTGAGGTGACGGAAATCAGTGATAGATCCCGTCGCTGTTCGCCTCGTTGGGGGATTTGCCTGCTCCAATGCGGATACCAGGCTGGTCCTCAGATACTCGGCCTCCTGCCGATGGGCCTCCTGCTGAATCTGTTGCTGTGCTTGCATCATAGCATACATCATCTGGAACATTTGTTGCCCGTCCATGGCTTGTCCTGGCGGGAATACTGGCATCTGGGGAGTGAACTGTGGTGGAGGTGGGATGTCATCTCTTCGGAACCTTGGATTAGGCTGACCGGTTTGATCACTCTACGATGCTTGTCCTCCATCCCCTGGTGTCACTCCGTCTCCATAAGTAACCACAGCGTCGTGTGGCGTATCCAAAGGAATATCCTCTCTGTTCCCGAAATCTATTGCTCTGCAATCAAAATATAAACTGTAAGAACGCTCAGAGGAATCAATACAGGATGCAGTTCAAGTAACAAATTTCGAGTTCGATATAGAGTTCAACAATGGTTAAATAATGGATGAGAACCTAGAACTTATCCTATCCTTAGGGCAGGCTGGTTCGGTCCCTAAGTTGAAACCGAACAATTTAGTCGTAGACCTGCATGGGCCACCACAAAAACCATGTCACGCCCCAGTCCCAAAATACCGTGGGACCAGACGCGTGTCAACGGCCAGCAGTACGCACCGATGGACCAACTCACTATAAAGGATCCATCAGGGTATACTTAAGCTGTAAAACAAGTCTACGACAATCATGGTACAAATAATCTCATCCACACAAGACATAAACATGATCCACAGAATAGTTAAGGAATGTAAATCAACAGCAAGTCTCACATAGTACTTCGTGGAACAACCCGATAAATATCTAGTACAATGGTTCAACAGACCAGAAAGTAAAAGACTGAAATAAATAATAAAAGCTGAGCATAAACAAGGGTGCTCAAGAGAAGTCTTCAGCTAAGACCTCGTCCTCGGATGGTGGTACAACTCCTGGGTCAGCTCCTGCTCCGGTCCCGTAAACCTCGGGATAAACCTCGTCAGCAAAATCTGGGGACAAAAATCCGGATCCAGGTCCTCAGGGGACATAGCAAGGTACAAGAAAGCTCATGCCAAAAATACAGTGCAGCAATATATAACTAAATGAAACAAAGGGGTAAATATGTAACCATCTAAGTGTAAATGCAAGTGAGAGCATCACTAGTCTCAGGCTGAGCCACTACAAGCTCTGTGTCGGGGAGCCGGTAGCGGTAATAACCGGTAGTGGGTCTAGCTCTGCTACGAGAGTCTACGACCTCTCAATAATAGAAGATATACATAAATACAGCCTGTAGCCTGTGTGTCTCTCCCCACCCAATGTAACCACGCATATCATGACCACAACGTCTCATGCCCATGTCAAGCACGATCATAGCTAAATGCAACCAGTCATAAAGTATCTAATAGTATAATGTCCATGTCCTGTATCCTATACAGAATCACCACGAATATCTCGGGAAAATCCTGTCTCATGAATAGTGTCAAGTGTCCTGGGTCATATGGTACTTGATAAGACAAGTACGAGAATATAAAATGTCACGGATATCCATCTCTAAATGACCGTACCCAACACTGCGTACAGTGTCGGCACCCGACTGATAATCGGACGCTAAGTACGTCACACGGTCCTAGGTTGAGCATGCACAGCAATATATATAAAGCAAGGAAAATAAATAACTAAGCTGCATAGATTGGCAAGGTACACTTGCCTGATGTCCGAAAACCAACGACTGTCCCTGTTTCAGTGGATCCGGTAGGTACTACTCCAAAAGCTGTAATAAACATCACCAACAGTCTCAGAAGATGTCAAATAGCTGGAAATGCCTGTCCTTACGTCCAATTTGGACACAGGGGCAAAAAGGTCATTTTCGGGCCAAAGCGGGTTCCACATGTGGGCCCACTTTGCACCGAAAAGCGCGTCTGGGTCAAAGGTCTCCAAATTCCGCAAACTCAGTGTCTACAAGTCAGGAATGATGATACGAACCCAACGGAACTTCCAGAATTGGATTCCGATGAGCCGATCTCAAAATCACCCGTCAAGTGGAGCCTGTGGGGCCCACGATACGTGATTTTGTCAACGTTCTCAGAATCGAACCAAACTTGGCTCACAGGACCAGCGTATTACTACGGATCCGATGGCGCAAGTTTCGTCTCAATCTGACGTGTGTACACGAAGTTACAGCGTGTTTCAGAATCGACGGATACGGGGTGTCGTCGGCGGATACGCGTTGATTCCGGGGTGCACGCACCTCCGAATCGACTTCTGCGAAATCCTACACGACCGTATCAACGTCGCGCACAGTTTGGTAAAGACCACGTGCGACCAAGTCGTCCCATTTGGCGGGACGGACTCAGTTCCGGGGTGAAACAGGGCGTTGTTTTTTCCTGTTTTGGATCGCGGTGTACGACCACTACAAGACGCGATGCACCGAGCGAATTGCACGGGCACCGAGAGGGGTATACAGTCTACGCATAGCAATCGACGGAATTGAAAACGGAGTCGCGAGTAGGAAGAAAACAGTACCTGTGCAGGGCTCCGTGGATTCTGTTTTCCAAGTGACCGAGAGTCCAATCTGTATCCTGGTCGTGTCCTCGCGCGCTGCTGCTCGTGTCTCGTGTCTGCGGAGACGCTGTGAGGCGGAGGAGTCGCACTCGGGGTCGCGGCGGAGGGGTGAGGCCGCGCTCGGGGTTGCTGTGCGACTCGGCGGCGGGGTGAAGCCGCGCTCGGGTCGCTGTGCTCGCGGCGGAGGTCGACGAGCGGGTGGGGGTCTCTGTCGAACGGCTGATCGAAGGGTCGGGGCTTGCTGTGAAGCGGCGGCGGGGTCTTGAGAGGGAGTCGGCGTCGAGCGAACTGCGGCTGGGGAGGTTGATCCGGCGGCGGCGGCGACGTCTCGAGCAGGGGGGTTGATGGGAGGCGTCGGAGTTCGGCTTGGAGTCGACAGCGGGGCTGGGATTCGGCGGTGTCGGGGTCGAGGGGAGTCGCGGGCGATGGGGATGAGCGGCTAGGGTTCAGGGTACGACGGCGATGGGGATGAGCGGCTAGGGTTCAGGGTACGACGGCGATGGGGATGAGCGGCTAGGGTTCAGGGTACGACGGCGATGGGGATGAGCGGCTAGGGTTCAGGGCTGAGCACGGAAAACGAGGAGGGTTTTATAGGCTGCTACAGTGTTGGCGGCCGCCTAGGGTTTGCAGCGGGTCGGGTTTGGTCTGGGTTGGTTCGAATTTGGGTTTGGTTCCCAATCCAACAGCTTAAGGTCCTCGATACATTGCTCCGGTGTCCAATAAATTCACCGAAAAATGCCATGCGTCCGGCTTTCCATTTTACCCAATAAATTTCTATTTCCAGGATATTTTAACTCCATTTGGTCACTCTTAAAATTATTTAACCCAAAATCACCTTAGCTTTTAAATTCCAGAAGAACACCAAAAATACGGGAAAAATTGTATTAAATTTTTATTTCCGAAATTTAGGGTGTTTACAGTGTCCTTGGAAGTCCGGAAACAAAATCCATTGTGATATGTTCCCACTTCCACTCCGGAATGGGTAGTGGTTGAAGCAATCCTCCAGGTCTTTGTCTCTCTGCCTTGACTTGCTGGCACACTAAACAACGAGATACGAACCTGGCTACTTCTCTTTTCATGCCGTGCCACCAAACATGCGTCCTCAGGTCCTTGTACATCTTGTTGGCTCCTGGATGTATAGAGTATTGCGATCTGTGCGCCTCTTGCATAACTTCTTCTCTTATGTCTCCTTGAGGTACACATATTCTATCGCCATGCCTCAGTGATCCATCTTCATGAATTCTGAAATCTTCCACTAATCCAGCTTGCACTTGACCTCGAAGGCTTTGCAGGCCTTCGTCTTGAAACTGAGCCTCCTTGATCTTGTCTATTAAAGTAGACTGAATCTGCAAGTTCATCATTTGGCCTTCTTTTCCTGGGATGATTACTTCAATACCTAAACTTTCCAAGTCCTCTAGCAGGTGTCTGTCCATAGTCAAGTACATCGCCATAGGATATCTGCTTAGAGCATCAGCAACTACATTGGCCTTCCCAGGATAATATTGAAGAGTGATATCAAAGTCTTTCATTAGTTCCAGCCACCTTCTTTGCCTCATGTTCAGCTCTTTCTGGGTGAAGATATATTTTAAACTTTTATGGTCTGTAAATATTTCCACCCTTTCTCCATAAAGATAATGCTTCCATAGTTTAAGAGCAAAAATGACAGCTGCCAATTCTAAATCATGGGTGGGATAATTCTTTTCATGTGGTCGAAGCTGTCTAGAGGCATATGCTATTACTTTCTTGTTCTGCTCCAATACACAACCTAGACCTTTTCCAAAAGCATCACTATAAATAGCGAAACCTCCGGTTCCAGAAGGTAAGGTCAGAATAGGGGCAGTAGTCAGCCTTTTCTTCAATTCCTCAAAAGCATGCTGACATTCATCAGTCCAGGTGAACTCTTCATCCTTTCTCGTTAATTTTGTCATGGGTTCCGCAATTCTAGCAAAGTCCTTCACAAACTTCCGATAGTAGCCAGCTAGTCCCAGGAAACTTCTAATCTCAGCTACAGAGTCTGGAGTGGGCCAGGATTCTACTGCCGCTATCTTCTTAGGATCTACTGCTATTCCATCTCCAGTCACAACATGTCCCAAGAATTCTACTTTGTCTAGGAAGAAAGCACATTTAGATAACTTTCCATAAAGTTTTTCCTTCCTCAAAGTCTCCAATGCTAACCTCAAATGTTCTTCATGTTCTTCGGGGGTCTTGGAGTAGATCAAAATATCATCAATAAAGACCACTACAAATTTGTCTAGATATTTCTGAAATACTTTGTTCATCAAGTTCATAAAAACTGCTGGAGCATTCGTCAACCCGAACGGCATTACTAAAAATTCGTAGTGTCCGTTCCGGGTATTGAAAGCAGTTTTAGGGATGTCTTCCTTTCTCACCCTTACTTGGTGGTAACCAGACCTCAAATCAATCTTTGAAAATACCCGAGCTCCACTCAGCTGATCAAATAAGTCATCTATCCTGGGCAGGGGATACTTATTCTTAATTGTTAAGGCATTCAAGGCCCTATAGTCAATACACATTCGGGATGTTCCGTCCTTCTTGGGCACAAATAATACTGGAGCTCCCCAGGGTGAGACACTAGACCTAATGAAGCATTTGTCTTCTAGTTCTTTGATTTGCTCATTTAGTTCTATTATCTCCTTCTTGTTGATTCTGTAGGGATTTTGAGATACTGGTGCCGCTCCTGGCACTAAGTCAATAGAGAATTCAACTTCTCGGTCTGGGGGTAAGCCTGGGAGATCCTCAGGGAAGACATCAAGGTATTCAGAGATGATAGGTAGTGGCACTTCTTCTGTTATTAGGGCTCCACAAATTTTGTTATTACCTATTTCTCTAGAACCTCTAGCAAATTCAAATTCTGGCTTGTCAGGGGGCCTGAAGATTACACTACCTCTGTGGCAGTCTATAGTGGCATGATGTTGACTTAACCAATCCATACCCAGTATAATGTCAAAACTGGGCACTGGCATTACAAGTAGTCTAGCATACAGTTCTCTTCCACATAATGTAATAGGATAATTGTTACAGGCATCACTAACCGGGATGATTCCTCCACCGGTAATGATCTTATAACAATTCCTAAGGGGTTTAGTGATTAAGCTATGCTTCATAAGGAAATCTACTGACATGAATGAATGTGAAGCTCCAGAGTCAAATAAAGTAATAGCTGGTATTGAATTTATAAGCACAGAACCTGTGATCACGTCTGTTGTGGCCTCAGCTTCTTCCAGAGTCATTGCATAAGCACGACCTTGCTGCGGTGCACCCCTCTGTTGCTGCTGGTGCTGAGCAAAGCGTTGTTGTTGTGTTGGAAGTGGGGGTCCCCTCTGTTGTACTGCTGGGGCCCTGGCCTGGGCTGGAGCCTTTGGTGCAGTGGTGCGTCCTTGAGCAGCTGGACAGTCCCTCATTTGATGCGCTGCTGAGCCGCAGTAGAGGCAGGCACCTAGCCTCTTCCTGCAGACTTGCCAAGTATGACCTGGTTTTTGGCAAAAGTTACAAGCAGCAGCTTGTTGGTTCTGTCCCTGGGCCTGGTGTTGGGGTGCTGGAGCTCGAGGGAGAGGACGCTGAGTTTGCTGCGGGGCCCTCTGCTGCTGTTGTTGTTGTTGTTGAAAAGGGCGTTTGTTGGGTCCTGCATTTTCGGTATCTCTCTCTCATTTCAGCTTATGCCCCATGTCTCTTTCAACGCCTTGTGCCACGCTCAAGATTTCTTCATAGGTGCGAGCTCGGCTGGTGGTGACAGCAAGGCGAATATCCGGAGACAGCCCCTTCTTGAATCTACGGGCTCTGTCTTCCGGGCTACGAACCATGTACTCCGCAAAATGGCTTAACCTGCTAAATTCAGCAGTATATTCATCAACAGACAGGTTACCTTGTTCTAGTCTCTCGAATTGGCTTTCGAGAGCTTTCCGAGCCACTTCGGGGTAGAATTTCTCCTTGAATAGCCTTTTAAAATCTTCCCAGGTGATGTCGGGAGCAGATAGTTGGGGTTCATCTCTGAACCAGGTTCGAGCAATGTCGAACAGTTGCAGGCTTGCGGACTCCACTTTAAGGTCATCAGGGACCCGAGCAGTCTTCAGGAGTCTCTCGACATTCTCTATCCACTCATCGGCATAGAGTATGCCCTCAGTTCCGTAAAATTCCAGGGGTCTTAGATTCTTGAAATCTTTGGCACTCCCTGGCCTCTTGAGTGACGACTCCTGGGACTTAAGAGCTTCTGAGAGGCTGGTCCGCAGAAGTGCAGTCTGTTCTTTCTGGGATTCCACCAATCCCTGGAATACTCCAAGTAGCTGTGTCCCATCCAGAGTAACTGCCGGAACAGATGGAGGCGACGGGAGTGCAAGGGTCTCGGGCACATTCTGCTCAGCTGGTTCTGATGTGCCTCCTACTGTGTTCCTGGTCTGGACCATTCTGAAAGATTAAGGGATAGGAAGATCAGAAAAGAATACTTGGAAATCAAAGGCGATAGGAAAAATTGAGCAGCAATGATATCAAGAATTGAAATAAGGACGCTATACTGTGAATGAGCTTTTCCTAGAATCCTCAATCTTATTCCATACCCTGTCCTAGGGTATTACCCTATTTTAGGATAAGACCTGCATGGGCCACCATAAAAACGTGTCACGACCCGCACCCGGAAATTCGGGCACGAGTGCGTGGGTACGTCCAGCCTACGCCGCAGAATCGGCGGTAGTACGCTGTCTAGGTCAAATCCATATTTACTAACTAGCTCATTCACAAATAACATAGGCAAGATAATAATGAGAATTGAAACTTAAGATTGCAACTGAAAATAAATGTGACAACAGATTCAAATGTTTTAGTACAGGAATTCAGAATTCAAACCGGGGACAAACCCGATAAATAAGATAAGAATATAAATGAAAGATAGCTACTACTAGCTACTCAGCAGTAGGGGTCTCCTGGGTGGGTTCTGGCTCCTCATAGGTATCATCAGTCCCCTCATAGGGACCATAATAAGTAGGGGCAAGATCCTCATCATCGCCTAAATCAACAGATCCAGTCAGGAAAGGAGCAAAGTACACAGTGCACAACAAGGTTAAACTAAATATTTATGACAATTAAATATTTGATATCATGTTGAGAAATAGCATAACAGAACATTATTATCTCAGAGTTAAACCGTAAATAGGAATATGAGAAATAGAAATAAATGAAACAGGAAATGAAACTACAACAGCCAGCAAGAAATATAACATGACCAGAAACTATCTGTGTGAACTTGTGTTTGTTTTTAGAATACATAGTTGGCATGTAGGGGTTTATAAGGCTAATCTGGCCGTAATAAACGGCTATTAAACAGGGGAAATCGAGATCCGGCTGAGGTACAGTCGTGTACCAACAGCTATTAAACATGACAAGGGGAAGGGTAAACTACATGCCTTCTAGGTATTCTTCCACCTAGGTATTCTTCCACCCGACATGAAAACAAGACAGGAACTCCAATATTCAAGACATGAAATCCAGCATTTCTAACACTAGGTGTAATCATCAAGGGTACATGTAAGGCAGGGAATTAATTATCACAATATATAAAGATTAACTTGAAGTACAGGTACTTGCCTGTTGTTTGGATCTGATTAATTTTGGCTCTCGGGAAAAAATTCCAGAGATGAGTCCAAAAGCTGAAATAGACATTACCATCACGCTCAGAAGATGTCAAATAGCTAGAAGCGCCTGTCCTTGGGTCCAATTTGGAGACAAGGGCAAAAACGGCAGTTTCGGGTCAAAACGGGGTCCGCCGGTGGGCCCGCTTTGCACCGAAAAACGTATCCGGGTCAAAGGTCTCCAAATTCACCAAACTTAGTGTTAACAGGTCAGGAACGCTGATACGAACCCAACGGAACTTCCAGATTTGGATTCTGATGAGCCGAACACAAAATCGCCCGTCGAGCGGGGCCTGTGGGGCCCACGACATGCGATTTCGTCAACGTTCTCAGAATCGAACCAAACTTGACCCACAGGACCAGCGTATTTCTATGAGTCCGATGGCGCAAGTTTCGTCTCGATCTGACGTGTGTGCACGAAGTTAGGGTAAATTGCAGAAAAGGCAGATACGGGGCGATGTCCGCGGATACGCGTTGATTCCGGTGTGCACGCACACCCGAATCAGCTTCCACGAAAACTCACACGTCCGTATCGACGATGCGCACGTATCTGTAAAGACCGCACGCGACCAAGTCGTCCCGTTTGGCGGGGCGTACTCAGTTCCGGGGTGAAACAGGGTCTGGTTTTTCCTGTTTTTGGATCGCGGTGTGCGATCACCACAGGACGCGATGCCCCGAACAGTTTGTCCGGACACCGAGAGGGTCATACAGGCTTCACAACGCAATTTGCAGAATTGGAAACAGAGCTACGAGGCGAAAGTTACACGCACCTGAAGGGGACCCGAAAATTAGGGTCGAGTCGTGTCCGACTCGTGTCGGACACGCGAAGGGGAATTAGGGCTAGGGTTAGGGTTCCTGGAGGATTTCCGGTCGTGGACGGCGGGGACTGGCCGGAGATGCGTCGGCGAGGGCGGGGGACGGTTCGCCGAGGGGCGGCGCGGCGTCCACGCGGCGGCGGTGGCTCAGGGCGGCCGGCAGCGGCGGTGGGGACGACTGCTGCTGCTGTTGCTGCTGGCCGGACGTCGAGGAGGGCGGAGGAGGAGCAGAGGAGGGACAGCTGTGCAGGGCGGAGCTGGCGAAGCGGTCGGCGAGGAGAGGACGGCGGCGGCGCTAGGCGGTGGTCGGAGGAGGAGCAGAGGAGGGGCGGCTGTGCAGGGCGGAGCTGGCGAGGCGGTCGGCGAGGAGAGGACGGCGGCGGCGCTAGGCGGTGGTCGGAGGAGGAGGCTGGAGGGGTGTAGCCGCGAGGGGGGGGGTTTATAAAGGAGGAGGAGGAGGAGGCGTCGAGGGCCGGGGAGGGCGGCGCTGAAGACGGGGTCGGCCGAGGGGTGCGGGCGACGTGGGGGCGAGGTGGCCGGCCGGTGCGGCGGGCGGTGCGGCGCCGGACGCGGGCACGAAGGCTGGGTCGGGGAGACTGGACTGGCGGGTCGGGCTGACGGCGGGTCGGGTTCGGTTGAACCCGACCCGACCCGATAGGGTAGGGTCTGGGCCGGTTAGCGGGCTGGGCCGCGGCCCAATGGGCCAGGAAAAATAAAATAAAATAAAAAATAAAATAAATAATAAATAATAAATAATTAAATAAATAGATAATTAATTAAATAGTTTTCAGGCATTTAAAAATAGGTCTGAGCCCCAAAAAAATCCAGAAAAATTACCCTAAGTCCAATTTTCCATTTTACACACAAAAATGTTATTTTCATGATATTTTAATATTATTTATTGCCAATTAAAAATTATTTATTAATTGAAAACCTTGATTTTAATTACAGAAAATTCCCAGAAAATTCCAGAAAATTGGAAAAACTCCAAGATTTAATAATTTGAAAAAAATTCAGGGGGTTTACAATAGACCCAAACCTTTCTGGAATAGTCATGAATAAATGTTACAAAATAAGAAGCACCACCAATGAATTTTATCTTCATAGGACCGCAAACATCTGAGTGAATCAACTCGAGCAACGCCGGCTTTCTTAAACTTGGGTGACTTTAAAAAATACTCTATTTTTCTTCCCCGCCAAACAGTGTGTGCACTTCTCCAACTTTGTAGACTTTAACCCTGGAATCACCTTCATGTTCACCAAGTATCTCATCCCCTTCCCGCTGATATGGCTGAGCCACCTGTGCCACAACTCAGTAGACGCATCAGTAGCAGTGTTAATCTTCTGTGCCCCCTGTACGCTCCCTTCCATATAGTAGAGTCCGGACCTCTTGCTTTCTCTAGCAATCACCATCGAACCTCTGGAAATCTTCCACTGATTATTTTCGAAGAGACTGAAGAAACCCTCGTCATCCAACCTTTCAACCGATACCAGGTTGAAACGGATATCAGGGACATAACGGACATCTTTGAGAACAAGAACTGCACCTGTCTTTGTCCTCAAATACACATCTCTAATGGCAACCGCCTTCGACACATCTCCTTTGCCCATCTTCAACACTCCACAGTCGCCTGTTATATTTATAGCAAATAGTGCCATGTTGTGAGATACGTGCGCTGAAGTACCTGAGTCCACCAGCCAAGAGTTGTCATCATAGGCGAGGTTCATAACTACCTCATCACCGACAATGATCACGTCGCCTCCATGTGTCGAGGCCGCCGCTATAGTGTTCTCACTTTTCTTTCCCTTGTTGCCCTTCTTCTCTCTCTTCTAAGAGAAACAGTTCTGCTTGATGTTGCCCTTCTTGCCACAAGGGTAACACTATGTGTCCTCGTACTGATCCTTGGACCTTCCCCTGCTTTTGTCTCTGCCATCGTCTGGACCCCTGCTTTTATTCCTTCCGCGGCTCTCTGAAACAAGCGTCTCTGAGTGGGATGTGGATGAAGTGCCCTGAGAACGTCTCCGCATCTCTTCATTCAGTACCCAGCTTTTGGCAAACTCCAGACTGACCACGCCTTTCGGAGCAGAAGCGATCATAGACACTCGTACGGTCTCCTACGAGTCTGGCAATGTACACAGTAACCATAGTCCCTGAACCTCATCGTCGAGCTTGACTCCCATCGAGGATATCTGGTCAACCATGCCCTCGAACTCACTCAAGTGATCCATAATAGACACCCCATCTTTGTATCGCAGACCCATCATCATCCGGATCAGGAACAATTTATTTACTCCGGTCTTTTTCGCATACAACGATTCTAACTTATCCAACAGTGTCCTCGCATGCTTAATACTAGCAACGTGGTTGTACACATTCTTGTCAACGAACTGCCTGATTTACCCACACACCTGTATATGCTCAAAATTCCAATCCTCTTCGGATTTGTCATTGGGCCTCTCGGAAGCAAATACCGGCAGATGCAGCTTCTTGACAAATAGCACATCATTCATCTTGCTCCTCCAGTAATGATAGTTGGTATCGTTTTGGTTTACCATGTGCACCGGCTTCGCGTCCATCTCTCCTCCATGGTTTACCTGTCTACTCCTGACACCCTTCTGAAAATTTCAGAACCTGGCTCTGATACCACTTTGTTGGGAACGAATGTACGAAAACCGTCCCCAAACCAGAGAGTACCTATGAGAGAATCGAGCAAAACGCACAAACCAAAAATGCCAAACATAAATCACAGACACAAAGATTTTTTACGTGGAAAATCCTTGCGGGAAAAACTACGGGACGATCAGAGTCCAACCCTGAAAAGTCTCTACTAATGGAATAAGAAATACACCGATTCCTTACAAACTTATCACCGATCCAAATGGATCACCATAACTCTTTTGGAACAGAAAATAGATTATAATCACGAAGAAGAAAGACAACGAGAAATACCTGAAACTGATATCCTTCTTCAAAACAGCCTTCAATCATTCTTTCTCCTCTCCGATGCTGCAATGGCATTCTTGTCTCCTTTTCTCTCCTTGTTGCTATATTTTTATTTATTTTTAGAGAGTGATTTATTTTAGGGCCAGGAGACACCTATATATAGAAACCCACAACTAGCATTCCTATTATGGATTGGAATATCCAATCCAAATCCAAATCCAAATCCAAATCCAAATCCATTGACATATTCCTATTATATGTAGGAATATACAATCCAAATCCATTGAGATATTCCTATTATATTTAGAAATATCCAATCCAAATAAATTGAGGTATTCCTATTATATGTAAAAATATTCAATCCTACTCCGGAGTATTTTTAACATAGGTTGGGAAGCCCACCCACTCCAACAGTTATTAGTTATATATGCTATATTTATCTCTTAGGTGAATCTTTTGATGGCAAAGTTTTTTAGTGGCGGGCTCTTTCCCTAACAAAAATGAGTTGATTCTACTTCGTCCATTATTTTAAAAGCTTGATATTATCTTCTCTTACACACTTTTTAAAAGTAAGTAAAACTTAATTTCTGTGACATCTATGTTCTACTTAATTTTTTGGCACTTATGGTTAAGCAAATTAGACTCATATTGCTTCATAGGTCATGGTCAAGGTCCCTGACCGAGATACAATCCCTATTCTCCCTGGCTTATGGATATACCCTGGCTTTAAACCAGTCTAGGCCCTAGAATGATTCAATACTAGTTTGAAAATGTCCCTTAGAGTTATATTAGTAAGTTGAGATTTTTGTATGTTGTGGCTTTTGTCCTAATAAAAGGGCTAGGCTAAACCCTGAATAAAAATAAAGGTAGCAATTTGTATCATAATTAAAAAAAAGTGCTCTGAAGAACTTTGGATAGATTAGGAATCCTTATTACAGTGTATTAGACTATTGAGGTAGCAATTTGGTTAGTTTCCTAAATTTCCTTAGGTCTTGGAATATAATAGTAGAGGTGAGCATTATTCTGTTTTGGACCTAGAACGAACTGAATATAATAAGATATTTGGTTCGGTTTAAAAAAAATTTGATTCAGTTTTGGATTTCGGTTTCGATCCAAAACTGAAAACCGATAAGATTTAACGTAGTTATATAAATAATCTCAATTTTATGATTACAAATGTGTATATTTTGAGAACAACAATCATATGTATGTGTTTTAAAGCACAACTTTGGTTATTTAACAAATAGTCTGACTTTTTGCCTAACTTTGAAATATAACAAGCCTATGTATAAAAAATATATATTTTAAATATAATTTAACCATAATTTCAACTTTGGGCACGACTATTAAACAATAAAAATAGTCCAACGAAATAAACCTAATCGATTATCGGTTCGGCTTTGGTTATGGCTAATTTTTGTTCGGTTTCGCTTTGGGTTGTAGAAGTTCGGTTTATTTAGTTTTGACTATTTCGAGTCGGTTGAAACCAAATAAACCAAACACTAACCCCTATATAATAGGTGGTTCAAACACAAGAAACTAATTGAATGCTTTAACAAAGAATTATTTTAATTATAGCCTTTTAGAGGTGTTTTAACTCTTGTATATTTTATTATGTCCTTCTACCTCTTTAATATCTTATAACAATTATTTCCATCCATAAGGCATTTCATGTCGTACCCAACCAACCATAATTTAACATTGTATATTCACATAGATAAGTTGAAACATTAATCAAGATAAGAAATCTAAGCAATTGTGAAGTGCATTGTCTAGAACAAGATAACCAACTTCACAATATCTTTGCCATGTCACCTTTATAATTTATTTGACATTTGCATTGGAGAAGGACTTTTTAAATGAAATCTTGTCATTCCTATGTGGCAACAACTTTTTTTCCAAACTCACAATAGGGTTGGAGATGCTCTTATAATAATGGAGCAATCAAGATGGATACATAACCACAGTAACTGTCGAATCTGAACCGACTCAAGTGTGTAACTTTCCAGTCCCTTGTGATGGTGACAAAACAATTATGGATTGCGAAAATTGATCCATGTCTATTTGAAGAAGGAAAAAAAACACTCTACTTTTAGGAACCAATAAAAATCAATGGAATTATTTGTTACTACAATTAAAAGGGGTGGTACAAGCAGTGGCGTAGCCAAAATTTTAATCTAGGGGATGCGACACGTACTATTAAAAAAATAATAAACTATAATAAATATGAAAAATAATGATAACCTGGTTGACGGTTTCAGAACTGGGCGAAACTTAAAATGTAGGACAAGTTCGACATTGTGCATCCAATGACACGTCTCGTCGCAATCAGAAGTGTACTCGAAGAATAATTACAAATTTTTGAAAAATATCGTTATGGTAAAATTCTACGAATTTAGACCAAATTCGTTATGCACAATTGATGAATTCGAGTTTTATCAATTTTCACATGTTGGCTATGACCATACACACCATACATAATGATATTGTATGCAAAGGATGTTACACGAAAAATTAGTAATATCACTATTTAGTTACTACTAGTATAGATATTTTTTTCCTTAATCCATACAGACCCTAATCCAAGTAGATCATAACGAAATTTTTGTATTTTGCACTATTTATTCTCTTTCAAGAGGACTATATATGTCTCTCAAGATTCATACTAAAAAATGTTTTTGGTTGCATATAGGATGCGCTTATTTGCTTGAGGGAAACGATTTTAGGTCGTCTCAACAAGAGCGTTTCGTTGGACTTAAAGGTTGCTCATCTGGGGAACATTGGAGGATCTATTACCTATAACGTATTCAGGATTCTTGAATACAGATAATAGATTTCACGATGCACTTGTAGGGGGTAAATGTCACACTGTACATTTTTATTGCTTGAGACTAAATCACTCAACTGGGAATAGTACCAATCTAGCTTAGACATAGTATTTCTTGAGGAACTCCCTGGCTGGGTGACGAAAGATAGGTGGATCGACCTACGGGAGCGTATTATTCCTTCCATTTATAAAAACAATTATGGGAGTTGGGATCAATGAACCCAAAAGGCATACAATGCAGTATGCACAAAGTTGGCATCTGAAAAACGATAAAAACTATCAAAATCGAAAAATGATCAAAAACGAAAAAAAAGATTAAAAAACTGAAAAAATTGTCTGAGTAAAAAAAAATGCCCACATATTCTTAAGGGATATGATTATCATGTTTTGTGGATAAATTATTTATATGGTATTCGTAATTCCTGAAGATACTTTTTTTTATAACCTAAACAAACATGGTAATAGATTCCCACCCTAGATTTTCAAAAAAATCGATAGAAATTACAATTTAAAAAAATATATATTTTCTTTCCTTGAACCAAACGAGACCTTAATTCTTGACAACTAAGTAAGACACGTTTTCAATCTTAGGACCATAACTTAATTAGTCTAGTAATGGTCAAAGGAACTAGTTCTCTTGAAAAACTCAAAAGTCAGTAACGTTTCTTTTTCCTTTTTACAAATTGTTTGGTTTGACATATACCCAAATTCCTTCTTTCTTCTAACAAATACATTTCATAGCATTACTGATAGTTTATTGATCATTGCTCACTTCTACAATTTATATAAGCTTCTATTATAACTCTAGTGATAATGTTGTTGCAAGTCTTTTGATGATAATCCCCATTCCAAATCAAATAGTTGTGCTCAGTAATTTTCAAAAATATTGTACATTTTTTATTCAAAAGATCCAACGTATATAGCTCTTGTTAGAGCCATATTCCTTAGCCCAAATATCATGTGCTACTCCTAATATTATTCAATACATAACATAAATCATATATATAGCTATTTATATCGTTAAGGGACTATTTGTTCGCAAATTTGGGGAGTAAAGTAGCCTAAATCCTTAATTGAAATTACTTCACATGTTTGGTTGAGGATTTGCAGATAAAATTTACTTTGAAGTGACTAGGGTGAGCAATGGCTCAGTTCGGCTTGAACCGTATCGTTTGTCTTAAAACCGACCAAAACAAGTAAACCACAATATTCAAAATCGAAAACCAAACTATTTACAAAAAAATCGACCAAAACAAAATAAATAAAAACGGTTCGATTTTCGGTCGGTTCAGTTTTATAGGCCAGTGGGCCGAGCCTGCTAAAAAAATTAATAACAGTTAAATAATTTTGATTGGCCGGAAAAGTAATCATCTGCACTTGAAAAAATATAATTGCTACAAGCCATTTTTCATAGTACATGCTATATACAAATTTTAATGGGCTAAAACACTAATCATCTGTACTTAAATACTTTTAATAGACCAGACTATTCAAAATTAAAATAAAAAATCCAAAATCCAAACACGTTATATAGGTTCCATGCACCATCTATTGATTAAGTTATCTTTCTAGTCTTGTCTTAGGATCAGTTTTATGGCATAATGTACAAGCCTAACTCGTGTGGTAATGCACCGTACGATATAAGAGTAACACGACGAGACTTACCAACTTATCATTCGTCCTTACCTGTCCAAGGCAACCAAGTCAAACCAAGTACGAGTATATACATGATGAAATCCAAGAAAAATGCATAAGCAAACGCGAGTGCCATGAGCGAGGTTCTGTTTCAGGTGTACAAGTTACATGGATTACACAGGTGTGTTGCAATATATTGCTCAAGTTGTTCAAATTATGTATAGATGTCTTATACTCATAATCGTTCAGGTGTTTTAGATTACTGGATGTGATGCAATGACTCGTACGCGGATTACCGCTAAGCGACGATGACTTATCTATTTGAAAATGAGGTCACTTGCTTAGCCATAAAGGATAATGCATAGTCTCGGATGGAGATGAGGTCTAGCACAAGAGTCATTGGACGTTACCCACCATCCCGACCAAACATGGAGAGACTACCATAGATATTGGAGTCAGACGGGTTATCCAAGTGTAGGATACACTACCAAGGGCCCAAACACTAAATATATTGAGTCATCCCAAATCGGGGAGCATCCTACCGATTTGGTCACGCAATTCCCATATTCCTCCTAGGACGGTACGATCTCAGTGCCTGATGATCGTTCGAAGAATCCATGTTATTACCTCGTGCACGAGTTGTCCTTGACCATGCAAGTCTAGGGTCTCAGATTCATGGAATTCATGACATGACATATTAATTCTTGATTCTTGCTCAGAACGAGTATGCTCTACGAGCTATGATTCTTTCTTTACTTGACATGATTCTCATTTAGAGTTAAACTTGACATGGTTCAATCCCTTGGTTCGGAGATGCCTTGGTGACCCAACGATCCCGGATACTTTCAGGTTCATACTTGCATGGAACGACTATTAGATAGACTTTTGGGGAGAACTAGATGAATGCATGATATAGATAGTGTTAATTTATTTTGGCATAAATTATATAACAACCATTAAAATGAGGCAATGAGTACAAGTTACAATGTAAGCAGGCAAGCATGCATTTATATGAAACATAAGCATTTACGTTAGCATGGGTCTAAGGGGTAGTGCGAGGAGTGAAGATGTACATGGTCATATCGAGCGACATAATTCATAAGGCGTGTAGTGTAAACAAGTAAAGTAGTACACTACGAAGAGTATATAATGATCTACTCGAGGTAGAGCGGGGTCTACTTGCACGAAGCAAAGGTAGCATGCGAGGGTCCATGTTATAAGCCAAGTTTTATTTTTATGTTCTAACAGAAGCAATACAACATGGGATTACTCCCTTAACTAGATGCGTTATATTCTTTATTAGCATGCAAGCGGTGATTCACCTAACGACTAGCATTTATCGTCCATATTTTTAAGTGTGTAAGCTAAGAAAAGACAAGTTCATCATAGCCACCCACCTTAGCGATAATTTGCCTCGGTCGAGCGATACTCCGAACGAGCCGTCGAAAGTCTAAGTCTGAACTCCTGAAGGGTCAAGTCTGGAATCCTTTGCCTCAAACGAGTTATCTCATTGAGCAAGGTGGGGGAGTTATTGTACTTGCGTCATTTGAATCGGCTATCCGCTTGAACGGAATAGATTGTTACATTATACACCACTCAGAAAAAGTCTCGTCCTCGAGACTTCCTGAGCGCAAATCGTTCTATCTCACACTATTGAATCTAACTCAAGCATAGCAATCGGTACCACTAGATCCGTTTGAACACAATTTTTTAGTCGTTCCTTATACCGTGTCGTGTGTATGTTGGGTCTGTCTCATTGAATGACTCTATCATTCAATCCATGGTCTGACTCGGTCTCAAATTTTTCGTACGATGCTAGCCCCAATTTCTAAGATCAAACCCTTATTCATTTGCACGGTATATTCTACCCAAGCTTATTTTACTCAGATTTCTAAACATCGAGCAAAGATCATCCTACTCACATTAATACGTTCGTTTGTAAAGGGTCCGAGTCCGTTCAGTCAAATCTATGATATATTTAAGTCGCATGACAAGCATAGCAATTCGTATAGTCTATCTCATCAAACATGTTTTGATAGGACCCATTTGTCCATTTCTAAGTCCAGAGCACCAAGCCATAATTCAATTCTAAATCTCTGATCATAAATCCTGGTCGTCCAACAAGATTCATTTATCCGTTCACAAAACCATCAAGCGTGTCTTACTCCAGGTTCTAGAATACTCATCTAGGAAACACTTTCGATTCACTGGTCAAATTCGTTATCGCTTACCTATTTTGTTGAACCACAATATCCATACTAATGCTTTAATCTATTTGATTCAATTTGAAATCGCTCGTACGATCCATCAAGTTTTTACCAAGTTTCCTTGACCAAGATATCGATTTTATTACCTTGAAGCCCAATTTGATATAAGCCTTATCACTTGTTCAAGATATTCTCAATCGTTCAAACCAATTATCGTACATGAACTCTGAATTCATTTAAATATTTCTAAAATGATCCATACACCACTCAGGAATCGAGTCACCCAATTAAATCCTCAATCGTGTTCGTATCACTCGCTAGCATATTCACCAAGTCGTTCCTTAGTATTCCTACACGATACGTAAGCATAGCTAGATAAATCTTAGTCTCGTATATATTTCTGTTGATAGTCATCCAAGTAAACCATATTTGATTTGTATCTGCCGACACGAAATATCGTCCGAGCTATTTCTCAAAATCCAAGCATGATTCTCTATATTCACCTTAGCGATAAATTTGATAATATTTCTATTAGTTGCCATTCTAAGTCTGACTTATCCTTATCTGAACGATATCCTATCTCGCACACTAACTAACTGGATAATCATGTATAGGTATTCGAGTTTGCACATATCTTGTAAATTCTAGTACGAGTATATTCCTACAAAGTCTAACATGGTCAGAATAAGGGTCTTCATATAACTATCCAGTTCAAGCAATCATACCATTCACATGCACTTTTAAAATTATTTAGACTCATTGTATGAAACATCCCAATGGGTCAACGAGAGAGAGTGTATGGACATAACCCGCGAACGAGCTTTCAAAGCTGAGAAAATTGATAAGAAGTCAAAAGACGTATAGCCGATGCTCTAATAGCAATATGTCACGACCCAATCTCCTGCATGTAATCGGCCATCTCCGCTAGGCACGAATGATCGCGCCAGTGCTCCTGTGTGACAATCTTTCCCATCTGGACGTGATGCCGCACGAGCACAAGTTGCGCCCGTGCAAGGCCATGATCCGAACAGATGATAAAATATTTAAGCCATAGAGTCGCACAGATAGTCTGAATACAGCAAAATAAGAAATAAACTAGCAATTGGTAACAAGTTCACAGAGTCATCAAAAGCGAAAGCATTGAATAACACAAGTATAGAAGTAAAATAAGTATTTTTGTTATATTGAACAAGTATTACAAGCAGCACTAGGCCGAGATTATAAGTCGCTCAAGCTCTCTCTCTCGAAACAATAAAAGCGTGCCAAGTGGCTACATTTTTAGAATGATACGTAGACAATGTTCCAATATTATGTTTTGTATATGTGCTTCAGTTTCGGACGCAATGCTCCAAGGCACCAGAGCGAACTCCATGTCTTAGCTCACACGAAAGGGGTTTTTGTATCGAACGAGGTTCTCCCGTACCCTGCAAGCAATCTAGTGGATTATCAGTACATGAATGCACTGGTGGGGAGGCTTCTCGCCCGCTTGACAAATTCAAACACGTTATATTGGTTTCATGCACCATATATTAAGTTTTTTTTCTAGTCTTGCCTTATGATTAGTTTCAAGGCATAATGTACAAGCCTAACTCGTGTGGCAATACGCCGTACTATATAAGAGTAATACAGCGAGACTTACAAACTTACCATTCGTACTTTCCTGTCCAAGGCAACCAAGTTAAACCAAGCATGACTATATACATGATAAAATCCAAAGAAAATGCATAAGCAAATACGAGTGTTATAAACGAGGTTCTATTTCAGGTGCACGAGTTACACGAATTACTCAGGTTTACAATGGATTGCTCAGGTTATTTTAATTATGTATAGATGTCTTATACTCATAAAAATTCAGGTGTTTCAGATTACTAGATAACTTACACGCAGACTAGAGGTTCTATTTCAGATGCAATAACTCACACGCGGATTGCCGCGAAGCAAGGATGACTTATCTATATGAACATGAGGTCACTAGCTTAACCATAAAGGACGATGCATAGTCTCGGACGGAGATGAGGCGTAGCAGAAGAGTCATTGGGCCTTACCCACCATCCCGACCAAATATGGAGAGGCTACCATAGATATTAGAGTCAGATGGGTTATCCAAGTGTAGGATGCACTACCAAGGGCCCGATCACTAAATATATTTTGTCGCCACAAATCCGGGAGCATCCTACCGATTTGGTCATGCAATACCCATATTCCTCCTAGGATGGTATAATCTCGGTGCCCCGATGATCATTCGAGGAATCTATGTTATTATCTCATGCACGAGTTATCGGTGACCATACAAGTCTAGGGTCTCAGATTCAAGGGATTCAAGACATGACATATTAATTTTTGATTCTTGTTCAGAATGAGTATGCTCTACGTGCTATAATTCTTGCTTTACTTGACATGTTTCTCGTTCAGAGTTAAACTTGACATGGTACAATCCTTTAGTTCGGAGATGCCTTGGCGACCCAACGGTCCCAGATACTTTTAGGTTCATACTTGCACGGAATAAATTTTAGATAGTCTTCCTGGGAGAACTAGATGAATACATGACATGGATATTGTTACTTGATTGTGGTATAAATTATGTGACAAGCATTGAAATGAGGCAACGAGTATAAGTTACAATGTAAGCAGGCAAGCATGCATTTATAAGAAATATAAGTATTTATGTTAGCACGGGTCTAAGGGGTAATGCGAGGAGTGAAGTCGTACATGGATATATTGAACGACATAATTCATAAGGCGTGCAGTGTAAACAAGTGAAGCAGTGCACTACGAAGAGTATATAATGATCTACTCGAGGCATAACGAGGTCTACTTGCACGAAGCAAAGGTAGCATGCGAGGGTCCATGTTATAAGCCAAGCTTCATTTCCATGTTCTAACACAAGCAATACAAGATGGGATTATTCCCTTAGCTAGGTGCATTGCATTCTTTATTAGCATACAAGGGGTGATTCTATCACTACCACATTTCTAGAATATGGGCTTTATTGTCATTTACTGTATTTATTTTATTGTGTTAATATATTGCATGATATATAATGTACATATTATATGGTGTTCATTAATGCATGGGTTAGTGCACTAGACCTAAAAAACCCACTACATGAACCCCCAATCCTATTTAATAGACTTTATGCATTAGTAACCCTAACCCTAACCCTAGCCCTAGCCCTATAAAACAAGAGGGAGCCACCCTCAAGCCACTCATTATTCATGAAGAAAAACCCTAAAAATAGCCTCAAAGAAGAAACCCTCCTTTTATTCCATAAATTTCAGATTTCTAGCCTCAAATCTCTCATTCTTTCCTCATTCAAGGAGACGTAGAAGCTTGGGCACAAGAAGACTTGGAGAAGAGGAAGCTACATTGGGAATACATCTCCCAATAGGTAAAAATATGGAAAAACCATCATTAATTCTGTTTTAATTAATTGTTTGGCCATTAGGAGCCCATGCACCCATTGATTTATGGATGACTTTTTAGGGAGAGCATGAGACTCTTTTGGTTGCATGATGATTTTCTATGGTGTCGTAGGCAATTTGGGGGTTTTGTGATCCAATAATATATTTTCTCCTAATTTTCGTAGCCCTAATTATACGCGTATGTATTTATGCATATTTATATTGTATACGTAGTGGTTTATTGTATTTGAAGATTTATACATGAGGGTTTATAAGGTATCATGAGTACCCTGGTTTTGTGCTCACAAAGTGTTTGTTGAAATGATTTATAGGAAGAAAATACCTATTTATATGACCTATTTCTTATACATTGGATGTATATATATGTATAAATATGTATGTGTGTATATTATGTATATAAATTGGTTGGAGGGACTGAACTGTGAGTATCGGGTTCCTCACTGAGCAGTCGGCTTCTTCAGGTGCAGTGAGCATCAGTGAAGCCCTTGTGTCTCGGTGATGTGTACAATCGGGTTTTCCTAATGTGCATGTGCACTGAGTGTTAGTGTATCAGTATGAATGTGGTGAGTGTATGTTATTGTTGTATTTGTGTATCAGTGAGTCTAGCTAGGTGTCTATGTGTGCATAATGTATGAGGGGTATTGTGTCATCGAGTTGGTTTTCAGTCGAGTGAGTGTTGTGAAGTGGTGTGTGAATGTGCACTGATACTGAGTGAGTATTAGTGAAGTCCCTGTGTGAGCTGTGGTAGTGTGTCAGTAGTTGGGAATATGATTTGTCAGTGTGTTGTGTATCTTTCCAGAGTGAGTGTGTTTGTGTAGGTGAGTTCTTGAGATATCCGTATCAGTGAATAGCAGTATCTGGTACAGTAGAATTCGAGAGGTCATGTGTTTAGTGTATCAACCTTGAGGAGTCGGGTTTCCCCCTGGACTGTGCATCAGTGAGTGTGTGTGTGTAGTATATGTGTTCTTGGGTATTATCATTGGTGGAGGCTTGGTTCAAATGATCGGAGCAAGGGTGGTAGCAATGCAAAGGTGTGCATTGTTTGGAGTCTTGGTGGTCTGCAAAGGAGTGAGGAGGAGGGCAGTTGCTCATTCGAGCAACTGCTACAGTAGCAAGCAGGTATGGTCTGATATGGAGAGGACTTGATTTATGTAGAACATATATTAGTGGGGCAACCTATTTTAGAGAGGGAATACTGATACATGTGTATCTGTAAACCCCTTACCCAAAAATAGGTATCTTGTGTGTATTTTATATTTCTTGTATTTGTTTTAAATTATTTTTCAAAATAATAAAAAATTCGATAATTTTTATTAGGACACTTGATCGTGGTTTGGACATTAATAATATAGGATGGCCCCAAAATCTGTATCTTCTTTCATAGTAAGTAGCCTACACAGGAGACACTACCTGTAGGATCTTTTCGTGGCACAGAAATTCGATCCCTTGGTGGTAGTATGACATTAGTGTAACGACCATAGATAAATTGTTAAATATTTAGATATTTATATATATAATTTATTTGTGGTTACTTTCCAATTCTGACTTTTCTACAATTAGCATCCCATAATTTCTTGTACCAAATTAGGTAAATTCTCTTTTTGTAAGATGTGCATATTATTTACTGTTATCCTATTTTGTTGAATATTCATTTAATTAGTTACTTAGTCAATTAGATAATACAACTATTTAATTTATATAATTAGATAAATATCTAATTATTAATTATAAAATATTTTCATAAAATATTTTGGGTGTAGCATTTTATTAAAACTTTACAAATTAATTTTCTAGAATTTATTTTGTGTGCAAATATTATTTTTGGGATTTTTAACATCATCTATAAATATAAATATATATATATATATGTTAATATATATATAGTTAATAAAAATAATAATAATAGTAATAATAATAATAATAATAATAATAATATTAGTAATAGAAATAATAATAGTAATAATAATAATGATAGTAAAAAGAAAAGAAAAGAAAAGAAAAGAAAAGAAAAAGAACTAAAATAAAACCTTAACATAAAACCTAATCTTTAACCTAACCTAAAACATAAAACCAAATTCCTATACAAATCCCCTCCCCATACGAAATCCCCCTCACAGCAAAAACCTCCCCCTCCCCTGAACGCGGACTCCCCGACCTCTCTATCTCTCTCCCTCTCCATATATATACACATTTATTACATTACATAACAAAACCCTAACTCAAACCCTAACCCTAACCCTAGCCTCCGGCGACCTCGCGCCCCGACGACCGACCTCCAGATGACCACCCCGCGCCGACCGCCGTCGCCCTGGGCCGCCCCGCATCGCCGATGGCTGTCTGCGCACCGCGCGTGTGCAGAAACACCGCCCCGAGCACCCATCTTCTAGGTATTGTATCTTCTTCATCCGTGTTTACTTTTACGAGAGGTTTGTCCGTGTACGTTGACAACCTAACCCTTTAGGATTTTTGTTAAAGCGGGACGAGATTTCGTGCCCTAGATTGGTCGAAAATTCGACCGGAAAATGACCGAAAAATTGACCAAAACAGTCCAGAAACTTCAATCAAACCCCCATGTTCACACCCAATTTACCACCACCCTATTTATTATTTTTGAAAACTAATTAAAGGGGTTTTCTTCTTCATATAACCGAGAATTTTTTTGTTCTTTTAGTTTTTGCTAATTTGTTCTATGTGTTAAATTATTCGGCCTCCAAATCGATCAAAAACTTATTTTTAAAATATTAGAAAATTATGATACGCAGCGCGCCCTGCCAAACAAAACCGTCTCGTCGCGTACCAATTGCACCAAAATGCGTGTATGATATATACTAACGTGTGAGATTTCACGAAAGTTGATTCGGACGTATGTGCGCGTCGGAATCAACTCGTATCCGTAAAAGTCTCCGTATCGCGACTTTTGTAAACTATCACCCCATTTTATGTACGCTCGTCAGAATGCAACAAAACTTACGCTATTGGATTTATGGTATCACGTTGGTCCTATGACCCAAGTTTCACGCGATTCTGAGACAGTTGACCAAGACGCCTATTTGCGGGCCCCATAGTTGACTTTAAGAGCGAATTTGTGTTCGGCTCACCAAAATCCAAAATTTGACGTACAGTTGAGTTTGTATTGACATTTAAAATTTTTTTGACCTATAATTTATCCTATTTAGAGACCTTTACCTCTGACACGCTTTTCGGTGCAAAGTAGGCCATATGTGGACCCCGCCTTGACCCGAAATTACCGTTTTGCCCCTGTGTCCAAATTGGACGAAAGGGTAGTATTTTTTAGCTATCTCGCTTATTCTGAGAACGTTGGTGATGTTTATTTCAGCATCCGGAGACGTTCATTCTGATGCCATAGTTTTTGATCCATTGTGCCTGACGTCTGGATGCTTACACTTTGCAGCTTTCTTGCTAGGCAAGATACCTTGCCAAATTGCTTACAGTACTTTGCATGCTTATTATATTTTTATATATTTATTACATGTATATTTTCTTTCATTCATAATTATATATTATATATGTTGACACACACTTGACACATAGTATCATGGGAGCGGAGGACAATCAGTAGGCATATGGGCTATAACAACTATGGTAAACCGTAGTAACTAGCACGCACTACGGTAGTTGTGTCGTGCTGGTCGCTACCCTCGAGGTATGTCAATTTCTGGTGTCACGCTGGTCGCTACCCTCGAGGTATGACGGCTTCTGATATTCTAGACGTGTGTGTGAGTTGTGAGATTAGATAGAGTAGCTTACCCATGCCCATACGTCGAAAAGTTGTCCTCATTATGCATTTTATATAGATTGTCTAGTACAACGTACTTATATATTTTATGTCTATTATGCATGTTTTACTGTATTTAATTGGCATGCTTCTATGTATCTTGTTATGTCCCTCTGAGGACCTGGTCCCTTGCCAGGTATAGACGACCAGGAGTATCTGCAGGAGTACGGGCCAGGACCTGACTCATTATTTTCTACCGAGGAGGTCTTACCTTCTGAGCATCTTTGATTATCTCTAGCGATGGATCTCTTATTTGATACCCTTCTACTACCATTTTATTTTATATTGGAGATTTACCCTCCTCTCTCATTTTAGTTTTGATATAGTCATTGGTAGTGGATTTGTCTCCACACGACTATCATTTTTGGATTATTCAGACTCATTATTCTAGTTTAGTTATTTCTTTATTGTGACTTATTTTTGTGGATAAGATTAGTATTATGTGACTTGTGACAATATATATACCACTTGTAAATTATTGTTCATATTATGGCATAGGTGTGTATTATGATTTCCATATATTGGAGATGCCATATACATACGACTGGTATGCTTATGTATTCCTAGTCCTACGTATTTTGGGACCGGGGCGTGACAGTATCAACGAAGGAGGAATAGTTAGCTGTGAGCACTTGGCTCGAATAACAGTACATGTAATAAAGGGGAACTGGGAACATCAAGGAGTAGTAGGCATCGTGCAGTCCCCCAGTTCCCAGTGTGTTTCCCAGTACATCCAGCAGGTAGCCAGTGTCAGTGTCACACGAAGAGAGACTCGGAAAAGTGTGCATCCAACTGCACAGTATCAGCTAGAAGGATACAGTATCTGAAGGTATCAATATTCAGTGTATCAGTCCAGTTAGTAACAGTTTCAGGAAATAGGTTTTAGCAAGTATCAGTATTAGTGTCAGTTCAGTTTGAATAATAGGCCTTAGGCTTGGGTGTTAGCGTGTCAAGGTGATGATGCACTGACAGTAGAGTTATAGTTGAGGTTTTAAATTAGATATCCAAGTTAAGGATGGACTGACAGTAGGTGAGTTACTGTGTGCCTGAGTTATGAGCTCGAGTTTGTGAGGAATGAGTGTTGTGCTTGTGTCTAGGGGTGTATATGGGTGCCTGTGTCGGGTGAGGGTGAGATGTTTGGACTGATACAAGTATCAGTCCAGTATCAGTAACTACACAGCATATTAACTGTTGTTGGTTTTGGTTGGGTGGTTGTGTAGGACTGTAATGTGCAGCTGCACATTAAGCAGAGGCACTATGCTATATCAGTGCAAGGGAGAGGAGCTCGGGTCCTTGAGGAGAGCAGCTTCCTCTTGATCAGCAGCGGGGAGGCAACCAACTGTAGGGAGTCACTGCAGTCCATCAGCAGCGGACTGTTTAACAGTTGCCACAGGAAGGTGCAACTACTGCACTAAGCAGAGGCAATAGCAGTTTCTGTGGAGTGCAGTCGAGCAGTAGACACCATCAGCAAAGAGTTCACATCTAAGGTAGTTCTGCACAGTGCAACCAAGGAGAGTGCACAGGTATCAGGTGTTTGGTTCAGTTGTTTTCAGGTGTCAGTATAGTTTTAATCAGGTATTAGTGAGTTTGGGTTATCAAGGTATTGAGGTTTTGGTTTAGCTTGGTTTTGATTAGTAGGTATTGGTTTAGTTAGTTAATTTTTAGTTAGTTAGTAGCTAAATGAGTAAGAGTTAGTTAATGGTTAATAATAGTAGCTAGTTGGGTTTTGATTTTATATATATATATATATATATATATATATATATATATATATATATATATATTGTATTAGTTAGTGTGGCATTTGAGTTCAGCAGAGATGGGGAGCATTGTGTTTTAGCAAGGGGTTCAGTCAGCAAGGTATCACAGTGTATCAGTTAGCAATGTGTAGTATCAGTTATAAGTTAGTACTGCAATAGGTTTGGTAAGTTATTTGTATATGAGATCAATTAGTATGGGTAAGTGTCATGGTTCATGTAATACTAGTTATAGCTAAGATAGTATCTTTATACCTATGCATAGGGGTTATATAAAATACTAGTATCTAGCATAGCTATTAAGACTAGTGGTGGCTTAGAAGACTTCGTATAACAAGGTATTAACCTAGTTGGACTTAGACATGGCCTAGAAACACTATACTTAGCTAGTTTCATTGTTTACCTTTCTAAATCACTAATTAACTTTAATATTTGATATTTAGGTCTTTGTGATTACATCTTGGACATCAATCCTCATTCCTTGCTCAAGACTTCAGGCAAGTACATTCTCTGACAGTTTTTGTTATGTTGATTATCTCTATGATTCTAGTTGTAGAGTATACTTGATTTTGACACTGAGGATACACGGGTTAGCATCATAGATACATGTCATGAGGAGTTGTGATTGGAATCCATCGTGCTAGCTGGGGACGGGGAAATATTAGCAGATTATGTGATCATAACCCACTTTAGATGCATCATAGCTCACCCCACATATCACGTCGGGTGTAGCCTGACTATTTACATCCCTCATAGACTATTATATATGATTAGCCTGACTATTGCTCGTATCATAGCTAACCAAATGGTTAGCCTGATCTTACATGTTTCATAGCTAATTATATATAACAAGCCTGATCTAGTCCCAAGCCGATCATATAGTAAACTGATATTTCAAACACTTAACTAGAATTTCTATTTCTTTATTCCAGTTCACTCGTTTTTAGCATTCATATATATTTATTCATTGCTATCACTATTGTTGATTACATATTTTCTAGTATTCCTTATTTCTAGTATTTTTTTTCATCTTGTATTTTCTTACACTGTCTTATAGTTTTTGTCAATATAAATGAAATTGTTGTTTAGTGCTTGTGCTTCGCTCCAATCCTGACTGGATAACATTTTTCAGAGGACCTTGAGGACTTCTGTCCTACTCACTATGGCCCAGGTGTAGAGGGAGACTACGTACCAGAGATTCTAGAGGAGTCACTCTCCTTCGAGGAGACACCACTTGTAGTCGTTTAGACAGTTCTTTTTATGTATTAACTGTTCTAAAACTTGAGACTTGGATTATATTATTGATGAGACTATTTATGTTGGACAGCTAGACCCTAGATTATTGTTGTATATTAGTTGTTGTGCTTGACTTATGTCAGTACTTCCTTATCTTTATACCTTATCGTGCCAGTTACTTCCTATAGTTTTGTGATTGAGTAAATTATGAATTATTGATCAATGTTTTATTCATCGTCCTCCTTATGGAGTTGTGATCATTGAAAAATTATTTTGTGAGTTATGTTTAGTAGACTTGAGACCTAGACAGTGTTCTACCGTCGATGCTAGATGTACCCACGGCTCTATATCCTTTAGCCAGTTTTTGGGGGTCCTCCTCCCCCACCTATTTCGAGTGTTGCCCCAGTTGTCATGGAGCACCTTCCTCCACCACTGACTTAGTTTCCCGTAGGTGTGCCTGTTGACGGGGCACAGATGTTTGCGCTGATCCAAGGCATAGTAGATGCTCAGAGGATGTCAGCGGAGGTTCAGCGAGTCCAGGATGAGGCTCAAAGGGTACAGACAGAGGCATACCAGGTACAGACAGAGATGATGAGAGAGAGCATAGAGAATGCTCATCAGGTGGCTCTCGAGGCAGTGGAGAGAGTCGCACAGCACCAGCAGCATCCTGGCCAGTAGCACCAGAGGCCGGGTACTATAGTGAACTTCAAGAGGATGATGCCTCGGGAGTTCAAGGGCACCAAGGGGATACTCTACACCGATGACTGGCTAAAGTATATAGAGAGGAACCTGTGCTTGGCGCAAATTTAGGAGATTCTACAGATCGAGGCCGCCGGCAGTCAGATGTTTGACATCGCGCTGACATGGTATCGTACGAAGCCGAGACTCACTGTTGGAGGACTTACTTAGGAGGCTTTCAAGGAGCTTTTCAAGGAGAAGTTATTTCCCGATGTAGCCCTGGGAGCCTTGGAGAGTCAGTTCCATGACTTGGTCCAAGGAAGCATGTCGGTCGACGAGTACGCCACAGAGTTTTACCGTTTGAGTCAATTGTGCCATCAATGATTTGGGACCTAGGGGACAGAGCCAGAAAGTTTAGGAAGGGGCTGACGAGAGAGATCAAGTCTCGCACTTCGGGATATCACACTACTACATTTGAGGGCATTCTGATGGATGCCCAGATTGCTTAGGATTTCTTGGACCTCAGGCCCAAGAGATGACGTGACACTTCTGGAGGAGCGAATGGTAGTACGGGACCGGCCAAGCGTCCCTACTTTCAGCAGCAACAGAGACCGTACCAGCATCAGCATCAGCAGCACCAGGCACCAGCTCGAGGACACGCCCAGCAACAGCAGCCTCAGAGGTTGACTCAGCCTGCTATCCAGTGTGCGTACTGCGGGAAGGCGGGACGCACGAGGGACATCTGCAGGAAGAGGTTGGGTACATGCTTGTCCTGTGGATCGCCAGCACATCAGTTGAGGGACTGTCTATCTATTCAGACTCGTCCAGGTTAGGGTGGAGCATCCACTCAGAGGGGACCAACCAGGGTACCTACTGTATCAGGAGGCCAGCAGAGGGGACCTATACTTCAGCAATAACAGCAGAGGTTTGCTCAGCACCAGCACCAGCAGAGAGGTACACCCCAGGGACAAGCATATGCCATGACGATCGAGGAGGCCGAGCCAGCCGAAGACATAATTTCAGGTTTAGTTCTTCTCGATTCTATTCCAGCATGTGCATTATTTGATTCTGGTGCTTCTCATAGTTTTATATCAGTATTATATGCTCTTAAGCATTATTTAGAGGCAGAACCATTAGATGGGACTTGCAAGATCACGACTGGCAGAGGCATTATCCTAGTCAGTGATTATTGCAAGGACCGGAGAGTATTATTGGGAGGCTGAGTGTTGAACGTGTGCTTACTCGTCATGCCACTTTTAGGATACAATATTGTACTCGAAATATATTGGTTGAGTAGGCACCATGCTATTATAGATTATCTGGAGGCAGAGTGATATTTTGACCGTTAGAAGAGCTAGAGTTCGAGGTCACCAGAGGAGCAGCGGAGCAGAGCAGGGGCACTTTTTGTGGAGCCAGGGTGGAAGAAGAGGAGTTGCCACATCCTCTGATAGCAGAGTTCCTGGATGTCTTTCCAGAGGAGTTTCCAAGCTTGCCGCCCGACAGAGATGTTGAATTCTCTATAGACTTGGTGCCAGGAGTGGAGCCTATTTTATAACACGTCTATAGAGTCAACAACAGTGAGCTGGCAGACCTGAAGAAGCAAGTTGAGGAGTTACTGGACAAAGGCTTCATCAAGTCAGTTCATCACCATGGGGAGCACCGGTATTGTTGAGGAGTTACTTGATGACAGATAGACATTTGTTGTCTGATCTGGAGAGCTTGGGAATTGAGGTACTAGTTTTAGGTATTGAGATTCAGATATGGGGATTGCAGATACAGTCCGAGCTGATAGACATAATCAGAGCTGCACAGTATGATGATGAGGCTCTAAGGAGTATCAGAGCACAGGTTTGGAAAAAATTATCAGAAGACTTCACTATTGCTGATGATGGGTATTTATAGCATGGCACGAGGATATGTGTGCCAAACGGGGAACTACACGAGGAGGTTTTGCAGGAGGCACATCGCTCTCAGTACTCGATGCATCCAAGTGCCAACAAGATATATCGAGACCTGAGGGAGCACGTATGGTGGTATGGTATGAAGCACAAGGTAGCATGCTTTGTATCCCGGTGTTTAGTGTGCCAGCAGGTAAAAGCGGATCGACAGAGGCCAGGTGGATTGCTTCAGCCTTTACCTATCACAGAGTGGAAGTGGAAGCACATGACTATGGATTTCGTTTTAGGGCTTCCATGTTCTCTAGTAGGAAAGGACGCGATTTGGGTCATCGTGGATAGGTTGACCAAATCAGCCCAATTCTTACCATTTAAAGTAGGTACATCAATGGAGAGGCTAGCAGAGATGTACGTACGATAGATTGTTAGATTACATGGGGTTCCTGTGAGCATCATCTTGGATCGGGATAGTCGTTTCACTTTCCACTTCTAGAGGAGTTTGCAGGCTAGTTTGGGCAGTCAGCTCAAGTTCAGTACCGCATACCACCCCAGACAGACGGACAGTCTGAAAGGACTATTCAGACTCTCGAGGATATGCTATGCACTTGTGTTCTAGATATCAGAGGTTCTTGGGAGGATCATCTACACCTGGTAGAGTTTTTTTATAACAACATCTACCAGGCCAGCATTGAGATATTACCATTTGAGGCTCTATATGGACGGATGTGTCGCACACCGTTATCTTGGGATAATGTCGAAGAAAGAGCCTTTTTAGGACCAAAAATGGTCGTGGATACAGCGAAAAAGGTAAAGCTTATCAGAGAAAGACTTCGAGTGGCGTAGGACAAAAGCGGCTTTCGGCCGATAGCCACCGTAGACCCCTAGAGTTTCAGGTATAGGTTTTATTATTTTGGCTTGTGATTATTTTGTTTTAGATTGCGTGTTAAGACTGTTTTGTTCTAGGTTGGCGAACTGGTGTTCCTACGGAGTGCATCCCACTAAACGGCACACTTGGGAGGTGTGCAGGAAGAGACTCAGAGCGTGCTTGCAATGTGGATCAACGGAGCATCTGGTGAAGGATTGTCTCTTAACCCTTCATCATCCAGGCCAGTGTACAGACCTAGGGCAGAGAGGTAGAGTTAGGCCACCTATCGAATAGTAGATTGCTTAACACCCGTAGAGAGGGCCACCCTAGTAGGGCGAGACATTTACGATGACGGTCGAGGAGACCTATGCTACATGTGATGTGTTAGCAAGTTTTGTTCTTCCTTCCTATCATTTTCTTATCTATTTGATTTGATTGCTTCCTTAGTACCTTATAGTTGCTTGTGTCATATAGTTAGTGTGTTAGTAATATAATCTTGACTTATACTGCAATATCATGACAAACATAGACCATAACCATACATATGACAATAATTAGTGATTTCTTTAATTGCATGCTTGTATGATTTAGTTTGGAATGGGGGTTCAAAGTAGAAGGAGTACGACCATCCTTAAATTTTGAGGACAATTTTTTTAAGGGGGTAGGATTGTCACTACCACATTTTTAAATAAGAGTATTTTTGACATTTTGCATTTATTATATATGGTGCTATATTTATATAATATACGGTGGTAGTATATATTGGTTAGTGGACTAGCCTATTTATTTGGACTTGACACTAGTGGACCTAATTAGAACTTGAATTGACACATTGAACCTAACTATTGGACTAGACCCATTAGACTTATCTCTCTCATTAATTAGGTGATTAAATTAATCCTTCATTAGGAATAAAAGTTTTCATAGATACCCTCCCTAATTATTTACTTTCATGAGAACTAATAGGGACAAATTAGGTATTGCATATTGCTTGAAAGAGGAAAAATAATGTCACAACCCGTACCAGATGTAGGGATGCGAGTAGTGAATAACGCCCAGCCTATGTTGCAACATCGACGGTAGAATATTGTTTGGGTAAACTATCAATATAGCAATCAAGAGATAATAATTCCACCAATAAAATATGAATACTCAATCACAGATCTATAAGATGGAACAATCGTACGATATGATATAAAGAACTGAATAGTCAAATACAACTCACAAGACAAAATAATATCCAATGAGTCAGATAAAGAAATACTAATAACAAAATGCTGGAGATAAATCCAGTACAAAATAGATCTATCTACAGAGCTACGAGTCATGGGTCATCTGTCTCAAAAGGGATGAGACCCTCCTGAGCCAAAGTCTCTGGCTCTAAGCCAACTATGTCCTGAGGCCCGTAGTGAGTGGGGTACCACTCCTCAGTGTCATCTGGGAAAAATATATCCAGTCAGAAAAGGAGAAAAGTATATCTCTAACAGCAGTTCCAATAAATAATATAAACTATGTAACAGTAAATAGAGCGAATATACAAGATGCAATATATAGGTACATGAGATATGCATAATAGGAATACTGGAAATAAATACAAGAATGAGCATCAGAGAACTAAGCAGAAATACTACTACAGCTTCAACATATGATCAGCTAGGGAACTTACACAAGGATTATGGCCTGGTTAATAATACGTGCGGTGTATGATTAACACTATTTAAGGAATAAGACATGCACAAGGAGGGTATGATCACATATCTACACTAAATACTTTTTGCCCCCGGCTGGTATAGTGGATCCAACCATGGTACGTTATGACACGGGATTCACTGGGTAGGTAGCTAGTCTCCCCAAGAATCAATGTCAGTACATGTACAAAAAGAACAAAAAACAAGGCTTGCACAAGATACACTATAAATACCAAGGAATAATATCTCATGACGAGATTCGAATATACCAATCCGTGTAACCATCGTGTCAAGAAGTCTAGGATATCTACACTAAATACAAAAGACATAGAGGATATCATAAATGAGAAACTATCAAAGAATGTAATTGCCTAAAATCCGGAGAACAGTATCAACGATGTTCGATACGGTACCTCGGAGACCTAAATATGGAATATTATATCAATACAAGGTTTTAGAATAAAAATAAGTTAAACTAGTTAAATTCTAGGTCATAAAGCCATTTTTAGGTCAAAATAGTCAAACTATAGGTCAACTCTAGGTCAAACTAGCAATTTCTATGTGGTATGAGTCCATCTCTAGGATATTGGGTCCATACCTTATGTATCTAGTCTATACTAGCTATATTTTGGCTACTAGGATACCAACACAATACCGTATCATAAGATACGTAAGTTATTAGATATGAAAATACCATAATATATATACATGACATAAATATATAGTACTCCTAGCTAACTAATGCTAAGTGGATACCTTGGCTTTGAGCCAAATATAGTATCACACCACCTACACAACCCTCTTGATACATAAACCCGATACCTTGAGTATAAACCAATACCTTGATATTACCTTGGTATCACAAGGTAATACAATATCTAGCCATACACACCTTACTATATACTAACATGCATTTATACTCATAACTGATAACAATACTATACCAAACTAACATACTAACATACCCATCGGATATTCAATACCTATAGCCAGGATACCTCATCTCTCATTACCTTGGTGTAACTCAAGGTAAACTAGAAATAATATCACCCAATGCTAATGCTAACTAGTGCTTATATATATATATATATATATATATATCAACTTACAATATTAACTAACCTAGTTTATACATACAACTAAATCTCTAATGCACTTGTGCTACACACTATTTCTACTACTGCTTATTTCTGCTGCTTCTGCTTGCTGCTTCTGCTGCTTCTTCTTGCTGTTTCTGCTACTACTTCTTGTTGTTTCTGCTGCCTGCTTATTGACCTCCCCCTCTAGAACACAAACATGCACCTACACATACACTCTCTCTCACACACACACATACACACAAATACACACAAATACACACACACACACACACACACACACACACACACACACATATATATATATATATATATATAACACTAATGATGCACATGAACTTTCCTAATTGGAGCATATCACAAATGAAAATAGAACATTCATATAACTATATATATATATATATATATATATATATATATATATATATATATAACAATTGTAATTACAATACTCTAATAGCTATAACCAAGGTAAATTGAATCATAATGCAAAGTATCAAACCCGTGGAATGCACCGCACCCGTATCATACTCAATCTATGATACACTTGTGATACGGCTCCACCACACCACCAAACGTATCACGAGGGACACAAGCAAGTCTAGAATCATAATTAGAAGCGACATGAAGTGTTAGCTACTCATCTACGTGCCCGTGTCAAAATATGATATGCTCAAACCCCCGTGTTGGAAGAAAATCCCAAAATCAACCCGTATCGCCAAATTGTCGGGATACGGCCTACACGTATCCAATTGTAGATAGAAAACTAGTCACACACAACCAAACATATTTTAATTTGGTCTAATTGACCTATTGACAAACACATGATGTGCCAATCTCAAATTTCTCCCAAAATTGGAACAAAATATCACATAACTTTCTCCATAGACTTCCTATGAACCTAATTCTAATTTCTATGGTAGCCTTAGTACATGGGAGGGTTCCTATTAATTAAATTACATATTTATCATATAATTAGAGAGAAAAAATTAAATTTTACCTATTGGCAGATGGATTCTCAATAAAATCTCTAAATTGAGTGTCAAGAGCCTTCAACTTGTGCTCCTTCCTCCTCCTTGTAGATCATTGATTCCTCCTTATTCCAATAGTCTCCAATGATGAGTAGAGAAGGAATTGGAAAGTAATTTGGGTAGAAATTGGTGTAGGAATGAAGAAATTTGGAAGAGGGAAATTCTAGATCTAGATTTGGAATAAAAATAAAGAGAGAGTCTCTCTTCTCTCCCTATGTGGCCAGCTACTAACCCCTCCTCCAAGCTACTATTAGATATCCACAATATCCCTTGGGGCTTGTCATGAAGGAATTAATTAAGGAGGAAATGTTTTAGTCTAATTGGTTTAACTAATTAATTCATCCTCCTAATGAATGGGCTTACTATTGTGCTCAATTCTAATTAGAATTAAATGTTGGTCCATGGATCTAATCTAAACTAATTAGTTCCACTAACACAAGTTCAAAATAAAATAAAACATCTAACAATAAATAAATAATATAATAAATAAATATTCAACATGCATAATATTTAATTAATTATGAAATGACCAAAATATCCTTTCCTAGAAAATATGGTAGTGACAAATCTATCCCCCTTAAAATAATTTTGCCCTCGAAATTCAAAGATGAAACTATCCCCAGAAAATAAAATAGAACAAAATGAGGAAAGAACATACCTCAAGGTACAAACAAATATGGGTAACGCTCTCGTATATCATCCTCCCTCTCCCAGGTAGACTCACCCGGAGAGTGATACCTCTATGCGACGCGTACCAAGGGAATGGTCTGGTTCTTCAACATATTCTCTCTCTGATCCAGAATCTCAATTGGCTGCTCTGGATAGCTAAGGGTAGGGCTCTCCTCTATTCCCGAGTGATCTAATACGTGACTAGGATCCGTCATGTACCATCTCAACTACGACACGTGAAACACGTTGTGCACTCCCTCCAATGTAGGTGGCAAGTCTAGTATGTAAGCAACTGCACCGACCCTCTCGAGAATACTGAAAGGTCCGATGAATCATGGACTAAGCTTTCCACCTCCACAGAAATAAATCGTACATCGTGTCGAAGAAATCCTCATAAATACCAGCCCACCAACCACAAACTCCAAATATCTCCGGTGGCTATCGGCCCAATACTGCTGTATGTCCTGCACCACTCGAAGTCTGACTCTGATCAACTTAACCTTCTTCGCTGCATCCACAACCATCTCTTTCCCTAGCAAATCTCTCTCTCCAATATCGTCCCATGACAAGGGAGTACGACATCTCCGATTGTACAAAGCCTCAAATTGTGACATCTCTATACTAGCCAGGTAGCAGTTGTTGTAAATAAACTCTACAAATAGAGATGGTCCTCCTAAGATCCCCCAAAATCTAGTACATAGGGGCACTGTATATCCTCGAGTGTCTGAATAGTCCTCTATGACTGCCCATCTGTCTAGGGGTGATATGCAGTACTGAACTTAAGCTGGGTGCCCAAACTCGCCTACAAACTCCTCCAGAAATGAGAAGTAAAATGACTATCCTGATCTGAGACTATGCTGACGAAAATTCCATGTATCCTGACGATCTGTCTTACATACATCTCTACCAGCTTCTCCGTAGATAAACCCACCTTGAAAAGCAAAAAGTGGGCCAACTTGGTCAACCTGTCAACGATGACCCAAATTATGTCTTTTTCTTCTGGAGATCGCGGAAGTTCGGACACAAAAACTATAGTAATATGCTCTCATTTCTACTATGGAATGGGTAATGGCTGAAGTAATCCACCTGGCCTTTGCCTCTCGACTTTCACCTGCTGGCACACTAAGCATCTGGATACAAACTGTGCCACCTCCCTCTTTATGCCATACCACTACACACACTCTTGCAAATCTTGATACATCTTGTTGGCACCTGGATGCATGGAATACTGAGAGCGATATGCTTCCCACAATACCTTCTCACGTAGTTCCCCAATAGGTACACATAATCTAGCACTATGTAGCAAAAAATAATCCTCAGCAATAGTAAAATCATCCTCCAATCCTGCTCTCACCTGAGCTCTGATGCTCCTCAGAGATACATCCTCATAGTGGACTGCCTTAATCCTGTCCATTAACTCTGAGTATATCTGCAACCCCTATATTTGCATGGAAAAACTAGAAACTATCACCTCAATGCCCAAGCTTTTCAGATCCTTCAACAAATACCGATACTGCATCAAAAATATAGCTATCGGATACCAGCTCAAGGCATCGGCAACTACATTGGCTTTCCCCGGATGATAATGTAAGAATATGTCAAATTTCTCCATTAGTTCCAGCTACCGACACTGCCTCATGTTCAACTCCTTCTGAGTGAAAATATACTTCAAGCTCTTGTGGTCTGTGAAAATCTCCATACGCTCTCCGTATAAATAGTATTTTCACAACTTCAAGGCAAAGATGACTGCTGCCAACTCCAAATCGTGGGTAGGATAGTTCTTCTCATGAGGAAGTAATTGCTTGGATCCATAGGCAATTACTTTTTTATTCTGTTAAAGAACACAACCCAGCCCTTTTCCCGATGCATCACTATAAATAGTAAAACCTCCAGACCCTGATGGCAATGTCAAAATAGGAGTAGACGTCATCCTTGTCTTCAATTCCTCAAAAGCAACCTGACACTCATCTGTACAAACAATCTATGCATCCTTTCTGGTGAGTCAAGTTATCGGCTCTGTAATCCTTGAAAAATCTTGTACAAACTTTCTGTAGTAGCATGCTAGACCCAAGAAACTTTCGATCTCTGCCATTGAACTCAGGGTCTTCCAAGATTCTATTACTGGATCTTCTACGGATCCCTTGAAATTCCATCACCAGTTACAACATGTCCTAAGAAATCTACCTTGTCCAGGAAGAACTCACACTTGGACAGCTTCCCATACAGTGTCACTACCACATTTTCTAGGAAATAATATTTTAGTAATTTCATAATTAATTAAATATTGTGCATGATAATAATTATTTGTTTTATTATTTAATTTTTGTTAGATGTTATTTATTTATTTTAGACTTGTGTTAGTGGACCTAACTAGTTTATTTTATACCCATGGACCAACATGAATTAATTGTTAGATTTGAGCCCAATTAGGAAGCCCATGGTTAAGGAGATGAATTAAATTAATTAAACCATTAGACTAGAAGCTTCCCTCTTTAATTATTTCTTTATGAGAGGCCCCAAAGGGTATTTTGGACAATTCATGGTAGCTTGAGGAAGGGGTAAAGGGGCCAGCCTATTTAGAGAGGGAGAATTAATTTCTTTCTCCTCTTTTCATTTGGAAACTAGATCTAGAATTTCCCTCAACCAAATTCTTTCATTTCTACTTCATTTCTCTACCAAATTTCATCCTAATTCCTTTCCAAATCACCATTGGAGACTAGAGAAGCAAGGAACTAGAAGGAGGAAGCAAGGATCTACAAAGAGGAGCAAGGATCTACAAGTTGGAGGCCAATTTTATCATATTTGGAGGTTTCATTGGGAATCCATCTCCCAATAGGTACAATTCAGTTTTTCCCCTTAATTTAGGTTCTAAATCTGATATTTAACCATAAAAAATCAACCCATATGCATAGGCTACCCATAGGATTTGGTTTTGTGTTCATAGGAGGCCTATTGAGAAAGTTATGGTACTTTTTGTGTCAATTTTGGGGGAATTCCTAGATTGACATTTGTGGCTAGTATCGTGTCCACAATTGGTCCTATAGATCAATTTGGCATGTGCTTGTGTGTTTCGGACTAGTGTCGTGTCCACAACTGGGTACGTGTAGGTTGCATCCCAACAATTTGGTGATACGTGTTAATTTGGGGAGTTTTCCTCCGACACGGAACTTTGTACATGTCATATTTTGACACGGACACGTAGATCTATATTTGACTCTTCTTATTGTTCATAAATAATATATGTGACTTGTTGGTTTCCTTCGGGGTACGTTTGGATGTGTGGAGGACTTGTGTCGTAAGCGTATCCTAGATCTAGTGGGATACGGGATGATACGATCCATGCAGTTGTATAATTTAAATTATAGATCTAGTTATCTTGTCATTGTGATATATATATATATATATATATATATATATATATATATATATATATATATATATATATATATATATATATATTATTGTGTAATTATATTTATGTAATATTGTGTCTTAGATCTATGTATCTATGTATATATTATAAGTGTATATATTGTTAGGTGGCTATTCTTCTAATTGTAAGAATAATTGTATATATTAGTATGTATAGATATGCATATGTTCAATAGATAATTATATGTTGTTATAGTCCTATTTATATATATGTGTGACATATTATTGTATGATTATGTATAGGTAAACATATATATATAATTATATATATACAAAATACTATGTATGTGTGTATGGTACCATGTATTTATTATGTACATATTTATTTTGAGGATAGTAATGTATATTTATGATACTATATTGTAATATGAAATATTGTGTGTGTATATATATATATATATATCCTATATGTATAAGCTATATGTATATGTAATTAAATATGGTGTTATGTATATACATATATTACTATTTATATATGTGTATGTGAGGGGTAAGAGTGTATGTATATTTATATGTAATAGTTGCATGTATTAGGGTAAGTATATATTAAATAGTGGTATGTATATATGAGTATTATATATATATATATATATATATATATATATATATATATATATATATATATATAATAGTTTTAGTAACAACAGCAAAGGGTGACAGCAGCCGCGTCACAACAAAGCAGCAGCAGCGCTGTAGCAGCAACAGCAACAAAGGTGACAGAAGCCGCAGCCGTCACCAAAGCAGCAGCAGTAGAAACGTTCAGCTGCAGCGGCGACAGTAGTTTAGCGACGGCCGCAACCCGTCGCCAAAGCAGCAGCAGCAGCAGCGGGAACAGTCAACAGCAGCAGCGACAACAGATTTAGCAACGGACAGAACCGTCACTAAAGGGGCAGTGTATCAGAGTATCAGAGTTTTAGAGACTGTTTTTAGTGACAGTTGGTGTCACGACCCGCACCCGGAAGTTCGGGCACGAGTGCGTGGGTACGTCCAGCCAACGCCGTAGAGTCGGCGGTAGTACGCTGTCTAGGTCAATCCATAAATACTAAATAGCTCATTCACAACAACATAGGCAAGATAATAATGAGAAATGAAACTTAAGATTGCAACTGAAAATAAATGTGACAACAGATTTAAATGTTTAAGTACAGAAATTCAATATTCAAATCGGGGACAAACCCGATAAATAAGCTAAGAATGGAAATGAAAGATAGCTACTACTAGCTACTCAGCAGCAGGGGTCTCCTGGGTGGGTTCTGGCTCCTCATAGGTATCATCAGTCCCCTCATAGGGACCATAATAAGTAGGAGCAAGGTCCTCATCATCGCCTAAATCAACGGATCCAGTCAAGAAAGGAGCAAAGTACACAATGCACAACAAGGTTAACTAAATATTTTATGACAATTAAATATTGGATATCATGTTGAGAAACAGCATTAACAGAACATTATTATCTCAGAGTTAACTGTAAACAGGAATATGAGAAACAGAAATAAATGAAACAGGAAATGAAACTACAATAGCCAGCAAGAAATATAACATGACCAGAATCATCTGTGTGAACTTGTGTTTGTTTTTAGAATACATAGTTGGCATGTAGGGGTTTATAAGGCTAATCAGGCACGCCATAGGCGGCTAGCAGTCAGGAATAATCGAGTATCAGGCTGATGGTACAGTCGCGTACCAAAAGCTAGCAGTCACGACAGGGGAAAGGGTAAACTACATGCCTCCTAGTATTCTTCCACCCGACATGAAAAACAAGACAGGAACTACCAATATTCAAGACATGAAATTCAAAATTTCTAACACGATGTGTAATCATCAAGGGTACAGGTAAGACAGGGAATTAATTATCACAATATATAAAGATTAACTTGAGGTGCAGGTACTTGCCTGTTGTTTGGATCTGGTTAATTTAGTTCTTGGGGAAAAAGTCCAGAGATGAGTCCAAAAGCTGAAATAGACATTACCATCATGCTCAGAAGATGTCAAATAGCTAGAAACGCCTGTCCTTGGGTCCAATTTGGAGACAAGGGCAAAAACGGCAGTTTTGGGTCAAAACGGGGTCCGCCGGTGGGCCCGTTTTGCACCGAAAAACTTGTCCGGGTCAAAGGTCTCCAAATTCACCAAACTTAGTGTCAACAGGTCAGGAACGCTGATACGAACCCAACGGAACACAAAATCGCCCGTCGAGCGGGGCCTGTGGGGGCCACGACACGCGATTTCGTCAACGTTCTCAGAATCGAACCAAACTTGACCCACAGGACCAGCGTATAGCTACGAGTCCGATGGCGCAAGTTTCGTCTCGATCTGACGAGTGTGCACGAAGTTAGGGTGAATTGCAGAAAAGTCGGATACGGGGCGATGTTCGCGAATACGCGTTGATTCCGGTGTGCACGCACACCCGAATCAGCTTCCACGAAAACTCACACGTCCGTATCGACGATGCGTACGTATCTGTGAAGACCACACGCGACCAAGTCGTCCCGTTTGGCGGGACGGACTCAGTTCCGGGGTGAAACAGGGTCTGGTTTTTTCTATTTTTGGATCGCGGTGTGCGATCACCACAGGACGCGATGTCCCGAACAGTTTGTCCGGACACCGAGAGGGTCATACAGGCTTCACAACGCAATTTGCGGAATTGAAAACGGAGCTACGAGGCGAAAGTTACACGTACCTGAAGGGGACCCGAAAATCAGGGTCGAGACGTGTCCGTGTCGTGTCCGACACGAAATCCAAGTTAGGGCTAGGGTTAGGGTTTTCGCCGGAATCCGGCGGAGGGCGGCTGCTGGGCGGCCGGGCTCGGGGGCACGCGGCGGAGGGCGGCGCGGCGAGCCGATGGGGTCGCCGGCGGCGGCTCGGGGCAGCCGGAGGCGGCGGCTGCGGCTGCTCGAGCTGCTGCTGCGGTTGCTGGTCGACGGAGGACGGAGGAGGCAGGCGGCGCCGAGGGGGCGCTGGGTGGCTCACGGCGGGGGGTACGGCGAGGCGGCGAGGCGGTGGGGTCTGGGCGGAGCGGTGGCGGCGAGGCGGCTGTGGCGGAGAGGGGGCCGGAGGAGAGGGAATTTATAGGGGGAGGAGGCGGTTGCTGGGGCCGCGTTCGGCGGAGGAGAGGGAGGCGTGGCCGCGGGGTGCGGGCGAGGGGGCCGGCGGAGGCGCCGCGTGGCCGGGCGGGTCTGCGGCTGACCGCGTCTCGCGGGGGCGGGGCTGGTCGTGGGTGACCGGGTCGGGGGTTGCGGGCGGGTCGGGTTGGCTGACCCGACCCGACCCGATAGGGCGGTGGACTGGGCCGGGCTGGGTTTCGGCCCACTGGGCCGGGCCGGCCCAGAAAAAATAAAATATAAATAATAATTAATAATAATAATAATAAAAACAGTAAATTAAATAAAAAATAGTTTTTAGGTATTTAAAAATAGGTCTGAGGCCCAGAAAAATCCAAATTTTTTTCCCTAAGTCCAATTTTTCATTTTACACCCAAAAATGTTATTTTCATGATATTTTAATATTATTTATTGCCAATTAAAAATCATTTATTAATTGAAAACCTTGATTTTAATTACAGAAAATTCCCAGAAAATTCCCAGAAAATTCCAGAAAATTGGGAAAAAATCCAAGATTTAATAATTTGAAAATTTAGGGGGTTTACAGTTGGCAGATTTTTATATAAATACTTATATAGATATAGATTAGATATATATATATATATATATATATATATATATATATATATATATATATATTGGTATTTAATATATAAGTAAATGTATTCTTAAATTGCTAATTTCTTTGTAGTATAAGTATAATTAGTATAGCATATGTATATTAAGGGTAGTTAGTATAAACGAGTTTGGGGTATTACCTTGAGATACCAAGGTAAATACAAAGGTAATTGAGAATACCCAAGGTATTGGGTGTGGGGTATCAAGATTATGGTTTTATGTTGTGATACCAAGTTGGTTCAAAACCAAGGTACCTTTTTGATGTTTATCTTTAAGATTTTATTTAATAATATTATTTTGGCAATTGTATATGATTTTTTACCTATGGATTTACGTATCCGAAGATACGGTATCCTAGTATTTAAGATATAGATTTTGTGACTTAGACTTTAGTATTTAAACCCAATATCCTTGTGTAGACTTTTGCAACATAGAATTAGGCAGTTGACCATAGTTGACCATAGTTGACTTATAGTTGATCTAGTTTGACTTTTGACTTAGAATTGACTTATTGACCTAGAAGTTGATTAGTTTGACTTATTTTCTTTTCGGGACCTTGTATTAATGTTGTATTCCATATCTAGGTCTTCGAGGCACCGTATCAAGCATCTGTGAGGCTATTTACCTGGATTCAGGTGAGTTCATTCTCTGATAGTTTCTCGTTTATGATATCCTCTATGTTCATTATATCTAGTGTAGATATCCATATTTTTTGACACGATGGTTACACGGATTGGTATATCCGGATCTCATCATGAGATATTATTCCTTGTATATGGTGTATCTTGTGCAAGTCTTATTTCATTAATTATCTTGTGCATGTACAGACACTGATTCTCGAAGAGATTTGCTACCTTCCTAGAGAATCCTGTGCCATAGCATACCATTGTAGGATCTATTATACCAGTCGGGGGTGGGGAGTACTTTAGTGTAGATATGTGATCATACCCTCCTTGTGCATGTCTTATTCCTTGTGAGTGTTGATCATACACCGCACGTATGATCAACAAGGCCATTATACTCTTGTGCAAGTTACTAAGCCGATCACATGTTGAAGCTAGTACTCACACACTTAGACATTAGTATTCTTGTTCATTGTCATATTTTTTATTCTTGTATTTATTTCAGTATTTCCTTATTATGTATCTCTTGTATCTATTGTGCATCTTGTATATTCACATATATTTACTATTACATAGTTTTTATCATTGATTAGAACTGCTGTTAGAGATGTACTCTGCTCCTTTCTTGACTGGATATATTTTTCCCATATGACACTGAGGACTGGTACCCTACACATTATGGACCTCAGGATGTTGTGAATTTCCAACAAATTTCATAACCTTGCCCTAGACATGCCCGCCTTCCATTCTGACATTTTTGCAACTCATAATCATGCTCTCTGGTGCTTCATTTTAGCCGCACAATATTCGTCGCGGACGTTTATTTAATTTCTAAATAAATTTCAATTTTGTATCATTGTGCGTTCTAATCGAAATTGGAGGCAATCTTGACCTATTTTTCGTGCAACCCAAATTAGGGTAAAATTCTGTTTTGAGTCTTCTTCACTAATAATATTGGTGACCCGACCAAATTTTGGCCCCATGTACTCCTAATTAATTTTAGAACACAGCTTGCATTTATTTCTAATTAAATTGAGGATACCATTTTAAATGATTCCGTAAATCCCAATTTAATTCCAGTACCCCACTAATTAAGCCCATACCAAACACACACCCCCTCACCCTACAAAATACTAAACACCAAATCGCCCACCAAATTTTTATTATTTTATGTGTCTGTGCAAATACCCAAATTTAAGGGGGCTAATTTACAAATTTGCATTAGGTGTCAACACCCCATTTGTTAAAACCAATGGAGGAGCCCTAATATTTGATTAGTCAACCATCCTCATCCCCACATGAAGGATTCCTTCATGACAAATCTAGACTATCTATTCAATGGGTGCATCCTCACTATTCATTCCCACACACCCTCTCCCTATTTAATGTCCCATCACTCACCCTTCCCAAGAAAACCCTAATCCCCAAACCTAGGGAAGCCCACCACCTCCTCACAAGCCCCAACCGTAGCCCCCTCCTTCATTCTAAAATTTTTCCCTTCTTCTTCTCTTTTCTTCTCTTCTTCTTCTTCTGCTTCTTTTTTTTTAATTAAAAGAAGAGGGAAATAAACCACTCTCCTCACTGTTCACCAGTGCTCACCCGACCCGGTTCCTCACTGTTCACCACTGCTCACCCGACCCGGAGCAGTACCGCCACCCCGCTCCGCCTGAAGCTGCGGCTTCTCCCTTCCTCCATTGTTTTTCCCAACACAGGCCACCCCTAACCGAAGGAGCTAACACCACCACCAGTGCACCCGCTCCATCAACCCGCGACTCCACGGCTGTGCCATCACTGACCGTCGACTGCTTCCACCACTCTACATCGACAGCTCTCCCCGTCGGCCAAGCCCAGCCGAGATCCTCCCCTCCATCTTTCCCGTCACCACTACCCTGCTACTCCCCGCTCCCCTCGACTCCGGTCGTTCATCTTCCGGCTACCCGAAGCATCTTCCTAGGTCATCTTCTCCACCCAGCCGGCCATTAACTCCGGCGAGCTGCCACCCGGAGCTTCACCATATCACCACCATCGCCATCATCATCACCCGAAGCTCCTCCCTACTCAGTCGATCACCTCGTTCACTCCGACCCTGTTCTCCCCCGCGTCGAGCCCCGCTTCTCCCGTTCAGTCTAACCACCATCACCACCACCATACGCCACCTTTCCCATCATCTCCGGCTCCCTGCTGCGACCCCGGCGTCGAGTTTCCCTGCTCTGGCACAGCCACAACTTCTCGACCAGCTTCCCTTCTCCTTCCATCTCCCTGCGTCACTCCGCTCCGGCGTCGAGCCCGCAGTCCGGCCATCCTCCCCGGCCTGGCGACCCGGCCTCACCGTCGAGCCACCCCTTGTAAGCCTCCTTCCTCCTTCTTTTGAGATATAATAGTATATACTATGTATTAATATATATATATATGTATTCTATGTAAATGTATATATGTATTCACATATAAATATATGTATATGCATGTATATTGGTTATTTTCATATAGTATATAATTAATAAATATATGTATATGTATGTATATTGGCTATTTTTTTGTACTTAATTAATAAAATGTATAATGGTACATATATATATATATATATATATATATATATATATATATATATATATATATATATAGCTTTCTCTAAAACTAATAGATATATTTAAATGTATTTTTGGCATACATATGAAGTAGATATATATATTGTATATAAGTATTGTTCAATTGGTATAATATATTATGTACATATTTTACTATGTGTACATTATTCAATATGAAGTATATATATATATATATATATATATATATATATATATATATATATATATATATATATATATATATATATATATATATATATATATATATTGTTCAACTAGTATATCTTAGATATGTAATTAATTGGTATACATATATTGTATATGTATTTAATTTGGTGTATATATATATTATAGACGACCCGAGTGTAAATACGGATACCCCGTAACTGCACATGACCTGTGACCCTGTGTTAATGTTAGTTGACTGCCGCACGTACACTGACGTACTAGCGAGCCCCGTACCATTTTTGATCGTCTGTCTTGCCCAACAATCACAAACGCGACGCCATTGCAACTTGACGCACTTAACCCTAGATGACTAGTGCCATACCTGGCATAGCCCTGAGGCCAGTGTATTATGATTGTGTGTTAGTATAGCTTCTGATACAAATGTTATATTTGTGATATGTCTATAGGACTGTTGGTTCATCCAGACGATATTCTGGAACAGGATATTGGTATTACCAGCTAAGGATCCAAGGCAAGTACATTCTCTAATAATTTCTAATTGTTTGATAATTTCTATAATTCCAGTACCTAGAAATGTTACATCTGATCCTTGACACTGTGCTACACGGACTAGTATATGATTGGATCTTTAGTCATGAGATGTTACATTGGTTATCGTATTGACATTGTATACGACATTGATATCGACATTTATATTAGACATTGTACATGATATATTAGACAATGTTCGTGTATCGTGACGTGTCATGATTGGATCCACAGTACTAGTTGGGGGCGAGAAAATTACTAGTGAGAGATGTGATCAAATACCCATTGTACAAGTAAAATATTATTGGTGTTAATCATAACCCTCACGTATGATTAGCCAGACTATGTAGTAATCGTACATGTTCCCAAGCCGATTATATTTCGAAGCTACTATTTCAAACACTTAGAATGGATTACAGTTCTCTATTTTAGATCATATACTATATCACCAGTATATGATATTGTACCTTGTTCTCTTCATTCATATTTGTACTGACTGTATTATATTGCCTATATTGCCTGTCTTTTTACATGGTCTGTCTCTTTATTTTGCCATTGCATTTATTCACTGTCTTCTCTCAGTACATAGCATCATATGTTTATTGCTTTATAGTCCTTATCAATTAAATGGAACTGTTATTTGAGATTGTACTTTGCTCCTTCCTGACTGGAAATATTTTTCCAGACTATGCCTTAGAGGACCGTTGTCCGACACTTTATGGACCATATGGTGAGTAGCTGCAGACTTGGATTTGGTAGTTCAGTTATGATTCCGGGAGGTCTAGCCGGAATCACTAATCATCTAGTTAGTTCTTTTAGCAGACTATTTGGTACCGGTTTTGTCTCTGGCATTCTTGTTGAGACTTGGATATTTGTTGAGTTAGATTATTACATTTAGACTTGTGTTGTATTTAATTTTATTTTTTCGATATTTTATCGTGTCGTAGTCATGTGATTGAGTATGTGTTCATATTATATTGTGTCATCCGTGCCTCCTTATGGAGATTGGATGCTCGTGTGAGATTGTTTAGATAGTATCATGACCTTGACAGCGTTCTACCGCTGATGCTATGGCGTAGGCTGGATGTACCCGCGTACTCGTGCCCCAATTCTGGGTGTGGGTCGTGACAGTATGAGTTCATGGTGATGCCGTTTAGGTTGACTAATGCCCCGACAGTGTTCATGAATCTGATAAACAAGGTGTTCCATCAGCATCTGGACAGGTTTATGGTGGTATTTATAGATGACATCTTGGTGTATTCGAAGACCCCAAAGGAGCATGAGAAGCATCTGAGGATAGTGCTAGAGACTCTCAGAAAGGAGAAGCTTTATGGAAAGCTTTCGAAGTACGAGTTCTTCCTTGACAAGGTTGAATTCCTTGGTCATGTGGTGACTGGAGAGGGGATCTCGGTGGATCCGAGAAAGATCATGGCAGTTGAGGCATGGAGTGCTCCGAGTTCAGTAGCAGAGTTCAGGAGTTTCCTGAGACTGGCAGGTTACTATAGAAGATTTGTTCAGGATTTTTTCCGGATTGCAGAGCCATTGTCTAGGCTGACCCGGAAGGACGTGGAGTTTGTTTGGTCAGAAGAGTGCCAGATCGCCTTTGATGAGCTGAAGAGGAGGTTGACGACAGCTCCAGTGTTGACGTTGCCTTTAGGATATGGAGGATTCACTATCTATAGTGATGCATCAGGAAAGGGACTGGGTTGTGTGTTGCATCAGAATGGGAGGGTAATTGCCTATGCTTCTAGGCAATTACGTCCTCATGAGAAGAACTATCCTACCCACGATTTAGAGTTGGCAGCGGCCATCTTTGCTCTAAAGTTGTGGAAACACTATTTATACGGAGAGCGTATGGAGATCTTCACAGACCACAAGAGCTTGAAGTATGTGTTTACCCAAAAAGAGCTGAACATGAGGCAGAGGAGATGGTTGGAGTTGATGAAAGATTTTGACATATTGTTGTAGTACCATTCAAGGAAGGCGAACGTAGTTGCGGATGCGCTGAGTAGGTATCCGGTAGCTATGTGCCTGACTACAGATCATTATCTTCTGGCAGATCTAGATAGCTTGGGCATTGAGGTGATAGTGCCTGGAGTTGAGATGCAGATGTGGGGACTGCAAATTCAGTCAGAGTTGGTAGTCCGGATCAGGTGAGGATGAGTCCCTGAGGAGTATCAGGGCGCAGGTTCAGATTGGTTTATCAGATGACTTCACCATTGCTGATGATGGTTCATTGCGGCACGGTACCAGGTTGTGTGTGCCGAGTGGGTCGTTGTGCGAGGAAGTTCTTCAGGAGGCGCATCGATCCCAGTACTCTATGCATCTAGGTGCCAATAAGATGTATAGAGATCTGAGAGAGCATGTATGGTAGTACGGGATGAAGCGGGAGGTAGCGTGCTTCGTATCCCGATGCTTAGTGTGCCAGCAGGTGAAGGCGGAGAGGCAGAGGCCAGGAGGATTTTTCCAGCCGTTACCCATTCTGGAGTAGAAATGGGAGCATGTGACCATGGATTTTGTTTCTGGACTTCCCCGTTCTCCAGGCGGAAAGGATGCGATTTGGGTCATCATGGACAGGTTGACCAAATCGGCCCACTTTCTACCATTCAAAGTGGGTACGTCTACGGAGAGACTAGTAGAGATGTATGTGCGCCAGATATTCAGACTGCATGGAGTTCCTGTGAGCATAGTATCAGACTGGGACAGTCGTTTTATTTCGCATTTCTGGAGGAGTCTGCAGGCTAGCTTGGGCACCCAGCTCAAGTTTAGTAGTGCATATCACCCACAGACAGATGGTCAGTCAGAGAGGACCATCCAGACACTCGAGGACATGCTTCGCACTTGTGTTTTGGATTTCAGAGGCTCTTGGGAGGATCACTTGCATTTGGTAAAGTTTACTTACAACAACAGCTACCAAGCCAGTATCGAGATGTCACCATTTGAGGCGTTGTATGGACGGAGGTGTTGCACTCCGTTATCATGGGATGATGTAGGCGAGAGAGCTTTGCTTGGCCCGGAGATGGTGGTTGATGCAGCGGAGAAGGTCAAGCTCATTAGAGATAGACTTCGGGTGGCGCAGGACAGGCAGCAGCATTGGGCCGATAGCCACCGGAGACCTTTGGAGTTCGAGGTATAGCTTAGAATCTAGATTTTGTTCTTGTGTTTGCTTGTGATTGCTTGTTTTAGATTAAGTGTTGAGACATTGTTTGTGCTAGATTGGAGATCTGGTGTTCCTGAGGATTTCTCCGACGCGGGGTACTATTCACTTCGGTGGAGGCGGGAAGCTTAGCCCACGTTTCGTCGGGCCCTTCAGCATCATTGAGAAGGTCGACGATGTGGCGTATAGGCTAGATTTGCCACCTACGCTAGAGGGAGTTCATGATGTGTTCCACGTGTCGTAGTTGAGACGGTACATGGCGGATTCCAGTCACGTATTGGATCACTCAGAGATCGTGGTGGGCCCTACTCTTAGCTATCCAAAGCAGCCGGTGGAGATTCTGGATCGGCGGAAGAAGGTGTTGAGAAACCAGACTATTCTCCTAGTTCGAGTCGCGTGGAGGCATCACTCTCCAGGTGAGTCGACCTGGGAGAGGGAGGATGAAATGCGCGAGCGATACTCTTATCTTTTCGAGCCCTGAGGTATGGTTCTTTTCTTTTCTTGCATTCCTGTCCTAGTTTCGTCTTTTAATTTCGAGGACGAAATTATTTTAAGGAGGGTAGGCTTGTCACTACCCAATACTAGAAAATAGAATTTTTATTTTTATTTTTATTTTGGTAAATTGTGTATTGTTTATAATTAATTATATTTATATTTAATTGTTGGTTGTATTATTTTTGTATTGATTATTTTAGGGTTTTGGCTAGTCTGGACCCATGTCAGACCCTAGTGGACCCATGTCCGACCCAACCAACACCCTTATGAGACCTATTTTTGGGTTTAGAATATTTATTATATTTTATTTTAGTTAGTTGGAGAGTTTGGGAGTTAGTTTGAGTGCTTTTGGAACCCCAATCCCAAAACCCAAGTTGCATGACTAAAGGGGAGGGCATTTTTGTCTTTCGGCTCTATGTAAACCCTTTCTTGCACTTGGTCAGCCCCCTTCCAGACCCGACCACCCCCCCCCCACATTCTTCACTTCTTCTTCTTCTTCTTCTTCTTCTTCTTCTTCACTTTTTCCTTCTTCTTCCTTTCTTCTTCCCACTTCCAAGCAAGTAAGTATTCTCATTTTCTTCTCTTTCTTCTTCCATTTCTTTCTTTTATGTAAACCTTAACCCTACACTTTTCCCTAACCTAGGTGTTTAGAGCCTAGACTTAGTATGGACGCTTGATTTGGAGGCTTGGAGGCTTGAGGGTGGTGATTTCAAGGGTTTCGGAGACTTTGGCCTTGGGATTCCAACTCCCAAGAGGTAAACCCTAACTTTCCTCTTACTAATTGCTCTAATATAGTATAATTAGTGGTTTAGAACCTTCCTAGACCCTAAGGCTACCCGTGGGAGGAAGTTGGAACTAGTTTGGTTGTGTTTGGAGACTTTAACATTATGTTTTGTGTTAATTTCGGGTGAAATCCGAGATTGGCCCAATTTTGGGTGATGCCCTAGGTTAGATGGACCTAGGTAGACATTGTCGGGTGTCTTAAGGGTATGTGCGTGTCTTCGTTCGGACACGTGAAGTTGTGTCGCGGAGAAATGGGCGTTTCGGGCGTTTTCAGGGTTTTCGTCATCGTAGGTTCTATATACGTGCATATTTTTGCCATGGACCTAAAATCGACGAGTTAGCATTTTTTTTAGGATCTAGACATCGTTTAGAACCCGTGGGTAATTTTGGGCCGATTCCGAGTTAGTTTGGTGTGTGTTTCAGGAGATTTTGCGAACCGCACACCACGTGTTCGTCGAAATGACCGAATGGCCATTTCGACTTGGTTTCTTAGTTTTGGGCTTGTGCGCGCGTTGGGTTAGCTTTGTGGAGTATGTGCTAGAGTTCTCGGGTTATATATTATATATATGTGTGTGTTTGTGCGTGTAGGGGTCGTTGGGCGTGCGTTGGTGAGTGTTGTGAGTGTTGTGTTGTGTGTTGTGTGAGTTGTGTTTATATATATATATATATATATATATATATATATATATATATATATATATATATATAAGTTTATATATATGTATGTATGTGTGTCTATATATATATATATATATATGTGTGTGTGTGTGTGTGTGTGTGTGTCTATTTATATATATGTGTGTTTATGTATATCTATATGAGTGTGTGTATTTATATATATATATATATGCTTGTGTATAAATAGATCTATAAGTGTTTGTATATATATATATATATATATATATATATATATATATATATATATATATATATATATATATATATATATATATTTATACATATATTTATGAGAGTGTGTGTGTGTGTGTGTGTATGTATATATATATATATATATATATATATATATGTGTGTGTGTGTGTGTGTGTGTGTGTGTGTGTGTGTGTGTGTGTGTCTATATATATATGAGTATGTGCATATAAATATGTGTGTTTATATATATAAATATGGGTTTGTATATACATGTGTGTGTGATTATATATGTGTGTGTACCTATATGTATTAGTGTGTGAGTGAGTGTGTATATTTATATATAGTTGTGTATATATATATATGTATGTGGGTGTATATATATATATATATATATATATGTATGTGTGTGTGTGCGTGTGTGTGTGCGTGTTTGTGTGTGTGTGGTGTGTCGAGCAGTGCAGCGAGCCAGCGAGGGGGGAGAGCTGCCGCAGTGAAGCGCAGTAGTGCACTGGCAGCAGCAGCTGCCAGCAGCAGCTTGGCGAGGCATTGCTTCAGCAGCGAGGCTAGCGTGCAGGTAGCGAGGGGTGAGAGAGGGAGATAGATCAATATATATATATATATATATATGTGTGTGTGTGTGTGTGTGTGTGTGTGTGTGGATATGTATATAGTTATGTAGCTACAAGCCTATGCCTATGTATATATATAGTTAGTTAGATATATTTGTGTATATATATATATATATATATATATATATATATATATATATATATAGCTAGATAGATGCATAGATATAGCTAGATAAATATATATATATGTATAGGTGTGAGAGTGGGTATATGTATATGTGTATATGTGTGTGTGGATATATATACATATAGTTATGTAGATATTCATATGTGTTAGATATATATATATTAGCCTATACATATAGCTAAGTATATATCTATATTTCATAAATAGTTAGCTAGATGGGTAGTTAGTGAGGTATTGGAGGATATCTCAATACCTTGAGATATCAAGGTATCTCAATACCTTGAGATACCCAAGGTATTGAGTATCGGAGCGGGGTTTTTGAGCAATTGCCTAGGAATAGGTTTAGAGTTATTTTTATATGTATTGGTATATATATTTACGCGTGCTAGCATATGTTTTAGCGGGTTTAGGCGGGGTGCGTAGCTTAGGTCGAGGTATTGGATACTGAGGGTATCCCGGTATCTCGAGGAGGCGAGTTTGATGGTTTACTAGCTTAATGAGCTAGTTTTGACCTAAAATTTTAGGGGCACCCTAGTTTGACCTAGTGTTGACCATAATTATCCTCGTTGACCGTAAAAGTCAATGTTTGACCTAGTTTTGACCTAGAGTTGACTTTTTGGACCCCGGGTTAACTTTTTGACCCAAATTTCACCGGTTTGACCCGTTCGACCTAGAATAACCCTAGAACCTTCTTTTTAGTTATTTTATATCAGTTTAAATCCATAGAACCCTGTTTAATCTTGCTTTTCACAATAGGTTCTTGCGACGCCAGTCTGGATCTCAATCCTCATCAGTTGCTCAGGACGTCAGGCGAGTACCTACCTCTGATAGTTTTCATTTCATGATAGCGTTTATATCACCTATTCTAGAACTATAATACTTGATTTCTGACACATTGTTACACGAGCTGGTACTAGTGGATCCCGTCATGAGATGCTATCCCCTTACCGTATTCAGCGGGTACTCTATCACGTGTATTTCATCATGTGCTTCGGGTATTGATTCTCATGTGCTATCATGTGCTTCTTGTGCTCTCGCCTTCATGTGCGCGAGCTATTTATCATGTACGTAGTGTATCGTGGTTGGATCCAAGAGTATTAGTAGGGGAGGGGAGTAGGAGTTGGTTATGTGATCAAAGCCAAACAATATTCATGTGTATGTCGGTCATACAACTCACGCATAACGGAGTTATCGTAGATTATTCATGTGCAACCTAAGCCGATCACATAACGAACTTGTGCTCAAGGCACTTAGCTAGTATTCATATTTTCTCACATGTAGTTACTTCTCTACTTGTATTATTCTCCAGTTTATATTGCAGCTACTTTATCTGCTCCACCATGTATTTATTTTCTTGTGCATCTTGTATACTTTTTTATTGCTCGTCATATATACCTTACCATATATTTGGAGTTGCTTTCAGAGTTATGTACTTCGCTCCAGTCCTGACTGGGCATATTTTTTCCAGAGGATCCTGAGGATTTTTGCTCAATATTCTATGCGCTGGGCGTCGAGGAGTGTTGTGACCCGGAGAATGAGGAAGAGCCCATCGAGGAGACGCCGTTAGCACCCTAGTTAGCTAGGTGGGTTTTCCTGGGTAGTTCCTAGTTGATTATTTTGGATGACTGTACTGTATTTATTATTTTGTTGCTTCTGTGATGTTGTAGATTTTAGACTTGGACTGTATATTTGGATATTGTACTTGCTCTTTGGTTCTTGTTTCCTTTTGCTATCTTATCGTACTTTTACTCTTCCCCTAGTTATTGTGATTGAGGCATATATATATTGCGTTGTTGCCCTCCTTTTGGAGAGGTTATATTGACAGGTTTTGTGAGATATATCGATTGTGACCTAGAACGAACCTTTACAGCGTTCTACCACCGATTCTGCGGTGTAGGCTGGACGTACCCATGACTCATGCCCGATTTTTCGGGTGCGGGTCGTGACAGATATCATTGACAGGTTTATATATTATTGTGAGAAATGATTAGATAGTATTGTTGACCTAGATAGCTTTCTACCGTAGGTGCTGCGGCGTAGGCTGGACGTACCCACATACCTATGCCCTCACACCGGGTGCGAATCGTGACATCGAAGAAAGGAGAAATCCTTACTGAAGAACAGCGCTCGCGTCCGCACCCGGGTTCAGCTGATCCGATCCAACGGGAAGGTAAACTTGTTACTACCACATTTTTCTAGGAAAGGATATTTTAGTCTTTTCCTATTTAATTAAATATTGTGCATGGTAAATAATTATTTGTTGTATTATTTAATTATTATTAGTTGTTATTTAATTATTTTGGACTTGTATTAGTGGACCCAACTAGTTTAGTTTGGACCCATGGACCAACATGAATTAATTAGTTAGACTTGGCCCATTTAGAAAGCCCATTATTAAGAAGATGGATTAAATTAATTAAATCATTAGACTAGAAGCTTCCTTCCTTAATTATTTCTTCATGAGAGGCCCCAAGGGGTATATTGGACATTTTATAATTGCTTGAGCAAAGGGTAGGGGCCGGCCTATTAAAAGTGGGGGGAAAATTCTCTCTCCTCTCATTTTTATTCCAAATCTAGATCTAGAATTTTCCACTACCAAATTTCTTTCATTCCCATTCCATTTCCCTACCAAATTCATTCCAATTCCTTCCCAATTCACCACTAGAAAGTTGAGAAGCAAGGATCTAGAAGGAGGAAGCAAGGATCTACAAAGAGGATCAAGGATCTACAATTTGGAAGCAATTTTATCTTAATTGGAGGTTTTATTGGGAATCCATCTCCCAATAGGTATAATTCAGTTTTTTCCCTTAAAATAGCTTCTAAATCTGAGATTTAATCATGTAAAATCAACACATATGTATGTACTACCCATAGGACTTGGTTTTGTGTTCATAAGAGACCCATGGAGAAAGTTACGGTACTTTTTGTGTCAATTTTGGGGGAATTCCGAATTAACATTTTGTTGTGTGTGTCAATTGATCCTATAGATCAATTGGGCATGTGCTTATGTGTTTGGGGCTAGTGTCGTGTCCATAATTGGGTACGTGTAGGTCATATCCCAATAATTTGGTGATACGTGTTGTTTTGGGGGTTTTTCCTCCGACACGGAATTTTGTACATGTCGTATTTTGACACAGACACATAGATCTACATTTGACACTTTGATTTGTTCATAAATAATATTTGTGACTTGTTTGTGTCCTTCGGGGTGCAATTGGTTGTGTGTTGGACTCGTGTCGCATGCGTATCCTAGATCTAGTGGGATACGGTGTGATACTCTCCATTTGTGTGTGTTTATGTGTAGATCTAATTATTTGCGCTTTAATTCTTGAATTATAATTAAGTATATATATATATATATATAGATGTTACATATTTATTTTAGTGTATTTATTATGGTATTTATTGTAGCATAGATCTATGTATTATATGAGTACTAATATAATGTATAAATATATATGTAGCTTTCTTTTACATGCCTTTATATATGTTACAAATTATGTTAGTAATATAAATAATATGAAAATGTTTTATAAAATATATATATATGTTTAAATAAGTAATTATATTAATTATAATTATTATATGATTATTTATATATAAATGGATGTATTTTTACTAAACATATATATGTATGTGTACTTTTAACCATGTTGAAATATGTACCTTAGTACATAGGATGTGTATTATAGCTATTAGTATTTATTTATATATATGTGTAGGATTATATATATATATATATAAGTATATATTTATTTAATTGATTTATATATATATATATATATATATATATTAATATATATATAGATTATATATATTATTTATCTTTTGGCGATAGCGGCATTTAATGACAGTTTCTGTCATTAAATTTCCAACAGCAGCAGCAGACGCTACAGCATTAACAGCGGCTATTAATGACAGTTCTGTCATTAATTGCACAGCAGCGGCGGGCGGAAAATTTAAGCAGCAGCGGCGACAGTTGGTTCAGTAACAGTTGAGAACTGTCACCAATAAGGTGGCAGCAGTACAATTACACAGCAGCAATGGCGACGGCATTTCAGTGACAGTTTGAACTGTCACTGAAGGTCTGTTTACTGAAAAATCAGTGTTTTCCACACTGTTTTTAGTGACAGTTAGACAGTTTTAGTATATAGTTTATATATTATATTTATATATATATGTATATATATGTATTAATTGTGAGATATAATACTTGTATTATTATATTCTTAATTGTATAATATTAGTTTATATATATTATATTATGTATAAGGGTAAATACTATATCAAGGTATCTTGAGCATTACCTTGTGGAAACCAAGGTAAGTGGGATACTCAAGATACGTGGTTTGGGTATCGAGTTTGTGACTTTGTGTGGATACCAAGTTGGTTCAAAACCATGGTTCCTAATTATTGTAATTAATATTCTATATTATTATACTTTATTGTTGATATATAGGTATTGTGAGGTTTACCTTGGATTCACGTATCCGAAGATACGGTATCCTAATATTTTAGGTTGTGGTTCCTATGACTTAGATTTTAGTATTTTGATCCAAGATTTTGGTGCTAGACTTGTGCAACCTAGAAATAGATAGTTGACCTTGGTTTGATCATAGTTGACCATAGTTGACCATAGTTGACTCATAGTTGACCATAGTTGACTTTTAACTTAGAATTGACTTTTTGACCTAGAAGTTGACTAGTTTAACTTATTCTCTTTTTGGGACCTTGTATTGATGTTGTATTCCATATCTAGGTCTTCGAAACACCGAGTCAGACATCTGTGAGACTATTCATTGGACTTCAGAGGAGTACATTATCTGATAGTTTCTCATTTATGATATCCTCTATGTTTACTGTATCTAGTGTAGATATCCATGTTCTCTTGACACTATGGTTACACGGATTGGTATATTCGGATCTCGTCATGAGATGTTATTCCTTGGTATATGGTGTATATGGTACAAGTATTGTTTCATTGGTTATCTTGTACATGTACAGACACCGATTCTCGGGAAGAGTCGCTACCTTCTTGGGGAATCTTGTGCCATAACTTACCGTGGTTGGATCTATTATACCAGTCGGGGGTGGGGAGTATTAGTATAGATATGTGATCAATATCCCTATTGAATAAAGTACTGATTACTGAATAGTGTTGATCATGCACCGCACGTATGATTAGCCAGGCCGCATTGCATCTTGCCCAAGCCGATCATATGTTAAGCTAGTACTCACACACTTAGTCATTAGTATTATTGTTTCATTGGCATATTGTTCATTATTGTATTTATTTCCAGTATTTCCTTATTGTATATATATCTCTTGTATCTATTGTGCATCTTGTTTATTCACAGCTATTTACTATTACATAGTTTTTATCATTAATTAGAACTACTATTATAGATATACTCTGCTCCTTTCCTGACTGGATATATTTTTCCAGATGACACTGAGGAGTGGTACCCTACCTTTTATGGACCCCAGGATGTTGTGGGTTTAGATTCTGAGACCCTGGCTCAAGAGAAACTTATCCCAACTGAGACAGTTGACCCTGGAGTTGTAGCCTCGTAGTATTCTTTGTACTGGATTTGTCTCCAGCTTATTCTGTTATTTCTTCAGACTCATTGATGTATTATTTTAGACTCATGAGTTGTATTATGACTATTCTATTCTTATCTGATTCGTGCTCATTTCTATCTTAGTTCTGTGATTGAGTATACTATCATTATTGGTGGTTCATTATATTGTTAGATAGATTATCTAGACAGCGTTCTACCTCCGATTTTGCGGCGTAGGCTGGGCGTTGTTTTTGACTAGTACCCTTACACCGGGTGCGAGTCGTGACACATTTTTGGTGGTAGCCTATGCAGGTCTAGCTTCACAAAGTATGTGATGACGTGGTAGTACGATAATTTAGTTGTACTACTGCGAGCCTGCGATAGGATATAGGAAATAGGTTGAGATACTCAATCACATCTAGGAAAATTCTTTTGATTCAACTATTCTCCTTTGATATTGATACATGATCCCTTAAACTGTCCTTTCCTTGATGTCTTACATCTTGTGCCATATTGATTCTTTCTTTCGCTTTGTCTCAGGATGCCGCCTAAGACTAGATCACAGCAGGGGAGAGCAGTTTCTGAGAGGTTTGCGACATCCCGAAGGCCTGCACCAGTCACTTCTCCGGTGATTGGAGTGTCAGCTGCTTTCGGAGGTCCACCACCTACTCAGAGGACTGTGCCAGCTGTATCTGAGGGGCTTCCACCTCCACCTCCTGTGCCAGTAGAGGCGTCACAGATGTTTACACTGTTTCGTGAGATGCTCGAGGCACAGAGGGCTCAGTCAGAGGCATATCAGAGGCAGACCGACGTTCTACGGCAGGGCATCGAGAGTGCTCATCAGCTTGCTCGTGCTGTAGTTGAGAGAAGAGTTCTGGTCTAGTAGCAGGTTGTTCCTCAGGTTGCTCAGCTTCGGCCAGGCAACATTCAGGACTTCAAGAAACTAGAGCCTAGGGTTTTCAAAGGGACGGAGGGCATCGTCTATGCTGATGATTGGCTCGAGGATATTGAGCGTCTTATGAGGGTATCCCGTCTTTCTGAAGATCTGAAGGTTAAGGCGGTAGGACTTCAACTGTTCAACGTCGCTCGCACTTGGTTCAGGAATGAGCCAGTTCTGGTTGACGTAGGACAATCTTGGGAGGTATTCAAGGACCTTTTCAAGAAGAAGTTTTTCGCCCGGATAGACAGGCTTGACTTAGGGAGACAATTTGAGAGTCTCATTCAGGGGAGCATGTTTGTGGAGGAGTACGCTGCGGAGTTCGGTAGGTTGAGCCGATTTACAGAGTATCTGGTGAGGGAGCCGGAGGTTCGAGCTATTCGTTTCCGTGAGGGTCTAAACTGGGAAGTGAAGATTCTTATTCCGTCTTTTTATGAGACATACTCGGAGATACTTGTGGAGGCACGCAAGGTTGAGCAGGATTTAGGTTTGAAGACCAAGAGAGACCGTGATTCTTTTCTAGGGGCCAACGGCAGTGCAATATCTGCCAAACATTCTCATTTTTAGTCCAGACCTTTCCAGCAGCCACGACAGAACCAGACTCCAGCTAGAGCGCCTTTTCACTAGGCACCTCAGCAGTAGAGACAGTTACAGCAAGCTCCATGCAACTACTGCAAGAAGCCCGACCACATCTGGGAAGTTTGCAGGAGGAGGCTAGGAGTTTGTTTGTTTGTATTGTGGTACTGAAGGGCATCAATCGAGGGAGTGTCCTCGTCGTGTAGTTCAGGGAGCAGCTCCAGCTCCGAGGGCACAGACGAGACCACCTGCAGCACAGCCGAGGGGACTGCTTCCGACACAGCAGCAGCATTTTATCCAGCATCAACAGCAGGGAGGTGCTCGGCAGGGACGAGCGTTTGCTATGACTGTCGAAGAGGAGGAACGCACCGGAGATGTCATCGCAGGTTCTATTCTTCTTGATTCCATTCCAGCTTTAGCTTTGTTTGATAGTGGTGCTTCCCATAGTTTTGTATCTGTTTCTTTTGCTCTAAAGCATGGTTTGGTAGCTGAGTCTTTGCTTAGGACTTGCAAGATCATGACCGGGGGAGGCATTATCCTGGTTAATGATATTTGCAAGGATCAGAGAGTTACTCTGGGAGGCCGGGAGTTGAGTGTGTGTCTACTTGTAATGCCACTTCTGAGTTACGATATTGTACTCGGGATGGATCGGTTGAGTAGGCACCGTGCTAGCATAGATTGTAGAAGAGGTAGAGTTTTGTTTGGTCTGCCAGGAGAGCCAGAGTTCGAGTTTGCTAGAGGAGCTGCAGAGCAAGGCGAAGGCATTATTTGTGGAGCTATGGTGGATGACAAGGAGTTGCCACATCCGTTGATAGCAGAGTTCTTGGATGTATTTCCTGAGGAATTGCCAGGATTGCCGCCAGATCGAGATATTGAATTTTTTATAGACTTGGTGCCAGGTGCAGAACCAATTTCGTAGCATGTCTATAGAGTAAACAACAGCGAGATGGTCGAGTTGAAGAAGCAGGTGGACTAATTGCAGGATAAAGGGTTTATCAGATCGAGTTCTTCACTATGGGAAGCCCCGATATTGTTTGTACCGAAGAAGGATGGATCGGTGCGCATGTGCATTGATTACAGGGCTTTGAATAATCTCACTATCAAGAATAAGTATCCTTTACCATGGATTGATGATCTGTTTGATCAGTTGAGTGGTGCCAAGGTATTTTCTAAGATAGATTTGAGATCAGGCTACCATCAGGTGAAAGTGAAGCCGGAGGACATACCGAAGACTGCTTTTAGAACTCGGTATGGTTAGTACGAGTTTATGGTGATGCCATTTGGTTTGACTAATGCACCAGCGGTCTTTATGAACTTGATGAACAAAGTGTTCCACCAGTACCTTGACAAGTTCGTGGTGGTGTTCATCGACGACATACTCATATACTTGAGGACACCGGAGGAACATGAGAAGCATTTGAGGATTGTGTTGGATGTGCTGAGGAAGGAGAAGCTGTATGGAAAGTTATCTAAGTGTGAGTTTTTCTTGGACAAGGTGGAGTTCTTGGGGCATGTTGTGACTGGTGATGGTATTTCAGTGGATCCGAAGAAGATTTCAGTAGTGGAATCTTGGAAGACTCCGAGTTCGGTAGCAGAGATCAGGAGTTTCTTGGGATTGGCAGGATATTACAGGAAGTTTGTGCAAGATTTTTTGAGGATTGCCGAGCCGATGACCAGACTCACAAGGAAGGATATGGAGTTTGTTTGGACGGAGGATTGCTAGATTGCTTTTGAGGAGTTGAAGAAGAGGTTGACGTCTGCTCCTATTTTGACGTTGCCATCAGGGTCCGGAGGTTTCACTATTTATCGTGATGCATCGGGGAAGGATTTGGGTTGTGTTCTTCAGCAGCATGGGAAAGTGATTGCCTATGCATCCAGGCAATTGCGTCCTTATGAAAAAAAATATCCTACCCATTATTTGGAGTTGGCAGCTGTCATATTCGCTCTAAAGTTGTGGAAACATTATTTGTACGGAGAGCGTGTAGAGATCTTCACAGACCACAAAAGCTTTAAGTATGTTTTCACGCAGAAGGAGTTGAACATGAGGCAGCGTCGGTGGTTGAAACTGATGAAGGATTTTGATATCTCTTTACAATATCATCCTGGGAAAGCCAATGTAGTTGTCGATGCTTTGAGCAGGTATCCGGTAGCTATATTCTTGACGCAGGATCAATATTTGTTGGAGGACTAGGAGAGCTTGGGCATTGAGGTGATTATTCCTGGTGGTACTATGCAGATGTGGGGACTGCAGATACACTCAGATTTGATGGACAGGATCAAGGCAGCACAGTATGATGATGTATCTCTGAGGAGTATCAGAGCTCAGGTGAGAGCAGGATTGGAGGATGATTTCACTATTGCAGAGGATGGATCTTTGAGGCATGGAGTTAGATTGTGTGTGCCTAGTGGGGAGCTGTGAGAGAAAGTATTGCAGAAAGCGCATCGCTCTCAGTATTCCATGCATCCAGGTGCTAACAAGATGTATCAGAATATGCGAGATAGTGTATGGTGGTATGGCATGAAGAGAAAAGTGGCACAGTTTGTATCCAGATGCTTAGTGTGCCAGCAGGTGAAAACCGAGAGGCAGAGGCCCGGAGGTTTACTTCAGCCATTACCCATTCCAGAGTGGAAGTGGGAACACATTACTATGGATTTTGTGTCCGAACTTCCACGATCTCCAGGAGGGAAAGACGCGATTTGGGTCATTGTTGATAGGTTGACCAAGTCGGCCCACTTTTTGCCTTTCAAGGTGGGTTTGTCTACGGAGAAGCTGGCAGAGATATATGTGAGACAGATCGTTAGGATACATGGAGTTTCCGTCAGCATAGTCTCAGATCGAGATAGTCGTTTCACTTCTCATTTCTGGAGAAGTTTGCAGGAGAGTTTGGGCACTCAGCTCAAGTTCAGTACTGCATATCATCCCCAGACAGATGGGCAGTCAGAGAGGACTATCCAGACTCTCGAGGATATATTGCGCACTTGTGTACTAGATTTTGGGGGTTCTTGGGAGGACCATCTCCATTTGGTAGAGTTTGCTTACAACAACAGTTACCAGGCCAGTATAGAGATGTCACCTTTTAAAGCTCTATATGGTCAGAGGTGTCGTACTCCTTTGTCTTGGGACGATGTTGGAGAGAGAGTTTTGCTTGGGCCAGAGATGGTTGTGGATGCAACAGAGAAGGTTCAGTTGATCAGAGACAGACTTCGAGTGGTGCAGGACAGACAGCGGCATTGGGCCGATAGCCATCGGAGACCTTTGGAGTTTGAGGTATAGTTTAGATTTTGTTTTGTGTTTGTTCTTGTTTGTTATAGATTAAGTTCTTAAGGTGGTGTTTTGTTCTAGGTGGGTGGTTTGGTGTTTCTGAGGATTTCTCCGACACGAGGCACGATTCGCTTCGGTGGAGGCGGAAAGCTTAGTCCACGATTCATCGGACCTTTCACTATTCTAGAGAGGGTCGGTGTAGTTGCTTATAGACTAGACTTGCCACCTGCATTGGAGGGAGTGCACAACGTGTTTCATGTGTCGCAGTTGAGACGATACGTGGCAGATCCTAGTCATGTATTGGATCACTCGGAGATAGAGGTGGGCCCTACTCTTAACTATCCAGAGCAGCCAGTTGAGATTCTGGATCGGAGAAAGAAGGTGCTGAGGAACCAGACTATTCCTTTGGTGCGCGTCGCATGGAGGCATCACTCTCCGGGGGAGTCTACCTGGGAGAGAGAGGATGAAATGCGAGAGCGTTATCCATATTTGTTTGTACCTTGAGGTATGTTATTTTCTAGTTATGTTCTGTTCATAGTTAATTGTGATTCTTTAGTTCTGTTCTGTGATTTTCTGGGGGTAGTTTTCATCTTTGAATTTCGAGGACAAAATTATTTTAAGGAGGGTAGACTTGTCACTACCATATTTTTCTAGGAAAGGGTATTTTAATCTTTTCCTATTTAATTAAATATTGTGCATGGTAAATAATTATTTGTTGTATTATTTAATTATTGTTAGATGTTATTTAATTATTTTGGACTTGTATTAGTGGACCAAACTAGTTTAGTTTGGACCCATGGACCAACATGAATTAATTAGTTAGACTTGGCCCATTTAGAAAGCCCATTGTTAAGAAGATGGATTAAATTAATTAAATCATTAGACTAGAAGCTTCCTTCCTTAATTATTTCTTCATGAGAGGCCCCAAGGGGTATATTGGACATTTCATAATTGCTTGAGGAAGGGGTAGGGGCCGGCCTATTAAAAGAGGGAGGAAAATTCTCTCTCCTCTCATTTTCATTCCAAATCTAGATCTAGAATTTCCTACTACAAAATTCCTTTCATTCCCATTCTATTTTCCTACCAAATTTATTCCAATTCCTTCCCAATTCACCACTAGAAAGTTGAGAAGCAAGGATCTAGAAAGGGGAAGCAAGGATCTAGAAAGAGGAGCAATGATCTATAATTTGGAAGCAATTTTATCTCAATTGGAGGTTTCATTGGGAATCCATCTCCCAATAGATATAATTCAGTTTTTCCCTTAAAATAGCTTATAAATCTATGATTTAATCATGTAAAATCAACCCATATGTATGTACTACCCATAGGACTTGGTTTTGTGTTTATAGGAGACCCATGGAGAAAGTTATGGTGCTTTTTGTGTCAATTTTGGGGGAATTCCGAATTGACATTTTGTTGTGTATGTCAATTGATCCTATAGATCAATTGGGCATGTGCTTATGTGTTTGGGGCTAGTGTCGTGTCCACAATTGGGTACGTGTAGGTCGTATACCAACAATTTGGTGATACGTATTGTTTTGGGGGTTTTTCCTCCGACACGGGACTTTGTACATGTCGTATTTTGACATGGACACATAGATCTACATTTGACACTTTGATTTGTTCATAAATAATATTTGTGACTTGTTTGTGTCCTTCGGGGTGCAATTGGTTGTGTGTTGAACTCGTGTCGCATGCGTATCCTAGATCTAGTGGGATACGGTGTGATACTCTCCATTTGTGTGTGTTTATGTGTAGATCTAATTATTTGCGCTTTAATTCTTGAATTATAATTATGTATATATATATAGATGTTACATATTTATTTTAGTGTATTTATTATGGTATTTATTGTAGCATAGATCTATGTATTATATGAGTACTAATATAATGTATAAATATATATATAGCTTTCTTTTACATGCCTTTATATATGTTACAAATTATGTTAGTAATATAAATTATATGAAAATGTTTTATAAAATATATATATGTGTTTAAATAAGTAATTATATTAATTATAATTATTATATGATTATTTATATATAAATGGATGTATTTTTACTAAACATATCTATGTATGTGTACTTTTAACCATGTTGAAATATGTACATTAGTACATAGGATGTGTATTATAGCTATTAGTATTTATTTATATATATGTGTAGGATTATATATATATATATATATATATATATATATATATATATATATATATATATATATATAAAAGTATATATTTATTTAATTGATTTATATATATATATATATATATATATATATATATATATATTAATATATATATAGATTATATATATTATTTATCTTTTGGCGACAGCGGTATTTAATGACAGTTTCTGTCATTAAATTCCCAACAGCAGCAGCAGCCGCTGTAGCATTAACAGCGGCTATTAATGAAAGTTTTGTCATTAATTGTACAGCAGCGGCGGGCGGGAAATTTAAGCAACAGCGGCGACAGTTGGTTCAGTGATAGTTGAGAACTGTCACCAATAAGGTGGCAGCAGGCAATTACACAGCAGCAATGGCGACGGCGTTTCAGTGACAATTTGAACTGTCACTGAAGGTCTGTTTACTAAAAAATTAGTGTTTTTCCACACTGTTTTCAGTGACAGTTAGGCAATTTTAGTATATAGTTTATATATTATATTTATATATATATATGTATATATATATGTATTAATTGTGAGATATAATACTAGTATTGTTATATTCTTAATTGTATAATATTAGTTTATATATATTATATTATGTATAAGGGTAAATACTATATCAAGGTATCTTGAGCATTACCTTGTGGAAACCAAGGTAAGTGGGATACTCAAGATACGGGGTTTGGGTATCGAGTTTGTGACTTTGTGTGGATACCAAGTTGGTTCAAAACCATGGTTCCTAATTGTTGTAATTAATATTCTATATTATTTTACTTTATTGTTGATATATAGGTATTGTGAGGTTTACCTTGGATTCACGTATCCGAAGATACGGTATCCTAATATTTTAGGTTGTGGTTCCTATGACTTAGATTTTAGTATTTTGATCCAAGATTTTGGTGCTAGACTTGTGCAACCTAGAAATAGATAGTTGACCTTGGTTTGATCATAGTTGACCATAGTTGACCTTAGTTGACTCATAGTTGACCATAGTTGACTTTTGACTTAGAATTGACATTTTGACCTAGAAGTTGACTAGTTTAACTTATTCTCTTTTCGGGACCTTGTATTGATGTTGTATTTCATATTTAGGTCTTCGAGGCACCGAGTCAGACATCTGTGAGACTATTCATTGGACTTCAGGCGAGTATATTCTCTGATAGTTTCTCATTTATGATATCCTCTATGTTCACTGTATCTAGTGTAGATATCCATGTTCTCTTGACACTATGGTTACACGGATTGGTATATCCGGATCTCGTCATGAGATGTTATTTCTTGGTATATGGTGTATATGGTACAAGTATTGTTTCATTGGTTATCTTGTACATGTACAGACACCGATTCTCGGGAAGAGTCGCTATCTTCTTGGGGAATCTCGTGCCATAACATACCGTGGTTGGATCTATTATACCAGTCGGGGGTGGGGAGTATTAGTATAGATATGTGATCAATATCCCTATTGGATAAAGTACTGATTACTGAATAGTGTTGATCATGCACCGCACGTATGATTAGCCAGGCCGTATTGTATCTTGCCCAAGCCAATCACATGTTAAGCTAGTACTCACACACTTAATCATTAATATTATTGTTTCATTGGTATATTATTTATTATTGTATTTATTTTCAATATTTCCTTATTGTATATATATCTCTTGTATCTATTGTGCATCTTGTTTATCCACAGCTATTTACTATTACATAGTTTTTATCATTAATTAGAACTGCTATTAGAGATGTACTCTGCTCCTTTCCTGACTGGATATATTTTTCCAGATGACACTAAGGAGTGGTACCCTACCTTTTATGGACCCTAGGATGTTGGGGGTTTAGATTCTGAGACCCTGGCTCAAGAGGGACTTATCCCAACTGAGACAGTTGACCCTGGAGTTGTAGCCTCGTAGTATTCTTTGTACTGGATTTGTCTCCAGCTTATTCTGTTATTTCTTCAGACTCATTGATGTATTATTTTAGACTCATGAGTTGTATTGTGACTATTCTATTCTTATCTGATTCGTGCTCATTTCTATCTTAGTTCTGTGATTGAGTATACTATCATTATTGGTGGTTCATTATATTGTTAGATAGATTATCTAGACAGCGTTCTACCGTCGATTCTACGGCGTAGACTGGGCGTTATTTCCGACTAGTACCCTTACATCGGGTGTGGGTCGTGACAAAACTCGCTGATGAACTCGCCGTGTTACACCGGAGCTATGCCACCGACGAGCTCAAAGTAGCCGATTACCATGGCTTGGGTTTCTAGGAGGGTGGAGTGAGGAAGGAGAATGGAACAGGAAATAATTTGGCAGGGCTTCGCTGGTTGGAGGTGGGTTAGAGAACAGGGGAGGGTTGGGGCTTTATTTATAGGGATAGGGGAAGCTCCAGGAACCTTCTAGGTCCGGCAGACTGTTAGGTCGATTAGGGTTTTCTTAAGCTTTCTAGAAGAATGGTAGAAGAAGAGGAAGGGGAAAGAGGTCGGTTGCCGCCTGCTGTTGGTTTGTCCCCCGTTCGCTATTGGTTACAGGTCGGTGAACATAGAGGGGAATAAAGGGTATATGCAATTATCCTTATTGCAAAATAAACTGCTTTATTTACAAATTAATTCTATTAGTTAAAAGTGTGAGTTGATATCATCTATTTTCACTACTAATATTAGTACAATTATTACTATTGAACTAGGGAAATTATCTAAAAATTTATTTATTGAATTCTTCCATAATAGAGGAGTTATATCGCTGGCGGATGGTTAGGGTTCAGAGGGATCGGAGAGGTTGCCGATGGCCGAAGGGATGGGACTTGTGGTGAAGTTGCTCTCTCCCGTTATCAAGAGCACGGTGCCACATTCATTGGCATCACAGCATATCGACGTTGTACCAGCTATAGCAGTCGGCATTCTGGTCCCGAGGGTGATATTGAAGGCAGATTTAATGGAGAGGAGAGCATCCATGTCGGCTTCGTCACAATTAGAGGATATGTTGATTGAATAGAGGAGAATGACATGAAATGGAAGGAGAAGATAGAAGAAGCCATTTATGTTCTTCTTGGCTTTGGTTAGTGGGTGGAGAAGACAGAAGAGCCTCTGTAATGCCGCGGATGAAATTGGTGATGGTTTTGGTAGTGGTGGAGTGAAATATTGGACTGAGAAGTAAGTACACTCATACATGATTTTAATTAGTATGCATGAGAAGAATTAAAAACGGTTGTAATTAGGAATACCAAAAGGCACCTAAAAGCTGTTGTAATTAGGAATAACAAAAAACACATTTTATATTTACTTAGATACCCCTATTACTTTTTAATTATTATTTTAATTAGTAAATATATTGAAAGGTACTTTTGGGAAGAAAAATTACATGGTGCAGCCAACTTTTGGCATTATATAATAGAATAGATATATAGATTCCTACGTATATGTTTTGATATGCATATCTAGATTATTATATTATAATCTTCTATAATATAATGAGGCTTCAAAACGGCTTAAAAGTGAGTCGTCTAAGCCGTATGTATATCATCAATTAATTATTTTAAAAAATATTACATAAAAAAATTATTGAAAAAATTAAATTTGTTATAATAACAATACAAGGATTCAAACTCAGCCACCCAGGAAGAATACCTTACATCTTAACCACATGAGTTAGAAGAGATGTTTGTTTATAATTAGATAATATTACATAGCTAACCGTTTTCAAAACTCTTTAAGAAATGTAGAAATATATCCATAACTAATTATACTTAAAATACAATCAAATATATAACAAATTCAAATATAAATATTAAAATATATATAATAAATATTAATTTAAATATATTTAAATATTTAAATAATTTTATATTAATATCATAGAAAAAAATTATTTTACGTGCAACGCATGTGAGTTTACTAGTTTTGATAAAGAGTTTCAAATTTGATTTTAATCATGAAAGATAATTTAGGAAAGGAGACAATTTGTATATTTTTGTATATGAGGACAGTATTTAAAGGCATTTAAAGGGGAATCAATAAAAGAGAGCTGGTTGTATTATTCATTAATTACCTATTGGTTTATTTCTTAATATGCTTGGGATACATGACACAATTATATATGGTACATATTTAAAGATGAGCAGGAAAACTTAATCAGGAAGATTTAAGATATTTGATAGCTATATCTTTTATAATAAATAACCATCTTAATCATGATACATCTTACCTTATATATATATATATATATATATATATATATATATATATATATATATATATATAGTTGGGATCATAATCCATCCTTTTTTTTTCCACCCCAAACATTCATCATGTTAACACCAATGAATGGGCTTTAAGTCATCTAATCTTAACCGTTGATATAAATCAACGGTTAAGATTAGATGGCTTATAGCCCATCCAATGGTGTGAATATGGAGGATATTTGGGGTGGATATATATATATATATATATATATATATATATATATATATATACACACACACGAAAGTTTAATTACCACTAGGTTAATATAGGATAGGCTTGAATATATGGATTTGATTTTTTTCCACCACAAACATTCATCATGTTTTAGGAATTTTTTTTGATTCGATAAGTATTTTAAAATTGACGGAAGATAAAAAAAGGAAAATATTTAAATTTTTTTAAGCAAAAATATTTTAAGATAAATAAAGAAGAATTTGAGATATATTCCCATATTTAGAATATATATTGTTAATTACAGTTATTTTTGAAAAAATTGGACACCGATTTTTTTTTTAACATAGGATTGTAATAATACCTATATATACCTGCCTGAGCTATCTTTATTATGATTAATATATAAAAAGAAGAAAACATCGTCTTGTTGCTCATGACCATGTTTTCTCACTCTTCCTCTTTTTTGCTACGGAAGAACAAAAGAGAGAAAACGATGAGGAAGAAGCAGCACAGCCATGGCCCCAGATCTCTTGCACAAATTTTTTGTCGAAGACGACGTCAACTACTGACGGTACATGTACGCAATTATTCTTGATTATGATCGTATCGGTCAATATATACATATAACTTCGTTACTAGATTATTGTCATCGGTGATTAGTTGCTATAACTTTTGCTTAATGCAGGATCCCGAAGTGAAATGGAGCACACGGGCTTCAAAAGTTGCAGATTCAAAAGTTGCAGAAAGACATGGTCTATCTGCTGATATTATTGGTAACATACTATCTTGGCTTCCCGTAAAATCACTGGTAAGGTTCAGATCCGTCTCCAAGTTATGGTACTCTTTGACCAATGATCCATATTTTCAAGAAGAACAACACAAGAGAGCTTCTTCTAGGGGCAAAAATATTATTTTTCTGAAACATTATTTCGGGTCTTATAAGACGATGATGTTAAGTGAAGGCGACACGAACACAAAGATGAAAGAGATTATGATGATGTACAGTGAAGGTGGCACCAGCAAATACAAGATTGAGTATTGCTCGTTCCCGGAAGAGATCGAGAATTGTGAAAAAAAGTTCTGTGCAGATACATATACCTTATCGAATTCTGTCAACGGATTAATATGCGCTAGATGTTCTTGTAACCAAAGCAGCAGTCATTATTTATTGAACCTCTCAACTAGAGAGGTCCAGAAGCTTCCAGAACACGTCCGACAAACTAATATATACACCATGTTTCTTGGATTAGGATTTGATGCCTCTACTGGAGAGTACAAAGTTGTCAGATTATTGATGTCTTGTCGTAATGAGTTGCTCAGTTTTCATTATAAGATTCTCACAATAGGAGGCTCTAATCAAGAATGGAGATATATTGGAGAAATTCCGTGCAAGGTATATGATCGATTTTTTCCGAGGAGCTCGGTTTTCCTAAATGGAAAACTCCATTGGTTAGCAGACAACAATGAAGGTGAAGGATTCATATTTACGATCGATATGAAAGACGAGACGCATGGGACTATATCACCCCCTGTCCGCCTAAGTAGCATCATTAGTAACAGCACAAGCAAAGTAGAAATTCAGGAGAATGAAGGACGGTATCTTATGCTACTCAAGAGTTCGGGTCATGAATCGATCAGAATATGGATAATGAGGGATTATACTACCCACCAATGGACCAACACCAACAATATCGACTTAGATGTATCCCTACTACCCCGAAGGGTACTTCTCAACAGCAATCCATATTATTACAAGGACATCTCAAAGTTATTTTTGGGCATTGCATATAACAAGGTTGTGTTCCGTGTTAATTCCTCGAATTTGAAGATGGATGAAATAATTTGTAGTTTTGATCTTCAGACCAAAAGTTTTCAAGAAGACTGCCTAGAGATTGATTCTTGGATGAACAATATTTTTTACTCGGAAAGTCTCCTATCACCAAGAAAACTTTTATGCAAGGACAATATTGGCAACAACAACAACAAGAAGAACATGAGAGAGTAGACGTTTATTTGAGAAAAAGCAATTAAAACAATTTCAACTTTTTTATTCTTTTGCTTTTACCAGTTTAACTCTATGCATGCTATTGCAGTCAAACACATAAATCTGCTCAAATTTTTTTTTATTCATTTGCTTTTACTTGAAATTTTCTATCCCAAACACGTAAGCTAGCTCTCCATATCTGTCATTTTGAAGTTCTAAGAGAAATTTCTTGGTCTCATGTAATAGGCCAAGATCATCAGTGGCTAGCAACAGGGGCGGAGCCAGGATTTTGGAATAGGGTGGGCTAGCTAGTAGTTACTATAAGATTCTAAAAATTTATGCCAAAAATTTGACAGTCTTTTCTTTGTAAATTCGATGATTCGACAGAATTTTCTTTGTAAATTTATGTCTAAATTTTGGTAATGTTTACTAATTGATAATTTTTCACCAAATAAAATTGCTTCCATCTATTCCAAAGATATACTATACATTTCAAAAAAGAATACTAGGAAGCAAGAATCTGAATGAAAGCCAAATACCAAATATTTGGGGGTTAGGATTTTACAAAAATTTAATTCAAAGGAGGATGGTGATGATGATAGTGTTTTACCAGAGGAGGTGAAGAAGGAGAATGGGAGAGTCAAGAGCGGGCGGGGTCCGAGGGGCTGCAGCGTCCTGGTCGTCGGTCGCCGGTTGGGCTAGAGTGTGGAGAAGGGGAGCACCAGGAGCGTCTCGGTCGTGGTCGCGGCCTCGCGGGTCTCCGGTCATCAGTCGCGGGTCATTGTGTAATAAATCCTAGACTATGAGACAGAGAGTGAGAGAGTCGGGATGTAAGATCTCTGGACTCAAATGATTTACTCTTCACATCTGTTGATTGATATAATAGGTGAGCTTTATAGAGTATTTGGTGGGATATAAGTCTATACTAGCATATATATAAAAAAAATTTGCTATTGTTTTTTTGCACTGAGCTGTACCTATACTAGTATATATATAAAAAAATTACTATTTTTTTTTTGCACTGGGCTGTATTTACTATTTTTTTTTTTGCACTGGGCTACAGCCCAGTGCAAGCACCCTTTGCCTCCGCCCCTGGCTAGCAAGATATCATCAAGATACAGAATCAGAAATATAAACCTACTCCCACTGATCTTCAGCCGATCAACAAGGTCCCAAACTTCATTATGCTTCATAGATTGCAACTCATCTTTCTTTCATATCATTTACCCATTTGGTAGAATTATTATCAATCTCAATGGCTTGTCAAAACGAAACTGGATCTTCATCAATTCCTAAGTCAAATTCTGACTCTTGTAAATGTCTTTAAGATCTTCTTAATTCTATTTCATGTGGTTCATCTACTATAGGTTCATTAACATTATCTTTCATTGTGGGTTGTTTGATCATTCAGTTGTTGTTCTTGCCTTTTGTTTAACCGTTGAACAATTGGAACAACAAATAATTTAGAAAAAAATGAGAGAAAAGAAATTTGTACCGTTATTTCTTGAATTTCCCGAATTTTCACTTTTCATTTCTAATTTCAACAATTCTTATAATATGGCTAGGAGAATAAATTATATACCCTTTAAATTTTTTTGGATGACCAATAAAGAAACCACTGATTATTCATGAATCTAATTTCTTTTCATTCAGGTGTCTTAAAGTGGGTTTCCTACCAATCCACAGTCCAAAGGGAGGTTTAGGAATTGCCTTACTGTGAACCCTATTTAACAAATACATGGTAGTTTTTAATGCATCATCCACAATGACATGAGTAAAGATGAATTGCTTAACATATTCCTAATCGTATCCAATAAGATACAACTACGTTTTTCAACTACACCATTTTGTTGTGGTGTACTTGTCATAGTGTATTGGGTACATATGCCATGCTTTTCTAGGAATTTAGCATATGGGCCAGACATTACCAAATTTTACCATATTTTCTATAATATTCACCACTTCTGTTTGATCTCACAACTTTCACCTTTATGTCTAGTTGTCTTTCAACCTCATTAATAATACCTCTAATGCATCTAGTGATTCAGATTTCTTATGCAACAAATAGACATAGCCATAACATAAAAAATCATCAATAAAGGTGATAGAATATTTTTCCAACCAAAAAAGTGGAACATCAAAAGCCCCACAAATATAGTGTCTATTACTTCAAGGAGCTACACATTTCTTTGTGTGTTTTGGTTGTTTTCCTTTAATACAATCCACACAAATACCAAGATAGGTAAAATACAAATCCAAGTCTAGAAGGATTTCTTTCTTTACCAATCTTTCAAATCTTTGTTTGAAAATGTGTAAACACCCTGATTTTCAGGATAAATTTTTTTAAATAATATTCCCGGATTTTTGGTAATTTCTGGAAAAGAATCAAGGTATTTAAGGATTTTTAAATGCAGTTATTTGGAATTAAAATATGATGGGAATAAGATTTTGCGGTGTAAAACGAAAAGCTGGACATATGGTATTTTTTGGTGTATTTATTGGACACCGGAGACGCGTTTAAAGCCTTAAAAACCATTGGATATATTAAACCCAAACTAAATCGAGACAAACCCGACCCGAAACCCATTTGGAAACCCTAGCGACTGAGTTACTGTTCACCCTATAAAGGTGCCTCGGTATTCGTGTCCTAAGGCAACCGCCACCTTGAGACTCCCTCCGTAGCCGCCTGGCCGAGTTCCTCATCGCCGCCGTCGACTCCCCTCACGCCGAGCCCGACCCCCACCTCCGCCTGGCCGAGTTCGACGCCGCTTCCGTCGACGACCGGACCCCGACAGCAGCCACCCCGTCCAGTCCCGACCCCCGGGACGCCGCCGCCTTCAGTCGACTCTGAGTCCCCCCCCCCCGCCTGCTGCCAAAGCTCCCGACCCCATCGCCGGACCGACAGATCCCCCACCGCGACACAGCCCCGACCCCGACCGGCTGTGAGCCCCCGACCCCATCTCCGGCTGTGCGTCCCCGACTCCGTCGGCGCAGCGACCCCCTCCGGTCGGCGCAGCGAACCCTAGCCATCTCCGGCTGCTCGCGCCATCGGCCACAGCGAACCCTAGCACTAGACGCAGCAACTTGATACGCAGGACACGGAGTTGACGCTCGGACACTTGGAATTCAGCGTTCACGGAGCCCTGTTCAGGTACCGATTTCTCTCACCTCGTAACTCCGTTTTCAATTCCGTCAGTTGCTACGCATAGACTGTATAACCCTCTCGGCGTCCGTGCAACCCGCTCTGTGCATCGCGTCCTGTGGTGATCGCAAACCGCGATCCAAAAACAGGAAAAACAACGCCCCGTTCACCCCGGAACTGAGTGCGCCCTGCCAAACGGGATGACTTGGTCGCGTGCGGTCTTCACAGATACGTGCGCGTCGTTGATACGGTCGTGTGGGATTTCACAGAAGCTAATTCGGATGTGCGAGCACACCGGAATCAACACGTATCCGCGAACAATACCCCGTATCCGATTTTTCTGGAACATGCTGTAACTTTGTGTACACACGTCGGATCGAGACGAAACTTGCACCATCGGACTCGTAGCGATACACTGGTCCTGTGACCCAAGTTTGGTCCGATTCAGAGAACGTTGACAAAATTGCGTATCGTGGGCCCCACAGGCTCTACTCGACGGGCGATTTTGTGATCGGCTCATCAGAATCCAATTCTGGAAGTTCCGTTGGGTTCGTATCATCGTTCCTGACTTGTAGACACTGAGTTTGAGGAATTTGGAGACCTTTGACCCTGACACGCTTTTCGGTGCAAAGTGGCCCATCTGTGGACCCGCTTTGGCCCAAAAATGTCCTTTTTGTCCCTGTGTCCAAATTGAACGTAAGGACAGGCATTTTTAGCTATTTGACATCTTCTGAGACTGTTGGTGATATTTATTACAGCTTTTGGAGTAGTACCTACCGGATCCACAGATATAGGGACAATTATGGGTATTCGGACAACAGGCAAGTGTACCTTGCCAAACTCTGCAGTATTGTTATTCATTTTCCTTGCTTTATTTATATTGCTGTGCATGCTCAACCTAGGACCGTATGACGTACTTAGCATCCGATTATCAGTCGGGTGCCAACACTGTACGCAGTGTTGGGTACTGTTATTTAGAGATGGACATTCGTGACACTTATTATTCTCGTACTTGTCTGATCAAGTACCATATGACCCAGGACACTTGACACTGTTCATGAGACAGGATATTCCCGAGATATTCGTGGTGATTCTGTGTAGGATACAGGACTTGACAGAGATACTATATTCCTAGATACATATGACTTGTTGCATTAGTGATGATCCCGCTGGACATGGACATGAGACGTTATGGTCATGATATGCGTGGTTACATGGGGTGGGGAGAGACACAGGCTACAGGCTGTTTTTATATATATCTACTACTATTGTGAGGCCGTAGACTCTCGTAGCAGAGCTAGGCACATTACTTGTTATTACCACTACCGGCTCCCCGACACAGAGCTTGTAGTGGCTCAGCCTGAGTACTCGTGCTGCTCTCACTTGTATTTGCACTTAGATGGTTATTTACTTGCCCTATTTATTTCATTATCTGCTGCACTATATTTATTTTGGCATGAGCTTTCTTGTACCTTGCTATGTCCCCTGAGGACCTGGATCCGGATTATGTCCCCAGGATTTGAGGACGAGATCTATCCCGAGGTATACGGGACTGGAGCAGGAGCTGATCCAGGAGCGGTACCGCCATCCGAGGACGAGGTGTTAGCTGAGGACTTCTCCTGAGCATCCCTGTTCATGCTCAGTACTTATTTTTTTATTTCAGTCATTTATTTCTAGTCTGTTGAACCATTGTAACATATGTTTAACGGGTTGATACCCGAAGTACTTTGTTGAGACTGATTGATGATTTACATTTCTTTATTTACTCTGTGGATCATATTATATATCTTGTGTGGATGAGATTAGTTGTGCCATGATTGTCGTAGACTTTGTTTTACAGCTTAAGTATGCCCTGGTGGATCCATTAAATTGGGTTTGTCCATCGGTGCGTGCTGCTGGCCGTTGCCACGCGTCCGGTCCCACGGTATTTTGGGACTGGGGCGTGACAAAATGTGACCCATACATTTATGCCACAAATAAGGTCAACATTCATTCATTAAACCACGTTTAGTTCTAATATTGTAATGCACGATTAAAAGAATCTCAACAAAAAGATTGTCAAGTTTCAATTTGTATAAACCATCACAAAGAATTGTAGAACCAATAACATGATTTTGTTTAAACAAACTTAAACATCCATTACCAAATTTAAAAGAGTATCCAGTTGGATCTAATTTAGAGGGAAACGAAATTGCGAGAAATAAAGGCACATAAAGAGTTTGAAATAAATCTAAATGATATCCAGTGTCTAAAATCAAACGATGCATTCCAATAGCTTCAACCGGATCTTTGACTCGATTCCCCATGAAAACAAACTTTTCATTTCGTTTTGCGGTTTGGGTCATAAGGAATCCCTGCATCGTATTTGAAACATGAGTGGTACAACTAGAAGCAATCTACCAAGTATTATAAGGAAAATCAACTAAATTTGATTCGAAATATACGAAAACACTAGACGTACCTTTCTTTTCGAACCATACCTTACGTTTCCATCCAATCTTTCTGAAAATGTCCAGGTTTCCTACAAAACCGACACTTTCATCCTTGTGTTGCTTCTTGTGGATTTAGGACGAAGACCCATTCACCTTAACTGGTCCTTGCTTACCCTTTCCTTGCTTTCTTCCAGCTTTCTTTCCAGCTCCTTGATGGATGAGTTCCTTGATTATTGAGTTTCTTGTGGATTTAGGACGAAGACCCATTCACCTGAACGCCTCAAATTTATTGATTTAAGACTCGAGTATGGTTGGGTTTGACAATGTCTAACTAAAACTAGGGTTAGGTTGGCATGGGCTGGAGTTTGTAGAGGCTGTCTTAGGCTTTCGTACGCTCTTAACCCTACTACTCGACTTAAAGACACCCATAATAAGCATCCAACTTTAACAAAAATCTACCTAAGTACAACTTTGACAATATTAAATTTGTCCACTGTTAGATAGGCAAAAATGAGTCACATAAGCACGGACACTCCAAAAATATGGACTGTTTCATGCCGGACACTTATGATAAGACATGTATAGGACACAATCCGTAAAATTCAAAATACATTAGGGGACACAAAAATATGTGCAGTGTCACCGTGTCCTTACCATGTCGTATCTGTCCGTGCAACACTTAGTAACCTAGGTTCCTGTCTAGTGCTTAGATGGACCTAAGGGTACAGTATGCTTTATATATGAAGTAAATCAGAAAAAAAAGAATAGGAACTAGGAAAAGTGTGCATTTCGTACCATGTCGTATCCGTGCAACATAGATAGTCGCCTAGGTTCTTGTTTAGTGCTTAGATGGACCTAATGTATATTATGCTTCAAATGTGAAGGAAATCAGGAAAGAGAGAATAAGAACTAGGTAGGTGCGCAAGAGAAAAGTACAATAACAAGAAAAAGATACTTCCGGACAGAATTTATTTAGAATAAAGTATAACCGTAGTTTTAATGTTTTGCCTTGAAGCAATAAACCTAGCAAAACTCAAGAAAATTGATTTATGATGAATCAAGAATCTCAAAGTAATAAAAAATTATTTATGTTATTTCATGAAAATGTGAAAAACTAAAAAACATTCTTTCATGGAGAATACAAATAAGTCTTAACAGCTATTTTGTTGCTGAGATAGACCCATCTCAGAATAAAAAATGAGAAATATAAATATGAAAATAAATTGTTATTCTCTAAGATCAAGTCATGTTTCTTTGGGAAATAATGCCCCAGCAACAAGCTAATAATTTGGAACATACCTTAGGTAAAAGTCCAACATCTTTAAATGAAGGTACATTTGGAACCCCGCCATCAGGAGGTTGGTCTACAGTAGTGAAACAGGTATTGAACTCCTGTTAGGAAGTTGAGATCAGAGTAAATACAGGAGTATAGATAACCAGTCATTTGTACTAATGGTCTCATGGTGAAACACCTGAATGATTAACAGGTTGAGACTATTGAAGTCAAGAAGTAAAATGTACTTAACATAGAGACCCATTTTTTTGTTCTAAAACCAGTCCTCCCGAATAGGAAGGACCCTTTTTACTTTTTCCTCGATCTTGTTGCCCATCTTTTTCAAGATAGATATTATAAGCATTCTCACCTCCAACACTACCTTTCTCTTTGTTGTATTCAACACCTTACTCTGTGCAGTAGCTTTATCTAGTACTATAAATTTCTCTTTATGAAATGGATGCAGTAGTAGATACTCTACTCGCTATGCTCTAGCACCCTGAACATCGTAATCTTGAATTTGAATATGCAATATTTGTTAAGCCTCAAATGAATATATGTGAAATTTTACGAAGAGTTTTTCCCCAAAGGTTACCACTAATATTTGTTAGCGCCGAGTAAGCAGAAGAATATTTAGATGAAATACCAGTTCCAAAGATAACCAAGCCTCAGTTTCGCCATACTCAACATAGTCCATATTCAAGAATCAAGATCACTTTTCAGCTCTGTTATCCGGACTCTCCAGTTTAAGGAGAAGTACCTATATCGACCCAATAGGACATGTGTATGGGTACGGGATCCATATCGGATCCTCTATGGTAACAATTTGGAGACTGGTAGTAAAATAGATAGTTTATTTTAATGTGGTAGTGAAGTAAATAGTTTATTTTAAAATGACAGACTGGTAGTAAAGTAGAAGGGGAGCTAAAGGGACGGTCTCTTAGGGACTTATTCAACTAATTTAGTAAAGTTTATTAGTAGTTTATAATTACAGGTTATCTTTTTATGAAACCTTGCAAAATTTAATTACATGATCTGTATTTTTATGAAACATGTTTAAATATATTTATTTTAATAGTCATATTTCCGTATCCGTATCCAAAATTTGAATCATTTTTAGCCAAGTCCGTGTGTCCTTCAATTATGAATCTGAAGGGTCTGACTCTTGGATATGTATCCGTACCCGACATCCGTACCTGAGTCTAGATAACATAGATTTTTATGTCTTTTGACTAAAGTATAAAGTCAAACAGACTATCTATGAATCCTAAAGCACTACAGCCACACTACCCTGAATTAGTTAAAGTTTTCCCATGGAAGTGATCCACTATTCACCAATATTTCAGTAGTCTTATATCTAACATTTTTTGACAGCTCATTGTGACTTGTTTCTGTCGCCATCTTCTACTATTAATGTTTTTTATGGTTGCCTTCATGTGCTTTGAAGGAGCAAATGGCATATACATCTTATATGTTACTTTTACTGAAGTGAATTGCAGGATATTTTCCATGAATTATAGCAAGCATTCATCTTTTACATGAACCAACTATTGCCCCTGGCCAAAATATCCCCAAATAACCCAATAGTAAAGATTATTTCAAATTAACTTAAGAAATAAACTGACTAATAGTCTAGCAATTATGCAAACAGTTAGCTAATAGATGGAAGCCTACATGTTGGAGTAGTGTTTCTGATACAAGGAAGAGGACATGGATATCATGTGGAAGAATTTCCATTTTTGTTTTTGTTCAGCTGTGTCTTTGCAAGTGTGTTAAAGGATAACTATCCTGAAATGGGTATATTAGATGATGTTAGATACGATTATGTTTTGCATACAGTAGATACTATGCAAGTTAAAAAAATCCACTTTACGTCTCTCAAGAGGTCTCAAACACAAATAGTTAAAGGATGACTATCCTGAAATGGGTATATTAGATGATGTTAGATACGATTAAGATTTGCATACAGTAGATACTATGCAAGTAAAAAAAATCCACTTTACCTCTCTCAAGAGGTCTCAAAAACACAAATAGGTATCACATTAAAGCCGACCTACAATGCAACACATTATCCCTAGACTAGCTCCAGACCCGTAAAGTAAACTATTTCTGGTAAGCTTTGGGATCACTGAACGCTACAAAATTTTGGACCACATGCTACTAGGAACCTTGCAAGCATCTGTTAAGTAAAAACAAATGGGGTCAAGAGAAGATAAAATAAAGGAAGTGAAGAAAATTCAGTAATTAGAATCCAATATTGAGGAAGACATATTTTAGTAAAGTAGGGAGAAGATGGATTAGCATATCCACAATTTGAACTTTGAAAAGTGATTTAGGATTGGATTTTACTGTCAAACATTTACTATCCTACTACTTTATAATGCTTCAGAAAGGAGTTGAGTACAAATCAAATTTGCAACCAACTCTGGCAACTTTGTGGATGAAATGCTTTACGGATGAAATAATTATCTTTTGCAAGATGCAAAGATGAGAACAGTGGAGAAGAACATCAAGATCAAACCTGGAAACATTGTCCAACAAGAATATCACAATCTAGTTTGTGCAGTTCAATCATCAAGCGATTTAATAATGTCATCTCGCCTGTAGGATATGTGACACTAGTTTAAAGGAATTGAAAACCAGCAGCACAGATGATAATCTTTCAATAGAGACATGCCAAAACAAGAGTGAAGATTTACCTGCTTTCCGGTGCTAAAACATTTGAGCCAGCCTTGAAGCTTCTGATGGCAACTTCTTTCCATGGTTTGCAGTATCGACCGATACCAATATGGTTTGGCATGTCCCGATCAGATACCAACCACTACCGAAACGAACGAATACTAACAGTGGGGGTCTCTTTCCCAGTCAATTCATCAGAGAAAATTGTAAGAAAAAGACCAACCAATAAGGGTGTAAAAGCATGTAAACAAAAAAAACTTATTTATCGTCGGTAAACCAATCAGCAATGTTAACTGTTATTTCATTCAATTTCAAAAATACTAAAAAAATAACACAAAAAATACTTAAAATTATGTTTAGATATATAAAATATTTTTTCTAAACTTTCAATAATTTGTTAATAATTATTGGTTTTCTGATACCAAAAAATTCGATAGTCCGATCCAAAATTACCGATACTGCCGATATCGATACTCACAAGAACGACCCGATACCGATACTGCGAACCTTACTTCTTTCACTAGACCCAAAGGAAATATTCCTCTATCAATCTTGCGGATAACAGTAAAATGGCTAAGTACTCCCTTTCTCTTCCACTCTGATGTTATCATAGGACTATCATCTGGTATGTTATATGACAAGTATATCAAATCAGCTATCTGGTTGAATACATTAACCAGATAATGAATCTAGGGATATGTACAGGAATTGGAACTTCAATTTGCTACTATCATAATGTGGAGCAACTCAATAATCATAAAACCAAGTGAAAAATCTAAACATCAAATGATCAATAATGGAACATGAAGGGAATTTATCCAACTATTTAGAATTTTCCAAGATCAGAAAAAAGGTAAAGGCAAAAACTTTTAAATACCTTTGCCTTGTAACAGCAGATGACCGAAGCAGCCACAATCTAATTTGTATTATGCTTCTCACTGATGATTATTTTCAAATTTATTGCAGCAATAATCACCTGAGGAACTTCAGGCGGAGTCAATCGTTGTTCTATGAACATCATTGTGTTGGAGGATGTTAAAAAATGATAAGCATTTAGTTAAAGAACATATTAGTGCAACTGTAGCAGTTCTATGAACAACAACAATAAACATAAAAGTGGCAACAACAGAAACATACCAATCCATTGGTTCAAGTGATTTTAAAGAACAGAGCAAAAGGTCAAAGGCAGCAACAAGGAAAATAAGACAAATATAGCAGGATATGAGAAACATTAAATTGTATTCGGCTACGGAATTTATAGAATGGAACACTGCATTATACCAGACGTTCAGGATTTGGGATGGCAACTCGGTTCTTGTTGTTGTATGTAGTTATTGTTGGGAACGAAAGTGCGGATATCATTCTCCAAACCAGAGAGTACCTGCGAGAGAACCGAGCAAAACGTACAAACCAAAAATACTAAACACAAATCACAGACACAGAGATTTTTGACGTGGAAAACCCTCGAGGGAAAAACCACGGGACGATCGGAGTCCAACCCAGAAAAGCCTCCACTAATGGAATAAGAAATACACCGACTCCTTACAAACTTCTCACTGATCCAAACGGATCACCACAACTCTTCTGGAACAAAAAATAGATTATAACCACGAAGAAGAAAGACAACGAGAAATACCCGAAACTGATTTCCTTCTTCGAAACGGCCTCCAATCCTTCTTTTTTCTCTCCAATGTTGCAATGACACTCTTGTCTCCTTTTCTCTCCTTGTTGCTATGTTTTTATTTATTTTTAGAGAGAGTGATTTATTTTTGGGCCATGAGACACCTATATATAGAGTCAAGCCCACAACTATAATTACTATTATAGATAGGATTACTCAATCCAAATCCAAATTCATTGACATATTCCTATTATATGTAGGAATATCCAATCCAAATTCATTGAAATATTCCTATTATATTTAGGAATATCCAATCCAAATAAATTGAGCTATTCCTATTATTTGTAGAAATACGCAATCCTACTCCGGAGTATTTTTCACATAGGTCGAGAACCCCACCCACTCCAACAAATCTTCCCCTTCACAACTAGGTGGAGGGGGACGTCATCCCGATGATCTGCCTGCAGTACTCAAAATTTTCCCTTGGTAGAACATTTTTGAACATATATGCTCCGTTGTCATCTATATGAACCTTCTCAAGCGCCGCTTCCTTCTTGTCAACCACATCCCGTATCCAATGATACCGGGTATCAATGTGCTTGGACCGACTATGAAATGTCTGGTTCTTCACAAGGTGAATAACACTCTGACTATCACAAAGCAAGGGATATTGCTCCTGCTTTAGCCTAATTTTTTGCAGTAGCTTCTTCATCTACAACAAGTCCTTGTAAGCCTCCGTCGCCGCAATGTATTATGCCTCTGTCGTCGACAAGGCAATACACTTCTGTAAATGCGATTGCCACGATACTGCTCCACCAGTAAACATCATCACATAGTCCGAAGTCGATCGTCTCGTCTCTACATCTCCAGCCATATCAGCGTCAGTATATCTAACCAGCTTCGGCTCGTCACCACCAAATGAAAGTTTCCAATCAACAGTACCCTGAAGATATCGTAGAATCTACTTGACCCCACTCCAATGTACCCTTCCAGGATTGGAAGTGTATCTACTAACTTTGCCGACTGCGTAAGCAATGTCTGGCCTCGTATATACCATAGCATACATAAGATTCCCTACGACAGAGGCATATGGAACTCGCTCCATATCTTCCTTCTAGTCCTCGCTAGATGGACACTGCTCCTCAGTAAACTTAAAGTCAGCCACAAAGGGGTTACTCACTTTCTTTGACTCGTCCATTCTGAAACGCTAAAGTACCCAGTAAATATACTTCTTTTGGGACAAGTGTAGCAACTTGGACTCTCTCTCTCTCTCTCTCTCTCTCTCTCTCGGCTGATCTACATCCCAAGAATAGTCTTCATTGCGTCCAAATCCTTCTTAGAGAAGGCCGTGCCCTGTTGGCGCTTCAACTCTACTATCCTGGTGGTATTCCGACCTACCAACAGCATGTCATCAATATAAAGCAACAAAATGATAAAATCATCCTCGACGAAGTACCTTACAAAAATACAATGATCCGACGTCGTTCGTGCATAGTAATGCTCCCCCATAAATGACTCAAACTTCCTATACTACTGCCTCGGAGCCTGTTTCAGACCATACAAGCTCTTCCTCAACCGGCAGACCAAATGTGACTTGCCCTTCTCATATAATCCCTCTGGCTACACCATATACAACTCCTCCAAAAGATCACCGTGGAGGAATGTCGTCTTCACGTCCATTTGCTTGACCTCTAAGTCGAAACTGGCTGCCAATGCTAGTACCACCCGTATAGATGACTTCTTGAGGACTAACGAAAAGATCTCATCATAATCTATGCCTTTCCAATGACCATAGCCTTTAACTACCAGCCTCGCTTTGTATCGAGGGAGAGTAACATCATCTGTCTGCTTTACTCTGAACACCCATTGATTCTTCAAAGCCTTCTTACCCTTTAGCAACCGTACCAGATCATAAGTAGAGTTGGCCTCCAAGGAACTCATCTCCTCCTGCATGGCCTCCATCCACTCCTGCCTGTGTTCATCTTCCATAGCCTCTGCGAAACTTTAGGGTTCTCTCCCATCAGTCAGTAGCACATACTCACCCGGTAAGAATCTCGTAGATGGTCGACGTTCTCTATCGCTCCTTCTCAACGGAACCACTGGGGCTAGATGTATATCTACAGCCTCCTCCCCTGTAGGAACTGACTCATCGGCATGCTCATCCTCCTGAAGGTTACCCTGACCACCATCAGCTGGCTGATGATCAAGGTTAGGAGCAACTCCATGTACTGGCTCCCCCATAACTGGATCCTCTACGATGTCCTCTGGAAACTGCTCGAAGCGAAATAACTCTAACTCCAGCAATTTTTTAGCCTCAAAAGGCATCTCGGAATCCTGAGTGTTGTCCATGGTCTGATCCTCGACGAATACCACATTTCTGCTTCTGTAGAGCTTTCTTTCCACTGGATCGTAGAGTCTATAGCCAAACTCATCCCGACCATAGCCGACAAAGATGCACCGCCTCTTCTTTGGCTCAAGTTTGGATCTCTCGTCCTTCGGTATATGCACGAAGGCCTTACAACCAAACACTCGCAGGTGATTGTATGACGGCTCTTTGTCGTACCATACTTTGTCAGGCACATCACCCTGCAAAAGAGCACTAGAAGATAAATTAATAACATAAGCAGCTGTATAAAGTGCCTCACCCCAATAGCTGTCTGGCAAGTTTGCTTCTGACAGCAAACACTTCACCCTCTCCCTCAGTGTTATGTTCATCCGCTCTGCTACACCGTTGAGCTGCTGGGTCTTTGGTGGAGTCTTCTGGTGTCGTATCCCCTGCTCTCTGCAATAAACATCAAAGGGACCGATATACTCGTCGCCATTGTTCGACCGAACACATAGCAACTTCTTGCCCGTCTTTCTTTCAATAGAGGCCTGAAACTCCTTGAAAGTGGGCAGCATCTAATCCTTGGTCTTTAAGGCATAGACCCAAACCTTTCTGGAATAGTCATGAATAATGTTATAAAATAAGAAGCACCACCAATGAATTTTATCTTCATAGGACCGCAAACATCTGAGTGAATCAACTCGAGCAACGCCGGCTTTCTTGAACTTGGGTGACTTTGAAAAATACTCTATTTTTCTTCCCCGCCAAACAGTGTGTGCACTTCTCCAACTTTGTAGACTTTAACCCTGGAATTACCTTCATGTTCACCAAGTATCTCATCCCCTTCTCACTGATATGGCTGAGCCACCTGTGCCACAACTCAGTAGACGCATCAGTAGCAGTGTTAATCTTCTGTGCCCCCTGTGCGCTCCCTTCCATATAGTAGAGTCCGGACCTCTTGCTTCCTCTAGCAATCACCATCGAACCTCTGGAAATCTTCCACTGATTATTTTCGAAGAGACTGAAGAAACCCTCGTCATCCAACCTTTCAACCGACACCAGGTTGAAACGGATATCAGGGACATAACGGACATCTTTGAGAACAAGAACTGCACCTGTCTTTGTCCTCAAATGCACATCTCTAATGGCAACCGCCTTCGACACATCTTCATTGCCCATCTTCAATACTCCACAGTTGCCTGTTATATTTATAGCAAATAGTGCCATGTTGTGAGATACGTGCGCTGAAGTACCTGAGTCCACCAGCCAAGAGTTGTCATCATAGGCGAGGTTCATAACTACCTCATCACCGAAAATGATCACGTTGCCTCCATGTGTCAAGGCCGCCGCTATGGTGTTCTCACTTTTCTTTCCCTTGTTGCCCTTCTTCTCTCTCTTCCAAGCGAAACAGTTCTGCTTGATGTTGCCCTTCTTGCCACAAGGGTAACACTATGTGTCCTCGTACTGATCCTTGGACCTTCTCCTGCTTTTGTCTCTGCCACCGTCTGGACCCCTGCTTTTACCCCTTCCGCGGCTCTCTGAAACAAGCGTCTCTGAGTGGGATGTGGATGAAGTGCCCTGAGAACGTCTCCGCATCTCTTCATTCAGTACCCAGCTTTTGGCAAACTCCAGACTGACCACGCCTTTCGGAGCAGAAGCGATCATAGACACTCGTACGGTCTCCTACGAGTCTGGCAATGTACACAGTAACCATAGTCCCTGAACCTCATCGTCGAGCTTGACTCCCATCGAGGATATCTGGTCAACCATGCCCTAGAACTCACTCAAGTGATCCATAATAGACACCCCATCTTTGTACCGCAGACCCATCATCATCCGGATCAGGAATAATTTATTTACTCCGGTCTTTTTCGCATACAACGATTCTAACTTATCCAACAGTGTCCTCGCATGCTTAATACTAGCAACGTGGTTGTACACATTCTTGTCAACGAACTGCCTGATTTACCTACACACCTGTATATGCTCGAAATTCCAATCCTCTTCGAATTTGTCACTGGGCCTCTCGGAAGCAAATACCGGCAGATGCAGCTTCTTGACAAATAGCACATCATTCATCTTGCTCCTCCAGTAATGATAGTTGGTATCATTCTGGTTTACCATGTGCACCGGCTTCGCGTCCATCTCTCCTCCATGGTTTACCTGTCTACTCCTGACACCCTTCTGAAAATTTCAGAACCTGGCTCTGATACCACTTTGTTGGGAACAAATGTGCGAAAACCGTCCCCAAACCAGAGAGTACCTGCGAGAGAATCGAGCAAAACGTACAAACCAAAAATGTCAAACATAAATCACAGACACAAAGATTTTTTACGTGGAAAATCCTTGCGGGAAAAACTACGGGACGATCAGAGTCCAACCCTGAAAAGTCTCTACTAATGGAATAAGAAATACACCGATTCCTTACAAACTTATCACCGATCCAAATGGATCACCATAACTCTTTTGGAACAGAAAATAGATTATAATCACGAAGAAGAAAGACAACGAGAAATACCTGAAACTGATATCCTTCTTCAAAACAGCCTTCAATCATTCTTTCTCCTCTCCGATGCTGCAATGGCATTCTTGTCTCCTTTTCTCTCTTTGTTGCTATATTTTTATTTATTTTTAGAGAGTGATTTATTTTAGGGCCCGTAGACACCTATATATAGAAACCCACAACTAGCATTCCTATTATGGATTGGAATATCCAATCCAAATCCAAATCCAAATCCATTGACATATTCCTATTATATATAGGAATATACAATCCAAATCCATTGAGATATTCCTATTATATTTAGAATTATCCAATCCAAATAAATTGAGGTATTCCTATTATATGTAGAAATATTCAATCCTACTCCGAAGTATTTTTAACATAGGTTGGGAAGCCCACCCACTCCAACAGTTATTAGTTATATATGCTATATTTATCTCTTAGGTGAATCTTCTGATGGCAAAGTTTTTTAGTGGAGGGCTCTTTCCCTAACAAAAATGAGTTGATTCTACTTCGTCCTTATTTCAAAAGCCTGATATTATCTTCTCTTACACACTTTTTAAAAGTAAGTAAAACTTAATTTTTGTGACATCTATGTTCTACTTAATTTTTTGGCACTTATGGTTAAGCAAATTAGACTCATATTGCTTCATAGGTCATGGTCAAGGTCCCTGACCGAGATACAATCCCTATTCTCCCTGGCTTATGGATATACCCTGGCTTTAAACCAGTTTAGGCCCTAGAATGATTCAATACTAGTTTGAAAATGTCCCTTAGAGTTATATTAGTAAGTTGAGATTTTTATCTGTTGTGGCTTTTGTCCTAATAAAAGGGCTAGGCTAAACCCTGAATAAAAATAAAGGTAGCAATTTGTATCATAATTAAAAAAAAGTGCTCTGAAGAACTTTGGATAGATTAGGAATCCTTATTATAGTGTATTAGACTATTGAGGTAGCAATTTGGTTAGTTTCCTAAATTTCCTTAGGTCTTGGAATATAATAGTAGAGGTGAGCATTATTCTGTTTTGGACCTAGAACGAACCGAATATAATAAGCTATTTGGTTCGGTTTGAAAAAAAATTGATTCGGTTTTGGGTTTCGGTTTCGATCCAAAACTGAAAACCGATAAGATTTAACGTAGTTATATAAATAATCTCAATTTTATGATTAAAAATGTGTATATTTTGAGAACAACAATCATATGTATGTGTTTTAAAGCACAACTTTGGTTATTTAACAAATAGTGTGACTTTTTGCCTAACTTTGAAATATAACAAGCCTATGTATAAAAAATATATATTTTAAATATAATTTAACCATAATTTCAACTTTGGGCACGACTATTAAACAATAAAAATAGTCCAACGAAATAAACCTAATCGATTATCGGTTCGGCTTTGGTTATGGCTAATTTTTGTTCGGTTTCGGTTTGGGTTGTAGAAGTTCGGTTTATTTAGTTTTGACTATTTTGAGTCGGTTGAAACCAAATAAACCAAACGCTAACCCCTATATAATAGGTGGTTCAAACACAAGAAACTAATTGAATGCTTTAACAAAGAATTATTTTAATTATAGCCTTTTAGAGGTGTTTTAACTCTTGTATATTTTATTATGTCCTTCTACCTCTTTAATATCTTATAACAATTATTTCCATCCATAAGGCATTTCATGTCGTACCCAACCAACCATAATTTAACATTGTATATTCACATAGATAAGTTGAAACATTAATCAAGATAAGAAATCTAAGCAATTGTGAAGTGCATTGTCTAGAACAAGATAACCAACTTCACAATGTCTTTGCCATGTCACCTTCATAATTTATTTGACATTTGCATTGGAGAAGGACTTTTTAAATGAAATCTTGTCATTCCTATGTGGCAACAACTTTTTTTCCAAACTCACAATAGGGTTGGAGATGCTCTTATAATAATGGAGCAATCAAGATGGATACATAACCACAGTAACTGTCGAATCTGAACCGACTCAAGTGTGTAACTTTCCAGTCCCTTGTGATGGTGACAAAACAATTATGGATTGCGAAAATTGATCCATGTCTATTTGAAGAAGGAAAAAAAACACTCTACTTTTAGGAACCAATAAAAATCAATGGAATTATTTGTTACTACAATTAAAAGGGGTGGTACAAGCAGTGGCGTAGCCAAAATTTTAATCTAAGGGATGCGACGCGTACTATTAAAAAAATAATAAACTATAATAAATATGAAAAATAATGATAACTTGGTTGACGGTTTCAGAACTGGGCGAAACTTAAAATGTAGGACAAGTTCGACATTGTGCATCCAATGACACGTCTCGTCGCAATCAGAAGTGTACTCGAAGAATAATTACAAATTTTTGAAAAATATCGTTATGGTAAAATTCTACAAATTCAGACCAAATTCGTTATGCACAATCGATGAATTCGAGTTTTATCAATTTTCACATGTTGGCTATGACCATACACACCATACATAATGATATTGTATGCAAAGGATGTTACACGAAAAATTAGTAATATCACTATTTAGTTACTACTAGTATAGATATTTTTTTCCTTAATCCATACAGACCCTAATCCAAGTAGATCATAACGAAATTTTTGTATTTTGCACTATTTATTCTCTTTCAAGGGACTATATATGTCTCTCAAGATTCATACTGAAAAATGTTTTTGGTTGCATATAGGACGCGCTTATTTGCTTGAGGGAAACGATTTTAGGTCGTCTCAACGAGAGCGTTTCGTTGGACTTAAAGGTTGCTCATCTGGGGAACATTGGAGGATCTATTACCTATAACGTATTCAGGATTCTTGAATACAGTAATAGATTTCACGATGCACTTATAGGGGGTAAATGTCACACTGTACATTTTTATTGCTTGAGACTAAATCACTCAACTGGGAATAGTACCAATCTAGCTTAGACATAGTATTTCTTGAGGAACTCCCTGGCTGGGTGACGAAAGATAGGTGGATCGACCTACGGGAGCGTATTATTCCTTCCATTTATAAAAACAATTATGGGAGTTGGGAGCAATGAACCCAAAAGGCATACAATGCAGTATGCACAAAGTTGTGAGCATTATGTCCGGCATCTGAAAAACGATAAAAACTATCAAAATCGAAAAATGATCAAAAACGAAAAAAAAGATTAAAAAACTGAAAAAATTGTCCGAGTAAAAAAAAATGCCCACATATTCTTAAGGGATAGGATTATCATGTTATGTGGATAAATTATTTATAGGGTATTCGTAATTCCTGAAAAGACTTTTTTTTATAACCTAAACAAACATGGTAATAGATTCCCACCCTAGATTTTCAAAAAAAAATCGATAGAAATTACAATTTAAAAAAATATATTTTTTCTTTCCTTGAACCAAACGATACCTTAATTCTTGACAACTAAGTAAGACACGTTTTCAATCTTAGGACCATAACTTAATTAGTCTAGTAATGGTCAAAGGAACTAGTTCTCTTGAAAAGCTCAAAAGTCAGTAACGTTTCTTTTTCCTTTTTACAAATTGTTTGGTTTGACATATACCCAAATTCCTTCTTTCTTCTAACAAATACATTTCATAGCATTACTGATAGTTTATTGATCATTGCTCACTTCTACAATTTATATAAGCTTCTATTATAACTCTAGTGATAATGTTGTTGCAAGTCTTTTGATGATAATCCCCATTCCAAATCAAATAGTTGTGCTCAGTAATTTTCAAAAATATTGTACATTTTTTTATTCAAAAGATCCAACGTATATAGCTCTTGTTAGAGCCATATTCCTTAGCCCAAATATCATGTGCTACTCCTAATATTATTCAATACATAACATAAATCATATATATAGCTATTTATATCGTTAAGGGACTATTTGTTCGCAAATTTGGGGAGTAAAGTAGCCTAAATCCTTAATTGAAATTACTTCACATGTTTGGTTGAGGATTTGCAGATAAAATTTACTTTGAAGTGACTAGGGTGAGCAATGGCTCAGTTTGGCTTGAACCGTATCGTTTGTCTTAAAACTGACCAAAACAAGTAAACCACAATATTCAAAATCGAAAACCAAACTATTTACAAAAAAATCGACCAAAACAAAATGAATTAAAACGGTTCGATTTTCGGTCGGTTCAGTTTTATGGGCCAGTGGGCCGAGCCTGCTAAAAAAATTAATAACAGTTAAATAATTTTGATTGGCCGGAAAAGTAATCATCTGCACTTGGAAAAAATATAATTGCTACAAGCCATTTTTCATAGTACATGCTATATACAAATTTTAATGGGCTAAAACACTAATCATCTGTACTTAAATACTTTTAATAGACCAGACTATTCAAAATTAAAATAAAAAATCTAAAATCCAAACACGTTATATAGGTTCCATGCACCATCTATTAATTAAGTTATCTTTCTAGTCTTGTCTTAGGATCAGTTTTATGGCATAATGTACAAGCCTAATTCGTGTGGTAATGCACCGTACGATATAAGAGTAACACGGCGAGACTTACCAACTTATCATTCGTCCTTACCTGTCCAAGGCAACCAAGTCAAACCAAGTACGAGTATATACATGATGAAATCCAAGAAAAATGCATAAGCAAACACGAGTGCCATGAGCGAGGTTCTGTTTCAGGTGCACAAGTTACACGGATTACACAGGTGTGTTGCAATATATTGCTCAAGTTGTTCAAATTATGTATAGATGTCTTATACTCATAATCGTTCAGGTGTTTTAGATTACTGGATGTGATGCAATGACTCGTACGCGGATTACCGCTAAGCGACGATGACTTATCTATTTGAACATGAGGTCACTTGCTTAGCCATAAAGGATAATGCATAGTCTCGGATGGAGATGAGGTCTAGCGCAAGAGTCATTGGACGTTACCCACCATCTCGACCAAACATGGAGAGACTACCATAGATATTGGAGTCAGACGGGTTATCCAAGTGTAGGATACACTACCAAGGGCCCAACCACTGAATATATTGAGTCATCCCAAATCGGGGAGCATCCTACCGATTTGGTCACGCAATTCCCATATTCCTCCTAGGACAGTACGATCTCAGTGCCCTGATGATCGTTCGAGGAATCCATGTTATTACCTCGTGCACGAGTTATCCTTGACCATGCAAGTCTAGGGTCTCAGATTCATGGAATTCATGACATGACATATTAATTCTTAATTCTTGCTCAGAACGAGTATGCTCTACGAGCTATGATTCTTGCTTTACTTGACATGATTCTCATTTAGAGTTAAACTTGACATGGTTTAATCCCTTGGTTCGGAGATGCCTTGGTGACCCAACGATCCCGGATACTTTCAGGTTCATACTTGCATGGAACGACTATTAGATAGACTTTTGGGGAGAACTAGATGAATGCATGATATAGATAGTGTTACTTTATTTTGGCATAAATTATATGACAAGCATTAAAATGAGGCAATAAGTACAAGTTACAATATAAGCAGGCAAGCATGCATTTATATAAGACATAAGCATTTACGTTAGCATGGGTCTAAGGGGTAGTACGAGGAGTGAAGATGTACATGGGCATATCGAGTGACATAATTCATAAGGCGTGTAGTGTAAACAAGTGAAGTAGTACACTACGAAGAGTATATAATGATCTACTCGAGGTAAAGCGGGGTCTACTTGCACGAAGCAAAGGTAGCATGCGAGGGTCCATGTTATAAGCCAAGTTTTATTTTCATGTTCTAACAGAAGCAATACAAGATGGGATTACTCCCTTAACTAGATGCGTTATATTCTTTATTATCATGCAAGCGGTGATTCACCTAACGACTAGCATTTATCGTCCATATTTTTAAGTGTGTAAGCTAAGAAAAGACAAGTTCATCATAGCCACCCACCTTAGCGATAATTCGCCTCGGTCGAGCGATACTCCGAGCGAGCCGTCGAAAGTCTAAGTCTGAACTCCTGAAGGGTCAAGTCTGGAATCCTTTGCCTCAAACGAGTTATCTCATTGAGCAAGGTGGGGGAGTTATTGTACTTGCGTCATTTGAATCGGCTATCCGCTTGAACGGAATAGATTGTTACATTATACACCACTCAGAAAAAGTCTCGTCCTCGAGACTTCCTGAGCGCAAATCGTTCTATCTCACACTATTGAATCTAACTCAAGCATAGCAATCGGTACCACTAGATTCGTTTGAACACAATTTTTTAGTCGTTCCTTATACCGTGTCGTGTGTATGTTGGGTCTGTCTCATTGAATGACTCTATCATTCAATCCATGGTCTGACTCGGTCTCAAATATGCCTTAGCGTAGAGCATATCGCTTAACGCAGGGTACATGACAATCCATCTTGAATGATAATCTAAGGCTGAGGCAAACTTATCCAAATTGTTATACTCGTCCATGTGAATCTAACATATTCACTTGCACTAGCATTCGAGATCAACATATTATATGTCTGGATTATGCAAATATTTAAAGCATCCCTCAAACATATGAATGTCAACCAACTTAGCGATATCGAAATCTTTGCACTCGAGTTTAATATATCATTGAGTCTTGGATCATGCACATGTTCAAGGCATCCCTCAAACATATGCATTCAACCAAACTTAGTGATAGTGAAGTCAAAAAAGCTACTTGTGAAAATCTCAAGGGTTCTCGTCTTATAAATCATGATGATACCTCCAACAGGGTCAATAAAATTCTAAGTCATTCCAATCCCACTCAATTCAAGCATTGTACTACCGCCAAGCACGATCTGTCCGATCTACCGACTAGCGTCCATATTCATTCGTGTCACATATTGCACACACTCACCGTTCCAAGTCTAACTCTAAGTCTTGCTGCCCCAGTTCTATGGCTTGCTCAAGCAATACTCCAAAGTCGTTTACACAAGTTCTTTCACTTGGCAAAGGGTCGTCTACCTAATTACTAGGTCAACTCACGAGGTCATAGGTACTAGTTCAAGCACACGATTCATCGTGCAAATTTTTCGTACGATGCTAGCCCCAATTTCTAAGATCAAACCCTTATTCATTTGCACGGTATATTCTACCCAAGCTTATTTTACTCAGATTTCTAAACATCGAGCACAGATCATCCTACTCACATTAATACGTTCGTTTGTAAAGGGTCCGAGTCCGTTCAGTCAAATCCATGATATATTTAAGTCGCATGACAAGCATAGCAATTCGTATAGTCTATCTCATCAAACATGTTTTGATAGGACCCATTTGTCCATTTCTAAGTCCAGAGCACCAAGCCATAATTCAATTCTAAATCTCTGATCATAAATCCTGGTCGTCCAACAAGATTCATTTATCCGTTCACAAAACCATCAAGCGTGTCTTACTCCAGGTTCTAGAATACTCATCCAGGAAACACTTTTGATTCACTGGTCAAATCCGTTATCGCTTACCTATTTTGTCGAACCACAATATCCATACTAATGCTTTAATCTATTTGATTCAATTTGAAATCGCTCGTACGATCCATCAAGTTTTTACCAAGTTTTCTTGACCAAGATATCGATTTTATTACCTTGAAGCCCAATTTGATATAAGCCTTATCACTTGTTCAAGATATTCTCAATCGTTTAAACCAATTATCGTACATGAACTCTGAATTCGTTTGAATATTTCTAAAATGATCCATACACCACTCAGGAATCGAGTTACCCAATTAAATCCTCAATCGTGTTCGTATCACTCGCTAGCATATTCACCAAGTCGTTCCTTAGTATTCCTACATGATACGTAAGCATAGCTAGATAAAGCTTAGTCTCGTATATATTTCTATTGATAGTCATCCAAGTAAACCATATTTGATTTGTATCTGCCGACACGAAATATCGTCCGAGCTATTTCTCAAAATCCAAGCATGATTCTCTATATTCACCTTAGCGATAAATTTGATAATATTTCTATTAGTTGCCATTCTAAGTCTGACTTATCCTTATCTGAACGATATCCCATCTCGCACACTAACTAACTGGATAATTATGTATAGGTATTCGAGTTTGCACATATCTTGCAAATTCTAGTACGAGTATATTCCTACAAAGTCTAACACGGTCAGAATAAGGGTCTTCATATAACTATCCAGTTCAAACAATCATACCATTCACATGCACTTTTAAAATTATTTAGACTCATTGTATGAAACATCCCAATGGGTCAACCAGAGAGAGTGTATGGACATAACCCGCGAACGAGCTTTCAAAGCTGAGAAAATTGATAAGAAGTCAAAAGACGTATAGCCGATGCTCTAATAGCAATATGTCACGACCCAATCTCCTGCATGTAATCGGCCATCTCCGCTAGGCACGAATGATCGCGCCAGTGCTCCTGTGTGACAATCTTTCCCATCTGGACGTGATGACGCACGAGCACAAGTTGTGCCCGTGCAAGGCCATGATCCGAACAGGTGATAAAATATTTAAGCCATAGAGTCGCACAGATAGTCCGAATACAGCAGAATAAGAAATAAACAGGCAATTGGTAACAAGTTCACAAAGTCATCAATAGCGAAAGCATTGAATAACACAAGTATAGAAGTAAAATAAGTATTTTTTTATATTGAACAAGTATTACAAGCAGCACTAGGCCGTTATATAGGTTTCATGCACCATATATTAAGTTTTTTTTCTAGTCTTGCCTTATGATTAGTTTCTAGGCATAATATACAAGCCTAACTCGTGTGGCAATGCGCCGTACTATATAAGAGTAATACGGCGAGACTTACCAACTTACCATTCGTCCTTTCCTGTCCAAGGCAACCAAGTTAAACCAAGCATGACTATATACATGATAAAATCCAAAGAAATGCATAAGCAAATACGAGTGTTATAAATGAGGTTCTATTTCAGGTGCACGAGTTACACGAATTACTCAGGTTTGCAATAGATTGCTCAGGTTATTTTAATTATGTATAGATGTCTTATACTCATAATCATTCAGGTGTTTTAGATTACTAGATACGATGCAATAACTCGCACGCGGATTGCCGCAAAGCAAGGATGACTTATCTATATGAACATGAGGTCACTAGCTTAACTATAAAGGATGATGCATAGTCTCGGACAGAGATGAGGCATAGCAGAAGAGTCATTGGGCTTTACCCACTATCCCGACCAAATATGGAGAGGCTACCATAGATATATTGAACGACATAATTCATAAGGCGTGCAGTGTAAACAAGTGAAGCAGTGCACTACGAAGAGTATATAATGATCTACTCGAGGCATAGAGAGGTCTACTTGCACGAAGCAAAGGTAGCATGCGAGGGTCCATGTTATAAGCCAAGCTTCATTTCCATGTTCTAACACAAGCAATACAAGATGGGATTATTCCCTTAGCTAGGTGCATTGCATTCTTTATTAGCATGCAAGGGGTGATTCTGTCACTACCACATTTCTAGAATATGGACTTTATTGTCATTTATTGTATTTATTTTATTGTGTTAATATATTGCATGATATATAATATACATATTATATGGTGTTCATTAATGCATGGGTTAGTGCACTAGACCTAAAAAACCCAGTACATGAACCCCCAATCCTATTTAATAGACTTTATGCATTAGTAACCCTAACCCTAACCCTAGCCCTAGCCCTAGCCCTATAAAACAAGAGGGAGCCACCCTCAAGCCACTCATTATTCATGAAGAAAAACCCTAAAAATAGCCTCAAAGAAGAAACCCTCCTTTTATTCCATAAATTTCAGATTTCTAGCCTCAAATCTCTCATTCTTTCCTCATTCAAGGAGACGTAGAAGCTTGGGCACAAGAAGACTTGGAGAAGAGGAAGCTACATTGGGAATACATCTCCCAATAGGTGAAAATATGGAAAAACCATCATTAATTATGTTTTAATTAATTGTTTGGCCATTAGGAGCCCACCCATTGATTTATGGATGACTTTTTAGGGAGAGCATGAGACTCTTTTGGTTGCATGATGATTTTCTATGGTGTCGTAGGCAATTTGGGGGTTTTGTGATCCAATAATATAATTTCTCCTAATTTTCGTAGCCCTAATTATACGCGTATGTATTTATGCATATTTATATTGTATACGTAGTGGTTTATTATATTTGAAGATTTATACATGAGGGTTTATAAGGTATCATGAGTACCCTGGTTTTGTGCACACAAAGTGTTTGTTGAAATGATTTATAGGAAGAAAATACCTATTTATATGACCTATTTCTTATACATTGGATGTATATATATGTATAAATATGTATGTCTGTATATTATGTATATAAATTGGTTGGAGGGACTGAACTGTGAGTATCGGGTTCCTCACTGAGCAGTCGGGTTCTTCAGGTGCAGTGAGCATCAGTGAAGCCCTTGTGTCTTGGTGATGTGTACAATCGGGTTTTCCTAATGTGCATGTGCACTGAGTGTCAGTGTATCAGTATGAATGTGGTGAGTGTATGTTAGTGTTGTGTTTGTGTATCAGTGAGTCTAGCTAGGTGTCTATGTGTGCATAATGTATGAGGGGTATTATGTCATCGAGTTGGTTTTCAGTCGAGTGAGTGTTGTGAAGTGATTGTGAATATGCACTGATACTGAGTGAGTATTAGTGAAGTCCCTGTGTGAGCTGTGGTAGTGTGTCAGTAGTTGGGAATATGATTTGTTAGTGTGTTATGTTTCTTTCCAGAGTGAGTGTGTTTGTGTAGGTGAGTTCTTGAGATATCCGTATCAGTGAATAGCAGTATCTGGTACAGTAGAATTTGAGAGGTCATGTGTTTAGTGTATCAACCTTGAGGAGTCGGGTTTCCCCCTGGACTGTGCATCAGTGAGTGTGTGTGTGTAGTGTATGTGTGCTTGGGTATTATCATTGGTGGAGGCTTGGTTCAAATGATCGGAGCAAGGGTGGTAGCAATGCAAAGGTGTGCATTGTTTGGAGTCTTGGTGGTCTGCAAAGGAGTGAGGAGGAGGGCAGTTGCTCATTCGAGCAACTGCAACAGTAGCAAGCAGGTGTGGTCTGATATGGAGAGGACTTGATTTATGTAGAACATATATTAGTGGGAAAACCTTTTTGAGAGAGGGAATACTGATACATGTGTATCTGTAAACCCCCTTACCCAAAAATAGGTATCTTGTGTGTATTTTATATTTCTTGTATTTGTTTTAAATTATTTTTCAAAATAATTAAAAATCCAATAATTTTTATTAGGACACTTGATCGTGGTTTGGACATTAATAATATAGGATGGCCCCAAAATCTGTATCTTCCTTCATAGTAAGTAGCCTACACAGGAGACACTACCTGTAGGATCTTTTCGTGGCACAGAAATTCGATCCCATGGTGGTAGTATGACATTAGTGTAACGACCATAGATAAATTGTTAAATATTTAGATATTTTTATATATAAATTATTTGTGGTTACTTTCCAATTCTGACTTTTCTACAATTAGCATCCCATAATTTCTTGTACCAAATTAGGTAAATTCTCTTTTTGTAAGATGTGCATATTATTTACTATTATCCTATTTTGTTGAATATTCATTTAATTAGTTACTTAGTCAATTAGATAATACAACTATTTAATTTATATAATTAGATAAATATATAATTATTAATTATAAAATATTTTCATAAAATATTTTGGGTGTAGCATTTTATTAAAACTTTACAAATTAATTTTCTAGAATTTATTTTGTGTGCAAATATTATTTTTGGGATTTTTAACATCATCTATAAATATATATATATATATATATGTTAATATATATATAGTTAATAATAATAATAATAGTAATAATAATAATAATAATATTAGTAATAGAAATAATAATAATAATAATAATAATAATAATAATAATAATAATGATAGTAAAAATAAAAGAAAAGAAAAGAAAAGAAAAGAAAAGAAAAAGAACTAAAATAAAACCTTAACATAAAACCTAATCTTTAACCTAACCTAAAACATAAAACCAAATTCCTATACAAATCCCCTCCCCATACGAAATCCCCCTCACAGCAAAAACCTCCCCCTCCCCTGAACGCGGACTCCCCGACCTCTCTATCTCTCTCCCTCTCCATATATATACACATTTATTACATTACATAACAAAACCCTAACTCAAACCCTAACCCTAACCCTAGCCTCCGGCGACCCCGCGCCCCGACGACCGATCTCCAGACGACCACCCCGCGCCGACCGCCGTCGCCCCGGGCCGCCCCGCATCGCCGATGGCTGTCCGCGCACCGCGCGTGTGCAGAAATACCGCCCCGAACACCCATCTTCTAGGTATTGTATCTTCTTCATCTGTGTTTACTTTTACGAGAGGTTTGTCCGTGTACGTTGACAACCTAACCCTTTAGGATTTTTGTTCAAGCGGGACGAGTTTTCGTGCCCTAGATTGGTCAAAAATTCGACCGGAAAATGACCGAAAAAATGACCAAAACAGTCCAGAAACTTCAATCAAACCCCCATGTTCACACCCAATTTACCGCCACCCTATTTATTATTTTTGAAAACTAATTAAAGGGGTTTTCTTCTCCATATAACCGAGAATTTTTTTGTTCTTTTAGTTTTTGCTAATTTGTTCATTGTGTTAAATTACTCGGCCTCCAAATCGATCAAAAACTTATTTTTAAAATATTAGAAAATTATGATACGGAGCGCGCCCCGCCAAACAAAACCGTCTCGTCGCGTACCAATTGCACCAAAAGGCGTGTATGATATATACTAACGTGTGAGATTTCACGAAAGTTGATTCGGACGTATGTGCGCGTCGGAATCAACTCGTATCCGTAAAAGTCTTCGTATCGCGACTTTTGTAAACTACCACCCCATTTTATGTATGCTCGTCAGAATGCGACAAAACTTACGCTATTAGATTTGTGGTATCACGTTGGTCCTATGACCCAAGTTTCATGCGATTCTGAGACAGTTGACCAAGATGCCTATTTGCGGGCCCCATAGTTGACTTTAAGAGCGAATTTGTGTTCGGCTCACCGAAATCCAAAATTTGACGTACAGTTGAGTTTGTATTGACGTTTAGAATTTGTTTGACCTATAATTTATCCTATTTAGAGACTTTTACCTCTGACACGCTTTTCGGTGCAAAGTAGGCCACATGTGGACCCGCCTTGACCCAAAATTACCGTTTTGCCCCTGTGTCCAAATTGGACGAAAGGGTAGTATTTTTTAGCTATCTCGCTTATTCTGAGAACGTTGGTGATGTTTATTTCAGCATCCGGAGACGTTCATTCTGATGCCATAGTTTTTGATCCATTGTGCCTGACGTCTGGACGCTTACACTTTGCAGCTTTCTTGCTAGGCAAGATACCTTGCCAAATTGCTTACAGTACTTTGCATGCTTATTATATTTTTATATATTCATTATACGTGTATTTTCTTTCAGTCATAATTATATATTATATATGTTGACACACACTTGACACATAGTATCATGGGAAAGGAGGACAATCAGTAGGCATATGGGCTATAACAACTATGGTAAACCATAGTAACTAGTACGCACTACGGTAGTTGTGTCGTGCTGGTCGCTACCCTCGAGGTATGTCGATTTCTGGTATCACGCTGGTCGCTACCCTCGAGGTATGACGGCTTCTGATATTCTAGACGTGTGTGTGAGTTATGAGATTAGATAGAGTATCTTACCCATGCCCATACGTCGAAAAGTTGTCCTCATTATGCATTTTATATAGATTGTCTAGTACAACGTACTTATATATTTTCTGTCTATTATGCATGTTTTACTGTATTCAATTGGCATGCTTCTATGTATCTTATTATGTCCCTCTGAGGACCTGGTCTCTTGCCAGGTATAGACGACTAGGAGTATCTGCAGGAGTACGGGCCAGGACCTGACTCAATATTTTCTACCGAGGAGGTCTTACCTTCTGAGCATCTTTGATTATCTCTAGTGATGGATCTCTTAGTTGATACCCTTCTACTACCATTTTATTTTATATTGGAGATTTACCCTCCTCTCTCATTTTAGTTTTGATATAGTCATTGGTAGTGGATTTGTCTCCACCCGACTATCATTTTTGGATTATTCAGACTCATTATTCTAGTTTAGTTATTTCTTTATTGTGACTTATTTTTGTGGATAAGATTAGTATTATGTGACTTGTGACAATATATATACCACTTGTAAATTATTGTTCATATTACGGCATAGGTGTGTATTATGCAGTTGAGGCATGGAGTGCTCCGAGTTCAGTAGCAGAGTTCAGGAGTTTCCTGAGACTGGCAGGTTACTATAGGAGATTTGTTCAGGATTTTTCCCGGATTGTAGAGCCATTTTCTAGGCTGACCCGGAAGGACGTGGAGTTTGTTTGGTCAGAAGAGTGCTAGATCGCCTTTGATGAGCTGAAGAAGAGGTTGATGACAGCTCCAGTGTTGACGTTGCCATCAGGATCTGGAGGATTCACTATCTATAGTGATGCATCGGGGAATGGACTGGGTTGTGTGTTGCAGCAGAATGGGAGGGTAATTGCCTATGCTTCTAGGCAATTACGTCCTCATGAGAAGAACTATCCTACCCATGATTTGGAGTTGGCAGCGGTCATCTTTGCTCTAAAGTTGTGAAAATACTATTTATACGGAGAGCGTATAGAGATCTTCATAGACCACAAGAGCTTAAAGTATGTGTTTACCCAAAAAGAGCTGAATATGAGGCAGAAGAGATGGTTGGAGTTGATGAAAGACTTCGACATATTATTACAGTACCATTCAAGGAAGGCGAACGTAGTTGCGGATGCGCTGAGTAGGTATCCGGTAGCTATGTGCCTGACTACAGATCATTATCTTCTGGCAGATCTAGATAGCTTGGGCATTGAGGTGATAGTGCCTGGAGTTGAGATGCAGATGTGGGGACTGCAAATTCAGTCAGAGTTGGTAGTCCGGATCAGGTGAGGATGAGTCCCTAAGGAGTATCAGGGCGCAGGTTCAGATTGGTTTATCAGATGACTTCACCATTGCTGATGATGGTTCATTGCGGCACAGTACCAGGTTGTGTGTGCCGAGTGGGTCATTACGCGAGGAAGTTCTTCAGGAGGCGCATCGACCCCAGTACTCTATGCATCTAGGTGCCAATAAGATGTATAAAGATCTGAGAGAGCATGTATGGTAGTACGGGATGAAGCGAAAGGTAGCGCGCTTCGTATCCCGATGCTTAGTGTGCCAGCAGGTGAAGGCGGAGAGGCAGAGGCCAGGAGGATTTCTCCAGCCGTTACCCATTCTGGAGTAGAAATGGAAGCATGTGACCATAGATTTTGTTTCTGGACTTCCCCGTTCTCCAGGCGGGAAGGATGCGATTTGGGTCATCGTGGACAGGTTGACAAAATTGGCCAACTTTCTACCATTCAAAGTGGGTACGTCTACGGAGAGACTAGTAGAGATGTATGTGGGCCAGATATTCAGACTGCATGGAGTTCCTGTGAGCATAGTATCAGACCGGGACAGTCGTTTTATTTCGCATTTCTAGAGGAGTCTTTAGGCTAGCTTGGGCACCCAGCTCAAGTTTAGTAGTGCATATCACCCACAGACAGATGGTCAGTCAGAGAGGACCATCCAGACACTCGAGGACATGCTTCGCACTTGTGTTTTAGATTTCAGAGGCTCTTGGGAGGATCACTTGCACTTGGTAGAGTTTACTTACAACAACAGCTACTAAGCCAGTATCGAGATGTCACCATTCGAGGCGTTGTATGGACGGAGGTGTTGCACTCCGTTATCATGGGATGATGTAGGCGAGAGAGCTTTGCTTGGCCCGGAGATGGTGGTTGATGCA